>JAKIRT010000004.1:0-596428 GCA_022577695.1 Wickerhamiella spandovensis | reverse complement strand
GTAGTGGAGGGCACAGGAGGCTTCGAGGACTCCACAGGAGGCTTCGACGAAGTAGCTGGAGGAGCAGAGCTAGTCTCGCAAGGAGTAGTGGAGGGCACAGGAGGCTTCGAGGACTCTACCGGGGGCTTCGACGAAGTAGCGGGAGGAGCAGAGCTAGTCTCGCAAGGAGTAGTGGAGGGCACAGGAGGCTTCGAGGACTCTACCGGGGGCTTCGACGAAGTAGCGGGAGGAGCAGAGCTAGTCTCACAGGGAGTAGTGGAAGGCACAGGAGGCTTCGACGAAGTCACAGGAGGCTGTGACGTAGTGGTGTCGCAGTCAACTGTAGTGTCCACGGTATGTGTATGAACAAGAGTTGTGGTGTCAGTGGGTCCGGGAATGGTGGTTACTCCTGGTGGCGGCTGAGTGGTTGATGGTGCACTCGTAGTCACTTGAGATTGTACAGGGGGCAGAGATGTTGTAGTGCAAGGCGAAGTAGTAGCAGTAGCAGGAGGTTTAGTGTTAACAGTAGAGGTTGCAGGCACACTTGTGGTCTCACAATCAGTTTCCTTGGCAGGCTTGGTATAGCGCTGAGTAGTGGAAACCTTTGCAGTGGTCTCACAATCAGTTTCCTTGGCAGGCTTGGTATACCGCTGAGTAGTGGAAACCTTTGCAGTGGTCTCACAATCAGTTTCCTTGGCAGGCTTTGTGTAGCGCGGAGTAGTGGAAACCTTTGTGGTTGTTTCGTCACAGTCCTCCTTGCCTTTCCACCAACGTTTCAATAATCCTGGCTTAGAATCACCCGTGGCCGGCGCCTCGAGTTCATCGACGGCGCCATGGGGTAACTTAAGTTCGTCACCTTCGATGACGACGGCTCCCTTCAAGTCATTAGGAATGTTGAAGGCATCCGCCAGCACCGAGTTGAAAAAGAGCGTGGTCACAAGGACGCCCTTAACTTGCATTGATACTTCTCACGGCGCTGGGTGCCTGAATTTATAGAGAGTATGCACGAATATGCATATGCAATATTGTTTGCATTGTGCGATCTGGCGCAACTGTGAGCTGAGCCCTTCGAATTACTAGCGCAGAGGCCAAACCTGCACAAAATTGCCGGGGCCCACAATCAATTCTTCAACTTGGCAACGTGAAAATCTCAATAAACTGCCTGATCGACCAATTTTAAGTGAACTGTCTTGTTCTATCGGCCCGTTGAAGCAAAAATAGAAACGCAGCGTGATTTGGCCCCAACACAGAAGATGTCATGCACGAGCCGGCATGGTCTAGAACGAAATGCGTCGTGAGAGCTTTCAAACTTCAATACTTAGGGTCTACTATAGTATATGTAATGATCCCACAGAGATTTCTACATCTACGGCTCGGTATATAGTGGGTCCGACCCATTGTTTGACCCGATTATTGTGCCCCAAGACTAGAAAACCCACACTACTCGCTTGGACAAACCCCTCAAACGCGCGTTACTACTTGCATATCTGCAAAACATCTGCAAGTGATATGCGCAAGCTTGCCAATATACCCTGCATTTCATCTGTAACGGGAGCCTCAAAAAGGAAGTAATCTATCTGTATGCAATAGCCGCATGACGCAGCTGAGCTCGTGCAGGCCAAGCGATCATAGCCCATGCTTTCTGAGGGATAATACAATTCCGAGTAAGAGGAGGTCTACAAAATAAATTTTCTCTTAGATTATAATTCATTTTTTTGATTATATTAGAGCGTTTCCGTGTCAATTTCAAATTTATGGGTTGATTCTGCGCCTATCCGCGTCAACCTCGCCAGTTTCACCCTAGCCCTATCCGTGAAACAAGAGGTCGCTGAAACTGATAGTGAAAGTGGTTTTTAAAAACTGATTTACTAAAAATGAATTCCAACCGTGGTTTCAAGATCTTTGGACTTGGGTGTAGTCTGAATGTTTCTTAACTATAAATACTGATATGCGCACAATCTCTCGCCAGAATAGGCGCGCGCAGAACGCCTCCGAAACGGCCGAAGCGTGAAACTGTCTCATCTCCTGCACCCTAATTTTTCAGGGTTAGTGTGCACCCCACTCAGCTGCAGGCTGCCAAGGTGTGGGGGATAACGCTTAGGGCAATTTCGGGCCGCTTTTGTAGTGGAGAAGACTAATGTAGTAATTACATCCGTTCGATCCCCTACTCGGGGACACCTTATGCAGTAGTGAATGAAATGAGATAGGGCCACACATTCAACGCTATGCACGCAGACGCCATGGGTGAGGGGGTAACCATCAGCTGAGCGAAAACAAGCTCGAGAAATAGATTTACAGATTGCGCGCTATTGATACATTCTATTCAGTGTAGAGGTTTCTTGATCAGGGCTATGATTCTAAAGTCACACGATGTTCTATTTTGTCTCGATGCATGTCTGGCTTTCGAGATTGTGAGCCAACTCCTAACCCTGTATTATATCTGAGACGACAACTGCAGCATATAGCGAACCCTAGTCGGCGTTGCCAAGCAAACTGCGCACCTGATTCCCATGTAAAAATAGGTGCAGTTTCTAGAATGGGCCACATTATAGCCGCATTAGGCCATTGCTATATTCATGAAACTCGATGGGGAGCCTCATGACTCGGAATGAAACTCGGATATAAACAAACAAGCTATTGATAGATCTTGGCGTCAACAAGCAAAAAGTAACAACCGTTGTTTTACCAGCAAGGACCTGCTTGATGAGTACATCGGATCGGCAATCAACCAAACCGACGAGTTGAACGACATTCTTCCAACCTACACACAAAAAAATTTTTAAACAGTGAATCTAGCTAATTAGGACCCAAAGGAAAAAGAAAAACAGTACAACACCAAAGCTTTTAAACATTAGCCAGCGATTCGAGCTCACACGGGCATAATACTTAAGCAGCTCCCGGTGAGCGCCGCTGACATTCAACGAGATATCTTCGGTATTGGCGTCGATTCTTTGCACAGTCTCGCGCTGCTCGGCGACCATAGTCGAGAGCTGCGAGAAAATGGAACCAAGCTCGTTGATGGTGCTTTCGATGGCATCGACTGCCATCGAGCGCGACGATAAATAGGAACTTTGCTGGTCCTCCAGCAACACAAGACTCTGTTCTTGCTGTGGAAGCGTGAGCATCTCATCGGGGCCCGACGACGGGCCTGATGCATAAGGGTTCTCGGCATAGTGATCCGGAGCTGCCGGGGACACCGCGCCTCCGCGAGCCAACGCGGACTGCGAATTGGCAACAGCAAGCCCATTGGCACCGTTTACAGCGTTTCCTTGGGCACTGCCAGGTCGTGCAGCAGCGGAGCTGGGGCGGGTATACAGCGGGTTGTCCGGGGTCTGCTCTTTCTGGGTCGGAATGAACCTTTCTGTACGCTCCTTGCTTTGTTGCATATTGCGAGTACGCGTTTCGAGTACGTCTGTGAAGCCTGACGTTACTTCGCCAAGCTTTCCTTGCAGCATCACGACGACATTCCGAGAGTGATCTGCCAATTGTCCGCGATTGTTGCCTCCCCAACCACTGTTTGTGTCTGATTTGGCCTGTACCTGCAGGCCCTTGATAGAATCATTAATACGCGATAGCTTTTGTTTAATCACGTAGGTTAGGTCGGTGATTTCCACCGGCTTATCGTCAAACATGGGCTTTCTTTTCGCCAACAGCGCGAGCCGCTGAAGCATATCGGTGGTCTCGGCAATATCACGGGCTATTCCGCTGGCCCGAACGGAAAAGTCGGTACGCTGGGACTGTGGTAATGCCTGTTGGGGTCCTCGCGAACCATGGATCCTGTTCTGCGAGGCCACAGCCGCTCGAAATTCTTCCGTGCGATCCTGAGCGATGGCTGACATGTGGCAGGGAATTTGCCCGTACCCTCGACCCTTTGGTTGAATCCTCCCCTTTCCTGCCCAAAAAAGACGGCTGACGCTAGCCACTACTTAACTCACGACTACGCCCAGCTTACTGGAGAGAGAAGCAGCGCTTAGTGATCTCTTCCTGTACAGCCATGATAGGAAGCTACCTTAACTGACAACAATAGAGCCTTGGGGACAGGAAACTCAATATTTTACTCCTAGCAGACATTTAATAGTTAAGAGAATACTTTATATTCTATAACTGCGGTCGGAATGACCAGAACCCCAGACGCATATGATAGCAGTCTAGTTCCGGCATTCCATCGGCAAACTATTGTGTATGAATTAAGCCTTGAATCTACTTGAAGTTGGTAAATAGATCCCTCTGCATGCCCAGAATTTTACCACCAGCATCTCGAGGATGCAGGCGTCGGCAACGTCGATGTGAGGCCGGGGTAAGGACTTTCATGTGAGCGTCGGGATCACCCCCACCTTATATCACATGTCCAATAGGACGGGGCATAATTCTGGTTATCTTGAATAGTTTGGCGGTAAATAAATATAACCGGTCTTGCATCTTTAGCGATACCCGGGCATTTTGCTGTCGTGCCGGTTTCTTTTAGACCCGAATAGTGTTCCCCTCAGGAATGCGACCTCGGCAATTTGTGGGGTACATAAAGTAAGCGTACCTCCCCCGATAGTTTGTTTCCTATCCTTCTCCACCTCGTCTTGACATCATGAGCAAAGAATACACCGCGGAGGAGGTTGCGAAACACAACACTTCAGATGACCTTTGGATTATTATCGATGGAGCTGTCTTCAATGTTACCGAATGGCAGAATGACCATCCTGGCGGCAAGAAGATGCTGCAAAAGGTTGGCGGCAAGGACGCCACAAAGTTCTTCAACAAATACCACGATGCCGAGAATGTGATGCGCAAGTTTGGCCAAAAGTTCAAGATTGGCTCGCTTAGTGCAAACAATGCCGTGGCAACCGTGCCTGCTTGCTCGGTTGTTCCTAAGCAGCAGGACCCCTCCCTGGCTCGGGTTCTGGCTCGGCCCACTGCCTCTCTGAAGCCAATGCCTACAAACGCTGAAGATGGCTCGGCACTAGAGCAGTATGGTGATATGATCCCCTATGCCGATCCTCTTTGGTACCAAGGCTTCTACTCGCCTTACTATAAAGAGTCCCATGCTGCTCTTCGAGACCGCATTCGTGCCTACGTCGATGAGAAGTTCGTTCCCTATGTGGACGAATGGGAAGAAAAGGGCGAGTACCCTCAAGAGATTTACCATCAGTTTGGTGCTGATGGCTGGCTCGCGTTTGCCTCGGGCCAGAAGCATTTCCCCTCCGAGTATGTGGAGAACAAGCACGCGGACATTGTCCCCAGCGACGAGTTTGACCCGTTCCACGAGATTGTCGTTGCCGATGAGCTTTGCCGTGCCGGTTCGGGCGCCCTTGTTTGGTTCCTGATGGGCGGATACGGCATTGGTCTGCCGCCGATCATGCGGTTTGCCAGCGACGAAATTCGCAAGCGGGTTGTTCCTGAGGTCATGAACGGCCAGAAGCGCGCCTGCTTGGCCATCACCGAGCCTTCTGGTGGCTCTGATGTTGCCAACCTCGAAACCACTGCTGAAAAGACCAAGGATGGCAAGCATTACATTGTCAACGGCTCCAAAAAGTGGATCACCAACGGTCTGTTTGCCGACTACTATTCTGTGGCGGTTCGTACCGGTGGTCCTGGCATGAACGGTATCTCGATGCTGCTTATTGAACGCGACTCGCCTGGCTTTGACGTTCGCAAGATCGAGACTCAGGGCATGCGCGGCTCGGGCTCGTCGTTCCTTACGTTTGAGGACGTCAAGGTACCTGTCGGCAACCTTATTGGCAAGGAGAACCGCGGCTTCAAGGTCATCATGAGCAACTTTAACCATGAGCGGTTGGGCTGCATCATCCAGGCCAACCGTTTCTCGCGCGTGTGCTACGAGGAGGCCATCAAATGGGCCTTCCAGCGCGAGACTTTTGGCGTCAAGCTGTTCAAGCATGATGTGATTCGCAACAAGCTGGCCCAGATGGCCTGCCGTATCGAGGGTACTTGCAACCTGCTCGATACTCTTGCATACCAGGCCATGCAGATGGACGAGGACGAGGCCACGCTCCGTTTGGGCGGTAACATTGCCGGTGCAAAGGCTCTGTCCACTCAGACGTACGAGTTCTGCGCCCGTGAGGCGTCGCAGATCTTTGGCGGTCTGTCGTACACTCGCGGCGGCAAGGGTGGCAAAGTCGAGCGTCTGTATCGCGATGTGCGTGCGCTCGCCATCCCTGGCGGTTCAGAGGAGATCATGTTGGATTTGAGTATTCGCCAGAGCGTCAAGGTCCAGCAGATCATGGGTGCCAAGCTGTGAATCGTATTTCGCTATTTTTTTCATTCTGTATTCGGGTTACTTGCTAGTAAATTTCTAAATATCTAGTTGTAGGTGATGTGCATGCTATACAACTAGCAGAGGGCACTTGCTTCGTGCGCACCGAAAAAAATTGTGGTATAAGCTCAATGGAATAAAAATGAAGCTAGAAATTAACTCAAACGAGTAACTTTCATATTTGCATCTCAGCCAATGGCGTTATCAAGGGGTAGACCCATCATCGAGAGCCCCACAGAAAATGGGGCCCTGGAGTCTAGTATTAACCGAACAAAAACGAAAGGATATTCACAAATATCAAACTCTACTATCATCAACAATATTTATATCACTTTTTGTGACTCTTGGCTCAATATTAGTGGCACCAGATCATTCTGAAACGTGCAGTTAGATTGTAGACCCCTGCCGCAAGCCACCATAACATGGCCCTAACCACCCTGACCAAGCCTCTGTCTTAACATGTCCTTCCAACAAGCATTCGGCCAACTGAACAACGAGCTCGGTCGCTCGTCCATCCTTCGCCAGTTTGAGGCCCGCACCCAGATCCCCAAGGAGTACGGTGCAAGCGGTGCTGCCATCTTTTACCTGCTGCTGATTTTCCTGAACATTGGCGGCATTGGCCAACTGTTTGCCAACCTGGCTGCCGTCGCAATTCCTGGTTACTTCTCGCTGCAGGCTCTGGAGACCCCTGGCACTGCCGATGACACTCAGTACTTGACTTACTGGGTGGTGTATGCTGCTTTCAGCGTGCTGGAGTTCTGGTCCTCCATCATCCTCTACTGGATCCCCTTTTACTGGTTCTTCAAGACCATCTTTTTCCTGTACCTGGGTCTTCCCCAGTTCGGAGGCGCTAAGATTGTCTACGAGCGTGTTGTCCGCCCCTTCAGCGTTAATGTTCTCGGCATTCGTGCCAACACTGCCCAGAACTTGAAGGAGCGGGTGTCTGGTGCCGCTACCGGCTCTCAGCGGTTTTAAGCATTACATATAGCGTTTCAAATTCATTTTCTCCGTCAAATTGATTCTAACAAACTCTACCATAACTCCCCTTTTGTAGGCACCCATCCATCAACACCCAGCCAGATCTGGGACCTGGCTGGCGCCAATCACGTGACCCACCGGTGAAATTTCACTCCCATCTTAGACAGATCCGAGATCCACGCGCACCGAGAAAGATGATGTTCCTCACCCGTGGCCCTGGTCTCGGTCTTGCGAGACCTCTCTTGTACCGTCCACTTTTGAGCAGACCGGCTTCGACATCGTCTTCGCCGATCCAGTTTTCTATGGACCAGGCAGGCTTAACTACGGATCTCTACGTCCCGCCAAAGGCTCTTCCGTCTTGGTTCACCTCGCCTAAACAGAGATGGAAGGCCCTCAAACGTCGTATCCAGTTGGTGGGTGTGAATACGTACATGGCTATTAAGTTGCGTCGTGATGTTGGCCGGGAACGGTTCCAGCCCTTGGAATGGAAAGAAACGGCTCTGTTGCTCTACAAACGTACCAATGAGTGCTTTGTGGAGCGTGACTACGCTGGTCTTGCCAAGCTCACGTCTCGCTGGGTCTATGGCCCCTTGGCTGAGCGGGCTCGCAAGTTGCCTGTCGATATGCGTTACAGCTGGAAGTTGGAGAGGCTCACAGCCAAGCCCAAGGTGCTTTCCATCATTCCTTTGGCTATGCCTAACACTCCTACCCGTTATGTCCAGACCGTCTACCGTATCGAGAGTGTTCAGATACTCTCCAAGGTTAAAAATGGTACCGATAAGGTTGAGCGGGTCGAACGCAATGTGACTGATAACATTGCGTTCATCTTTGACACTACAAAGACCCCGGCCGAGGGTCGTCTAATTGGCTCTTTGTTTGAGACCCCCTTGAACGCTCCTATGCCCGATCCTACTCTCACACCCACGTCGCGCTCGGCCGTAATTCAGGCCATGACCGTTCGCGGTGATATTTTCCGTTCTCCGCCTACTTATGTTGCATTAGCAAACAAGGAGTAAAATTGTACATAATTGATTAAAAAACAAACAAAATCGGCTAGAATACACCAAAAACTAAACCAGGTAGACAGCAATACCGACGAAAACAGCACCGTAGCCAAACACCATGGGAGGAGCAGCGTTGCCGGTAGAGCTGGAACTGGCCGAGGCCGAAGCCGAAGAGCCAGCAGAGCTAGTCGAACCCGAAGAACCAGCAGTGCCAGCGCCAGTACCGGTGCCAGCACTGCTGGTGGAGCGGGTTGAGCCGGTACCTGCAGCAGCTCCAGTAGAGCCAGCAGCGCTAGAGCCAGCGGCGCTGGAGCCGGCCGCAGAGCCAGAGGCAGAGCTATCATGGTGAGAAGCAGACGAACTACCGGAGACAGCAGCACTGGAGGGCTCCCCACTGGCGCTCTCAGAGACTGCCGACGAACGAGCCGACCCCGAAGCAGCACCGGAGGACGCAACCGAGGAAGCAGCCGAGCCGGTACGCGAGGCACTGGAGACGGAGGCCGACGCGGCAGCAGAACTGGCGGTCTCGTTCTTGGTAAGAACGAATAGAATGCCTGTAACAGATGATACTTTGCTAGAGACCGTGCAAGTAGTCACCAAGCCTGTAATGTCAGAAATAGACGCGCTAAACACGTCGGTAGCGGAGCTCACAGTGCTATAGAGATCATCTTGGATCTCGGACGCGTAAGTCAACAAGTCGCAAGACACAGAATCCATAGCATTAAAGGCATTGCCAGCGATACCATAGAAAGGATCAATGAACGCCTCAAGGGAGTCGGTAACAGCCGAGGTGGCTCCGACAGCTCGGAAGTCCAGGGCCAAGTTAACCAGACGATACAGGAAGCTTTCAACAGTACTGGCGGTGGACTGGAAGTCCAGAATCACGTTACCAGCATCCTTGTAGTTGAGGTTGTCAAGGTTGCCAGCCGCGCTGGAAAGATCAACCAAATCAGTCGAGATGATGGAGCTCCACGAGTCAAAGAACGTCGAGAGAGACTCGGTGCCCGACTTCGAACCCCACGAGTATAAGAAGTCATTCAACGTGTAAACAGCGTCGGACACGATAGACATGGTCTTGGTGAACGCAGGCGCGTTAGCAGACGCTAGAGGAAGCACAGACAGCACAGCGACAACGGGAAAACGCATTATCAAGGGTTATTGAGTACTCTACAAGGGTATACAGGGGTCTACTTATAGGGTACCTGCGCCCATTGGCTACATGAACCTCGCGGAGGGTAAGTCTTGGCACATATTCTAGCTGCAGTATGTCAGCCGATCAACCCGTTAAGGAGGCACGTTGTGGTGCACATCTACCGGATGTGGGCTACGCCAAGACATGCGTGTTTCGGAAAAACATATCCTGTACAATCCAACAAACACTATTTTTAGGCCGAATATGGATTTTCATAATTCTGAAACTTTATGCTTCCTTGTTCAATCGGCCGCAGTCGTGGGGCTATGTTGGGGCGCACATGCTCCTCACTACATAATCCTCCTAGCCCATGCAGCGACAAGCGCATGTCCTATGTGGGGTATACCATAATTCCACAAAAAGTACATAAAAATGCCCAGACGGCCACTTTTTCTTGTCTTTTCATATCCCACTCTTCATGTCAGAGTTTCAAAATTTTTCAACTGACGGATCGGATACTTTCACCACCGATAGGGACTCCAAGAATTCGACCTTGGGTAAGCTAATGGCTAACATGCGCGCGCTTGAGGTTTGCGAAGAAGAAACCAATCATGCTGGGGAGTCTTCTAGTGATTCAATTCGTATGGACAACTACAATTCCTCCGAGCGCCGCCTTTCTGCAAAGCAACTGAACCCTTCTGCCACTGCTGCGCCCGATCTGCACCCCCCTGCTACCTCCAACAGTCATCTGCTCGATACCGCTACTCAGACCGACTTCCATCCTAATGAACATCGGTTTTCGACTAATTCCTACCCCGGCAGCTCTGTTGTTGCTGCTGCCATGCAGCTGTTGGGTGGATCGGCTAAAGATCTGCAAGCTCTGCGCGCTCCGGTCAAGACCAACAGCGGTTGCCTCAAGCAGCTACCTCTGCAGCGCCAAGCCATTGCCTCCCGCAGCGGTGTCACATTTACGTTGATGGTTGCTGGAGAGAGCGGCGTTGGCAAAACAACCTTCATCAACACACTGTTTGGTGATGAGCTTTGCCGCCACGAGACCGACCGGCGCCACACTACATCGTTCGATGGCGAGCGCATGGGTAACATGGCTAAGACGACTCGCATTGAGATTCATCAAGCCGAGTATGTTGAAAATGGTTTTACTGGTCGCTTTACGGTGGTTGATACTCCTGGGTTTGGTGACTATACCAACAACCAGTATGCGTGGCTGCCCATCGTTAACTTCATCGATGCTCAGCACACTCTATACATGTGCCAAGAGGAGCAGCCTTATCGTCAGGAGCTCAGTGATACTCGTGTCCATGCTTGCCTGTACTTCATCCAGCCTTCTGGCCATGGCCTCCTTCCCTTGGACATCAAGGTGATGCAGGAGTTGGGTACGCGGGTCAATCTGATTCCAGTTATTGCCAAGGCGGATTCATTTACTCACAAGAGCCTACCTGCCTTCAAGAAGACCATTCATGACGCCATTCGCCAGCACAGTATCACTATCTTCGAGCCTCCTTCCGATACCTCCTTGGCTAGAATGGATCTCCCCTTTGCAGTGATTTCCAACGAGAACTATGTCGAGGATGATGAGGGCCGCTCGGTCCGGGGCCGTCGGTACCGCTGGGGTGTGGCTGAAGTGGAGAATCCTGATCACTGCGACTTCTTGGCTCTGCGGGACCTTCTTATGGGAAAGCATATGCTGGACCTCATTGACACCACTCACGAGGTGCATTACCAGCGCCAGCGTCGGATGCTGATGCTGGAGCGTTACGAGGCGAGCTTGCGAGATGGTGCGGGCAACAATGCTGCCAAAGCAGCTGGCGATGAGGTTGCCAAAAAGACCAACCTTGCGTCTGGCAACAAGGATCGCAAGAAGGTATCGTTCCAGAGCCCTTTGGTCAACGATATGCCTGGACATGCAGTTCAATCTGCTTTGGAGGTCATTGCGCAGATTTCTCCTTACGGATGCGAGTATCTGACGAACGAGCGCCTGAAGGATGACCAGCTATTCCTGCAACGCGTTATCGGCACCAAAAAGCACGCGTCGGATATGTCGAAAATGCAGGAGCGCAAATTCTTCGGCTGGACTTCTGAGTTGAAGACCGCCAAGATCAGTTGCGAGGCTGAGCTGGAGGCCATAGAAGACGACATCAAGCTCTTGGAGCATCAGGTTAGCCTGCTGGAGGCTAACAAGCGTCGTCGTTAAGAATATAGGGGAAAGAAAGAAAGATATAGATATGTAGGAAATTGTGTTTAAAAATAGCTATTGCTGAAGGTGATTGTGTGAAGTCTCAGAGGCATGCAGGTTGCATGACCCTGCCTAGAGATGGGGCAGCCTAGACCCTAAGTGAGGAGGTTCGTGCGCGTGGTCACGAGGAGGAGGTCGGGCATATGCACCATCTAGACCAAATCCCGTCGAAAGCCGAACGAAGATATACCTCTAGAATTCTAGCTAGACATCGACCCCACAAATATCTGGCCATGTGCCTTTTCTTTTACCTCTATGCCGGTTATGCAATAGAGCCAAGGCTAAGCTCACAGATCTCTGCCGTATCGAAGCTGCAGGACGCGTGCCGGGACGCTGCTTAGACTGCGCGTGAGTCAGACCGCCGGTTTGGCCGGTGATTGCCGCCCGTCAACAGTATAAAAAAGACGTATCTGTGTAAAACAAATTACCTGAGAAAAAATGACCGCCCTCATAGAGCACGCGGCTATGGTGTTCTTGACTCGTGGGTAGTGACACTAGCGACAAATTCTGCGTCTGGGTGCAGAAACGTGCGTTCCGGTTACTAACTAGCTGCACAGCTTTCCTGGGGTACCAGGTGGCCATAGAGCCTGGGCCATAAAGATGGGCCAAGCCACCGCCCATCTGGGTTGATTATTGGCAGCGAAGAACCTATATGACCCATGTTTACCTTTAGTATTGCTAATCTAAACCAGGATTATGAGCGGATCCTCCAACTGGACAGGAATAGTCATGCGCTGCAGGCAATAGGGATGCGGCATCACATATCACAGGAGAGTACATTGCATGTGGCAAGGGATGCACTACTAGGGCAGAGGGTAAAAAACCCGGAAAAGACGTTTGTTATAGATAATTTTTATGCTAGAGATACCAACAAGGGAGCAACTATACAATATTAAGGATCAGCTGCTGGAGGGACGATATAATCGGTCGGTTATGGGCAGAAATGTAGCGATATCGGGGCCCTTGATGTAAGGATAATCGACGCTTATGCTAGTTGTTGAGGGTGTGATGTGGTGGTGGCCAATCAAGAGGTAGCAGTGCCTCTTGCAAAGGGAAAGGGAATGGCACCCTAACATCCAGCATTACGTCACAGGGCGCATGGAATGCCGGCCCACGTAAGACAGGTGAGAGCCCCTCCTCCTCCCATCGCCATCCCATTTTTGCCCACCAAAAGACCGGGCCGATAAACCAAACAGGGGAAAACCATCAAGTCTCGCGTATTCTTTTGTCCAGGTATCAAGTCGAATATTAAACGGGTATGTCATCAGTGGAAGCCGTTAACAGTATGTACACCAACGGCCCTGTCCACGCAGGCAGCATGGCTGCCGCGTCAAAACCCCGCCCGCGCATCACCACCACACTATGGGAAGACGAAAACACGCTTTGTTTTCAGGTAGAGGCCCGAGGTATCTCTGTTGCCCGGAGAGAAGACAACGATATGATTAATGGAACCAAGTTGCTGAATGTGGCCGGCATGACGCGTGGCCGGCGTGATGGAATGCTGAAGGCCGAGAAAGTGCGCCATGTCGTAAAGATTGGAGCAATGCACCTCAAGGGAGTGTGGATTCCCTTTGATCGTGCTGCTGCGTTTGCTCAAAAAGAGGGCATCGCTGACCTGCTCTACCCTTTGTTTGTAGAAGACATTCGGTCCTTTTTGTACAGCCAGCAAAACAGCAGTTTGCCCGATGCCAGCATGCTAGGTGCATCAGGGGCTGCCCCTGCTACTGCCAGCAAGAACTATGCTGCGCCTCCTGCCCAGCACCCTCAGTACCAGCACATGACTGCGGCAAGTAGTCAACCTACGTTGCAACGTCCGTTGAGCGGTCCTCGCGACAGCTACCTGGCTTCGGGAGTGTCTGCGGCGTCTGGTATGGGTGGAATGGGACCTGGAGCCATGGGTGCTCTGGGCAGTGCTGAGAAACGTGATGACGGTTCATCTGCCCACGGCTTGTCCCACGCTGGGGCAGCTCCTGGCGGAGCCGGCAACCCCGCTGGTGCTTCGGCAACGGGACCGGACGGTCAAAATGGCCAACAGGCCTACAACCGTCAGTATGGTTACATGCCTCAGTACGGCGTGCAGGGCTACGGTGCTGCCCCCATGGGCTCTAACTACGGCTATGGCAACGCTTATGGCTCGTACCCTCAGATGATGTACGGCAACCAAGAGTATATCCAGCAGCAGCAGCAACAGCAGGCGCAGCCACAACAGCAGCAGCAGGCCATGTACTACCAGGGCTACCAGCAGCAGGCTCAGCAGCAGCAGGGCTACGACCAAAGTCAGGTGTACCAACAGCAGGCGCAGCAGCCGCAACACGCGCAACAACAGGCTCAGCAACAGGCTCAGCAGCAGGCGCAGCAGTATTATATGCAGCAGCACAAATCGGCCACTTCTCCCGACAAGAAGGACTAAGATTTTCCTAGGCTGGACCGCATCGACGTTGCTGTAGTGCGCAACCCTGCTTCCTGGGCGCGACCCCTACCCCTTTCTCCCTCCGGCGTCTCCTCTCCCGGAGGGGGCACGCCCGCGTGCGGCACGGGCCAGTTGTCGTACGCCAGCGTGCTGCCCTTAATGTAATTATGAAAGGCTTGTGCCTAAAATTTGGATTTTTCTTGCGGTCTACGGCATTAGCGACGTGTGCTCATGCACGTGCATGTATGCTTATGCCTATGTCGAATGCGTCCTTGTCTTGCATAAGCGGTGCAGGTGCCTGCGCCAATTGCAAAACCCTACTGGCAGGGCTATTCTTCGGACTGTGAAATAGACACGAAAAGATAGTGAAACCCCTGAGTTTCGGAAAAAAATACTTCTTTTGGGTTTTTTTTTCAATGTGTCTCTGAACAATTATTTTCTGTTTGGTTTCCTCTGGCTTTGCTGATCCCTCCTTAGCAAAGCCAATGCAAACGCTTTCCATGCCTGCATGTCTGTTAATAGCCCTGCAACCTGCAATGCACGTCTTTGAAACTCAGTTCCTCGTATGTTCAGACCTGTCCATAATTTAAAGCGCAGCAGCCGCCACTAGTACTTATACAAAAAACTACTTTAATTCTCACTTTTGGTTCATCACATCCACATACCGGCTGCGGGCAGACCGCTTCTTGCGGTTGGGAACAGCAGCGGCTCCAAGCAACGAATCGATATCGTTGGATGGGCCCGGTCGAGGAGCAGGCGTAGACGCTGCAGACGGGCCGCCTGCGACGCCGGGCGGACCCGGTTTGGCCCCCAGAGCACCTGCAGAAGGTACCCCTGCAGCAGCAGGTGCAGGTGCAGAGGCAGGTGCAGGTGCAGATGCAGATGCAGGGGAGGCAGCAGCAGGAGAAGCAGCGGCAGCAGGGCCGGCTGCAGCTGGCACGACAGATATGCCGGGAGCACCCGGAGCACCCGGACCACTAGAGGGAGCACCGGGAGGACCATCACTGGCAGCAGCCGGTGCGGGGGCGCCAGGAGCGCCACCCATCTTGGGCGGCGGCGGGGGGCCTGCCAGCTCTTCCGGAGGCGGGCCGTTCTTGTCAACCCACCGCTTGAGCTTCTCATCGTAGTAGAACGACGCTTCTTCTCCCAGTTTCGCCTTGATCGGTTTGGGCGCGTTGGGATCCTCGCCCTTGCGCAGCCAGCTGAACCAGCCCTTCTGCTTGTGCTGGTCGCCGCCGGCCTTCTGCTGGGAACTCTTGGAATCATTCTTTTTAGATTCGTCTTCAGCAGCAGGCTCGGTCCCGGCAGCCTCGTTGCCCTCTTCGTACTGGCCATCGTACTCGTACTGGTCGCCGTACTGACCGTCCTCATACTGGTACTGGTCGTCATACTGGCCATCGTAATTGTACTGACCATCGTAGTCGTACTCATACTGGCCATCGTAGTTGTATTCTTGCTGATCATAGCCTTCATAGCCTTCATAACCTTCATAGCCTTCATAGTTCTGGTCGTAGCCTTGATACTCTTCGCCAGCAGGCTCGGCAGAAGCCGGAGCAGCCGGGGCAGGAACAGCCGGAGCAGAAACAGGAGCAGACATAGGAACAGGAGCAGACACAGGTCCAGGGGCCTTTACAGGTTCAGGGGCTCTTGCAGGTTCAGGGGCGGCATGTGCAGGCTCAGGGGCACGGCCAGGAAGAGGAGGCTCAGGAGCAGGCGCGTAAGGGTTCGATTTCGGCGACGGCTCCATGGAAGCAAGCGGAACAGTATAGCCCGGGGATTCCTCCACCGAAGGCGCATACGCACGACGGCTGGCAACAGAGCCGCGGGCATTCCGATTGGCTGGGTTCAGAGCTGTGTTCAGAGGCGTGCCCAGACGGCCAGGTGCAGGCATAGGCGGCGGAACGCCCATAGGAATGGCCGACTGAGGGCCAGGCACCGAGGAGGGTACATTGCCCGAAGATGGACTAGACCCCAGAGAGGGAGCAAATGCAGACGAGGCCGGCTGAGGGTCGTCTTCGCCAGTGACAAACTTGTTGAACTGCGAAACAAACATACCGTCAAGACGGGGCCGACTGAGCTTGCGGGTGATCCAGTGGCCGCTGCTATCAGAGTCGGCAGCAGCCACGCGCATCACCGCCTGCTCGGCCATTGTAATGAGCGGCCCGGCCTTGAGGGCGCGGGCAATGGCCAGGGCGGCATCTGCGAGCCGTGAGGCCTCTGTCACTGCGCCTTGCTCGGCCAGAATCAGCGACAGATGCACCTTGAAAGGCACAAGATGGCCAAACGGTGACGTCGCAGAGCCCTGCGTCAGCAGAATGTACTCGTAGATCTCGCCCAGCAACAGACTCCACAGCGGGTCACCGCCGTCCTTGCGCTTGCTGTTCTCAGTATTGGGCATCGTAACCAACGGCAGAATCACGCCGGCAGGGTCACCGAAAACAGGCTCTCCGCTTAGAATCAAACAAATATGTCCAGGCTCAACCATACCGCGCTTCAGCAGCAGACGACCAAGACCGGCCAGTGCCGCCGTCGAGCCTTCACAGGGATTGGCCAACAAAAGCGACGCGTAGTCTGTCCAGTGCCGCAGCGTCAGGTCCAGACGAACGGCTTGCTCGTCCGCATTGCCCTGCGACCGCAGCGGCTGCAGCTCGGCCGCAGACTCGCCGCCAGCACCGCCAAACACGCGATACGCAAACGCGAGCTTGGTGGCCGCGGGCGTCGCCTGGCTGCGCAGCTCTTCGCGCACAAACTCGGCCAGGGCCAGATCCCACTGTTCCTGGCCCAGCGAGCGCGCAATCACGAGCGCATGGGCCCATTGCCGGCCGTCCAATGCGCTTTGCAGCGCACCGGCACGGTTACCAGCAACAAGGTCGTTGAGAATAGTGTCCAAGGACGCCGAGAGCTCTCCGGGAGCAGCGCGCGAAAAGATATCGGCGCCCGAAACAAGCCGCTCCTGCGTCTGCGTGTCGGCCAACGCAGGATCCAGAATCTTGCGCAGCGCGTACGCACGGTCCTTGATATCGCTTTGAACAAGCACCTGGAGAATCTGCAAAAGAAGACGGCCAGGGGGCATCCCCTTTTCGCCGAGATAGGCATCGGCATCGCCAATCCACTTGAGCAGCTCCTTTTGTTTCTTGGCAACAGGACCCTTGGCGCCTACTAGCGGGCCCGGGAACTTTGTGGTGATCTCAGGAACAACCTTAAGACCTGCGTTCGGCCGCACAGACACCGATACCGGCGCACTGTACACGGGCGGCGGCACCACCACCGCAAACGACGAGCGCGAGAATGTCAGGATCGGAATCTGGCGATCAGGGTGGATCTTGGAAACACCAGCGCCCATTCCAGCACCAGCACCGATGGCACCCGAAAGCTCGCTAGGAGGACGCGACAAGTGCAGCTCGCCGGCTGCACTGGCAGGCCGATGGGTTCCGCGAGACGGGGCGCGGAATCCCGACGCAGGACGCGCAGGCGTATTGCGTTGCGATCCGGCTCCGCCCGGCGCATACGGGTTATAGGGCGTAGGAGGCTCTGAGTCGGGCCCAGAGCGCATGTGAGCGTTCATAGGCGACACAGGCGCCGTCTGCGATCCTCGCGGCACAGGAGTCTGGGGGTTGGTAGGAAGCAAACCATCTCCAAGTGACGGACGACCAGGGGTGGGGCCAGAGGTGAAGCCAGGAGCGGGGCCAGGAGCGGGGCCAGGAGCGGGGCCAGGAGCGTGGCCAGGAGCGAGGCCAGGAGCGGGGCCAGAGATCGGACCAGGGCCAGGCACGGGACCAGGCGGAGCCAGGCCAGGGGTGGGCAGAGCAGGCTCCGGCGAGGAGCTAGGCAGCGTCGACTGATCGCCTACAGATCCCGACGTGCTGAGCGCTTCGTACTCGAATGCTGCAGGCGATTTGGGAATCACCCGCGGTTCAGATACATTGGCACCGCGCGGGGCTGCGGGCGTTTCCGGCGGCTGCGGGGTGCTCACGATCTGCTGCAGAGGCGTCTGCAACGGGCGGTCGAGGCCGGACTCGGCAACCGCTGGGGGTTGATACGGGCCGGGAATAGACGGCTGGCGTTGCAGAGCAGCAGGAGCCAGTGGCACCGACGGAGCTCTAGGCGGTGCCCGAGCAGCGGGGAGCGGGCCAGCAGGGGGAGGGCCAGCAGGCGTAGGGCCGGCAGCAGGAGTTGGACCAGCAGCAGGACCAGCGGGAGCGCCAGAGGCAGGGCCAGCACCGAACGGCTGGCTTGCCTGGGCCGATGGCTGGGGCTGAGCCGATGGCTGATAGGGAGCCGGAGGCTGGCCAAGAGGCCCCGCCGGAGGACCGTACGGGTTTGCAGATGGGGGCGCGTATGCATTCGGAGCAGGCCCAGGGGGTGCCCGAGGTTGAGCCAGTGGCGCGTAAGGGTTCACCTGCGAGGCTGGTCTCGGGGGCTCATCGATGCGATTGCCGAGATCTCCGGGAACATGCGGTGCTTTGGGGGATGCAAAAGAGCTATGGTGCTCGAACCGATGCTCATCTGGCACCTGAGCAGGCTCAGTTTCTGGTGCATCGTTAGTCTGAGGAGCCTGAGGAGTCTGCTGCTGTTGAGGCACCTGAGGAATCTGCTGCTGCTGAGGAATCTGAGGAATCTGCTGCTGCTGAGGAACCTGAGGAACCTGTTGAGGAACTTGCTGAGGGATCTGAGGGACCTGATGGGGCCCTTGAGGGACCACCGGGTACTGAGGCGCCTGGTACGGTCCCTGGGGAAGGCCATTCGCATGAGGAAGCCCCTGAGGAAGTCCCTGAGGAAGCGCCTGAGGCGGCCCCTGAGGCGGCTCCTGAGGCGGCCCCTGAGGGGGTGCATGAGCACTTCGCGGAGGGCCAGCCGGAAGCTGAGTAGGATGCTGTGACGGAGGGCCAGAGGCAACGCGAGAAGTGCCCCGCGCACTTGACTGTCTCGACGTCTTCCGCACGGGCTCAGACATGCCTGGGAACCCAAACGGATCGGGGTTGTTACCGCGCATGAGGGGCGTCTTGGTCACATTTGGCGAGAACGCAGCTCCTCCAGCCGGAGGGGCTCCTATCATGCCACCCTGCGGAGGCGCATAGGCAGATGTCCGCGGTTGTACGTACGGCGACGCCCGTGTGATTGCAGGAGAAGCACCCGCATACGGCACGCCCTGGTATTGACTACCTGGAGCCGCACCGAAAGGGCTGCCTACAGAAGGACCAGACGGGATCTGGGGGCTCAAGATCTCGGGAGGACCAGGCACATAGGGCTTGACGACCGTCGGAGATTGCGGGGTTGCAGCCGCCGCGGCCGCGTAAGGGTTATTTGATGGCGCGCGAACGTGGCCACGCACTTGCAAAGACGGCGGTGCCTGCAGCGGCGTTCCTGGCACAGAAGCCTGGCCGCCAAAACCCACTGGCGCAGAACCAGATGGCAACCCAGCGGGGATACCGTAAGGAGATCCTTGAGCAGCGGCAGGAGGCTGGTAAGGATTTACAGGAGCAGGTGCGTAAGGGTTGACGCTTGGAGTGCGCGACGGCACGTTTTTAGGGGGCACGGCATGACCAGAAACAGGCGCAACCGGTCCAGAAGCAGCCGCAGGAACTTGGTGAGGCGGCTGAGGCGTGGGGATGATGGGAACCTGCACGGGCGTGGCCCGTGCCTTGCGGATGGCCCGTTTAGGAATGATCTCCGTCGGCAGATCAAAGCCACTAGTATCAGTGTGGAACGTCGAAAGACTAGGCGTTGCCTTTACTGTCTTCGCGGGCTCTGGGGTCTGTGCCTGTGGGGTCTGTGCCTGCGCGGGTGGCTGCTGAGGCAGGTAAGAAGGCTGGGGGACGTAGGGATTGGCACTCTTTGTTTGAGGAGCGTATGGGTTGCCGGCCGGAGCAGCAGCGGGCGCAGGGGCCTCTTCCTCCTCATCGGGCAAATAGTCGTCGTCATCATCTAGAAATGCCAGTGCCAAAGCAGGAGCCGGCGAGGCTGCTTGCTTTTCGACAGCCCCAGCAGCCGTCGCGCTCTCAGGCTCGTCGTCGTCGAGGAAATCATCGTCCAACTCCAGATTCAAGCCGGCCACCGCAGCAGCAGGGGCAGCGGCAGCAGGGGCAACGGCAGCAGGAGCAACGGCGGCCACAGAAGCAATAGCGGGAGCGGGAGCGGCAGGTTTCGCCTCAGAGATCTTGTCGAAAAAATCCTCATCTTCAACAGCACCCTCTAACACGGGCTCTTTAGAGGCGTCCTCAACTGTCGGAGCCGCCTCGACATGCGCAGGCTCGTCTAATTTGCTGAAAAAGTCATCTCCTTCGCTTGCAATTGACTCGTTCGCATCATTAGACGGTCCCGGTGCCAACAGAGGCTCTGTTCCGCCCAATTGAGGCTCCACAGGCTCGAGGTCAGGGAAAGACTCGTCCTCGACACGGGTCTGATCAGGCGATGTCAACGACGTGTCCACAAGTGTCTCATCAGCCTCGACGGCCACCGACTCAGCTTCAACGGGCTCTACAGATGTCGCCGGTTCCGTCTCAGCAGCAGCCTCCGGTTGAGTTGCTGCTGCAACGGTAGCGGCGGGAGCCGGGGAAGGAGCTGCGGTAGCGGCAGTAGCAGGAGAAGTCAATTCAGGCTCGTTCTCAACCTCTTTGGACTCTGCAGGATCTTCAGAGTTGCCGAGTTCATTGAAAAAGTCGTCATCGGCAGCGTGTACGGTTGGGGAGACGACGGCAGGCACGGCTGGGGTAGAGGTGCCATTCACATGCCCGGAGTTGGCAGCCGGGCCGCCGGTCTCCACGGTCTCTGCGGCACCCAGACCGGATTCCAGAGCCGCGGGAATATCTTGAAGGGGCTCTTGAGCGACTGGAGCAGGCTCTGCAGATGGAGCGGAGGCTGGCACGGGCGAGATCAATGAATCATTGACAGCAGCCGTTGCTTCGATATTCGAGGCAACTTCCTCGGGGGTCGAGACGACTGGCGGATTTTCCGTTGACACCAATCCGCCCGGAACGGTCTTATTTTGTTTTTGGGCGGCGTTTGCACGGTTCCGCTTGTTTGTGCGACCCATGTGGTGGTAGTGTCAAGGTGCAATGCTGACGTTGGGCCTTCTCCACGGTCAGCTGCTGGCGCCGAACGTGCTTCCTCCCTGCTTCCTTGTTTGTAAGTCAGCGTTTCGCGTTCGAAAGGCAGAGCCCAAAGTGCTTAGCTCATTTTTTTCACTAGAAATCCCGCCTATACCAGCTGGTGTAATTCAAAGATTTTGACATTGGAAAAATGAACAAAATCCCTGAGAAGGAGCGGTTCGTGCGATGCTGCTCGGACATTTCCGTGGAACTTGTGCAGAGTGTTCAAAACAGCAAGGACGTTAATTTGAATGCGCTCGTGGGCCGATATGCCAAAAAATACAAGCTTTCTACGCAGCCGCGGTTGACAGACATCATTGGCGCTATTCCCGAGGCATACAAAAAGCAGCTGCTGCCCAAGCTGAGAGCCAAACCGGTTCGTACTGCCAGTGGCATTGCCGTTGTTGCCGTCATGTGCAAGCCCCATCGCTGCCCGCATATTGCATATACGGGAAATATCTGCGTGTACTGCCCTGGCGGTCCCGATTCAGACTTTGAATACTCGACTCAGAGCTATACTGGTTATGAACCGACATCAATGCGGGCAATTCGGGCTCGTTATGACCCTTACGAGCAAGCACGCGGCCGAGTAGAGCAGCTTCGCCAGTTGGGTCATTCCATTGATAAGGTCGAGTACATTATCATGGGTGGTACCTTCATGTCCCTGGACAAAACTTACCGAGAGGAGTTCATTGCAGCTT
The DNA here is from genome assembly GCA_022577695.1 of Wickerhamiella spandovensis. NCBI lineage: Eukaryota > Fungi > Ascomycota > Dipodascomycetes > Dipodascales > Trichomonascaceae > Wickerhamiella > Wickerhamiella spandovensis. Next base: position 574,620 of record JAKIRT010000004.1, on the reverse strand, counting down.
TGCACAATGCTCTTTCTGGCCATACCACCAAGGATGTCGACGAGGCGGTTGACTTTGCCCAGCAATCGGCCACGAAATGTGTGGGTATCACCATCGAGACCCGTCCCGACTATTGTACAGAAACTCATCTTAGTGATATGCTGCGGTATGGATGCACCCGTCTTGAAGTCGGCGTCCAGAGCGTATATGAGGATGTTGCCCGTGACACCAACCGTGGCCATACGGTGAAAGCAGTCTGCCACACGTTTGCCCTGGCAAAAGATGCAGGTTATAAGGTTGTTTCGCATATGATGCCTGATTTACCCAACATGGGAATGGAACGAGATCTTGAGCAATTCCGCGAGTACTTTGATAACCCGGCCTTCCGTACCGATGGCCTCAAGCTCTACCCTACACTTGTTATCCGTGGTACTGGACTGTATGAGCTTTGGAAGCAGGGCCTCTACCGAAGCTATGCACCCAGTGCGCTTATTGATTTGGTGGCCCGCATTCTGGCTCTCGTGCCGCCGTGGACGCGGATTTACCGCGTCCAGCGTGATATTCCCATGCCTCTTGTTTCTTCTGGCGTGGAGAACGGCAACTTGCGGGAGCTGGCTCTGGCTCGTATGCGTGATTTCGGCACTTCGTGCCGCGATGTGCGGACTCGCGAAGTAGGTATCCAGGAAGTTCATCACAAGGTCCATCCTGACCAGGTCGAGCTGGTCCGCCGCGACTATGTTGCCAATGGCGGATGGGAGACATTTCTTGCCTATGAGGATCCTCGTCAAGATATTCTGGTGGGTCTTTTGCGACTTCGCAAATGTAACCCCAAAACCACGTACCGGCCTGAACTGACTAGCCAGCCCAGCAGTCTTGTACGTGAACTTCATGTTTACGGCAGTGTGGTTCCTCTGCACTCGCGCGACCCTCGTAAGTTCCAGCATCAGGGCTTTGGCACGCTTTTAATGGAAGAAGCAGAGCGCATTGCTCGCGATGAACATGGATCCAAGAAGCTTTCTGTTATTTCCGGTGTTGGTGTGCGCAACTACTATTCTCGTCTTGGCTATGAGCTGGATGGACCCTACATGTCCAAGATGCTGTGATCAAAAAGACGCGAGGAAAAGGACGCGAAAAGGCACGAGAAATAATAAGTATTTATTTAAAAAGTTAACAATCCACTTGGTACAGCTTCTGATGGTATTTGCCATTCTTGGATACGGTAATGACCATCGCCGAGAGGCGGTCGCCCTTGACGCACCGCGAATCCAGACCCTTTGAGTACTTGTGAACCTGCAGACCCTTGGAAGCATCGTGGCCGTAAAACACCTCATAGCGATGCGACTTTGGTCGGTGCTTTTGAGACTTGGCCCACATTTCAAACCACGGCTCGCCTTCGGACTCCTCGGTGGGCACCGACCATTTCGGGGGCAGCATGCCGCGCACGCGCATCACCATCTCGGGGTCCTGATCCTCGAGCTCATGGACGGTCCAAACAAGACCGGCATGGCACGCGATAGCCTCGATTCCTTTCTTGGAGACTTGGCCAAGCTTAAGAATCAAGGGGCAGCCTTGCAGATAGTCAATGTGGTGCTTCTTCATGGCCCGAGCAAGAGGCGCGTCGCGATACCGATCAGCCATAGTCACATTCACAGTCTCATCATCATACTGGGCATCCAAAGCAGAGGGCAGGTTGAAGTCAATTGATTCTTCCAGGAGCTCAGCCGCTTCGACCGCAGCATTGGCCTGGGCAGCGGCCCGCTCGGGCATAGGAGCCTTTGCAACGGGCGTAGGGTCATTGAGATGTGCCAGGTCCTCGCCCCGATCAGGACCGGTAGTAGGCTTGGCAGTCGCGGTTACCTTTTCACCAAACACATGAGTGGCCTCGCTGGCAAACGGCGGATATGTGCGCAGGTCATCGAGGCGGTGCTGATCGACATACAGACTGAGGATCTCATCCTCGTGATTTCCGCGAACACAGGCCGCTCCGATGTCAATGGCATCGTCAATAACACCCAGCGAATCAGGCCCCTTTGTGATAAAGTCGCCAAGCAAAACAACCTGGTCGGTGTTTTTGTTGTAGTCGACCTTTTTGAGAAGTTTGTTAAACTCTTGACGCATGCCATGAACATCACCAACTAGGATCAGCCGGCTATCTTCACCCTTATGCAGCTGCGAGCTATCCTCGAGCTGGGCCACCCGCACCAATGGAGCTACCTGAGCCCGTTTCTGGAGCATGGGTCCATCCACAGCACCCAGGGCATAAAACCACATGGCGCCGGCAAAAATAGTGACTATGAGCACACCGATGGTAGTCCAAACAGTTCGCCCGCGAACTTTATTGGGAAAATAGCATTCCTTTTCAATGGTCATGTATGTTTAAAGCAATGGAATCAGCCAGAAAGACAAATTGCGGCCTATCTCTGCCAAAGACCGAGGGAAGGGTTTTTTCTTGGGAAGTTCCGAGAACGCCCGCAGATCCTAATTAGACGAACCACATACTGCTGACAAAAGGCCACGTGCGTTCCTGCCGGTACTCATAGCTTCCTCTCCCGCCCAAGCCATGAGCCATTTGCAGTTTCTGTTTGGAGCGATATTTTAGTCACCCCTAGAAAGCAGCACCCCTGGATTAGTACCCCTAGAACAGTATCCCTAGAGCACCCCTAGAGCAGTACCCTAGAACAGTTCCCCTAAGGCATGAAGCTACTGAACAAAGTCCAATTAATCTATAAAAACAATAGGTACATTTCCACTTTGCATCTCCTTGATGCAATCTTGGGGCTTACTTTTTTTCAAATTTCGTGATGTCTGCGTTCCGCTTCACAGACAGATGCGGTAACTGGCATAGCGGCCAGAGGTTTCCGAGCGGCGGATAATCTTGACAACCTGGCCACGCTTAAGACCAAAGTAGCGAGCAACAGGATCCTCCCGCTGGATACGAGGCAGCTGGCTCTCCTTGAGTCTGTAGCGGATCAGCAGTTCCTTCTTTTCGGGCTCGCTCAAAACAAGATGCTTGGGCACCAGCACGTGCTTGGTGATGTTGACAACCAAATCGTTCTCCTGGAACGTCTCAATTACGGCCGGAGCCGCTGATGGCAACAAGCGAGAGGCCGAGGGGGTGATATTTGTTTGGAAAATAAACAGCGCGTTGGAAAACTGCTTTGTGGCCACGAGAATCACAAACTCGCGCATCGTCTTGACACCCACAGACGCTTCATCCGCGAAATTCACCCACAGCGTGCCGGTTTTAGGGAATTTTTCAATCGTTTCGGGATAGGGCACGGCCTGGAAATTCAACTTGGCTCGGATAACTGAACCGTCTGCGCCCACATAGTGTTGCTTGAACTCGTCCAAGGAGATATCGATCTCGTTCTGACCCACATTGTATCCACGGTCGCGGACCATTTCCTTGACGGTGCGGAACACCCGCCAGAGCTTGGTGACCTCCTTGTCGCTGTCCATGGAAATTTTCACTGATTAAGCAGGTGGGTGATTATCACAGAAATAGGCTGCAGGCCGGGGCGTTGCATATCATAGATCTCTGTCACACCAGCTCCTAGGCCAAAACTCACCTTTTGGGGTCTTGATATTTTTATTTTATTTTTGAATGCATACCAAAGGGGACTGCAATTGGAGTTCCTAAAGGCAAACTGACTAGACTAATGCCTTCAAATGCTTCTACAGGGGTTCTCGACAACCAGAACTCCATTGCTCTGAATCACATAGCATGCTATAGTTACAAAGCATTAAAGAATAGATATATGCAGCTGCAGCTGCCATGTAAAGACTGAAACGAGCATATGAAAGTGGTTCCACTCTATTCTTATTGATCCCACCCCACATAATCATTGCCTTGCCGTTACCTCCTTTGCCATATACTATGTCAGACTTTCCCCGCTGGTCCGGTGCCGCCCTTAGTGTCATTGCTTTGATTGCTTGGCTTGCTTTAGCATACTCGGTAGCCACTCGTGGTTTGGAAGGAGGAAGCAATATCCTCTGGGGCCTGATTGCTGTGATTGCCACTTTGGGGGCTGCCATTGAGATCCGTCGATCGATCGTCGGCCGCTACTCTCGTGAGCCCTTGGAAACAGGTTACGTTGATCATACGCAGAACCCCCACAATAACGTTTAGTATTTATGAGACCAGAGCCGCCCTTTATGTAGTCATGTATTGTCACTTTTTATTACAATTCTAGCAAATAGCAGGAAACCGCTGCGGATCACGCCTTGGGGAGCAAGCGGTACCGCAGCTGGACCTCGCCGCCCGACCGCCAGACTCGGGTCCGAATCACCGCCAATGGCATCTTAGGAGGCAGGATTTGGTCGCCGCACAGCAATTGAACCACTTGTTCCGGCGGCTTTTCGGCATCCTCAGCGGAAATCTCGCCCGACTGCAGAAGCTGTTTAAGTGTGTAGGCCATGATCTTCCTTGCTCGAAGGACAGGCTGAGCCATCAACCGGGTTCGTTCGGTTTGAACCTCGGGTAGATCGTCCTGTTCGGGCAATACAATAAAGCCGATCTTGGAAACAAACTTTTTCGGCAGCTTGTTTTTCAGGACAATCTCAGCAACCCAGCCAGGCAAATCCTCCTCCAAGTACGCAATCTGCTTGGGGTCCTGCATCTGGCCAATCTCGTGCGTATACACGGCCGTAGCACCGCCTGCACCAGGACCGTACTCGGACACAACCAGACGGGTTCTAAGCGGAAGCTGAACGCGCGGGGCAGTTTCCAGCAACGACAGGCTACGTTGGTCCACGATCTGCTTGAATGCGGCTTCAAAAGTCGCAGGCGCAGGCGCATTGTCCTGTTCATCGTCACTATCAGCATCGCCAGTCTTGGCAGTAGCATTATCGGCACCGCTTGCTTGCTGCTGCTGCTGCTGCTGCTGTTGATTGTCAGGCTTGGTATCTTCTTGGGTGCTTTCTTGTTGGCTATCATCGTCCTTTTTGCCCATTCCAAACAGTTTTCGGAACCGCGACTTCTTCTCAGGCTCGGCGGGCTTGCTTCCGTTGGGTGACGTCGAAGTGGTTGCCGAGGGGGCCTTGGGTTTCGGGGTCTCGGGCTTGAAAGGCATGGCTGCCGTAGCCGTTTTGTATTTGGCAACCTCGGCATCAATAAATGGGCCCAATACATTCGAAAGTGCCCACTGGCCGAGATTTACGCGCTTCTCGTCGTCAATAACAATATCTCCAAAGCCATACTCCTCGACCTCGGCCAAATCGTCCGCGTATACCTCGGTGTTGCCACAAGACCGCTCGTCCAGGCGCACCTCCAGGCTGCCTGCCTTGACGCGCACACGGCACCAGTTGTCAAGCACGTCGAGAGTGTTGACCTCCTTGAGGATCTTGTCGAGCTGCTCGTCGGCATTCGCTCCCTCGACCTTGGCATGGAAATCCAGTTCCTGGCCACTAAGAATATCCACCATCCCAATATCGCCCGCAGTGTCCACGGTAAGAACGCGTCGCTTGTCATTGAGCATACGGTGCTTGCGCAGACCAACTTGACCGGCAAGGACTTGCAGCGGCTTGGTCTCTCCTTCACACTTTTCAGGAAGACTCAGATCGAGGAGCGGCTCAGTCTGAGGAGCAGTGCTAAAGCCCTGCAAATCAGGCCGAGCAGCAGCGGCCCAAAGAGTGTTTTCACTGATGGCCAGATCGCCCACACCTTGGCCTGCGCAGCAGATAATAGACGCGCCAGCAGTGGAATGCTCAACAACATAACCAGCACGATCACCACTATAAAAGGTGCCTGAGCCGGGGATGGCCAAAAGCGACCAAACCGACGAGCTGTGCGTCGTGAAGGTCTTGAAAAGCCGGCCGGCAGTCAAACTCCATTGCTTGATCGTAGTATCGCTACTGCCCGAGTAAAGCCACTCGCCATCAATGGCAACCGCACGAATATTGTCGGTATGGCCGGTAAGACGGGCTACCGTACGGCCCGGCTGGCGAGGATCAAACAGCCGCACGACCGAATCGGCAGCACCAGCGGCAATTATCGAGTTGTCCGGGGCTCCAGCCACGGCATACACAGAGCCCATGTCGCCTTTAATATGGAAATCAAAGATAGCTCCTGGCTTCTTGACATCCCAGCCCATGACATGGCCATCCCAGGCACCGGAAATAACCGTTCCAGGAGCACCAGTGGCTAGACATTTAGCATAGTCGGTATGGTGGCCCAACCGCTCCGAGTTTGTGAGGTTGGAATCCCAGATCTTTACTGTTGTATCATAAGAACAAGTAGCCACAGCGTCGCCTACGGCTTGCAGGCCAGTCACCCAATTGGAATGGCCCTCGACGGAAAAGGCTTGGGTCAGGTGATGGTCAGGGCTGCTTGGATCAGGTGCCCACCCCAGGATTCGGGCATCGCGGCCACCAGAGTACAGAATGCCATTCTCCGAGTGAGCGACGGCATTCACACCTAACGCATGGCCGTGCCCCACTTGTTTTCTGCTCAGCACATACTCCACCGTTCGGGTCATTTTCAGCGAGGAGTGTCTGGACTTTGAGTCTTTTGGGAGGTTGGGGAGAACGATATGTGAGATGACGCTGCAGCCCCTTCCCTCGCTCCCTCCCGGTGTGGGCACTAATCGGCAGACTCCCTTCTCCCCTCCACATACATTGCGTCAGCCGCTTAACTGAAACCCAATAGCACTTTTCCTGCAACCTTCCTAAAAAAACCACCCTTTTTTAAATGGCAGAGCCGGAGGACCTGGAATTCAGCGATACGCCCTACGCGGCTTCGTTTGCGCTTCCTCCAGGAGACTCTGCAGTTTCGAGCCCTATCTCGGATCCTGCTCCTCCTTCTTCACAGGCACCAGCACATGCAGCTCAAAGTGAGCCGTCGAGCGTGCCTGAACCGGTCGTTTCTTATGACCAGGCAACTACTGCAGTCAATAACGGCCCCAGTGGGCATACTGAGCCTAATGCAAGCGCAACGGCAAGTGAAATCGCCAGTGCGGGCTTAAATGCGGGTTTAAATGCTGGCGTAACTGCTGCTAGCGTAAATGCTGGAGACTCTCACGCTGGTGCGGGCGACCAGCCGCTTGAAAACGGTAGTGTCAAAACGGAGACGGAAGAAAACCCTGGATTGGCCAATGGCGCGCAATCCCTTCAAAATAATGTGTCCGACGATGAGATGGTCTTGGAGCCTGATCAACAGCTCCAAGAAACTCTTGCCAAGACGATTGCAGCTGTTGAACGGCTGAACGACGTGCCGCTGGATGATCCAACAGCTTGGCGGACGACTCTTTCCGAAGTGCTGGATCCTTTACACGATATCCAGGTCCGCTGGCAGCGGCTCGAGGCCGAGCGAAAGACGCTTGTTAAACCTACACACACGCCGACCCACCGGGGACGGGGTCGCGGTCGTGGCAGAGGCCGGGGTCGGGGCCGAGCAAGGACCGTGTATTAATATTATTGCTATACTTAATTTTTATAGAACTTTTCCGCTCGGCATAATTTGCAAAGTAAGGGTTTTTAGCCTTGAGTGCTAGCGTCCGACTCACTTTGGCAGTTGTCGCCAGGCACTTTTCCCTGCCCTGAGCCGACTAGCTGCATGATCGCCAAAACGTTCATGCTGACAGTTTCGGTGAAATTTATTTATCCCTAACGTACTTTGTATAACGAAAACCTAAAAAGAGAAGTTTAAACCCGAGATAAACTTGCAGTGCCTTGAGAGGTTGCAGATCGATCGCCGAGCTTAATAGAGATCCTCTTTCTATATTCCTTTTTTTGCAGAAAAAACCAATACCTCATCGCTCTCCCGATGCCGCGTGTGCCCTAAACTGCGGAAACACTACCGGGTACTCAACCCGTCTAGTCAGCCTTCTTCACCCCATCATGAACAATTGGCAGCGGCTTCAGCTGCTGGTGCTCATCCAGATGGTTTTCTTCTTTCTGGAGCTGTTCACCGGTCTTTTACTGGGCTCGTTGACCCTGGTGGGCGACAGTTTCCATGTCATGAGCGACCTATTGTCGCTGGCCATTGCCATGATCGCCATGAAGATGGCCGAGAAGCAGGCCGATGCAAAGTATACGTACGGCATGCGCAGAGCCGAGGTACTGGGTGCCCTTGTTAATGGTTTGATTCTCATTGTCATGTGCGCCATGCTGGCTCTGCAGGCCGTGCTGCGGTTCGTGAATGTGGTGCCCATCGGGAACCCGCTGTTGCTAGCCGCAGTTGGTTTCGCCGGCCTGATCTCCAACATTCTTGGTATTCTTGTGTTTGGCGAGCATGGCCACGGCCATTCTCACGGCGGCTCCTCGAGCGGTGGCCATGGCCACTCGCATGATGGCGGCCATAGCCATGGCCATCAGGACGAGGAGGCGATGTTTGGAATGATGCCGGATGCCGCGTTGGCAAGCGAAGAGCGACGGCTGCTGGCAGCTCATAGCAACGGCTCATATGGTGGCACGGCGCACTCGTCCGCCAGTGATGAGCATGCTGCTCACTTCCATAGCCAGCCCCGTGGATCCGGCATTGATGGCTCGGGCCGCAGCATGAACATGGACGGTGTCTATTTGCATGTTTTGTCGGATATGATCAACAATCTTGTTGTCATTGTGCTGGGTCTGTTTGTTTGGTTGGCTCCTTGGGATTGGCGCTTCTATGCCGATCCTGTATTGTGTTTGTTGATGGCTGTGCTCATTACTTGGTCTACTGTTCCGCTGCTCAAGCGGTCGGCCAAGGTTCTCTTGAATGCGACACCGCCCTCTATCAATGCGTCCGAGGTTCGTGCCGATATCGAAAGCCTTCCCGGTATTGAGGAGATCCACGATCTGCACATTTGGCAGCTCAATGACGAAATGATGATTGCCACGCTGCATGCATCGGTCTCGTCGCCGCCCGACCAGTTCTCCGAGCTGAGCCGCTCCATCCACCAATGTTTCTCGGGCCACGGCGTCACTTCCTTGACGATCCAGCCAGAGTTTGTCAAGGGTGACTCGAACTTGCGGCAGTGTGTATCGTACGGAAACCTAAGCGCAGGCGGCCTGGCCTCGCACGAGAACACCAACCGCAGCCAGCAAAGCCTTGTAGATACTTCGGCCACTCCGGAGCCTACAAAGCCAACCACTTCTACTAGCGGATCCACCAACAGTCATACCCACTAGGGAGCCCCTGTACGGCCTTAGTAGGAGAGCTGCGGCGAACTCCGGCGAACCACTAGAAATCTGGTTCAGCAACGAAACTTAATGTAGTATTAGACATCGAATAAGATATATACGTTACATGATCAAACATTCCTTCTTGCTGGCAACCGAACCGCCTTGGTTCTTGATGGCGGTGACTGCGGGCTCAAAACCGGCCTCGGCGGCGCGATGCAGCCACTTTGACGACTCCAAAATGTCGCGGTCGCAGCCAATGCCGTCCTTCAAGAACCGGCTGACGGTGAACATGGCCTTTGGCAGGCCATTGTGCGCAGCACGGAGGGCCCATTCATAGGCCTCGTCCGGGTTCTTTTGCAGATGCGCGCCGGCGCCATTGAGATACCACGCACACATGCAAAGCTGCGACTTGGGGTCGTTGCCCAAAGCTCCAATTGTATAGTAATGGATACTCAAAGCGGCATCCTGAGGAAGCCCCAGTTTGCCTTGCTCATAGGCGTCGCCGAGCTTGAACGCAGCAGGAACATAGCCCAGCTCTGCCGACTGTACGTAGAGATTGACGGCCTCGCCGCGCGCGGGCAGCAAAATGTCCTTGTAACCGACCTCCATGATCTTGCCCAGCTCATACGGGGCGCGGTTGAATACCTCGTTGGCGGCCTTGGCGGCGCGCGTCAGCCACTTGATACCCTCGACTCTGTTTGTAGAGTTGTCGGGTAGACCCAAATGGCCATAGAAATAACTTATGCCAAGGCGATACAAGGCACCGGGCTGGTTGCGAGCAGCGGCCATCAAGAAGAACTTAAGGGCTCTGGCAGCATCGCGCGAGGTGCCCCAGCCCTCTTGCAGGCACAGGGCCGCGCGATAGGCCGCCTCGGCATGCTTGTGTTTGGCAGCCATGAGGAAGTAGTGAAATGATTGTTTGTTGTCCGGCTTGCCATTCACTGCATTGGACGAGTAAATGTCACCTAGTAGGTACTGTGCATCGGCATGGCCGCGCTCGGCCAGCCGTCGAAGATAGGCCAGCGCTTCCTTAAACAGACGGTGCTTGACCTTTTTGTCTTCGTCGCTCTCTTCTGCCGCTCCAGGAAGCAATGCCGTTTGGACCATGTACTGGGCGAACTGGAACTCCACAGCAGGGTCATGGGATTTCTGTGCATTCTTGCGGTACAGCTCGATGGTCTTGATGCGAGGCATCAGGCTGGCCGCGTTGTCGCCCAAATGCTGAGGAATAAATGAAGAGGACAGGTCGTACTGCGACATGCGACCCAACGGAGTAGTCCGCCCGCTCGGTTGCCGTTGCGACATGGCCCCCGACGGTTGTGGCGAGTGCCGCGGCAACCATTGATCATATACACTGGACGCTTGTCGAGGCGATGCCGACCGGCGTGCAGCCAGCGACGGCGAGTCGACGGTACTGAAGCTCAGGTTTGCCGGCGACGAGCCCTGCGAAACAAGACTAGATCCATCCGAAGGAGGAGCCAGTCGTACAGAGGGCTGCCCGTTAGAGAATACTCCGCCATGTGACTTCTCACTGCCACTCGAGCTCGAGCCACCCACAGATCCATGATAAGCCCGGGCCGGGGGTCCTGAAGGAAACGAGTCACTCGACTCTAGAGCATATTCATACTCATTTGAGGCCACCTGCGGGGCCTGAGGCACTTGCGGATGTTGGGCCGAGCCATTGTTTACATCTGGAAGATGCCCATCAACAGCACTGTGGAAAGGCTCATAGGGCTGGCCGGAAATTGGAAGTTGGTTTTCAACATGAGATAGATTGGCCTGATCATGAGGAAACTCATTTATGCCGGCAGACCCGCTCGGTTGCTTGGCTGCGGACCCGGTGGGCTGGCTGTGCAAATCTGGGTTAGACCGTTCATATACCGGATCTTCAGCAGGAGGAGTAAAGAATTTGCCGGTATCGCGCTCATACGGATAGCCTACATTCGAATTAGGAACAATATTCCCTTTGGAAGAATGTTCCGGCTTCGAGTCGGGATCAAAGCCCGAATAGGACCGCATGGTAATCGAGGCTTGGCGGGGGTGGTTGGCTGGGCTCTTGGATTGGCGCCCCGGTGATGAGCCGAAAGTGCCAGATTCTTGTCTAGCCGAGGAATTTGAGCCGTCAAGTGCAGGGGTACCCGCGGCCAGCTCTCCAAACGTGCCTTCGTCGGTGATGGTGGAAAAGCGTTGTTCATAGCCGCGATGGCTGTTTACCTTTTGCTGTGACGGGAAGTCGTCGTCGTAGTCGAAGTAGACGGTAGAGCGAGGCTCGTCCGCCCAGCTTTGTTCTGGGGGATTCACCGGTTGCGACATTGAGAAGCAAAAGAGGTCGGGGTGAAAGTGCGAGGGTTTCGCCTAATAAAGGAGTCTAGGTCTAAATACAGGGTTCTAGCCCAACAGGATTTGCAGCGGGGTTAGGTGTCGGTCCGACCCATGTATTTACTTACAGGTGGTGGCAGAAACCTAGTGGGAGGGGAGAAAGGGGGGCAGTGCTCAAACGTAAAAAAAGGCAAAACTTATATTACAATAGAGGAGCAACGCGTTTATTCAAATGACGGGCGAGAGATTTAATTGCCTTAAATCTGAGCCCACATCTGCATGTCTCAGGTAAAATATTTGCCTTGGAAAAATGTAGTATTGGCTGACAAGGACACGTGCCCTGCTGGAATATGCACCCTTCTGCAGCTGGATGTTCGCTTGCGACGGTTTGCAAGCTCATTATTTGGTGCAATACGGGCCATAAAAGACACGATCTGTTCCATAAATAAACTACGGACTTTAAGCAGTTCTGGTTTATATATTTTTCAAACGCCGTAGCCCTTTTCAGAATGCAAGTTGGGATCTGGTGGGTCTACTTTTTTGACGCGACGCATCTGAAACCGTTGCTGGTAGGTCCTCCCCCCCCTCCGGTGCATCTCGATAATAATAAACAAATACACTCAGCCCTAAGAGATGCTCCCAAACCTAACAAAAACATAAATAATTACGTCACCCGCGCATGCACCCCACACCCTGGGACAAGGCCCTCCTTTCTGACGCTGACCGATCTCTGTGTTGCATGCGTTTGCGCCCTCATCCGTTACCCCTCGTCTCTAGTATATTTGGTAATCGTCCGTTGTCTATTTGCGTCGACCCATGAACTTTATCTTCAATTTCTTTTTCGTAAGTGCCTTTTCTCGATACAAATGCCGAGCCAATCCTGGATATTTGAAACACAAGTGCTAATTAGACTGTTTTTGTGATCTGCTGCTGCTCGTCTGTCCTGTTTATGCTATGGAATTGGGCTATGGAGAGCTTCGCCAGTAACAGAATTGCTCTGCGAGACATGGATGGCTACCAAGAAGCTCCAGGCGACACGGCCATTCGTGAGGCCGAGGAGGGCCGATTCCGCGACGAGGAATAATCGGGTATCTTGTGCCATATAGCCTGGGTTATTTATTTTGTATCAGCTTGTTTATTATGTTTATTATTTCTACTGAATTAGGAAGTAGGCCTCGATCCGGTCAACTTTATATGACAAAATATTCAATTGAACCGCGTTGCATGGCGTTTGGGTTGGAATGTACTTTTTATGCACCCACGTGAGCTCGGAAAAAATCCAACTCATGAGGTGATCTAATCTGGGGTAAGGCCCAACAGACGATGATCACTTTGATAGAGTGGATTAATTTTTAGTATCAAGGGAACTATTCTATAAATACATATAACAAGAATCTGAGATCCTAAGCTTTCGGTTGCCGAGATTTCTCCAAGTTCAGGTTGGGTTTGCAGCCCTAAAAGATCACCTCATGCCTTTGAAAAGGGGGCTTTGTCTGGTGATAGGTACCACCTGCTTGCCCCATCTGCTTTGCTCACCTAATGGAAGACGCGGGGCCCGATCCGGAACAGATATTCGGACTTGAAAACTTCGGCAATACCTGCTACAGTAACTCTGTATTGCAATGCCTTTATTACACTCGGCCATTTAGAGAACATATCTTGGCCTTGAATCCCGTCGAGCGGCCGCCGCGCTCGGAAATGCTCGGTGATAAGCCCCATCCGTTCACGGTGGAGTTGGCTAACGCAGCCAAACAACAAGAAACCGAATCCATTAATACCAGCAAAGAGCGAGGATCCTCGTTTGTGCGCAGCATTTTTGGCAAAAAGGACCGGGACGATGCTTCAGGCTCGCTCTCCATGGCCCGACGCAACACTCGCACCTCGGTCCAGTCTGGTCCCTTTTCGGTCGCAAGCTCGGTTGGAGGCCCCAACGGAGCTTCTAGCGTCAACAACGGCTCTCATGCGGGCAGCCGGGCCAATGGATCAGCTGGGAATGGCACTGCTGGCTCGGTGGCTGCTGGCTCAGTGGCCGCTGGATCGGTGAGCGGAGGCTCGCTGGTTTCCGGAGCTCAATCGATTGCTGGCTCGGTTAACGGTTCGGTTAACGGTTCGGTTACGGCCTCAGTTGCTGGCCTGGGCGATGAGTTGGTTCATAATCCTCATTTGGCCGAGACCCATCCTGGTCTCGAAGGAGTTGAGTTTGGCCCTAGTAATGCTGGCCAAGGCGTGCCGATTGTTGGCTATACAGATGATGCCAGTGCCACCAATGAGCAGCGCAAGCGAGCCGCCTTGGTTAAGGGCCCGATCATCCATCTGGACCACCCATTGTGTGGAGACTACAACATGAATGAGACGTTGTTGACTGCCCTCAAGGATCTGTTTGAATGCATAGGCGAGAATATGAGCCGCACGGGCATTGCCTCGCCTGTCAACTTCATGGAGGTGGTCAAGCGCGAGAACGAGCTGTTTCGGTCATCGATGCATCAGGATGCGCATGAATTCTTCAGCTTCCTGCTCAACAGCGTCATTGAGGAGCTCGACAAGCTCGGCGGCTCCAACTGGGCCCACGAGCTGTTTGAGGGCAAACTCACCAACGAAACAAAGTGCATGACTTGTGAAACCGTCACAAAGAGGGACGAAAAGTTCCTGGACTGTAGCATTGATTTGGAGCCAAACACCTCTGTGCTCCATTGCCTAGACATGTTCTCGGCCTCAGAGGTACTGGCCGGTACAAACAAGTTCTATTGCGATGTGGACGGTAGCCACCAGGAAGCGCAGAAGCGCATGAAGGTTAAACGCGCACCTCCTATTCTCGTGTTGCATCTCAAGCGCTTCAAGTTCTCTGAAGATGAGCAGAAGCTCGTCAAGCTGCAGCATCGCGTCATGTATTCGCGCTATCTCCGGTTGCCGGTGACTACCGATGATAACGAATGTTCCGACAAGCTTTATGAGCTGTCGAGTGTTGTTGTTCATCTCGGCGGCGGACCTCATCAGGGCCACTATGTTTCGGTTGTCAAGTCGCAGAATGGCTGGTTGCTGTTTGATGACGAGGTTGTCGAGGCTGTGGACCCGCAGTATGTTTTCAAATTCTTTGGCGATAAGCATCGGATGGCCACCGCCTATGTGCTCTTTTACCAGGAAGTGTCTCAGGATGAGCTTGAAAAAGACGCCTTGATCATTAATACTGCTTCGGCCGTCACTGCGTCCGAGCTGGCAAACGACTACGATAGCATTACCACTGCCAGTGACTTTGCGGAGGAAGATGAGGCCACCGAGGGGCTGTATAGCTCTCGTCGCGGCTCTGCCCGTAGAGGTTCAGTTGCAACCGTAGGATCGTCGAATACGGGCCCACCCGAATGGATTGCCGGCACGCCCGAATCGCAAGGCTCTCTAACATCTGCTCGGTTTGCGAACCGAAAGCGGTCCATGTCGTTCAAGGCCCGCGGTTTGTTCCGCAAGACCTAAGCAGGCGACAACGACCCCCCCCATCAAGACAAGGGCCAAAAGTGTATAGACTCTCAATGCTTTATTTTTTCCAGCACCATGGTAAAAAAAATTAACTCTTTAAACTGGTAAGAGAACTAAAACACGCTAATATAGTTATTGATCCGATCCTTTTGGTTCTGAGCAATGCACTCGGCAATCCAGGTGATGTTGCGCACCTCCTGCTCGCCGGCCTTGAGCCACGCGTAGAATGTAGAGAACGAAAACTGCTGGGTGAATGCGTCCCGGTAAAGCTCCATCTCGCGCTGGTAGAAATGGTCCTCCAACGACTTGCCGTTGCTCGTATCAAACAGGTGCTGGAGCTCCAGAGGACCAAAGGTCTCAATAATGTTACGGGTCGCCTCGGCATCGTCGCTGCGAGCAAGGTGGCCGGTGGCTACCGGGTACAGGGTGCCGAGCTCGGGCATCAGAGCCTCGCGGTCCTCGCGAGTGAGCTTGGTGCCAATGGAGTTGAAGGCAATGTTAATGGTACGACGGTCAGCCTCGTACGACAACAACCGAGACATGATCTCCGAAGAAGGATCGGGAAGCGATTGGCAGAACTTGTTGAAGTCCTCCAAGTAGGCCTTGTAAAGCTTGTTGCGGATCACCTCGACGTTGAGATCGGTCAGTTCCTCGGCAGTGAGGCAGTCCTTAAAGTAGGGAGCCAAAGGCGTATCTACCAGCACTGTATCGTAGAGGCCCTGCACATCTGTGGCAACCGACAAAGCCGGAAGCGTATCGAACCAACCAAGAGGATGGCAGCGGTCCAGAAGCTCGGACTTCTCGCGGTGATGGACGGTGCCGGAGATCATCAGCACCACATTGTCAATCATGTAGCCGTAGGTGATGTAGTCCAGGAAAGTAGACAAAGGCTTGACAGCCAGGCTCTGGATGTAGCGGAAATCCGTAATGAGACGCTGGAAGGCCTTGTCTTGGAAGTTGCCCGTGCTCAGCGGCGACGGGAGGTTGGACATGAAATTGCCGTACTCGGTGGCCGAGAGCTGCAATTTCAGGTCCTCCAATGTGTCGCACTGGGTCATGTTCAGATACTGTTGCTGCGACAGGAAACCTGCACGGTAGCCCCGCACAAGGGCTTCGGCAAAGCCACCATCGACGTTGAAGAACAGGCCTTCCATTGCTGACGCAGGCTCCTGATAGTGCTCGTAATCTGGGTGGTGGATCGTGGGCAGGACCCTGGGTAGGGATCAACTGTAAGCCACCACATGCGCGCGCCCGGGCGCACCCTGCCACTAGCTGGTAAGCGAGCCTCGAGACTTGTCAGCATGGACCTGTCGGATCTTCTGCGTGGAGACCAGCCGCAGCTAGCCATTGACGAGGAATATCTTGGTCGTTTAAAAAGCCTGCCTCAGAGTCTTATTACTGGCGAGATTGATGGACTCAACCAAAGTCTGCAAAGAGTAGAAACGGCTGTTGCCGACCTGGGGGTCACCCACAGTGTTGACTTTGTCGCTACAACCACTACTTTCACTCAGCTCGATAACCTGACCGAGGAGCTAGCTACTTTGTCGCAAACTGCCGCTGATGATGCCCGCAAAGTACCCCTCCCTCCGGCAAGAGCAAACACAGCCAGCCAGCAGATAATATCCCAGGAGCTGGCCCTGTACAAGGAGATTGACAAAGTCCAGGACCTACTACAGCTGCCTGAGCTTGTGAAAAGCTGTGTTTCCGAAGGATACTATGCGGCTGCTTTGGATCTAGCTGCCCTGGCTCAACGCCTAAAGGGACGGTATCCGAATCTCAAGGTGGTGACTTCGCTTGCAGCCAGTGTGGAGGAGTCTATCAAGAGCATGACGGCTCTACTGATGCGCTTATTATCTGAATCGCCTCGTCTGCCGACATTAATCAAAGCCGTGTCGTTCTTGCGACGGGTCGAGCCATTCCGGAGCCCAGAACATCGCAGCCAACTGGAACTGTTATTTGTGGCTGCCCGTAAACAGTACCTTCAAGGCCAATGGGAGACTTTGGAGTCGAACGAAATCCCTCCAGGACTGTTTTTGAAGAGCTATGTGGAGTTGTTTCGCGAACATGTTTTTGCAACAGTTACTTCCTACACAACCATCTTTGGAGGCTCGTCAGACTATGTGGCCCAGTTCTTGCGGTTCGTGGTCAAGGCTCTTTGTGACACACTTGACAGGCAAGCACCTAAACTCTCGAAATCAGAGAGACAGAGTTTATTCTTGCAACTTGCATATTGCTCGCACTCGCTGGGTCGCGTAGGAGCAGAGTTCTGGCCCCTGATTTCCTGCAAAACTATCTCCGACAAGGAATGGGCAGAGGCCTACTCCAGCCAACAGGATATGGCTAAAACGGCAGCTGCATCTCTGCCGAAGGCTCAACGAGCCACATGAAAGAAAGTCACATAAAAGAGCCTCATACATAGACGAAACGAATACTTAACTTAAATACATTTAGACGGCCGCTTCAGGCTCGTGCGGGGCCGGCTTGGGCTGCTTGCCGACCCACTGCAAAAACAAAGGGACATCTTTGGCAATTGAAGAGGCCACGGCCTTTCGCTGCACCCAACGAGGTAGCCACCCTCCTGCATCTGATGTTTGCGCCATGATCCACTTTACGCCATCCTTGGTTTTCTCAACCACTTCCACCGATAAGTACATGCCACGCGTGCCTGGAGTGTCGAGTTTGCGGGGCATGGAAATGACCACAAACTGGCTGCCCGGCTTGGTTTCCTCTCCGGTAAGCCAAACAACCATCTCGCGGTCATTAAAGGGCGATGGGAACTTGTAGGTGATCTGCTCGCTATGCCAGTCATTTAAGACGTCCGGTACGCTCAGCGACTTGAAGCCTTTAATCATGTCAATGTATTGAGACTCATGCTTTGTGTGGTTCTCTAGCAAGTACGTTTTGAACACTTGGTAGTCTTCGCCTTTATGCTCCGATACCCGCGCTGCCCAAAAGTCCCGGCCGTGGTACTTTGTGTAGACCTGCACGCCCTTATCATAAACGTTTTCCTTTTGCCAGCCTATTTCAACGTCTTTGGCCACTTCCAGCGCCCATTCAGCCGCCCATTGGATCACAGGCACCTCATCTTCCGAGTACTCGCGCAAGTCCAGCATCTTTCAGGAGACAATCCTAACCTCTCCCAAGTTTGAAATATGTAGGGTTTCGCCATGGCACATGCATGCCCACCACCACAAACAATGCTGCTAGTCGGACCACACTTATGTCAAAGCCGGTAGTATACTTAAAAAACTAGACTAGAGCGTTTCCATGAACGCTTGCAACATTCGGTTAGGCGCCCGCGGCGCAGATGTAGCCTTCCCAAGCTCCTGCTCAGACACATACCGGTCATACTTGTCCAGCCACTGAGCTTCTTCTTTAATCAGGGGATCCACATCCTCAGTACCGATATAAACCTTGTCATTTTCCTGTTCCTCAACAAAAAGTCCCCCGCCTTCGCTTTTTATCGCCTCTACAATGGCCCCATGGCCAGGAACGCTCTGGTTAAGGAACGCTCGCAAAGATACCGATGCTTCGCCGTCGTAGTCTTCACCCTGGTAGTCGGTAGAATCCTCCGAATTGGCCATGTCTTCACCCAAGGGAGAAGCGCGCTGCTTCTTCGACGGCCGCGACTCGCTGCCACTTCTTGATCGCTTCCGCCCGCCTATCGATTCCGACCCATCATGCTCAATGCCAGGCTCCGAGGAAGGCGCCGAGTCAGAATCTGATTCGTGTAGAGCCTCAAGCTCTTGACGTTCACTAGCATGTTGACTAGGAACCATGCTAGGAGCTTCATCGATATCTTCTTCCTTGGGAATGATCATCTTTTCTCCCTTGTGCACAAGCGTGTCTGGCGGAGGTGTATCGTAGAGGAATCGCCAGGCATTCTGAAGGGTTTGCAGACGAAGCGCATCTCGTTCTTCACTTGTGGCCCGCGGGCCCACATCACCGTCTGATGTAGACACTTTAAAGGGGATCTGATGGTGCTGGTCCAACAGCCAGTCTATTTGCTTCTCCCTTACAGGTGCGTATGGAAGTCTTGACAGCACCGACTTGACATATGAAATCACATAGGCAGTCAAAAGCTCAACAGTGTCATCAGTCAATGTGAGTCCCGTGAGCCGGCTTAGCTCCTTGAGGTCGATCAGTCCTTCTGTCCCGTCTTCAACTACGCCTGGAGCCAATACAGTTGACGGCACTGGGTCCACAATATCTTGCTCGGGAACCTCAATGGCCGCAGGAATATCAACATATCGTAAAGGAGGTAGTCGCTCATTCGCTACTCCCGCCTGCAGGAGCTCGAGATACGCCTGGCATTCGATCGCGCTTTTGCCCACAATCGACGCGATTTTGTCCAGCTGCATAGCCGATCTTCGACCAATTAGACTCACAAACACGCATTTTTGCTGTTTCGTCCATATTAACTGGGACTTAAACTCACGCTTGAGTTTGCCGAAACCAACAGGACCGTCTTCGAAATCGTCGAGATGCTCCAAACAACTCTCATAAATATCGCGTTGCACCTCTAAATCAAGATCATGCATAAAGTGGAGGGCTTGTCGTCGGCGTACATCGGCCTCTGGCTCTTTTTGAACGAGAACTCGCCTGCGTTGTCGTCGTTTCTCTTTCATCTCAGCCGCGTTAGTCTCCACCCATGATGGTGCGGGTGACGGTGCAGCCGCAATTGCTGGATCGACAAAAGCAGGTGGTGAAGGATCTGTAGGTGTATCCATTTAACAAAGCATAATCTTATAATACAAAGGGTGTGTCAAATCAGATGGAGTGAACTACAGCGAAGCTCTGGAGGGGGTTTCTGTAGCTGGTCCTTTTCTTGGTGACAAATTATTTTTTTTCCAAACCGCCAATATCATCATGTGGGCTCTCGGCGCCCTTGGGCGACCGAAATTTTCGGTGAATGCAAATGTACTTCTTCGCCGGTTCAAGTCAGATAAAATTCTTATCTTAAATCCTCAAGAAAGTGGCATTCTTCCTCGAAGACGGCGCAAGAGAGTGCAAAAACAGGTGCCCAATGCTCACTCTGCCCTCATTGCCGAAGTAAATCTCATGGCAAGACAGCTTCAGTCGGAGCAAGAACAACTGCGGGCCAATGAACATACCGAGGAGACGTCCAAAGCAGACGCAACAGACCATCTTGACAAAGTCGTTGAGCAGCTCCGGTCTCAAGAACCTCGCATTAAAGAGGTTTCTACCCAGCGGTACCGCCAGTTGAGCCATGATCTTACTCGTGGCTTCACAAAGCAGCAGCTGCATTATTACCTCAATACGTGTGGCCAAAGTGTGGCCAGCTCGGCCCGAAAGCCGCGGCTTTTGGCTAAGATTCTTGACGATGTGTGGAGGCTCAAGCGGACCAAGCCAATCGGCGACGATATTGTTGTTGAAAAAGTCATGGAGCTGTCGGATCGCACCATGTTTCTTATTCTTGGAAAAAGTGGCGCCTTGATTCGATCGTGGACCAAGGCAGGAGCCAAAGTGTTTCTGATCCCGGGAAAACAACAACTGCTTGTACGAGCCACCGCAGAAACGTACGACTGGATTGTGGCCTCGCTGCATCACATGGAAGAAAATCTCGAGATCGATCACTTTAGTCTTTCTGAATTCACTAAACTCGTACCTCTGAACTGGCACATGCTCAATCTGGTCCAGCGGCTTTCTGAGGCGTACTTTGTGCTTGAAAACGGCATCGATAGTCGGGAAATCGTGATTTATGCCCGCGATAGAGCAAATATCGCCCTGGCTCGAAGACTACTGACTCAATTCGTACCGAAAACTAATCGCGAGTCCAGTGCGTATCTCTATGATACTACCCCGGAAAATCTCAGCCGCTGCGGGTTCTCTGAATTCACTGACCATGACGCCCTTGGCTGGAAAGAGCGGGCTCTTCCTTGGTCAAGATGGGAGGCCATTCGAACCCGTCATGCCCAGCCCGAGATGGTCTACCAATTGGGCGAGCTTCAACCAGCAACGTTTGGAAACTCAGAGCCCAAATCTGGAAAACCTGTTCAGATGCTCGCTGAGGAAGTTGAATCCGCAGTCGAGCAGAGTCCCGGAGGTGGACCCTTGACCGTCACCGCGACGCTTGGATTTCTGCTGCACCAGAACCAAAGCAACAATACAATGTTGCCCAACGTAGGCATGTCCAAGGCATTTACAAGCGATATTCCCTTTGTGGCCAAGCTGGCTAGTGAGCTTTCTTATAATGAGCTGGATATCCAGCAAGAAGCTACCCCCAGTATGCAGGATCTCGTTATGAATGCCCAACCAGATACTCTGGCTAGTGAAACCTCAAGCACGCCCGCAACATCGGATCCTGATGCCCTATGGGACCAGGTTCTCAATGGCATCGACTCGGAGCCGGTCTACGCGAACAAGCGGTCGGATGTGGGAAAAAATAAGACCATCAAACTGATTCAGCTCGAGTTCACACCGTGCCCCTTTGATGCTACCGAGGACGGTTCCAATCTCACCCTTGCTTATCCTCGGGTGGAACTGTGGGCAGAGCTTCAGGCGTGGCAGGACCGCCCCAAGCTTGATATCTCCACATCGCGTCTTGTGTCTGTGCCTCAGGACATGAACGTGTACGCGTCGTTGCCTGCGCACGCATCTGATCTCAAATTGAATATTTCTACCACCAACGAGCTTCCCTTGACGGCGGCAGTTAAGAAGTTTTTGGCATCGGTAAGCCTGTCGTCGAATGGACCAGTATGGGTCCCCTCTGAGCTGGAGATCGAGATCGATGGTAAGCCAGTCAAGTACATGTACAGTGCCTCGGCATACCGAACCCAAATCGATCTCAACTACAGTGGCACGCTTCTGCAGCTGTCTATGATTGAGGGAGGCCGTTTGGGCGGCAGAAGACTCGAAGCAAACCTTGTTTCCTATAATGAGGGAGGCAAAGATGAACTGCTCGAAAATCCAGAGACTATTCCTGAGTTTGTAGGCTCGTCGGTGCGCTTGGTCAACGACTTGGAGCCCTTTAGCGTTGCACTTGCAGCGGTCCCCAGCATTGCAAAGTGAAGCTTTAAGTAGCATGTATATATTCTTTATGACTGCATAATCTATGCTTTTTCCGAGACCATAGTGCGTACTATGAGGCAGTTCTGTGTGCAGTACACCGCTCGCCCACACTGGATCTGAGTTTCAGAATCTGCGGGGCACCACCTATGGGTTGTACTGCTACCTGCATATTTGCGGGGCCTAGTTCCATCTTTCCAAGACATTGATTCACCAGTCTAGCACATGCATATACTTTACTTGGGCTATCGAGCCATCACATCTAACTGTTTAAATTGGTTGCAAATAGGCTATAATGGCCGTTGATGCGATTGCATGGGCGATAACGGCTTCCTGCACGATGACGTATAGAGGTTTGCCTGCTAGCGGCAATCCGGACCGCTGATAAATTTGCGACCAATCCGACTAACTAGCCTCGGCCCGCCCCACCACCTATCTTTTGAAACTTGCTTCTTCACCTTGCATGAAACTCGCGAGTTCTACCCTATTCTACGCAGTCGCGTCTGTGGTGGTCGCGGAGAATATTATTTCCCATGCAGACCCCGTCACCCAGGAAACTAGTCCCGACCCGTACATCAGACTTTTGACCCCTCCTTCAGGAATAGCATCTCAAGGCGCAAACGTGGAATTGAAGAAACGTGATACTGAGGTTGCTGGTCAATCCGTTAGTCTTCGCAGCGACAGCAATCTGGGCCTCAACGGTGACTCGCTCACGCTAGTGTATCAGAATGGCCGTGTTGAAGCCGTGGGTCACGGATACCTTACTTTGTTCCAAGGCTACTTAAGGGTTAGCGCAAACACCTGGGACACGGTTTTCACTATTAGTGGAGGGGGTCTCGGATACAACGGAGAACAAAACTGGGTCATTTGCCCGAGTGATGGATACACCATCAAGTATAGCTCAGATAACTGCCAGGACCCAATTGGGGTCTCTTTGCAAGTATCTTGAATAAAGTTTGTAACTCTAATGCCAAATGAATCTTGAATCTCCTTTGAGGGATCTACATTCCAGCTAATATTTTAAGGTCCATGAGTATGCACTGTGTATGCACCGAACTAAACCCAGAGTGGCTAGTGCCGTACCTCCTGTTTAGGGCGCCTCGCTTTAGTAAGCGACGCCGTTTATGCTGCAGCTGAGAATTTTGTTAAAGGAAGGTAACCTCTCTTGACTCTACATACCCTAAAAGGGTTAGATAATAATTAGGTTCGGGTTTCAGTACCTTAGGGATACTCACCACTAGTCCTAGTATCTGGCTGAGTACACTTTGATGTGATAATAATATTAAGCCGAGAATGAAGGAGGTGACTTGCTGCATAACAACATCATTCACGTCCCCCCACCACAAGGTTTGTCAGCCCCTCCATAGCTTTATTATGCAAGGAGATCGATCGAGCGATAGTATATTTAGAATTTTGCTCCTTTACTCGGAATGAAAGAAATAGGGCTCAGCGTAAACAAATAGGAATAGATTAACACTTAACCAAATATTATCGGTTTATTCCGTACCCTGATTAAACTTTCTTCGTTGCATTTTACCGCATTTTTTGTGTAGATAGAGCGTACACGCGCTACCGTTCCCGGCAATAGCCTCACCTATTACGAAAATATTCTCAACTCTAAATTTAGTACATGCACCTCGAGGGTTCGGGGTTAAAAATAGAACACATAGCACCGAGGGGCTGACCGCGCCGTACAGGGCTACCCAAATGATGAAATATACACATAGAGGAATATTGGCAGACTAATGCAACCATCTTTAGGAAGAAAATTCATATTTGAGTTAATTTCAAGGACCTAGCTCTGAGCTATTAAGCTTTGATCGGAAGGCTAGGGGAGGTCCCCGGGGCAGCTGTTTGCATACAATGACATCATCATGCACGAGTTTACCCCGGATAGAGTGCTGCATACCCGCCATCTTGGGTATATAAGGAGACAGTATATTCTCATTGAAGCATCGATTTCTCAAAGTCACAACAACACCAAATGAAGTTCACTACCTCTATCGCTCTGTTCGCCGCTGCTGTTCTTGCCGCTCCTGCTGATCTGCCTATCTGCGGTGCCCCTGCCGTTACCACCAGCGCGGCCGCTCCTGCTCCTGCTGCCCCCAAGACTACTAGCAGTGCTCCTGCTGCCCCTGCCGCCCCCGCTAAGTCGACTACTTCGTCGGCGGCTGCCCCTGCTGCCACCACCTCTTCCGCTGCCTCCAGCGGCTGGAGCGGTATCATTACCATCCACTCTGGCAACAGCCAGGTCCACCAGCAGACTGTTGGTCTCGGCACCGACAACAAGCTGACCCTTGGCGGTCCCCTGCCTCTGAACATCCGCGCCTCGAATGGCGGCTTCGAGGTTCAGGACCACGGCTTCCTTGACCTGTACCAGGGCTACCTTGAGGCTGGCGCTGCTGGCGCTTCGCTTGGTTTCACTACCCCTAACGGCCTGCTTGCATTCACTGGTGAGCAGTCTTGGGTTGTGTGCCCCAGCGACGGCAACACTATCAAGTGGAGCTCTGACAACTGCAAGGATGCTATCGGCGTCCAGCTGCAGATCGTTTAAGCCTATCACTTATGCGTCTTGACTTGTACTATACCACTCTTTGTATTGAATAGCTGAAATAGCAACCCTGTTTATTGTCCTATGTTTTTGCCTCCCTTGGCTGCTAAGCTTGCAGCTCAGGTGCCTATCTTCAAGACTGTAAACGACCCGTAACGCGTCTATTCAAAGATCACAATGGCGCAAATAGCATTCCTTTAAGAACGCGATCTAAGATTCAGCTCTGTTTCAGTTTACGTGGAATGTACGATGATGACCCTCTGCAGGCAAGTTGTCGTGCCTCTCTGGTATGCAGCGGCCGCCCGGGCCAGACCATGCATGCCGACCAGCCTTTCTTGGCTGCATATGCACGATCGAAGGACTTGAGTGGCTAGCAAGCAATCCAAACTAGAGAAATAAAAATTAAATATTACTATACGAATTATACCATAGCCTTTCTAACAGTGCGGCGGTTTGTGGTACCGCTTCCCTGAACCACAACCTGGCCTTCCTGGGCCAGTGCCCGAAGCGCTGCTGCGATCTCATGCTGATCGATCCGATCGGTGCTAAGGTCGGCGACCCGGCGGACCAACTCCTCATAACGGTAGTTTTCGCCATTATCCAGCAGCTGCAGGATCTGTCTGCGAAATGCTTCCTGCTGGTCACGCTGAGCCTTTGACTGGCCTGTCTGAACAAGATCCATGTCAATTGTGCCCGTGGCAGGATCCATGGCATACTCCTTGATAGCACTGCGAATAAGACGCACCGCTTCAAGAACATCCTGCTCATCCACGGTCTCAGACAGGCGCATTTTGGCATGCGCCTCGGACAACCGGATCATGCTCTCGAGCTGACGAGTGGTCGCAGTGATGCGCTTTTCGGCAGAGCGGGCATCCTCGCCCAGCTTTCTCATAGCAACATAGGCACGCACCAACTCCTGCTTGGCGGCATGAGTGATGCGGGGATGGATGTGCTGCTTGCCATAGGAGATGTACATCGTCAAAAACTCAACCGGCAGAATCTCTTCTTTGGCGGCATTTTCGGGACGGTCTTCCAAATACATGCTCGTGAGATGCTGCGCGAGCCGGCGATCAGTCTGAGCCTCAACCTTGTCCAAAATAAGGTAAACAAGATCGAAACGAGAAAGAAGGGTAGGCGGCAAGTCGATATTCTGAGGAACCGAGAGATTGACGTTGTATTTCGAGCCAATAGGGTTCGCGGACGCGAGAATAGATGTCCGGGCATTCAAGGTAGTAATAATACCGGCCTTGGCAATACTCACCGTCTGCTGCTCCATGACCTCATGGAGAACAGATCGCGTGGCGTCGGACATCTTGTCGAACTCATCAATGCAGCAAACACCGCCATCAGAAAGAACCAAAGCACCCGACTCCAATACCAACTGCTTGGTTTCCGGATCACGGGTGACGTAGGCGGTTAAACCAACGGCCGAAGAACCTTTACCGGAGGTGTAAATACCACGGGGAGCGATCTTGTGAACATACTGCAGCATCTGGGACTTTGAAGTAGACGGATCACCACACAACAAAATGTTGATATCACCTCTGTACCGTGGAGAGCCACCTTTGTCAAACGTCTTGTTTGCGCCTCCGAATAGCTGCAGAAGAATTCCTTTCTTGACATCGTCCTGCTCGTAGATGCTGGGGGCCAAGGAACGGGCTAGAAGCTCGTAGACGTCAGGTCGAGCAGCAACCTCACGGATGTTTGCAATATCATCATCCGTGATCATTCTGAGCTCCTCGAGGTCAGCCTGTTTGCTCACCTGCTCCTGGCCCATCTCAGTTTCCACATTAGATGCTGATTGAAACAGATCCACGCCCATGCGCTTGGTATCCACCTTCTGAACGTGCACAATATCGACATAGGTCTTGAAAAGGCTCTTGAGCGAGCGCTGGACAGGGTTGACTCTAACGGGAACAGATCTGTAGACGCCAGTAACCTGCACACGGTCACCGGCCTTGCAGTAGTCCATCAACTCGTCGTAAACGCAGAGCGAGACGCTATGAGGAGTTTGTCCATCAGGAATAACATCAGGTGTCTCCTGGAGACGGATAACTTGTTTATCATGGAAGCCGCAGCGGTTGTGCACCAGCTGCATAGAGTTAACCTGTCCGCAGACTGGACGAGGGCAGCGAGTGGGTTCAGTAATAGTGCCACGATCAATCGCCACCACCACAGTATGATTACAGACGGAGCACTTGAAGAATGCCTCGTGCATGTCCGGAATTACAGGGGTTGCGCGGAGCACCAGGCCCTTGACGGTCACCAGCTTGTCGATATCGCAGGGGTTGAGGTCGCGCAGGCCCTTTTTGCAGTCCAGGCCAAAGGGCCGCACTCGGTAGTTGCGCATTTGGACCTCGTCAGCCTCTGCACCACCATTCTCGCCCGGAAACATAGCCAACATACGATTCTTGAGCGCATGGTCCATGATTGGAATGATTTCTTGCGGGTAGTTGATCAACTGATAGTAAAGCTTAACAGTTTTGGGGTACGACCGCAAGTTACGAGCATCGACATTAAGGTTAGAAGTGCCCATTCTTCTCATCTTCTCCAGCATCTCAACGTAAACAAGTTCCTCACCCTCGCCAGGAGCGATGGGGATCTCATCTGCGAGCAGACGGTATTTGAGCTTGAAGTTATTCAAAAAGAATGTGAACGACTCCATCGTCTCTGGAATAGACACATTGGTACCCCAGATGATTCGGACAGGAGCGGCCCCGAGCTCGGAACCAGGCTGTTCAGACATGGTAAACATACCTCTTTCATTATCGGAAAAGAGCCGGGCATCTGAAGAAAGATCACCACGACGAGACCCGCCCAAGGCAGTTCTCCGGCGAGCGTGCGTTTCGGCTTCCGAAAACAGCTGGGAAGAAGGCAGAGCTGCCGGCGATGAGGTTTGAAGAGGAGCAGGCGACGAGGAATAGTGCAGCGGCGACGAGTTCGGGGGAGCTCCACGCTCGTCGGGCAAACCGAGAGGCATCTCGGCTTCACTGCCAAATCCCATCGGCGAAGAACCTAAAGCTAGAGGGCTCGAAGGGATGGCATCCTGCATAATACCTGCTCCATTACCGGCATGAGATCTAATCGGGCTCGAGGGAAGTCCACCTGCAGGCGGCGAGTCAACAAACAGGCCGCCGCGACCAGCAGGAGAGCTGGGAAGCTGAGAGCTACTAGGCATGTGCGGGCTGCTGGGCATCTGGGGACTGCTCGGCATCTGAGGACTGCTCGGCATTTGAGGACTGCTAGGCAGATTATTATCCGGTGACGACATTTTTGAAAGGCTTTAACAAAAGTCGGACCGAATTATCAATACAGAAGGAAAGGGGATAAGCCTGACATAAAAATCAATTACATCTCCTATTTAGGAAATCAAACCTAACCCGTGGTCTGACCGCGTGCCTTTACAAATCCTGGAGACTCAATGAGGGTTAATTAAGCAGTGTAGGGCTTCGCGTAAATTTAGCGGCAGGGGCTATTTCCAGTTCAAATCCAAATGAAAAGATCAGCGATGAAAGATGTTGGTTTAATAAATACAATTATACGAGTCTAGACTGTAGCTGATGGAATGCTGTAAGTTTCGCAAAGTTGAGGGTCCACCACCCATGTCTTTTCGGTTTCCTTGTTGCCTTGCCTCTTGGCACAGTTGCGCACAATGTGGAGAATAGACGCCTTGGAGATCTGTGGAAATTCTTGCTTGAGAATCTCAACCAGTAAGGTCTGGTTCATTTGTCGACCTTGGACCTTTGTTAGAAGTGCCTTTGTAGAGTGAAAGTCTAGTGCCGGCTCTGATTTGACAGGAGACGCAGACGTAGACTCTGTAGCAGCAGAAGGAGCAGGCTCTTCGGGTTTGATCCAATAATTCTTGAAAGGGTCAATGGGTCCTTCCATTAGGGGTTGGAAAGCCATGGACGTGAACAATTCAGGCTCGGATCCGTTATTCCATTTGATGATTGGCGTGAGTGGGCCGACAATCTGGATACGACGAGTGGTTTCTTCATCAGAAACAACAAACTCATCCATATCCTCGTCTTCCTCTTCACCTTCACTCTCATCCTCATCTCCAAGATCCTCGCCATCGTCCTCTTCCTGGACCCATTCAGCTTCCGAGTCGTATTCGTAGTCGACTGTATCGACAATCTGTAACGTAGAATCGAGCTTAAGGTGGTTGAGCTTCGTTTCCTCAACAATTGGAACCGTACCAACGTAAGGAGGCCGGGCGTTTTCGGCAAACTCAATATGACGCACACAGAGCCTGTTTAGGAGGCCTTGAATCTCGGATTCCTGGGCATAGTTGATGCGATCAAACACTTGTTTGGTGCTCAGCCATTGTGGATCCTCGGGCTGTCTTTGTTGACGCAGCCACTCTAGGGAATCTGCCGGCGACTCAGTAGGAGGATTGTCCCAGTAAAGGTCCACGTTTGACTTGATGTGAAAGGGTAGAAAATGTGCATTGTAGTCGGAAGTTTTCTCAGTGATAGGCGGCTCAGCAGGAGCAGCCGTCTTTTTGATCTTGAAGAAACTATTGATCTTCAGTTGGCCTTCTTCGTCTTTGCGTTTTTCGGCCTCCTTTTTCAGCCGTTCCGCTTCTTTCTCGGTCTCCTTCTTGAGCCGCTCGGCCTCTTTCTCGTCTTCCTTGCGCTGTCTCTCGGCCTCTTTTCGAAGACGCTCGGCTTCTTTCTCGGCCTCTTTGCGGACCTTGGCAGCTTCCCGCTCAGCGTCTTTACGAGCTTTCTCGGCGTCCCGCTCGGCCTTTTTGCGGTCCTTTTCCTCTTGTCGCCGGACCTTTTCTGCCTCCCGCTCTGCGTCTTTACGAGCCTTTTCTTCGGCCTTTTCTTCTTCTTTACGAGCCTTTTCAGCCAGACGTTCAGATTCCTTACGGGCACGCTCTGCCCGTCGTTCTTCTTCCTTTTGTTGTCGCTCAGTCAAGCGTTGATCCTTGGGATCTGTAGGCGCATCGAGAGTAGACGAAGAGGTATCCGAAGGGTTGACCTCAGAAGGTACTGTAGAGGACGGAGAGGCGGATTCTGATAGTTTGGAGACTTTGGGCTCTCTTTCCTCAGAAGTCTGATCCTCATGCTGGATTTCACGCTTGGTGGTCATGATGACGCGTCGAGTGAGCCCGGCTGCATGCGCGTTAATTGATATCTTGTTAGTCATCGTTGAGCAGATGTTTAGGTCAGGCATGGCCCGGCAGCTCGTTGGTTCTTGCAGAGTGTCAAAATAGGTATACAAAATTATTTGCAAATGCTGGTTTGATGCATGATGAGATAGGGTTCATAAAATACGCGCGGCAGAGGCGCATGCAGCACAGTACTCCCGTAACCGTTGGTATGTAGTCTCGTTGAGGAGCGGAGCCAAGCTGCGGGCCTTAGCGCACATGGCCACCTCGTTGGCCAGCCAGTCGTCATACTCTTGCCGCAATTGTTCATTCTCGCGATCATTGACCATCCGGAGCCGCACAAGGAGGTCGTTGCGCTCCATGGCCGCTTTGAGACGCATATCCTGGACCTTTTCAAGGGCCTGCTGCGCCGGCGGATCGATTCGCGGAAGCGGGTGCTCCGCAGGGTACAATGACAGCTCAGCCAGGTCCATAAACTTGCCAGCACAGACATTAGTCCGGTCCCATCCCAAGGCCTTTCCATCCGTTCGGATAGCATCGTCGATGTCGGCCAAGTAGATGGCTCTCCGGAACACCGAGCCGGGGCGAGGAGCCACCGGTATCACAGAGTCTACATACTTGTCGGCATGGCGAGCATGGAAGTAGGCTGACCAGAACGTGAAGGTCGTACGGGACAGCAAAAACAGGTTGGCCAGTAGCGAGGCGCCTAGAAGCAGCAGAATGATGCGGTTAACGGACGCAAAGATGTGGAAAACCTCCTTGATCTTTCCAAACAGCGCGAGAAGGGTGTTTAGCAGGAACCAGAAAGGAGCCCGCAACGCAGCCATAAGCACCACACGCCGAGGCAACTTGATAACAGCCTGGTCGCTATCGTCAGGGCCAGACGAGGCGTTGATATGGACACGCACCCGGCCAAATAGCCGTGCAGCTGTTGAATCGTCGTTGTGACCATCGAGCTCAGCAACGCCCGCAGCAGTGAGGGTGAGAATCGTAGACGCCTCGCTCGCCGCATAGTCATAGATGAGTTTCTTGAGCACACCACTGCCGCTTTTTTCGATCTTCCAAACAATGGACGCGTAGATCTCGAGCAATGCTCCTCCAATCGGCGAGGGCGAGATCGCGTAGTGAATCATTAAAAAGAACTGGGATCCCCGCGGCAGCTCCAGACGCGGCCGCCGTTCCGACACAATATACAGATTGTTTTCATCCCGGCGGTCCACGCGCTGGATGATGATCTGGCGTTTAGAGTTCTCGTCGAGATCAAACACCAGCGAGCTCCGCAGGTCGCGGCGGATCTCGATCTCGACCCTGCGCTCCACGCGTCGGTCCTTGTAGAACCAGGGCCACGTCTTGATACTCTGGATGGCATGTCGCGGACTCTTGCCATTAAAGACCGGCGTGCGGTCGCCAAACAAAACGTAAAACAGAGCGCGAGGAGTAGTGTTGAAGGTACGTGCAGCCACACAACGGTCAGTGGTTTCATTGAGGTTGTGAGCCGGAGCACTCAGCGACGACTGGCGGCGGTTTTGGGTGCTTGACGGGTTGAGGCAGCGGTCAATGAGCGTCGTGGAGGCGCCAAACAGGCCCTCTTCATCGGCACCAGCCATATCTGGGGCCTGGCATAGCTTGAGCTGCTTGGTGACCTTGCGGGCATACTCTTTGTTGATGCGAAGGAGATTTTTCAGAACTTGATCAAGGGTGACGCCGGTGTTGTCATGCTCGTTATCCAGCAAGTACTGAAGACGGCGCTGGACAAGCGGGCCAGAGTCAATGTAGAGCCGCAGCGACATGGAGACGTACGGCGCGTCGGAAGCTTGCTGGAACACAAACTGAAGGTCGTCGTGGTCAAGAGTCGAGCGGCACTCGACATTGAGCATGTGGTGGATGGAGATCTTCTTGAGGGTAACAAGACCGACCATCGAGGCATAACAGTAGAGATTCCGCTGAGTGATAAAGATACGGCCGGGGTAGAACTTTTTCGACGGGATCTGGATGAACCCGCGCATCACCGACACAACAAGATCGTCCTTTTCCGCCATTTCCTGGAACAGAGCCCGCATGTCCATATCCTGGACAATCAGGTCGTTGGGGTAACCCTCGGGATACCGTGGCAGCTCCGGAGCATAATGGAGCTTTGTGGGGATCTGGAACGTGGCCCAGTTGACCGAGCCCCAGTAATTGGCAGTGATGGCATTCGGCACGCCGCCGCTGGGCTCGAAAAACGCAGACCCAACAATCGCTTCTCTTGTTCTGGAGGTAGACATCGGCACCGATGCCAATACAGAAGGTGCCAAGCTAAGTTGAGACGATGGGCCCAACGTGCTCAGTCCAGTTAGCGACACCGGGCCCTCGACCTGGCGTACAAACTTGAAGAAGCTGGATTTCAAAGACTGGTCCAAAGTCGAGTTGGAGGTGGTGGAACTGCGAGACGTTTCCTTGGAAAGGCTTTCGCCGAGAGATGACGGATTCGCACTGCTCTGCAAGAATGAGCGCGTAGTGCTGCGGCGGCTGAGGCTGCGCTGGCTCGGTGCAGCATCTCGCGTATTTGTTCTGGACGCAAACTCAGGAAGCCAGGGCCGGATCCGCAGACCTTGATCGTCGGCATCTGCAGGCCCCTTGCCGGTCTCAAAGACCGCCAACCAGTTTTTCAAATCGGCCAGAGAATCAGCTTGGATCGTCACTGCCTGCGTGGCTGCATACACGGCGAAGCAGAAACGGCGGTCTTCGTTACGAGCGGGGCGCGCCGAGCACAGCCTCAGTGAGATCTTTTCGGACTCTTGCACAAATGTGCCATCTGGAGACAGCGACAGCCAGCCAAACATGTCCTTTTTAACGAAGGCCCAACGCCGGACCCAGCTGGATCCTTTGGATGGGTCCCGGATGTACACCCAGCCAAACTTCTCGTCGCCGGCGGACGACGACGGCGTGAAGGTCGCCGCGACGTTGGCGTTGACTGCCAAATACGAGTCCAACTGTCGCGAAGGAGCCATGGTCTGCAGCGACTGGCGAGATTCCTTGCTGACCTCGATGACGTCTTCGGAGGTATTGAGCTTTGCCTGGCCAATCGCCTTGGCGGCCTGGCGAAGCCGGTGCATATCCACAGCGATTTCCAGCTGTTCAGGGGAAATTGAGTGGCGAAGGCCCAGATCAAAGGGCGCACACATGCTGTAGATGAGCGTCGACGACAATGTTTCGCGCAACGCATTAAGCTTCGAGCATAGCTCCAAGCAGGCATGATGATACGCCACTCTCAGCTTGAACAGGTGGAAGGCGCTTTCTCTTAGCTCGCTAGGCTCAGTGTCCTTGCTCATGGCCATGTGCGCAGACATAGCGGCATCGTAGGCGGCCTGCGCGCGGATATAGTAATCCCAGGCGCCCGAGTACTTGGAAAAGTGCACGTCCTTGAGCTGTTGAGACTGCGTGCGGAGACGCGTGTAGTGGCTACGCACAGCAGTAATGACATTCGTCCATTGGTTGCGCACCGCTTCCGTATATCTACTAAACGCCAACGTCATGTAGTCCGGGAACATGATATTTTCATTAACAAACGGAGGCATGAAATGCTCAATGATTCGATTGGCCAGCTTCTTGAGTACGTCCATCTCCTCGCTCATGGCCTGCACGCGGTCCACCAGCTCACTCAACCACGAGAAAATGCCGTTGAGCTGCTTGTGCGAATGCTCCATGTTGGCTCGGAACGACGGCGAGTCGATGGTGGCCTCCTTGATGAGCACAGCAATCAGCTTCATTTCCCGGTCAGGGACATAATCCGAGATCTCCGACGGGTTCTTGGACGGCTCGCGAGATCGCCGGGTCGCGTCTGCAGCAATCTCGGCGTCGTCTTGGTTGCGCTGTCTCGACGTTGTATGTGTTGCTCGCACAGTAGCTACAGAGTTCGTGCGGGTGTCTGTAGGAGAAGCATTATCGTCAGCAACCGGCAGCTTCAGCTTCGCCACTGCAGGCTGTTCTCCATCGTGCGCGTGCGGAACAGGTTTCCGCGGCACAGATTTATCTGCTGGGCCTACCGCAGTAGAGGTTTCAGGAGCAGGGCTCTCCGAGGCAAGCTTTGCTCTTGTATATGTGGGTTGATGGGCATCTGGCGGCAGCGAAAATGGCGACGATGCACGAGAATCGTCTGCATACCCGTATTGACCGGTACGAGGTCTGTCTGGATTCGAATCCATGATGGAACTGGAGGAACTAGGAACTGCCGAGCTGGGGGCAACAGAGCTAGAAATATCTCCCCACAGATCTCGCATAGACAATTCCCTAGTTAGTTCAGACCGCCCATCGGTTGTTGATCGGATTGGTTGAACATTCGACCGAGCAGCCGCCGGCTCGTGCAGGACAGGGATAGGACCATTTGGTTGCGCCGGAGACGAGGTTGCTATCGGCTGCACATGCTGGCGAAACGGAGATCCGTCGTTTGCAAAGGCGTCCACAGATGATGGTGCACCATTGATCGCACCAATTTCAGGCGGCCCATCTTCGGAATGCGCAGCGATAGGATGCGCATGTCCGTTCAAAGTTTCCGGAGGGGATTTGGTGGGCGTCTCTGGATCAAGGCCCTTTAAAAACGGTTCGGACATAGAATGACTCGGAACCGTATCATTGAAGTGTAGAGAAGTCTGCGACCGGCTATCATCCTTGTGAAATGAACGCCAGTGAAGCTTCCGGCGCAAGGACGACATAGCTGACAAGCGGCAAGGGTGGGGGAGCCGACGTCCGATTCGAGCTTATACCGAACTTTTGTCCATCTCATATGGTGTATTATTATTTCATTACTTTATTTAAATCTTGCACGAGCCATTGAGCTCATGCCCTCCCGAAAACGTTCGCATTGTCGTATGCTCGGATATACGTACTGGTCGGCATCCAGACAAGGGGTTTACAGTTTACATATGCAACGGTGACCCAAAAGCACCATGCCGAAACGGGTAAAAATTAACGGCATTAAAATCCGCTATCATCAAGACCGCTGGATTGATGTCACCAACTTGATTGTTGCAGTCTCCTTAGAGCATGCTACAGAAAGCCTTTTCAAATATTTCGTGGCCGGAGACCATCGTCTTGAGAATGGCCACCTTTACGTGCCTGTTAACCGCGTCGCTCCTATTATCAATAGTTTGGATATCGAACCATTGAAGAAATTACTAGATCCAAAAGACTTGGAAGACAAAACTGTGCTGTTTAGTGCCCCTGCTCACATTCAGCATATTCAATTGGACCTGGATAATCCTGGCCAGCCGCTGCCCATGCAGCCAGAAACAGGCGGGTTCCCCGTCTTTTATAGCACTGTGAATGGGGTAGAAGTAATGCGCAAAGATGATCTTTTGAATGCAAACCAGCTATTAAAAGCGGCCCAAGTCGACGAACAAGTGACTGCTCGCACATTAAAAGAGTTGCAGAACCGCTTCCACGAGTCTGTGGACTGGCCGTCAAACCGGCAAGGAGTTTGGGTCCCATTGTCGGATGCTCGAAAGCTGGCTCTACAATTCAACTTGGCGACTGCGCTTGCCAAGCTCATCGATGAGCGCAAAGAGACTTCAGCTGAACCGGCCAGCCCTCAGGACTCTTGCTCAAGTGCATCAGGGAAGTTGGAGCCTGCTTTGGAGATCAAAAAATTGACCATCAAAGGCGTGCCAGTTGGAAAACGGCCCGACGGCTGGATTGATCTTCAGGCCATAATTAAGGCCGCAGGGATCTCTAACGATGATAGAACTGCGCTTCTGAAAGCTGTCTTGACCGAGAAACTCAAAAAGTACGAAATGGATAAGGGACAGCTATGGGCAGATCAAGCTGCAGCCTATGACCTTGCAGCAAGGCTGGACTTGTTGTCGGAGATCCGCCCATTATTTAAAAGGTAGCATCCTATACACACAATTCCACTATTTTGATAAACTGGGTCCCCTAAAATGGGCCTGCAACCGCGGCTGCGAGTTCCACCCCTCTTTTAGGCCTCATCGCAAGCACCTCATCCTAAACCACAATGCATAATCATGTCATCGATGTTCCTAGAAGCTTCCACATTGGCCACGATGATGGCATATTCTTGCATTCCAGACTAGAGATTGGTCTAATAGCCAGTTATATGTACTCAATAGTCGCACAACCCATTTATTCTGCCTCCAAATTTATCGTCAACCTTCTAGTTGCTAACAGCCATACATCATGCAGCCCTGCATAGCCAACTATAAATACCGCTTCCCCAGCCCCATCTCAGCTTTACCAAAAAACATGTCTGAACCCACTGGAGCATCTGGACCTAACGCCCCCAAGGGAGCCCTTGGCGAGTTTAATCTGCCTGAGAAGGACATTGTTGACCCCATCGATAAGGTTCCTGGTCTTAGCACCCTCGGCGAGACCTCTGGTCCTACCGGTGCCTCCGGCCCCAATGCCCCCAAGGGCCCTGATGGTTCGTTCAATCTGCCTGAGAAGGAGATTGTCGATCCCATTGATAAGGTCCCCGGTTTGAGCACTCTCGGCGAGACCAGCCAGCCCACTGGCGCTTCGGGCCCCAATGCCCCCAAGGGCCCTGATGGCTCGTTCAACCTCCCCGAGAAGGAGATCGTTGACCCCATTGACAAGGTTCCCGGTCTCAGCACTCTTGGCGAGAAGAAATAAACAACTAGCTTTATGTACAGCTTGATAGTTTCTTATGAACAATGCAGACTCAGGCTTGTTGGATAAAGCAATTGGCAGGCTGGAAGAATACAGAAGACCTAATCTACTAGTTTCGGAGGTATGCTAGGAGGTATGCGGCTAGCTAGGCTAGCCAATTGCAATGCAGGCGCGAATCCTGGGTGACTGTAGATGGCGGCTTCGAAGGCATGCTCCAGGCTCAGACAGGGCATTGCCCAAGCTACACCCAGTAGTGTGCATTCGGCTTTTTTGTCGATCAGGCAGTCACAAATATGATATTCTAGAATAAATGTATGAATTTAAACCACACATGTTGTCTACGAATCCTCTATAGCTATGCCTGCTTGGGTTGTTGCGATCATGAAACACCGGTCCCTGCAGGTTGAGTCAGGTTGCATAAGGGGTCCTGCTCTTGGCAGGAGGGGCGGAGTATTCCATCCCAAAAGTCGAAAGTAAGTCTAAAACAATATGCCAAAGTCTACCAAACCAACCGAAAACTATGCAGGCGAGATTGATATTTGTCTCAGCTTACAAGAAGTTTTTGCAACCGAATATTTTGGGCCACACCCTCCAAGGGTAGGGGCCGGCTGCAAAAGCGCGTCGAGACCGCGCATAACGCATCTGGCACCCAAAGACGGTCGCGCTCGCGTAACCTTGGAATGTATACATATAAATACAAACCATTACACTTTCTGTATTTGGGTGCAAGACCTAAAGTAGTTGTGGGTGTCTTCAAAAGTGCCCCACATTCCAACGGTGCCCCTGGGTGGCACGCGCATCGCGACGCCGGGCCTGACAGGCACTGGAATTTGACGCACGGTCATGCATGTCCCAAGGCTGATCCGGCACGGTGAGGTCATCTAAGCCAAACAACCTCCTCCTACAACGCGGGTGGTGCTGTTGACTTGTTAAAGATACCTACCTGCATCCTGCCTGTCTCTCCTTACTTCTGCAACACAATGACGGCTGCAAAAGAGGGAAGTTCCGACAACTTTCTCACTCCCCATACGCCCGCTGCGCTTCGTTGGTCGCCCGCCAAACGGCCCGTCACGGAGGAGCGAGCGACGCTGGTCACGTCGCGGGGTCTGGGATCGCCCATTCCCATGCGAAAGCACAATATGCGGGCTTTGGCACCAGCACCACCGCTGATGCCGCTGGCACCCTCGGTCCTGAATCTCCAGAACCAGGCTCAAAAGGGCGGCAAGGTCACCAAGCAGACCACCGCTCACCCCACCCCGGCCATCAAACATGATGCCACCAAGACCCCCACAAAGGTCCAGAGCCACGCCGATATTCTGCGGGCGCGGCTTCGGTTGGCCTACTTTCGGGTACGCACGAACCAGATTGATGTGCCGTTGAGCAAAATCAACCTGTGAAACTATTTATTATCAAAAAAAGATCAATGCAGTACTGACACGAACGGTAGGGGCATTTTTCAAAAACGAGAAAAAAAAAACTGGTTTTGGATGCGTACGGGTACAACAACAGTCCTTCGATCGAGCCTCCAACGAGCCTCCAATATCGCATGCCCCTACTATTGCTAATTCTCGGAGGCAGTCCCTCCGTCTTTCTAGTTACCTATTTGTAGATTATAAAAAATGAAATCATTCAAAAATAACTACAGATCAAATCGGAAGTAAAAATAGCTCAGACATACCGCCTCCATGCCGTTGAGCGAGGCTGCAGCTGGAATTGGGTTGGCCCTTGCCCTTACATGTACCCCCTCCGTGGAGGCGGGAGGTGGGGCCCTGCGACGCGACCCAATCCGGCTAATGCGTGACACGCTCGCGTGGGCACCTCAGCCGTGCATGACGTCAATAAGCCGTTGCCGACGATCCGAATCTGCAAATAACGCAGCAATTAAATTCTCGAGTTCACGCGGAGTAAAATCAGAAAGTAAATTGTCGTTGTAAAGATCCTCAATAGATTGAAGGTTTCCCGTGATTATACTGTCGAGCCGTTGAAGCTTGATCCAAGACGGCACACTGGCCGAAATGTCGTCAAAAAACGCTGCACATCCACGGAAACTCTGGATCGTCGTGCCGATGTTGACACTTTCTTGCTCGGAGATATCTTCAAATGCACCGATCGTGCTGATAAGGTAGCCGGCCAGCTGCTCCACTAGCGATGAAAGTACATGCTCTCGAACCTGAGGGCCAGCTGGGGTGGTTTCCTCGGCGGCAGTGTGTACAAGCTGCACAATCTCTTTGGAAACCCGATTATTTTGAGCGCCACTAACCTTGATGCTGCTCAGCAAGCGGTCCAGCTTGGAGCTAAGTTCGCCCATGACGCTGCTGAGCCGGAAGTTGGCAAACGCCTGCGTTTGCGCAAGAGATGTGTCTCCAACCTTCATGGTCTCCAGCTGGGCAAGTAAATAGAGTGTATCCACATAGAGAACCATTTTGTTGTTGCCATAGTAACCTGGGGCCAGTGCCCTGAACAGTGCCAGTAACGGGTCCGTGGGCGAGTTCAGTTCAGCGGAATAGCTCGCGAAAATATCGCTAACTTTATCGCGTTCCTCCGCAAAGCCCTCATTCTCATCCTTGTCCTCATCCTGGTCCTGGTCCTCGGCATTTTCGTCCCACTCACCATCCCAGTCCCAGTCGTCCTTTTTATAGTGGCCGGTCAAAGCCTTGCGAAGGCGGCCCAAATAGATGGTTTGGCGTGACTCGGTCCATTTGCTTTTGAAGTTCGAAGCGAAATCAAGCAGCTCGTGGCCCTTGACCCATTGCACACTTTGTAGAAACTCTTGAAGACCCTTGACGCCATCAATATCTTTGGCAAACTCATCCAACTTCTTGGGGTCTTGCGGGAACAACAAAGGGAGACTCTTGCGCGTGAGCTTGTCCACCATATAGTGACCCCAACGGCGTGCAATATCTGATGCAAGAGTGGGGGCATTGTCTTCTAAAGTAGAGAGGCCCAGTATAAACGACTGAACCACATCAATAAGCTGCTCAATGCTTGTAACTGGGCCCTTCTCGAGAGTCAGCTCTTCGCCATTATCAAGCACTTGAGATATTTGAAGGTCAACAATGGCATCAATGAGCTTCCCAATATCTTGAAGCAAGTCTTCCTCCATGGCACGGCGTCGGAGCCGGATCTGCTCCACTAGAGCGTCATCCACAGCAATCTTGACTATATCCTCGGTTGCTCCAAACTGGATCAATACATTGTCCTTCCATCGGGTTTCCAAAAGCTGTAGCAGCTCGTCCTCGAGCTTTTGGGCTTGTCGTTCGATGTCGGTAACAAGCAGAGCTGCCGGATAGTTGCTGGCCGCATTGGCTACTTTCTCGTGTACAAGTGCCAACCTTGAAAGAGCGGCTCCAGTATCTCCAAATTGTTTTAGCGACTCGACTTCCCGGAAGGCTGCCTGCATGGGCCACAGCTCTTCAACGAGTTGGGCCCGAGACTCCAGCTCAGAAGCCTGATCATTTGCAGGGATTGGTGCCACAGGAACATGGGCTATTTCTAGAAGCACTTCCACTGTCTGATCTATCTCAGAGTTGACCTCAGCCAACACCTTTTTGAGCTTATCGGCTGTATTCACAGTTTCGAGAATGCTCATTACCAATTCTTGGTCTCTGTCCGTGCTGGAAGTTGACGTTCCCGAGGGTAAGGGCCTCCGTTCGGATTTCCTAGTGCGAGCACGGAATTGTAGAAACTCACTCAAAGCTAATGAACATAAATTAAATGTACCTCATAAATTAAATATACCTACTCCATCTGGGATGGCGGCTTGAAAGGAGTGAAAAGCATCTCACCATTAGGCAAGGGGAGTTTGCGTCTTTTTGTCGCGGCTGCCAAACTAGGAGCGTCTACCAGGTCTTCTGGCTTGACAGCTCTGGGCTTCTTAGAAAATGAAGCAACAGAGGCGGAGCTGGGCCGTCCAAAGACTTGCGAAAGAGGAACAAATCCTTTGGCGGGTTTGAGAGGTGCCTGGGGTCGCCGAGCTGCCATGGGCAACGAGCTGGCCATTGTGAAGCCTGGCATGCTGGCTAAATCAATTCTCTTGTATGGTTTCAGCTTCCTACCCAGAATATCACCAAGCACAACCGTATCGACATCGTCTAGTTTTTTTGCGGCCTTGAACCCTGGTGGCAGTGCTGTATGTGGGCCCATCGCAAGGCTGAAAGTGATGGTCAGAAGAGCTTGAGCACGGGTAGCGGCAACATACACGAGACGACGCTCCTCGTCCTCCTCGTCACTTTGGTTACCATCATAGGTATCTGCTGCACCACAATCAAGTATGTATACCACTGGCCATTCAAGGCCCTTTGCCGAGTGGATGGTCGACAGCACCACATTCTCACTTTTGCTTGGAGCAGTCGTGCTCAGAGTCCACATAGCAATGAAGTTTCCAAGTAGATCATCATCCGAGGCGAAATCCGTTTGAGTAATTGTATCTCGAAGCAGATTTATGCGTAGCATTCCCTTATCGTCGAACTCCGACGCAAGGGCCCTTACAAGATAGTTCACGACCTCTTTTAGTGTGTCGATAGTCGTTTCTTTCTTTAAAATTTCCCTGCAGTCGTCGATAATTTTCAGAAATGACCGTATACCACGCGCATGCGTTCCAGTATCGGAAGTGCGAGCTCTGGTCAATTCCAATTTATTGCCAAAGATCTTCTTGATAGCTGCAGGGCCAATTCCTCTCTTGGGGATATTGACTGCCCGGGAAATCGCTAGCTCGTCTGTATCAGATGCAATAACCCGCAAGTAATCCACTATGACTCGGACTTCGGGGCTCTCGGATAGCTTGGTACCTCCCACCACCTGAACTGCGACTCCGCGGGCGACCAGGTTCGCCTCAAGCTGCGAAAGACTTCGGGCACGTCGTGCCAACACTGCAATTTCATCTTTGCGAACTCCAGTTTTGATCAGAGAACAAATCTGGTCGCAAACCTGCCGCGCTTCTTCCTCATAACCAGACAGTCCAACTGTAACAGGCTTGCTATCTAGGGGTTTAGTCGACTTCAAAAGTCGGTTTTTGCCGTACCTTTCCGTGCTTCTGTTGATGATCTCCATGGCAAGATTGATAATTGACGTAGATGAGCGATAGTTTTCCTCCAAGTACAACAGCTTCGATGAGGGCTGCAATTCGACAAGCCGACGGAAGTTCCGGGGCTCCGCATTGCGGAATCCATAAATGCTTTGATCAGGGTCTCCAACCACCGTCAGGTTTCGGCAATATTTGGCTAAAAGGTCGGCCAGTTCCAGTTGAGTGACATTCGTGTCCTGAAACTCGTCCACCAAAACCGCCTGAATCGAGTAGCAAAAGTGCATTGCCTTTTGCCAATAAGGAGATGATTCTGACGATAAAACATGCTTCAGTTGAAGAAGCAGGTCGTCAAAATCCATCAAGCCATAGTGCTGCAGCTCGGCATTGTACAAGTCAAAAAATGGCCGCACAGGGTCAGTATCCGAAGGCTCGATTCCGCGGGCCTTGAAGTAGGAGATCTTGCTCGTGAATTTGGCCGCTCTATCTTTATAGTCAGTATTCAAGCATAGCTTCTTGATCAACTGGCGTTTATCTTGTTCATTGGCAATGCTCACTTTTACACCCGAGATGCCGAGGATTCTGCTGGCAATACCATGGAATGTACCAATCATGGGCTGCTGGTTCGGCTTGAGATATAACTCCTTGGCCACCCGGCTCCGCACTTCTTTAGCTGCTTGATTCGTGAAGGTCATGACAATGATCTTGCGAGGGTCCATGCCTGTTTGGATAAAGTGCACAATACGGGCCACCAGTGTTCGGGTCTTGCCTGTCCCTGGCCCAGCCACAATTTGAACGTATCCTGGCAGTGATGTGGCTGCTTCCTCCTGTTGGCGATTCATTTGTTTACAGTAGCATGACCAAACCCAGTGCTGCAGGAGGCCCCTTGACGCGCCGGTCCCTTCATGCAGGTAAATTAGTAAATTGCATCCTCCCGACGCGTGCTGAGATCTTGGGTTGTTCGAGATGTCAAGCGCTAAACCAGACGATTCCGGTCTAGTGAGATTTCACAAGGGCCTCTCCAAGGATCCGCAGACCTTGCGGATCTTTGAGAGAGCCGACGATTATGTCGCGATCGGCGATGATGCCGCTCGTGTCGCGCAGATTGTTTACAAAACTGCATCGGCGGCGCTCAAGAAAATTGGGCCCGATAATACCCCGATGTGCACGATCAATGGCACTCTACTCGCGAATTTCCTCAAGGATGCGCTCCAGAACCTTGGTCTTCGTATCGAGTTCTATACTTCCTCGGCTGGATCGCGCACTAACTGGGCTCTATCCAAGCAAGCCTCTCCTGGAAACCTCCAGCAGGTGGAGGATCTAATGGGCAGAGGATACGACCAGAACCCTGTTATTATTGCCGTCAAAGTCCAGGGCTCCGCTCAGACTCGAACCGTTGGTGTTAGTTTCCTTGATACCGGAGCTCGCACTCTTGGCCTCACCCAGTTTGTGGACAACGACTTGTTCAGTAATCTCGAGTCGCTTGCTATTCAGCTTGGTGTAAAGGAAGCCCTTATTGCTGATGATAGCGGCTCCGATTCCAAGAAACTGACTGCCTTGCTTTCGAGACTGGATATTCTGACAACTGCTCGCAAGACCTCCCAGTTCAGTGCCAAGGACGTTGACGCAGACTTGGAACGCCTTACTGGCAAAGCCAAGCTCGAGCTGGCCAAGGAGTTTTCGCTGGAGGTTGCTCTTGGAGCTGCCGGTGCGTTGGTACGCTATTTGAACTTGATGGCGCACACTAGCGACTATGGACACTATGATCTCACCACGCACGATCTCGCTCAGTTCATGAGACTCGACGCGTCTGCCATCAAGGCACTGAATGTGATGCCTGGTGTGCGCGACGGCGCCAAGTCGATGTCGCTGTTTGGGCTCCTGAATAAATGCAAGACTGTCACTGGCGCCCGCACGCTGGCCCAATGGCTCAAGCAGCCTCTTATGGACCATGCCGAGATTGTGGGTCGCCATGACCTTGTGGAGGGCTTCATCAACAACTCTATTGTCAGGCAAACTCTGCAGGAAGATTTGTTCCTTGTGGTGCCCGATTTGGAGAAGATTTCGCGCAAGTTTCACAAGGGCGCCGCGAAGCTCGAGGATATCGTGCGCATCTACCAGCTGGTCATCCGGCTCGGCGACTTTGTGTCGTGCTTGTCCAGCGTGTCTTCTACGCCCGGTATTCAAAAGCATTATATTGATCCGCTTTCGCAAGCTTCGACTGAATTGGCCAAGTTTGTGGAACTTGTTGAGACAACTGTGGATCTAGAGGCACTGGAACACCATGAGTATGTTGTGAATGCCGATTTCAATGAACGTCTGCGTGAGATCCGCGATCGTAAGCTAGCTATTCGCCAGGAACTGCGCGCTCACCACCACCAGATTGGCAAGAAGCTAGGAATGGACCCCGACAAGAAGCTCAAATTGGAAGAGCATCATGTGTACGGCTGGTGTTTCCGCCTTACCCGTACGGATGCCGGCTGTCTCCGCAACCACACAGGCTTTACTGAGCTTGCCACCCAAAAAGCAGGCATCTACTTTACCGACCGCACTCTGCGGGATATGA
This sequence comes from Wickerhamiella spandovensis, assembly GCA_022577695.1. NCBI lineage: Eukaryota > Fungi > Ascomycota > Dipodascomycetes > Dipodascales > Trichomonascaceae > Wickerhamiella > Wickerhamiella spandovensis. The sequence continues at coordinate 530,846 of JAKIRT010000004.1, read as the reverse complement.
ACACCGAGTTTGGTGACTTGGACAAGGAGTACCGCAAGACCCAGACACAGCTCGTTCGGGATGTTGTTAATATCGCAAGCACTTATACGCCTGTGCTTGGTCCGCTATCGCAATGCCTTGCGCATTTGGACGTCATTGTGTCATTTGCGCACGTCTCGACATTTGCCAAGCTGCCATACGTCCGTCCCACCATGCATGAGCGTCATACAGGCGATATCGTTCTGAAGCAAGCCCGCCATCCCTGTATGGAAGCCCAGGATGGAATGCTTTTCATTCCTAATGATGTGAGTCTTAAGCGGGACAGCTCTGAGTTCCTCATTATTACTGGCCCTAATATGGGTGGTAAGTCCACATATATCCGACAGATTGGCGTGATTTCGCTGATGGCGCAGGTCGGCTGCTTTGTGCCGTGCGAAAGCGCCGATCTGTCGATTGTTGATTGTGTGCTGGCGCGAGTTGGTGCTGGCGATTCGCAGCTCAAGGGTATTTCGACTTTCATGGCCGAGATGCTGGAGACGGCGTCGATTCTCAAAACAGCCACCCGCGAGAGTTTGATCATCATCGACGAGCTGGGCCGCGGAACGTCCACCTACGACGGTTTTGGTTTGGCATGGGCGATTTCGCAGCACATTGTTGACAAGATCGGCTGTTTCACCACGTTTGCAACCCATTTCCATGAGCTGACGGCACTGGCTGATCTCTACAAACAAGTGGAGAATCTGCATGTTGTTGCGAACGCTACTACTGACGACGACATCACTCTGCTCTACCAGGTTGCTCCCGGCATTTCTGACAAGTCGTTTGGTATTCATGTTGCCGAAGTGGTGAATTTCCCCGACAAGGTTGTTCGCATGGCCAAGAGAAAGGCCCAAGAGCTCGAGGAGCTGGACAGTAGGCACGCCGTTTCCCAAAAGGATATTGAGGCCGGTACGGACTACTTGCAGCATCTGCTGAAAAAATGGGCGGCGGATACCGACCATCTTGAGCCTGACTCTGCAGCCAAATCATTGCGGAGCATGATTGAGGACGCGCGTCCGGAAATTGAGCAGCAGCCGTTCTTGAAGCAGGTTCTTTCTTCGCTTTAGTGCTTTATATGTTATTTTTATTCTGGAGTTGTATTCTGATCCTGGATATATCCTGTCCTGATATTCTCGCATGGTAGAGAGATGTGGAGACATGCATGGCTGCAGCTGCAGGTGTCAGCACAGAACCAGGCAGTTGTAAAATGGGGGACTCACAGAGATGGGTAATCAGTCATCATGACCGAAGTGGAAAAAGTCACCGACCAAGCCCAAAACTTGTCGCTCAAGAAAAAGAGCCACTTGTATCCTTCGGAACCCAAGTTCTCGTTTATTGACGAGCGCTCGGAGTTTTTCGATGAGCTGCTGGCCGACCAGAAGGCCAAGCAGGCTGCGGAACCCCGCAAGCCTATCCAAGTAACCTACGCCAAAACCGGAGCCAAGGTCGACGCTACCTCGTGGGAGACCAGCCCCATGCAGGTTGCCAAGGAGCTCGGCAACATCGACTTGGATAGCCTTGTTGTTGCCAAGGTCAACGGCGAGATGTGGGATCTCTCGCGTCCGTTTGAGAAGGACAGCGATGTTGATTTCCACACCTTTGACGACGAGGAGGGCCGCCGCGTCTTTTGGCACTCGTCTGCCCACATTCTCGGTGAGGCCTGCGAGTGCTTCTACGGTGCCCATCTCTGCGTGGGTCCCCCCACCACCGATGGTTTCTTTTACGAGATGAGCATCGACAACGGTGAGCGGGCCGTGGCTGCTCCCGAGTACAAGGACGTCGAGACGCTTGTGAAGCGGGTTACCAAGGACAAGCAAAAGTTCGAGCGTCTGGAGGTGACCAAGGAGAACCTGCTCAAGATGTTTGCCTACAACAAGTACAAGCAGCAGCTCATCCAGTCCAAGATCCCTGACGGTACATCCTCCACTGTGTACCGGTGCGGAGCCTTGATTGATTTGTGCCGTGGTCCTCACGTTGCTCACACTGGCCGCGTCAAGACGTTCAAGCTTCTCAAGAACTCGTCGTCGTACTTTTTGGGCGATGCCGCCAACGACTCGCTGCAGCGCTTGTACGGTATCTCGTTCCCCGACAAGAAGCAGATGGATGCGCATCTCAAGTTCCTGGAGGAGGCTGCTCTGCGGGACCACCGCAAGATCGGCAAGGACCAGGAGCTGTTCTTCTTCAACGAGCTGTCGCCGGGCTCGGCCTTTTGGCTGCCCCACGGCGCCCGCATCTACTCGGCCATGCTGGACTTTTTGCGCGAAGAGTACCGCACCCGTGGCTACGAGGAGGTCATCACCCCCAACATGTTCAACGCCAAGCTGTGGGAGACTTCGGGCCACTGGCAAAACTACAAGGAGAACATGTTCTCGTTTGATGTGGAAAAGGAGAAGTTTGGCCTCAAGCCCATGAACTGCCCCTCGCACTGCGTCATCTTCAAATCCCGCGATCGCTCGTACCGTGAGCTGCCCTGGAGAGTTGCAGACTTTGGTGTGCTGCACCGCAACGAGTTCTCGGGTGCGCTTACTGGTCTGACGCGCGTGCGCCGCTTCCAGCAGGACGACGCGCACATTTTCTGCACTCAGGAGCAGATTGGTGCCGAAATCACCGGCGTCTTTGACTTTTTGAAGAACGTCTACGGTGTTCTTGGCTTCGACTTCAAGATGGAGCTGTCGACCCGCCCCGAAAAGTACTTGGGCGAGCTCGAGACCTGGAACTCGGCCGAGGAGATGCTGCAAAAGGCCCTCAACGACTGGGGCGCCAAGTGGGAGCTCAACCCCGGCGATGGTGCCTTCTACGGCCCCAAGATCGATATCAAAATCTCCGACGCCTTGGGCCGCTGGCACCAGTGCGCCACCATCCAGCTCGACTTCCAGCTGCCAGTGCGCTTCAAGCTCGAGTACCAGGACGCCGCCAAGGAGGGCGAGGACCAGCGCTACCGCCGGCCCGTCATGATCCACCGCGCCATCTACGGCTCGCTGGAGCGCATGATTGGTATTCTCTGCGAGCATTTCTTCGGCAAATGGCCTCTGTGGTTGTCGCCCCGCCAGATCCTGGTCATCCCCGTTGGTCCCCATGTCAACGACTACGCCCAGGAGGTCCGCGACTACTTCTTCAAGGAGGGCTTCTTTGCCGACATCGACGCCGGCCCCAACACCCTGCAAAAGAAGGTCCGCCAGGGCCAGCTGGCCCAGTACAACTACCTGTTTATTGTGGGTGAGGACGAGAAGCTGTCCAAGTCCGTCAACATCCGCAAGCGTGACGGTAAGCAGTCCAAGGGCGAGACCGTGCCTCTGGAGGAGATCGCCAAGCTGCTCAAGAACATCAAGGCCACCCGCGCCATCTCCGAGGAGTCGTATCTGGAGTCTGTCAAGACCCACACCGAGCCCCATCCCGAGTCGAAGGCCGTCTAAGTCGCTAGTTTATAGATTAATTCGTCTTACTTGTTCTTACTTGTTCTTACTCGTTCTTACTCGTTCTTACTCGTTCTACAGGTTGAGCCGGAGCTCCGTCTCAACAACTGTCTCGGTCACTGCAACCGTGGGAGCTGCGACAGGCAGCATGGCTCCTTCTGAAACTTCTTCAGCAAAGACAGGCGTGATTGTATCCTCAAAGGGATCCTGGGGGACTTGCAGGGCCGCCACGGGCCCGGCGACTTCAATAACTCCCTCCACATCGGCAGCGGTGCCGGCATCAATCGACGAGGTCTCGCTCTCGGTCTCAGAAGATTCATCATACACGGCCACCGTGTACAGTTCCGGAGGCTCATCAGTAACCCGGCTCTGGAGCAGGTCAAAGAGCTCGCGGATCTGGGGAAGCTGAACCTTCTTGGGCAGGAAGTAGCTGCTCTGGAGGTCTCGAACGAACAGCGCCAGCTTGGCCTCAGTGCCAATGAAAACTCCACTGCCAGGAGAGTGTACGTTGATCAGTACATCTTCCTGCGGCGCTTGCTTGAGTCGCTTCGACACCCGGCTCATGACCTTGGCAGACACCCGTGGTTCTCCTTCCGCGAGACAATACCGAGCCAACAAAGTATGAAAGTGGATCGGCAGCAGCAGGAAGCATTGGATGTAGAGTCTGTCAATATCCTCTTGGTACTGCTTGTGAAGCAGAATGAAGTTCGCGGCTTGAAAGACCCGCTCCACGGGCCGGGATCCTTCGTCGACATCGTTGAGCATGCACCAGTTCTTGACCTTGGTGATATTGTTGATGATCTGAATAGCGCGCTTCGAAGAAAGGAAGTCGTTACGGAGAATCAGGCTGTTGAATGCCTTGTCCAAGGTCACCTTGACAATCTCATCCATGCACTCGACAAGGCAATGCTTTGGGAAATAGAATGCCTTCATGATAGTATGCACGCGGGTGAACAGGTTGATGAGATCGGCTACCTTGTACATGGATCCCGGCCGGGAAGAGAAGTCGCCGTCGCAGAACCCAGAAATCTCCTGCTCCTCAACAATGGTCTCAAACATCCGATCACACATCCGGCACACCTCGCGGATCCACCGTTTGTAGGCGGAGGTCACCACAGCCTTGGCATCGCGCTTGGCTCCGCGCATAGAGATTTCGCCCATTTCAATCTCGCGGTCAATGCTCAGCAACCCCAAGTAAATCTGGTACGCGTTCGAAAGCCAGAACGCGCCCCCGGTAATAAGATCCTCGCCTTGCAGATTGGCCACAACCTCCCGAATAGTATCGAGAGTAGACAGCATAATGAGCATGCTGCTAGACGAGTGGTCCGACTCGCAAAGCTCCTTGGAAACAATGTTGACAGTATTGGCGGGGAACAGGATCTCGCCTCGCTCGTACATCTTGCCGACCTCAGCGGCAGGGGGCGAGACTTCGGTGATAAGCTTGGCAATAATAACTCCGCAATCAGCGGGGAGGCGGTGTAGAGCCTTTTGAATAAGATTCTCAGTCTCCTCCTTGGTGCGGGTGACGGTCGGAACCTGAGCCGCCGTGGCACCTGGCACATGATCCTCATCGGCCTCTGAATCAGAGTCCGAATAAGAATCGTTTCCAGGCAAGATAAAGTTGATTCTGGACTGCTGGCCGGCGTGGCCATGAAGATCAATAACTTCTTGCGACAGGCGATCGATGTTACGCTGAAGTCCCTCGTTGCTGAACTCAAGGTTCTGAACTCGGCGTTGGAGAGCAGCCAGCGACACTTGCATATTCGCCATTGTAAGTTGAACAAAGTGTCCCGTACCCGCTGGGATATATATCCACCGCCTGAAGCCGCAGGATTATGGAGTCTCGAGTCGCGGTACCCTTTTTGGTACACACATAATATAACCATAATCCCACAAACAGGCCGCCGAGAACTTGCCGAAGAACCAGCCGAAACTACCAAGGGAGTACCAAGGGAGCACCAAGGGAGCAAGAAAAGCAAGCATACTTTATAATACATCTAGATGTCCTACTCAAACAACAGGAATCGGTTCCGGCTGGTTGGCAAGAGGCGCCTTTGCAGACAAGTTCGAGAAAATAGCCGTCTCCTCACGGGTGGCACACGCCAGCGTGTCGCCACTCCATGATAAAGACAAGATCCCGCTATGGTTGAACTCGCCAATTAACAAAGGCTGCTCGCCAGGAGGAGCCGACGGGCTCGGCAGCCGGTAGACCACCAGCTTCTCGCCAGCTATTGCCAGCAAGCCATTAGACTGTTCCAGTAACGTGACTGCTCCTGGAGCCTCGATTGTCCATATTTGCTGCGGCGGGAGAGCATTGATATCCCACAGAATCACTGTTCCATCGGCCGAGCCCGTGAGGAGCCGCGAGCCAATGGACGAGCCGTCCAGGGCCACGCCAAGGGGGCCACCAAGCCAGCTAAGAACGGTGACAGGTGCGCGGTGTCCAGAAATCACTCGAATAGGCGCCGGCGACCGTGCGTGCCAGATATTTACGGTGGCATCGTCGCCGCCTGAGGCTAGCAGCTGCGACACGGGGTCAAAGGCCAGGCAAGACACAGCCCTGACGTGGCCGCGCAGCCGCACGTGCGGAGCCGCATCAGAAACCTTGTAGATGGCTAGACCGCCCACGGGAGTGCCATCGGGATGCGTGGACGCGTAGGTTCTTGTGTCGATCCACTCCACATCCACCAGCAAGGGGCCCTCGGAAGCTGGGGGTAGAAACTGGCGTACGACGCCCTCTGTGGTATCCCAAACGGCGGTGGCGCCGCTACAGTCTACTGATAAGAGCAGCGTAGCGTCTTTATTCCACTTGAGTTCGGTTATAGGCGCGGTATGGTGGGCCAACACTTTGACCAGCGAGCCTGAGGCCGTCCATATCCGGATCGAGCCTGAAAACGCTCCTACAGCCAACGCCGCGTTACCAGGCTGCCATGAAATGCATGTGACATGCGCTTCGGATGTGTTGGGCTCCGCATACACGAGGGCAGTCTCGGCATGAGTATCGGGCCCGTCCTTGAGCAGTATCGTATCGGCCGTAGGCGTACCCAAAGCAAGAACCGTGTCTGCATACTGCAACGACGTGGCCGCCGGCGCCAGCGTAGGAACCAACGCATTCGGATCTTGTTCTGGGTTGGAAGAGCCGTTGATAGCTGAAGTATGTAAATGTTGGGGTGCTGGGTCTGTGCCATTGACAGCCGGTTCGGGCTTGGCTTCGGGTTCCTCTGAGGGGATCTTTTGGGCATCTTTTCGAGCACTGTCGGCAGCCGCAGCCTCAATTTCCTCCATTTGTAGCCCGCGTAACACGAGTCTGACTAGTTCCGCTCGCGGCACTTTGGTGCCATACTCGATTTCCGATGACGACACGGCCGTTTCCTTATCGAGTGCATGGGCAGCAAGCTCCAAGCCCTCTTCCTGGAGATACCTCCAAACCAAATAGTTGACCTGATCAGAGGTCAACACCATTGGGGTTCTTTTTTTTGATAGGAGAGATGTCTCGGGATAGATTGACAAAGCAGACCGCTTGGGGCCCAGCCATCGGTCCACCTCACCAACTTTCCAACCACCTACCACAGCCAGGGTCAAACTCCAGACGTGTTGAAAAGATGGAGGGCCATCAATCGCTGCGAAAGCGGCAATCGATTATGGTCGATAAGAGCAAGCGGTTGCCTGCTGCGGCAGGTAGTGCGCGTGTCCGCCAGAGCTTCTCGAGTCGGTCTAAGCCGTTACTGGAGGTTCCTGAGGAAAATGACGGGCACAGTGGAGGGGCAGAGAGTGCGGCGACTAGTTCAGGTCTCACTGTGCCTGACAGCGGCATTCCTAGCCGAAGCAGGCACCGGCCATTGCCTAGCGTAGCCACTTTTTCGGTGCTGGAGGATGACGCGACCACCGCGCCGTCTGCCCATCCCCAGCCGGCATTGGATGACGGCCGCGACAAATCGTTGCTTGTGGCCGATTTCGATCCCCGCAAACATATTGCTGCCAAGCTCGCAGAGGCATCGCCCGAGGAGATTGCCCAGTATGCCGACCATCTCAAGCAGCATGTAGTTGACCTCGAACGCAAGGAGCAAGAAGCCATCCAGCGCAACTACCAGACTATGCTGCAGGCTGCGCGCGAGATCGCCGACCTGCCCCCGGAAATCGCGCAGCTGCGCAAACTGGTCGGCGATCTGTCGCTGGTCGCCAAGGCCCTGCGGCAAGACGCCGAGGCCCAGACGCTGCAGTCTAACTCGGGCCGCAGTCTCAGCCAGGCGTCGATTGATAGCAACCTCGCCACGGAAGCAGCTGGCGGAGTGAAAAACAACCGAAACAGTATTCTGATGCTGACGTCTGCGTGGGCCGAAGATCTCATGCGGCTGTTCAAGCGCGTGGAAGGTGCCCAAAAGTACCTGCCGGCTGTTGCTGGTCGGCATATTGTCCTTGAAAGTGACGAGTGGTACGAGCTCAATAATGTTACTCTACAGCCCATGAAGCCCGTGACACTGTTTCTGTTGAACGACCATCTGCTTATAGCCACGCAAAAGCGGCAACGGACGACGGATTCCAACGCACACCGCCCGCTCATTGTCGACCAGTGCTGGCCACTGGCGGAAGTCAAAATTAAGGACCTTGGCGCCGAGGTCCAAACTGCAAATGCGCGGCTGGCCATCCAAGCTCTCCGCGGCAAAAGCAAGTGCACGTTCCGCGCCCCGTCGCCACAGGCTCTCTCGGGCTTGCTTTCCGAGTACGAGCACACGCGGGTTACGCTCAACTCAAGCGGGTCCGGCAACGGCCTGTCGAACGGCCGCTCCGTCAGTGGCCGTCACAGCCGTAACCCCTCGGCCTCTGCCAATATGGAGCCCACACGGTCGCGGCCGCTTTCGGTGGCTTCGACCCATTCGGTGGAGGCCCAGCGCGAGGCCGCCAAGGTTGTTGCCGACATCGATGTGGAAATCGCCCATCGCCGCTACAACCGCGCCGTGGAGCTGTGTCTCGGCAACGAAAACAACCCGCTGGTGGAGCGGGCAGTGGAAGAACGCACCCAACAGGTGGGCAAGCTGCTGCTGGAACGGGCCGAGCTCGCATATGATGAGCCAGCGTCACTCGTGGATACGATCCGGCTGCTGGCCAAGCTCGGGATGGCGCAGCAAGCGCGCGAAGCGTTCCTCAATACCCGCAGCGATCGCATCAAACTCAGAGCAAGCACTGTGCATTTTGGCGGCGATATCGTGAGCTATGTCTCGCAGATGGCCGTCATCTACTTTCAACTCATCAGAGCAACGGTGGATATCTACCGCCAGGCGTTCCCCAACAAGGAGGATAGCTCGACGATTGTCGAGTGGACAAAACGGCAGGTCGACGACTATGTGTCGATTTTCAACCGGCAGCTCTACCGCATCGGCCACCAAACCCGTATTTATATGCAGTGCGTTGAGGTCACTCGACAGGAATGCAAGCACCTGCAAGAAATCGGCCTGGATATGGACTTTTTGCTTAGCTATGTGTGGTCGTGATATCCAAATAGACTGTGAAATAAAAGTATGGAGCGTATTACAGCTCTAAGAATAAGGCAGAAGAACGGCAGCAGCCAATAAGAGAGAAAATTAAGACTTGGCCTGCACCAACGGATCCGTGCCTGCGGTTGTTCTATCGGAGCCCAGCTTGTCAGGCCCTGCCGGGGAGGTTGCGGAAAGACCCGGCTCAGTATAGTTCAAGGATTGGTATGCCAGCGTCAGTTCGGCTTTGCAAAGAGCGAGCTTTGCTTCCAGCTCACCGACTTTGGTCTGCTCAGCCAGTAGTTTACGCTGAGCGGCAGCTGCCTCCTTGCGGGCAGTGCTGAAGCTATGGGCCAGAGTCCTCATGTGTCTGCTTTGGCGAGTGTAGAGAATCTTCCATTCATTTAACCGGTCATAGATCTTGGATAATTCCTCCTTGGCACCCGCAGCCTCATGCCGAGCAGCCGCCAGCTGCTCAGATTCGGTCCGCCGAGAGTTATCGCTGGTCATGACCGTCAGTTGCGAACCAGGGCACGGTTTATGCACCCCACACGAGGTATGTTGGGCCCGCCCACAGGCATCTGGGTACGCAACAAAGCTTGAACTACTCATAGATCCACAGATCGGCTATGGATTGGCTATATATTTTCCCGCCAATATCTTGATCGTTTATTCAACAACCATGTCTATATTGTTGATCTCCTAGGTGCGTTTATTACAGCCGCACGTCCTCTTGAAACAACGCATGTGGTTTGATAAGGACCTTGCCATCAGGTATTCCATGGCCACAAAACCAGTGTCGGTCGTTTACGACCGCCAAAACGTTGTGGTTCCAGAAGCACCTTAATGTATACTAAAACACCACCTTGCTTTAGGCAATAATAGAAGCAACTGCCGGGCTTTGCCCCATCGTCAAATAGTGGGCAGGGCAAGGGCGCTTTGCTGCCCCAAGAATTCACGCAAGCCACGTGCACAGCCGGCCTCACATGGAAGCCATGATTCTATTGCTTGGCGAACGATTGAGATCACCCGCTAGGGCACCACAGGACTAATGTTCCCTGCCTTGGGCTATTAATTAGCACTAGATGCTTCAGGAGAACGTGTCCCCAGACATCGAGCAATCTAGCAAATCCGATCGATCTACTTTAAAATCTACTTTAAAACTACATTAATTAAACGAGCAAACCATAGACTATAGGCTACCGCAAAAAAAGCAAGATCTACATGTGCATCGATGATGGTCATTAGGTCATGGGCGCGTACGCCACTCAATTAACGTGCATACACTGTGCAGGGTCCCTAGTCTTGAAAGAAAAATACTGTAGATCAAATAAAATAGAAACCACAGGCAAATCAATCCAATCGGCAGTCTTTTTATAGATGGCACCCTGTAAAGGCAACGAATTTGAACCGCGTATCAACGCGGCAATACAAAAATAAACAAACAACACCAGTCGCGTAATCATGTCCGCCAGCCGCGACGAAACTGCCCGCCAACTGGCCCAGCAGCTGGGCCCAGAGTACATCTCGCAGCGCCCAGGAGGCTCGGGGACCCAATATTATGTCGAAGGAGCCAAGATCATCAACCTGGCCAACGACATTTTCGGCTTTGATGGCTGGTCGTCTGAAATACGCTCCAGCGCCATCGACTACGACCGCCAGGAAAAAGACGGCCGCATTTCTATTGGCATCCACTGCGTGATGAGAGTCACTCTCAAGAATGGCACCTATCACGAGGATGTGGGCTATGGCTCGGTCGATAACGTCCGCTCTCGCAGCATGGCCATGGACAAGTGCCGCAAGGAGGCCACTACCGACGCCATGAAACGAGCCTTTCGGCAGTTTGGCAACGCTCTGGGTAACTGCATCTACGATAAAACGTACACCAACGCTGTCAGAAGTGTCAATTACTCGAAAACAGAGTTTGACCCCGAGCAGCTCCGTCGGCCTGTAAAGGGGCCGCCCACCAAGCGAGTTGCTCTGGGTCCCACCGCCCCTACACCCGCGATGGCCCCGGCAGCCCCGGCAGCCCCGGTCGCAGTAGCTACTCCTGCCATTGGTCTTCCTAATGCCCAAGCAGCTGCTCCTTTGAGCCGGCCCCAGGCCGTGCTCCCTGTCACACCTCGTCAAAAGCAAGGCATTCTGCCCGACAGCGACGACGATTTCGAGTTTGATCTCAACCGCAAGTCGGTGGCCCCTGTGGTGCCTCCGCTGCCTCAAGTCGCCGAGACAGAGACGAGCACATCTGGCGAGGGTAACCAAGCAAACCAAACCGCCGATACATCCATGACGGCTGCCATGTTTGTGTCGGCTGGCAACGCAAAAACGTACCAGGAAAACCCTTCCAAGCTCACCGAGCATGAACGGTTTGATCTGAGCTACCAGAGCCCCAGCATCAAGTCCACGCTTCCGCAGGATCGCTCGTCCAAAGTCACGAGAAGCGCGCACTCCTAAAAAACGCATCCAAGCGGTGCCTGGCATCTGGTGATTATTATTTCTGTCATTTATGTTCCTTCTTTTTATTCGTTGATACCCATGTCGTTAGAGATCCTATAGAGTGTTTGTTTATTGTTTAGTTACTCGGTTCCTTAATGCTATTTGAACAGGAAAGCCAAGATCCTGATCCGCTTGATCATACTCGAGCTCCGGACAATCGGCAGCATCGTCTCGCATCTTCAGGTATTGCTGCAATTGAATGACCTGGGCGGCCCGCTGCTCCCGAAGGTCCATTCTTCGGCACACGAGCCCATGGTATCGTTTGGAATCCATAACCACGACTTCTGTGACCATGGCATAGTGCATTTCCTTTTGTACATTCTCCAACAGCTTGTCTGTTTCCATCAATGCCGCGGTGGCTGCGGCTACGAGGTTGTCAAGCCGCGCAATCAATACTGCACCACCTCGTTGCCACATGTCAAATACGCGATCTGCCCGCGACGCAAACATACCGTCAAAAACAATTGGGAAACAGCTGTGGTCCGGACGATGGTTGCCTTTGACGGCAACGTACAGACTAGTGCGGTCATGCAAGCTCATGCATTAGCTACCGCATCGGTGCTCAATGTCATGTGCCGTGGTGCGAAAATGGTGCCGCCACCCGCAGTCTAATTGATCACCAGTTCTAGAGATATTGGCACTTGACACAAGAGTTTTTCAAGTTTGAGTAGATCCGGGGCCTCACACGACATCCTGCATGACCTCCTGTTTTTATTTGGAGCAGTCAACCGGTCCCTGCATGCTCCTCGCATACCTAATTAGACAGGCCGATGGGCCTGGTTATCTGAGCATGCCTGGCCAAGGACTACAAGAGGAGACCTACGATGCCATAGACCATGACATGCGCGAATTAGGAAGTTTAATCTTGAAACAATAAAAGTAATAACAGTAATAATACCTCAAAATCTTAAATACGTAGGAAAGTCTCTCACTGGCGAGATCGAATCTGCTCCTGCAGCCTCTTGAATTGAGCCGTCAATTCGTTGACCCGCGGCTCCATCTCCTGGACAAGCGTCTCGCAGGCCTCGAGACCAGCCTTTTGATCACGCTCTGCCTTCTCGCGCTGCTGCCGATGGTCCCGCAGGTTCGTGGCAGCGGTATTGTATTGCTGTAACGCAGCTTCGCGATCCCGCAGAGCCTTGTCGCGAGCAGCCGTCAGCGACTCGTGCTGTTGCAAAAGCCGCGCCTCTGCAGCCACCTGTGACGAATGCACAGCCATTGACCTCGCCCGGCTATCCTCTACGGCTTTATTGAGTCGCTCAGAGGCCTCCTTCATTCTCTGGGCCTGCTGCTGCGAAGCCGTCGCCTGGGCCTCGATCTGCTGTCGCTGGGCAATCAATGTCGTTATTCTCGAAATGTACTTTGTGCACGCTTCTTGTAGTGAAACAGTATCATGGTTGGGCTGGCTCTGCAGCGCCTCTGCATTGATTGCTGACGGCTTATCTTTAACAATTGAGCTCGCCAGCTCAGGCTCACTGCTTCCAATCAATACCCAATCGTCTTCGCCGGGAAGCAATACGGGTGCAAAGACTTGATTGTGACTGGACATTGAGTGTTGGACGTAGGTTTCTATGTTTGGGAACTGCTAATGGTTGTGGAATCTACCGCCTTATCCACGCGGTTAGGGCGCATGGCCGCATGACCTCCCACCGTAGCACCCACCACAGCCACCGGGCCCAGGTAGTTTCTCCCGCGGTTTAGGGACGTTGATCTTCGGCTGACGAGTAAAGGTACCAATGTAAATAACTATAAACACTACTAGACACTACAACGGAGCAGGCAAAGTGGGAGCGACAGGACGCGGCAATGTATACATTTCACCTTCGTCGTTGTACCGCACCAGATCCTTTTCTTCCACAGCATAAATCTCTGGAATGTGTTCCTTTAGAGTTTCGAGGATAGTTGAAAATGCCTTTTTCAACTCGACTGCATAAACACGCTTGTCGCGACGACGCAGGCCGTCCAAAAGCGCAGCTGCATCGGGACGCGTACGATCAAGACGCTCAATAAGCCGGCCCGTCGAAGCAATCAAGTATTCCTCTTCATATACAGTGCCCTTGCGACCGCGCGCTTTCTTCCGCTCCTCACGACGACGGTTCTTTTGCGTCCGTCGCGATGCACCGGTCTGAGCGGTTCCGCCCGTCTTGTCTGTGTATTTGGTCACATACGATGCGGCAGCCGTAGTCTCGGTACCAGCAACAGATACGTCATCGGCAATGGTGAGGCCGGCAACACCATAGCCCAACGCATCGGCCGCGCGCTCGGTTCGAGTTTCCCGCAGCCGTTTGAGCTGCGAGCCTACCTGAGACTGGCAGTCGGCAATCAGCTCTCGGATGGTGCCAAACGCATCGTTCATGGCCTCATCAACAAGATCCAGGCCCTCAGGCGGGTAGTCCATGCGGCTGGATAGCAGGACTGCAGCATCATATTGGTATGCCTGCGCATATAAGCTCACTGCCAGGGGAATCTGTTTACGGTAGTATGCATAGATTTCCGCAGCTCCAGCCCATTTCTCCTGAATAACCAAAGCCTCGGCCACTGCCTCGGCCTGTTCAGGTGACGAGTCGAGCGACAGGGCCCGCTGCCAGGCGCCTGCATATTTGTAGGCTTCGACAGCACGTTCATTGTCGCCAACCAGCTCGAAGTTAAGACCGGCAGCAAGGTAGTCACCAGCAACTTTGAAGGCCTGACCCTGGCTAGCCAGCACCACTCTCTCACGGCCCGGTGACTCGAGAATCGAAGGCAGCACCAAAGCCGCAGCATGAAGATCATGAGCCTCGATGTAGGCGAGGAGCTCGTCGTCCAGTGCCACTCCCGGTTCCATGAGAGAAGTAAGCGCCCGCTCGTACCGTTTAAGATGGTCGTCAATCGAGAAGCGTCTTCGCAGCTCGCTCTCGGCCTGCCGAGCTCGTAGGAATGCGAGGTACTCTTTCGGGTCCTTTTGTGTGTATTGAGCAACCTGCAAGGTCAAGTTGAGGTCATACATGCCCAAAGCTGTCCTATACAAGAGCTCTGCGTCGGTCAAAAAGCACAAGTGACGCACATCGTCATCATTGGTGCAAGCTTTGAGCGCAGTCTCCAGCTGAGGAGGATCCATATACGCATAGGCAGTGAGTTGGTTCTGCATAGGCACATGCTCCAGCAATGCATTCGTGACCTTGTTGACTTTGCCTTTAGCGACAGCGTCGCCCGCAGTTCCTTCTACGGCCGTTTCGCGGTATTTACCTTGCGTAACGTCCTCATCACGAATGTTTGACAAAAACAGATCCATGTGCTCGACCGAGCCAATTTGTTTCACAAACAACGCAAGGTTAGAATAAAACTGCTCAGGCGCATAATCAACCAGCAAATTCATGTCCACGCGGTTCTTGCGAGACAAGATAAACGCAGTTCCATAATTCAGGGCACTGATTTCACGACGCACAGCACCAACCACCAGCATGCGGGGGTAAATTGTTTCAAGATTGCCTCGAGGGTGCTCCAAAACAACCGCGGTCTGCTGCTGCAGAATCGAAACCAAAAACGAGCCCCGCTCGATCCTGCGCACCTGCTCGCTCTCCTCGTCGTCGGCAGGAACTGCCAGCGGCCCTTCAAGATGCAGGAACTTGAGGAAGTTGGGCTGCGTGATCAAAAGGTGATCTGCGGCCAAAGCCATCGACGTAATGCCATGGGCAATAACCTCCGCATTAGGACTGGCGGCAATCAGCTGACCGGTGCGGGTGATACCAAACAATGTTTGGTCATGCACAACCACGTCCATGCACGGCCGGCCTAGGGAGCCAAGGAGATCATGTTGCCAGGAAAATACCTCACCGGTCGAGTTATGGTAGATGCCTGGCTTGAGTAAAATCGCGTCGGGCGCAGGGTACTCGGGCTCGTCGCCGATCTTAAGGACGGCACCATTTAGGCTGTCACTGAGAACAGCAAGTTGGCCGTCATTCCAAGCAACCTGTCTGGGCACACCCTCAATCGAAATCTCTTCAACAACAGCTTCATGCTCGAACACAACCACAGAATCGATAGTGGCTACAGCGACCCGGGCGTCGTCCACAGCAACATGGATGGGGTTTCGAACAGGCAACTGGAACTGCGAAAACGGCGGCGGAATAACTGCCTTGGCCAGGTTTGTGACCAGAATCTCGTTGCCGTCAATGACTGCGACAGTGCCCTTAGTGTCTCTGGCAATAGCATCGGTGAACGAGGCAGTTTCAACAATGCTGGAACCCCACGCAACCAGCAGCGTGCGGGCCTTGACGGGATGCCATTGCATCCAGGTGGAGCTGTTGCCGACCGCTGCCGCACTCCAAGGAATAACCACGGATTTGCGGTACCAATGGTAGTTTTTAGTAGTCCATAGCTCAACTCTAGAGGCGTATCTCACAGCTAGAATGTCTGAATCAGGACTCCAGGCTAGCCCTAGGACACCACTCTCGGGAAGCTGGAACTCGTATCTGCGCAAGCCATTGCGCTCGAAAAAGACCACCTGCTGCTCGCCATTGGCGATAGTTTGAACACTGGCAATCAAGGCACCTCGCGGTTGCCAAGCAACCAAACCACCTAGATGATCACAAGGCTCCGAGACAGCAGAAAGAGTACCGTCTCTACCAAAGACTCTAACTACTCGTCGGCCAGCCGAAATAGTAGAGAGGGCCACATGCTCACCGTCCCCGCGCCAAGAAATCTGCACGGAGCCTGCATCGTCATCATTCAAAAGACCAGTGTCTACCTGTTCAGGCATCGTAGGGTCGCGCATAGCACGGGCACCGCGGCCCTGGAACTGGGTTTCCTTTTTACCCCAGCCAACAGACACATGTCTCGATAAATCCAGGTCATTATCGGCGAATTCATGGGATCCTAGGAGATCGAAACCCCTGCTCATAATCACCATCTTTTGCGCTAAAACAACGCAAACAAGCTCTTGGTCAGGCGACCACTCAGCGGCCAATACTTTTTCATCGAACCCACCAACGATCTCGGCACCAGCAGCATTGGCCTCCACAATATCGCCGTTCTCAAGAACAGAAACAACAGCATCGCCATCGGCCAAGCAGGTCACAATGTCATTACCAGGCCACGCCGGCCAATCTTGCCAACCGTCCATGGTCTTTACGGAGATATTGATGGAACCAGCGTCCTCATCTCTATGCAGAAAGACCAGCTGATCATCAGGATCAATGGTTGCCGTCTCCAAGGGAAATGGAGAGTCTCCCGCCACTACCGCACGATGCAGAGGTACGAGATTTAACATATTATTAGCACCTGTAACAGACTGGTTCTGGCGGGTAAAAAATCGCAGGTAGGGGTTTCGAGGTTTATTAGGGTAGGCGATTTTTGAGACGGGGCGAGGGAGCGGGACCGAAGGAGGGACATTTACATGCAGCTTAGGTGAAGATCGATCCCGTCTCGTCTTTACCCCATTTGTTGTGTATCGAACCAAACTCACCATCACAACTAAAGCTTTAGAAGTCAGAAGCTTCAGAAGTCTTTTATTCTCCTTGATTGTACCTCAACTGCAATGCTTGTACATCTTCCCCGGCTCAGATCACCGGATAAAGTGCTGGTGGTCGTTGTGCTGATGGTCCTGGCTTGGTTGTCGATAACCTACCTAGGAACCGAGAATGAAGACGCCCCTAGAATCTTTGTCAAGTTGTGGAGTGATAAGGGCCCACCCCGTCGTTTTAATTGGAACCATGCGGTAACGGAAGCCCCGAAAATCGTGCCTGCAGCGGATGCCGATTCTGGGGAATCAGCTGACCCCGAAGAAAACAAGCCAATTCCCGTGCAGCCAAAGTGCGAATCCAAGTTTGTATCAATTTGTCACGAGGATCTTGTGAATTTGACCCGTGCTGAACTCATTGAGCTCGATGCTGAGCTCTCGCTACGGGAGCTGTCCCTACAGGAAGCTCGCACCTTCAATGCGCAGGCCCGAGAGCGGCTTGCAGCCCCCAGAGATCTTATTGCTCCTTATAAAGTCATGCTTTTGAGTGGTAGTGATTATGGCAACCAATCTGATCCACGCTGGAATATCACGTTGGAATCAATTGCCAATCGCGAGCAGTATGCAGACTACTATGGGTTCCAAAACCGGTTTGTGAACATTAGTGCCTACGAGCACGGCGTCGAGCATCCTGTCTGGCTCAAGTTGCCTCTGATTCAGGAAACGTTTGCCAAGAACCCCGAAGTAGAATGGATCTGGTGGCTGGACTCGGACGCAATGATTGTCAACCAGGCAATTGATGTGCGTGCGCATGTCCTGGAGCCCGAGATTCTTCGGGAACGGCTCACGTCGAACCGCTTGATAGCAAATATCGACGACAGCTACCGCAACGGCACCGTTTACCCCAGCAAGAATAAGCTTTCTATGCGGGATATGCTGTTTGTGTTTAGCCATGACCGACTGAGCATCAACGCCGGCTCGTTTTTCGTTCGCCGCTCAAAAACAACCGACGAGATCTTGAATATGTGGGGCGACCAAAAATTCATTGAGGATACCAACGGAGACCCTGTCTTTTTCCGGCGCGAGCAAGATGCGTTTATTTATTTGTATTTCCACCACAAGAAAGTCCGCAAGCATACTGCGCTGGTTGCCCAGCCATTGATCAACAGCTATCCGCGGTTTTTTGAGGACGAACAAGCTTATGAACCGGGCGACTTTGTTGTCCATCACGCCGGTCAATGGAACCATACGACTCTTTTGAGACACTGGAATGAATACCGGGACCTATCCATTGAGTCACTTCCGCACTAGTACCTCTTCATCACGCACCCGCAAACTTAACCTTACTCGTACTTTCTAATTGAGTATATATCTCAATTTTCATATTACAAAAACAATCTATATAAGAATAACGATCTTTCTTTCAGTTCTCGACAGTTCCTCCCTCTGCTTCCGACATTAGGCGGGCGCTCCGCTCCCACTTCCCAGTAAGCATGCAAGCAGTGGAGGCGGTGCTGTCCCACGCAGAGACGGAGACTGCCACTGTGGACAATCTCAAGGCATTGAAAGTGCTTGTTGTTGGCGCGGGAGGTCTTGGATGCGAGATTCTTAAAGATTTGGCGCTTATGGGGTTTGCACAGATCGATGTTATTGATATGGATACCATTGACCTTACGAACTTGAACCGGCAGTTTCTGTTCCGGCAAAGCGACATTGGCAAATCAAAGGCCGTTGTTGCTGCTCAGTTCGTGATGGACCGTGTCCCTGGAGTCCAGATCCGTGCCCATAACTGCGCGATCCAAAACAAAAGCGATGACTTCTACCGCCAGTTCCAAATGGTGGTCTGTGGTCTCGACAGCGTGGAGGCGCGGCGGTGGATCAATGCGAAAATCGTGGGGCTCTTTGATTCCAGTGACCCCACATCTATCCGGCCCTTGATTGACGGCGGCACCGAGGGCTGGCGCGGCCAAACAAGAGTGATTCTGCCCAGCATCTCCGCGTGTTATGAGTGCTCGCTGGACATGCTGGCCAAGCAGGTCACTTATCCGCTGTGTACAATTGCATCGACTCCCCGTCTGCCCGAGCATTGCATCGAGTGGGCCATTGTTGTTGGCTGGCCCGCCAGCTTTGATGAGCAGCTCGATAACGACAACCCGGAGCATGTTGCGTGGATCTATAATACGGCTCTGCAGCGAGCACAGGTACATGGCATTACGGGCGTCACGTTAACATTGACCCAGGGAGTGATCAAGCGAATCATTCCGGCCATTGCATCCACCAATGCCATCATCGCTGCTGCTTGCTGTACCGAAGCCTTCAAAATCGCCACTTCTGTGGCTCCTTTCCTCGACAACTACATGACTTACTCGGGAACTGATGGTGCATACGCCCATCCCTTTAGCTTGGAACAGCGCCCCGACTGTCCTGTTAGCGGAGGTGAGTCGCTGCAGCTGACCTTGCCAAAGGACGCACCCCTGCAAGAGGTCGTGGACTTTTTGGCCGACCGCGCGTCAGCACCTTCACTAACGGTTTCTGGCCGGTCGCTGTACTTGCGCCAACCTGCGTCGCTTGAAAAGGCCACCCGCAAGAACCTGTTGCAGCCGGTAGGCACGCTGTTTGAGTCTGGCTCGCAACTGGCAGTGACCGACGTGGCTCTGCCGTTTAATATCCAGTTGACGGTGCACTTTTCCTGAGGGCCGTCTAGTCGAAAAGGCCGCTTTGTATTTCTAATATTTATAATTCGTAGCTACTTTGCTGCATAAACAAACTCATTGCCGGTGATTATACCCGTAGACACAACCACGATATTTTTGTCGGTAGAGGCTGCCCGGATTGCCGCCGCCTCAGCATATGTTACACCGCCAATTACCATTACCAGCACGGTCGGCTTTTCGTGTCCCGGCGTGTTGCGAAGAAGAATGCGGCGGAGTTTGGCTTCTTTGGCGAGATCGCTCCTGTTGATGATATCAAAGTACTGGCCCAGCAAGGCCGGGTCGCCAGGACCTCGTCCCGCAGCTGCCTGAGTTAGCCGGGCAGTCAAGGGAACGTACCCGGCAAAAATGTCTCCCAATGGCTCCTCGCTATTAAGAACAAAGGCTCTGGCGATTTGAGTGAATGTGGCTGGTGGGTTAGTGGGACGGTTTGCGTACAGCAGTTCTGCCGCTTCCAATTCATGGATGACCTCAAGCTTGCTGAACCCATACGTATGCAGAATATCTTCATAAACAGATTGAAGAAGCTTTTCTTTGACACCGCCGCGACAGATGCATACCAGACAAAGGCTCCGCAATACTACGCCCAGCGAGCTGCCACGGTAGATCAACTCTTGGACTTTGACAATCGCATCCGGCGTACTCAAGTCGTTGGCAAGCAGAGCCTGCTGCAAGGTCAAAAACAGCTCGAACTCGGCTGTCCTCACATGAGCCATCAACAACTCGGCAATGGCGGTGTGGATTTTAAGCTGGTTTTGAGCTGCCTGGAGCCCGCCAAGCTTGGACACAAACTGCTTGATCTCATCCACTGATTTGGCCTCATGTCGAGCGTCATAATCAGACTGTAGCTGTCGCGCGGCAGTGTTTAGATGACCACCTACTTCGCCAAAGTTCAAGTCCCTGACAAGAGTAAACACCTCTCCCTCCAGCTTGGCTTTAGTGCCCTCTGCATTGACCACCTGGGCACTGGAAACACCGTACGCTTCATCCATGAGACCGTGGTAGGTCAATTGGCTAATGAGGGGCATCACCGGGTCCACATATCTATCAATTAACAGTAAATGATCGATGTTTGTGCCCACAAACGCCTGGCCAAAATGATAGTCAAAGCCGCCCTTTTCGACTGCCAATGCACTCTGCTCTTTCCATTGTTGTTCCAGCAGGTCAGAGACCCTTTTGGCAGCATCGCCATGGCCCGTGACGCGCCCAAACGGACCCTGATCCTTCTGTAAGGCATGCAGGGCCTGGGCGGCCCGCCAGCACAGCTCATCGGTCGATACATGGGCACCAAAGCCAAGCGAGCGGACAGGACCACAGTCAATAAAGTAGTCTGGCCAGTCCACGAGTTTTAATTCCTGCGCAAGACCTGCCTTCAGGACCATGCTGGCAAATGCTGGGGAAACAGTCGGCCGAATGGCCAAGATGCGCTGCTCATAGCTCGTGCCTGTGGATTCCTGGACATGACTGATTACTTTCTGGACCACTACAGGGTCACTTGAAGCCAAGTAAACAACACTTCCCTTTAATGGCTGCAAGTCGTCGCTCAACGGCACAATATTCTGAGCTCCGTGGGCCTTGAGGGTACTATAAGGCACCAGGGCCGACACGAAAGTCATCAGGGCCTGGTCAATAACCAAGGTCTTTTCGCCATGGACTTTATCGAGAATATCCAGCAAGCTCATGCCTTTCTCTCTCGGTGCTTCCTCACCCCCACTGGCTTTGGAGATGACTGACTACTCAACCTCCAGTCAGGGGATCACAGCAAGACTAGACACAAAAAAAAACGGTAGTGTTTCTAACTAAACAATACATAAACGGACTCCAATTTTATAGGCTTGCTGTTATCGCGCAAGCAAAATTTACTCGTCGCCCTTGTTGGCATTGGCAATGTACCATTGCTCACGAGCAGCCCGACGCTTCTCGTGGTAGAGATGCCACCAGGTAAAGGCAGAGACGCCGCCAATACCGATCGCAACGGAGATGTCGGTGATAATACGCTTCTTCAGGCCACCAACGACGCGAGTCGCAGCAGTGTTTGCAACCATTTCAGATGATGAGGAAAAGGGAAAACCAAGCGAAAGCTCTCTCGTAATTGACCCAAAGCGAGGGCCGACGCTGGCTGACCAATCGAGAGCCGCCAATGACTAGCCGCCAATCCACAATGACCTGATTTTTCCTGCTCGGCTGTACACTAAGCAAGGCTCTTCCCCTATCCTCCCTTCTCCGTCTTAACATTGGCTAATGTTTTCCACAACTCGTTCCACCGTTGCCCGTGCTGCTAAGCGCAACTTCTCCACCTCCGGTGCTCGTTTTGGCCATGGCCCTGATGGCCCTTACTCCAACCTGCCTTTCCAGGTTCACAACCGCAAGTACGTCCCTTACTGGGTCCTGCACTGGGGCTTCTTTGTCGTTGGCATGGGTGTTCCCGTGGCTATCACCTACTACCACCTGAAGAAGGCCGGTAACCTCTAAATATATATAATATTTTAAGCAGAAAAAACGGTGAAATGACTTTATGGTTTGCAATGGCTAACACTTTGTTTTTCGCGTCCTTGCGCGAATGGAAGTGACTTCGCCTGAAATTTTAGCAGATCCAATGGATAAATGATCGGGCCCTGTGACCTGCGATAATAAAGCTTGATATTTCCCGGTTTTGGGGCGGGTGCCATACTTGCGAGTGGGTTCGCCAGAATCCCAAAATTAGCACGAAAAAGCGGTCTTAGCTCAGTTGGGAGAGCGCCAGACTGAAGTGATTCGGTCAAGTTATCTGGAGGTCCTGTGTTCAATCCACAGAGATCGCACTTTTTTTGTCTCTGGCGTTTATTCCTCCTCGTTCAGTTTTCTTTTTTCTTTTTGAAATCTCCAAGCTAAAAGCTCGTCCGTTTCCGCCTGCAGAGGTTGCTATGAATATGACTGAGAGTAGAGAAGGCTCTGCTGCTAATTGAAACCAGCTCGAAGGATAAGTAGGGTAGTGAGTGAGCTCTTGGCTCGACTACCGGAGCATAAATGCAGCTGGTATCGTAGTTTACATTGACGAATGCGCCATATACATATACAGGCCATAAGGGCAAATAAAAATAAGCAAAAAAAAAACCAAAGAAAAAGGATTAGCGTCCTCCACGCTTCATACGCAGACTATCGCGTTTGCGCTTGGCAACAATGTTAAGAATGTCATCTTCGCTTTCGTCGTCTCCGGCGACACTGCCGTTGTTGCTGCCGCCATTGGCAGCGTTGGCTTGCAGAGCAAAGGATTCCCGGAAGGGCGACGCCAGGGGCACACCGCCAAGACTCGCTTGCGCGTCCGGGTTGAGCTGGAGCGGCGCAGGAACCGTAGGCACAATGCCGTGCCGCCAGGTGCGGTTTGGCCGAGGAGTCTCGTCGAAGTTAAACTCATCAAGACGTTCCGAGGCCAGCTCCGAGTCGTATTGAGGAGGGGTCAGGTGCCGGGCTGCTGGCGGATGAGCGTCCTGGTCGGCCGCATCCAACGCGTCCAGCGCGTCGGCCTCTGTGAGCAGAGCCTCGGCCTCGGCATCGAACTGGACGCCAGGCCCTAGGTTCGACTGGCCGTTCAGTTGACCGAGATTGGACCCGAAACTGGCACCAAAGCTGGTACCAAAGTAGTCAACAGAACCCGAGCGGCCAAGACCAGTGGTTGGCACCACCTGGCCCTGCGGCAGCTGGCCCAGAGCCTGGGTATCCTGCTCGGACTGGTCTCGGGATGCAAGTATTAAGAGCCGCCGGCGCACGGAGCTTGCGGTGTGAGGGAACGAGACCCGCGAATGCTGGGCGGCTTTAAGAGTATTCTTGGCCACTCTCTGAATGACACCACTCGGCGGGAACCGGCCCGAAAATGGTGCAGTCGTAGGGTCATCAACGTACTGCTCGTACTGCTCAATAAGAAGGCGATCATGCTCAGGCATCCACTTGTAGCTGGACTCGAGTCCATCCTCATCGTCGGTAGTGCAAACAGACGAAATGGAGCCAAACCGATGCATGGTATAGGAGGCCGGTGGAGGAACCTGGCCAAGAGGAGTATGTGGGACAGATTGGACGCTGGCAAAGCTTGCCATACTCGCGCCAGAGTTCTTGCGCGACATGTTTAAAGGACCGGGACGGGAGAGAAACTCGTTGTACACGGGTTGGCCATGCTCAACAGATCCGTTGGCCGAATGGCCAGGCGTGCCATTGCCATTGCTGGCAGTTGCGGTAACGGAACCGGGGAAACGCGACACCGGATAACTTGTACCAGGAGATTCGTTTGGAGTGTACATATTTGGTTGCGGAAACAATTCTAAATTTGGCAACAGATCAACCACACGTCCAAATAGTGGCAAGGATGCAAGTTGGGGGGAGAGTAAAAGGGTTTCTGGGGTAGGGGAAAGCTGTGTTGAGGGTGATAGAAGGTCCTTGCACAGATGTCTCTACTGTGGACACAATGTTATTAGAACAGATTTCTTATTGGGCCCAGGGAAACAACTGTAACCGCTCGGGTTTCAACTTCGGGGCTCGGTTCAAAGGGGAAAAGGGGTAGTCAGGAGGTGGGGTTGGGGAGTAATTGATCCCACGGGTAAGGGTAGCAACCCGCCACGCGCAGACCCGGTTCGTGATTTATGCAAGGGTAGCAGGACCTTGCCTAAACCGGTAAGCTGCAGCCGATAAGGGACCCACTACCTGTGCAGGTTTTACCGGCGGTTAGATCGTAGACCCCGGCAGACTGCGGCAGATCGTCTAGCCATATATAAGGGCTAAAATCAATTTACTACTTTATCGGTAGATGTTTTCATATACAATACACAACTCCATCCAAGGTTCGCTCCGTGCACAAGAGCCTAGAACAAGGAGCCTAACCGCCCCACATCCGATCTGCATATCCCAGATCAGCATACCTCATATTGATCTGTGAATCGGGCCATGAGGCTGCCTTGTGGGCCGGCGGATTTGGAATTAAATTAACGCGTTTATTTTTTTTAGACGAGCTCAAACCGCTGCCAAAAGGGGTCTCTGATGATGTCGACATGCAAGACCTCAACATTTGTCTTGGCACGCTGTTTGGCCCTTCTCTCAAGTTGTCGTGCACTCAATTCCTCAGTTGGAACCTTTTGCCGCTCGGCCCAGACCAGAATAGTTCCCTTTTTGTACATTTCAGGCTCGTTGTTGTAGTTGATGCCAAACTCAGTGAACAAAAGTTCGTTTTTATCGCCTGAGACAGTGCCACACAGTTTTTGCTCTGCCTCCTGCGTACTCAGTCCTCCCTTTTGCACAAGCGTCCAAAACGATGTATTGTAGAGATTGTTGATGTGACAGTCGACCTGCCGCCATGAAAAGTAGTCGCGCAAAACGGCCACATTAGGGTAACAAACGGCTCGGCCATCAAACGTAGGCAGATTTGAAATTTGTAGAGGCGAATTCTCAAAGTAATTGGGCCACTCGGAAATATAACCAGCAGTAAAGGTACTCACCACTGTTGAAACCAGTTTGGCTTCCCGCCTCTCAAACAGCTGCGACTCCTTTTCAAACACAAATGAATACTCATCGCTATCACCATAGGCCATAAAAATATCTTGAACATTCTTGAAGACTTGGATAGCCGCTGCATTCATGACGTCAAGTGCCCGTTTATCGTTCGGTTTCGTGAAATTGTAGAACTTGGACAGCTTGTGGAACCCTCTACCATCAATTCGCACAACAATGTAAGTCTCGGGGAGTAGGATATGGTCCTGCTCAAATTGCTTGACATACGTGTACTTTGAGTTTGCCATTTAACGTAGTATCTTTTAATGAGTTATCGGTTTTTGGCAATACCAAAGTCCTGATGCCTGGCTGGGGTGGTTAGAAAATCTCAAGGTCAGGGTTACCCTGTCTGACAAAAAATTTGTTGTGGGAGTCCTGTAAAAGGGGGGTTTGGTAAGTTGGAAATAAATTTATTTACCCTCTATCATTTATTCACTCCAATATGGTTTCCTTTAACACTTTGGAGAGAGAAAAAGAATTTAGGGAGCCGCCGGAGGACCATTCCAAATACAAGCTTCTTCACGAAGCTATCCAGCCCCATGTTGGTTCCTTTGATGCCATCATGGAAGGTCCTGGAGGCGGCCTGCTTGAGCTCGGCATCCAGGATATTGGCAAAAAGGTCATCTTTGACTCCCCTGACGGAGACCCTCTGGGTAACAAACTCACTTTCTGGGTCGAATCTGCAAGCATTGGGAAACCCTCGGTGTCCCAGCGTGATAAACTCAGTCTTGAGCGTCGTACTTTCCCGGCAGAGACTAGAGAGCGTATGGTCTCTTACAAGGGCCGCATGACGTTGCGGGTTGCCTACCAGATCAATGATGGACCTATTCAGTACGAGACCCGTGATGCCGGTGCTGTGCCGATCATGCTGCGCTCTAATCGGTGCCATCTGCAAGGCATGTCCCCGAAGCAGCTGGTGGATGTTCGAGAAGAAAGCGAAGAGATGGGTGGCTACTTTATTGTTAATGGTATTGAGAAACTTGTTCGCATGCTCATTGTCCAACGCCGCAATCATCCCATGGCTCTTGTCCGTGGTTCCTTCCAGAACCGTGGTCTTTCCTACACAAAATACGGTATCCAGATCAGAGCGGTTCGGCCCGACCAAACGTCGCAAACAAACGTTCTGCATTACCTCAACGACGGTCAGGTCACGTTCCGCTTCTCGTGGCGCAAAAACGAGTACCTCGTGCCTGTGGTTATGATTCTCAAGGCCCTTGGTGAAATCAACGACCGTCAGATCTTTGACGGTATTGTGGGTGCCGAGACATCCAACTCGTTCTTGACCGATCGTTTGGAGCTGATGCTGCGATCCTACAAGGCCTACGATGTCAAGACCAACCATGAAGCCCTTGCCTATATCGGTGACAAGTTCCGGGTTGTTTTGGGAGCTCCCGCCGATATGTCGGATGTTGATGTTGGCCATCTGTTTTTGCACCGCATCGTTCTTGTTCATCTGGGTGACGATAACGTTGCCAAGCAACGCATGCTGTTGTTCATGATCCGCAAGCTTTATGCCCTTGTGGCTGGCGAGTGCTCCCCTGATAATCCCGATGCTGCTCAGCACCAGGAGATTCTGCTGCCCGGCCTGCTCTACACCATGATTCTCAAGGAGAAGGTTGACGAGTATCTCAACGGTTTCCGTGAGAACATTCGCCAGGCAGTTATGCGCCAACAGGTTGTGGACTTTAGTGACCCCAAGTTCTATCAAAGAATGTTTAACCGGCTGAACGAGGATATCGGCAAGAAAATGCAGTACTTTATCTCCACCGGTAACCTTGTTTCCCCCTCGGGTCTGGATTTGCAGCAGGTGTCTGGTTACACTGTTGTTGCCGAAAAAATTAACTTCCACCGCTTTTTGGCCCATTTCCGCATGGTTCATCGTGGTTCTTTCTTTGCCGAACTTAAAACAACCACCGTGCGTAAACTGCTGCCCGAGAGTTGGGGCTTCTTATGCCCCGTCCACACGCCCGATGGTTCGCCCTGTGGTCTTTTGAACCACTTGTCTCACAAGTGCCGCGTTATTACCGCCGAGGCGTCGCAGTCCGACGTGGTGGTTGCGCGTTTGCGCGAGCTGGGTGTGTCGGCCGACCAGAGCGTGGCTGCGGGTCCTACCTTGTCGTGTGTGCAGCTCGATGGCCGTATCATTGGCTACACGTCGCACCGTCAAGCGAAGATTATTGCCGATACGCTGCGGTACTGGAAGGTCAAGACTCAGGACGCCAAGGTTCCCAAGGTGCCTTTGTCTTTGGAGATTGGCTACGTGCCTCCTTCGTCGGGAGGCCAATATCCCGGTCTTTATCTATTCACGGGTCTGGCCCGTATGGTGCGTCCCGTCAAGTACTTGCCGCTGGGCAAAGAGGATCTGGTGGGACCGTTTGAGCAGCCTTACATGGACATTGCTGTGACTCCCGAGGAGATTGAAAACAACGTTCACACGCATGTTGAATACTCCCCTACAAACATTTTCTCGATTCTCGCCAACATGACGCCTTACTCTGACTTTAACCAGTCGCCTCGTAACATGTACCAGTGCCAGATGGGTAAACAGACCATGGGCACTCCCGGCACTGCTCTGGCGGCGCGCTCGGACAACAAGCTGTACCAGCTGCAGACCGGCCAGTCCCCTATTGTACGGGCTGGTCTGTACGATGAGTATGGATTGGACGAGTTCCCCAACGGCACCAATGCCGTTGTTGCGGTTATTTCCTACACTGGTTACGATATGGATGATGCCATGATTCTGAACAAGAGCGCGGTTGAGCGCGGTTTCGGGCATGGCACTGTCCTTAAGGTCGAGAAGATCGACCTCAGCGAGAAACGCCGCCTGGGCGAGCCCATCACGCAGCATTTCGGCTTTGGCGACGACACATGGCCCACCGAGTGGCGCGACAAGGTGGATGACGATGGATTGCCTCGCATCGGCACTCTGCTCCATCAGGGTGATCCTATGGCCGCGTACTACGATGAGATTCTTGGCAAGACCAAGGTCAAGGTCTACAAGTCGGCTGAGCCTGCGTATGTTCAGGAGGTCAAGCTTCTGGGTGACGATACCCATGACCATGAGCTGCAGTCGTTGACGGTCAAATTGCGCGTGGATCGGTCGCCCAATATTGGTGATAAGTTCTCGTCGCGCCATGGTCAAAAGGGTGTGTGTTCGCAAAAGTGGCCTCAGATTGATATGCCCTTCACTGAAAGCGGCATGTGCCCTGATGTTATCATTAACCCGCACGCCTTCCCTTCGCGTATGACCATCGGTATGTTTGTCGAGAGTTTGGCCGGTAAAGCCGGTGCGCTGCACGGCTTCCCTCAGGACGCTACGCCTTTCCAGTTCAGCGAGTCGCAGACGGCCGCCGACTACTTTGGTGAGCAGCTCCTGGCCTCGGGCTACAACTACCACGGCAACGAGCCCATGTACTCCGGTGTCACTGGTGAAGAGCTCCGTGTGGACATCTACATCGGTGTTGTTTTCTACCAGCGTCTCCGTCATATGGTGAACGATAAGTTCCAGGTGCGGTCCACCGGTGCAGTCAACTCGTTGACCAACCAGCCTGTCAAGGGTCGTAAGCGCGGTGGTGGTATCCGTGTTGGTGAAATGGAGCGTGATGCCTTCATTGGCCATGGCTCTGCATACCTCATGCAGGACCGTCTGCTCAATAGCTCGGACTACGCACAGGCATATATCTGCCGCGACTGTGGCTCTCTTCTCAGTACGCAGATGTCGGTTCCTCGCATTGGCACCAAGGCTTCCATGCACTGCCGCTCTTGTGCGGTCCGCGTGGTTGGCCGGCCCGAGGATAACCAGGAAGTCTGGGAAGACGGCCAAGGTAACCGGTTCACTGGCGGCAACAACGTTGCCAAGGTCGCCATTCCGTTTGTCTTGCGGTACTTGGATAGCGAGCTGGCGGCCATGGGCATTCGCATGCGGTTTGACGTTAAGCCGCGTTAATATTGTTTTTTTAGGCAGTTATCTGTATAGATTTTACTCATTTGTATTTGGTATGGTGTTGGCAAACCCAAGTATTTTTTACCTCGCGAAAACGGACTGCAAGGCTTTAGCTTTGACCCGGGCATGCCCTACTTATCTAACCCGTAAACAGGAAATTTCACTCGTGGACCCTAGCCTTGGAGAGCCTGTCGCGATCCGGTAATAACACCACTTGTCATCCAGACGCTCCTCCAAGAAATGAGTGAGGAGACGCCTAGTGCCCGGTTCTGTAGGCAATCTGCTGATGAAACGTGCCGGACTCTTCACACCTCCTCTACGACGGGCCTGCCGTCTATGGACGAGGCCAACTACCGCCGGTCCGTGTATGGAGAAAACCAGCTCGACGAGGACGAGGAGGAGGAGTCACTGCTATGGTCGTTTCTGGGCCAGTTTACGGGAGATAGCATGATTTTGATGCTGATGGCCTCGGCTGTGGTTTCGTTTTTGGTCGGAAACCGCGACGACGCGCTTTCTATTGCCATTGCCGTTATCATTGTCGTGACGGTTGGCTTTGTGCAAGAATACCGAAGCGAACAGAGCCTTAAAGCCCTTAGCACGCTCGTGCCGCCAAGTGCACACCTTATTCGTGAAGGCGTGGCCACGTCGGTTCTCGCGGGTAACTTGGTGCCCGGCGACTTGGTGCAGTTTGGTGTTGGTGACCGCGTGCCGGCCGATGTGCGGCTGGTCTCGGCTGTTCATTTGTCGATCGATGAGAGCAGTCTTACGGGCGAAACCCACCCTGTGGATAAAGAAATTGAGGCTTTGCAGGGGTATTTGCAACCCCCCATCGGAGAGCGCAATAATATCGCTCATATGGGCACCCTGGTAACCACCGGCCATGGCAGTGGCATTGTAGTGGGCACCGGCAAGCGGACCGAGTTTGGTAACATCTTCCATATGATGTCTGAGATCGACAAGCCCAAAACCCCGCTCCAGACCTCGATGGATAAGCTTGGCAAGGAACTGTCGTATATGAGTTTCTTTGTGATTGGCATCATCTGCATTATTGGCATCATTCAGGGCCGCTCGCTTCTGGAAATGTTCCAGATCGGTGTGTCGTTGGCCGTGGCTGCTATTCCCGAGGGTCTTCCTATTATTGTTACTGTGACACTGGCACTGGGCGTGCTGCGGATGGCCAAATCCAATGCCATTGTGCGTCATCTTCCTAGTGTAGAGACGCTGGGCTCCGTCAATGTCATTTGCAGCGACAAGACAGGCACACTTACCATGAACAAGCTTACTGCCGCCAAAATTTACACAGTCACCCCTGGATGGGTGGACATCACGCATGGAAACAGCCATCTTGTGGCCAACCCGCACAAACTTGTTGCTACTGCTGCGCAAGCACAGGTCCTGAACGTGGGCACCTACTGCAACAATTCCAAGGAGGTTGTGGCCGGCGGCACCACCAAGTATGTTGGCAATCCTGTTGATGCAGCTCTGTTGACGGCACTAAAGCACTTTGGCATGTCCGATACACGTGCTCAGCAGACGCGTGCGGCCGAGACGCCGTTCTCGTCGACCCGGAAATGGATGGCTATTTCCTGCAAAAGTGCCAGCTCGGACACCACGCTCTATGTCAAGGGTGCTCTGGAGATGCTTCTGCCATTGTGCTCAGAGTATGTGGATGCGGCTGGTAATGCGGCTCCGTTGACCGGGCACATCAAGAGCCAGATCACTGCCGCCAGCAACGAGGCTGCCGAAACCGGTATGCGGATCATCGCCATGGCACTAAAGCGTGACTCTGAAGAAGTCAACTCGCCGTCGGATCTTGTTTTCGCAGGTCTTGTGGCCATGTACGACCCGCCGCGGCCCGGCGTCAAGCAGAGTGTTGCCAAGCTGCGCGAGGGCGGCGTCAAGGTGATCATGATCACTGGCGATAACGAGGTGACTGCGGCTTCTGCCGCTCGCGAAGTGGGCATTCCCGTACCGGCCGGTGCGGGTGCCCAAAACTATGTCATGTCTGGCAGCACTCTAGAGTCTCTTTCGCCGCAGCAACTCGCCGATGCCATCGAGACGGTGCTTGTGTTTGCCCGCACATCGCCAGAGATGAAGGTCAAGATTGTGCGCTCGCTCCAGATGCGCGGCGACATTGTGGCCATGACCGGCGACGGTGTCAACGACGCGCCGGCGCTCAAACTGGCCGACATTGGTGTCAGTATGGGCTCGGGCACCGATGTGGCCAAAGAGGCTTCGGATATGATTCTGGTGGACGACGACTTTAGCACCATTCTTGAGGCCATCAAGGACGGCAAGGGTATTTTCACCAACATCAAGGCGTTCCTTACTTTCCAGCTCTCGACCTCGGTGGCTGCTCTGTCGCTGATTGTGGTGTCGACTCTGTTCAAGCTCCCCAATCCTCTGAATGCCATGCAAATTCTCTGGATCAACATTCTCATGGACGGCCCGCCTGCGCAGTCGCTCGGCGTCGAGACGGTCGATCCGGCCGTCATGAACAAGCCTCCCCGCGGCCGCGGCGACCATGTTCTTACCCAAAGAGTCCTCAAGCGGGTGTGTCTGCGGGGCGCCATGATCTTGCTGGGCACGATTTTCGTCTATGTGCGTGAAATGGGCGACGGCGGTGTCTCTGCCCGTGATACAACCATGTCGTTCACGTGCTTTGTGCTGTTTGACTTGTTCAACGCCCTCACATCCCGCTCATCCACGAGATCGGTGTTTGACATTGGCTTTTTCTCAAACAAGATGTTCAACTACGCGGTCGGATTCTCTCTCTTGGGCCAGATGGCCGTCATCTATCTTAAGCCGTTCCAGCAGATTTTCCAAACAGAGCCGCTGTCGTTTGGCGATCTGGTGTTTTTGTTGGCAATCACCTCGTCGGTCTGGTGGGTAGACGAGATCATCAAGTACAGGGCTCGAAAAGAAGCACAGGATATTCCTCATCCTCAAGCATTAATGGTCTGAATATAAAAGATCTTATAAAATCACAAACATTGGCAATGTATAACGCAATTCTATTGTAATAATATTATGTACCGCCTTTAGGTAACTACTACTCGATGAGGCTAGACAACCACCGTGGGCTTCTTCTCCATAGAGTCTACGGATTCAAGAAGTTCAACAGACGGATGGTCCTTGGTGTCGTAGTCGATCGTGCTGGACGGCACTTGATAGTTCGCGGCAACCCGGACGGTGTCAAATGGATTTTTGGAAAGGTAAAAGATTCCATCAATATCTTCAAGAGACCGGCCCTTTGTCTCGGGGAAGAACAGGTACACAACAACAATGGTTAAGAGGTTGATGAAAATGTAAATGATGTAGTAGTGGAAACCGATATCCGCAAAGCCAATAGGAGTGATTTCGGCAATCAAGAAGTTGAAGAGCCAATTCGCACAACTGGCCATGGCCGTCACCTTATGGCGCACAATCTGGTTCGAAATCTCCGCAGCATACATCATAGGAATCAAAAACAAACCGACGGGGAATGCAGCCACCACGACAAAGTCAAAAGCGATACTGGCCTTTGCAGCATTAAGGTTTTTGTCGGCTTGAGAAACGAGACCAGTAAGACAGGCCAGAGCAATCATCAGCACAAACGCCGACGACATCAAAAGCGTGCGGCGGCCAAACTTGGATACAAACCATAGCGCACTCCAGGCCCATCCTGCCTGCCAGATCTGAATCGAAGCTGAGAAGATACGCGATTGCCAGGCGTTGTAGTGCAGCTGCTCCTGGAAGATGGAAGTCGAGAAAAAGGTCACGACATTGATACCAGCCATCTGCGCCAAAATATTAATTGAAATGGCCATCAATGTTCGTTGCAATTGCTTGTGAGAGTTCATGGTAAACGGCGACGTGTCGTGAGCCTCACGCTCTTGCAGCAGCGCTTCCTCAATCTCGGCCATTTCTCCCCTTGTTGCTTCCTCGTTGCCATCCCGCAGCTTGAGCAAAATCTCACCAGCCTCGGCCATGCGACCCTTTTTGGCCAGCCACCGAGGTGATTCAGGAAGCAGAGGCGTCAACGCTGTAACAAGGATAGCAAAGAAAGCCTGGAAAGCAATAGGGAAGCGCCAACTGACCTGGCTGTGTTTCACCCAATAAAAGCCAAAATCAACCCAACTGGCCAAGGCGATACCTGTGATGGCAAAACCACCGCAGATTAAAACCAGGCGGCCTCTTAGACGAGGTGTGGCACATTCAGAAATCCACATGGGGATTGTGGCAGTGTAACCACCTACACCAAGGCCTGTGAACACACGAGCGAAAATAAGCTGGCCCATGGAGAACGAGGAGGCTTGGATGGCAGTTCCAATTATAACAATAATTCCCATCAATTGGGTGGTCTTGATGCGGCCCAGGCGATCACCAAGGAACCAGCATGAGAGTGCGCCAAACGCGCAGCCCACCTCGTAGATGGCCACCACCGTGCCTTGAATGCGGGAGTTGTGGTGTTTCGTGGCACCAGTCGTATGAAGCGTGTCGATTTGGGGGAACTGGTTAACAAAAGTGCTGAGGGATACGAGACCATTAAACACAGCCTGGTCGTAGCCTTGCAACATGAATGCAATGGCCACGACACAGGCCATGCCGAGCGTCGAGTAAATCTTCGTCATTTTTCAGCCTGGATATGCTTGCAGGGGGTACTAATCTCAGTCGCAATTTCTTTAACTTTATAGAAATCATATTTCCCCTCAATAGCTGCATAGCGGTGTACCGACTTTACATAGCATATGCACGAGTTCTCCCGACCTGCAGGATGTTTCCCCGCACCGGGTATGGGCGGTAGCGACGCAACGAACTATCACAACAGGCCAGTTGGTACCGTTCAAGGACTGCTATTCTAGTTCAAAAAAACCCTCCATCAAATATATCCTGGAATGCCTAGCAGCGGTTGCCGCACGGCGCCAAGACTTTAAATTGCGTCACAGGCAACAACCACCCTTACCTCAAACTTTGTTTTCAGCGGCAATCCCATTACGTCAAGGGGCATAAAAGACGAAATTAGCTACGCGCCGCAGTAGGGGGGCGTGCCCAAGGCACAGGGTTCGTAGTCATTGAAGCGTGTTACATGCAAGTTGAATATTAAAGTGATACAAGTAGTTCATTCGGCAGGTCTAATAACCTCACCGGCAGCCTTCAAGGCTCGGTTCATAATAGCTAGGCCCTCATTGTCCAAAGGCACTCCCTCAACGACGATCAGATCAGCCCCTGCAGCGTCGGCATCTCGGAAGCGGGTGAACAAATTATGTGAGACTTCCTTGTTGGTGAGCCCCAACGGAAGATCAAGCACGTCTGCGTCCAATCCCGATAAGGATTCTAATGAAAAATCGGTTCCCCGTAGAACCGCTACCTTTTTAGGGCCACGGCCTTCGATGTAGCTGCGGAGCTGATCCGCGGTACCCGGCTCAAACAACGCTACAAATGCTTGCGGTGAATAATGACGGTACTTCATGCCAGGAGTGCGCACGTGCTCATGCTGAGCAGCATTAGGACGGGCAACAACCAAGTCTGCCCATGCTGGTCCACCGGCCTCCTTGATTTGTTCCAAAGACACACCGCCCGGGCGGAGGATCTGCGGAGGAGACACCAAGCCGTCTACAACCGTAGATTCAACTCCCACGTCGGCCGCCCCGCCATCCAGAATGAGAGGGATGCGGCCCTCAAGATCTTCAAGCACATGAGATGCCTGGGTGCAGCTTGGTCGTGTGCTTGCATTTGCCGATGGAGCTGCCAATGGCAAGTTAGACAGGTCAATGAGAGCCCGCGCAATTGGATGTTGCGGTACCCGCACGCCGAACGTCGATTGGCCCAAGGTACATACTGGAGAAATCGAGGTCGGTTGCGGGAGCGGCAGTAGAATAGTCAATGGGCCTGGCCAGAACTTTTCAATCAGAGGAATATAAATAGCAGGGATCCTGGGTCCCTGGACATCTTTTAAAAGAGTCTGCTCCAGCATCTGCCGAGAAGACACATGGATAATTAACGGGTTATCTGCTGGTCGATTTTTAGCAGCATAGATGCCCTTGACCGCCTCTGTGCTTTGGGCAGACGCACCGAGTCCATATACTGTTTCAGTTGGAAAAGCAACGACCTGGTCTTTTTTCAAAGCCTCGACGGCTGTTTTGAGATGGTCCAAGGTCTTGGATGCAGGTACCAAGGCATGGATTCCTTCAAAAGTGACCTTAAAAGGATCGACCTTGAGGACTACCGTCATGGGAAAAAAAATTATGTGAGCAGTAATTTATGTACATAGTATGCTGGTGAAGACTCACGATAGATCCCACGACTATTGATGCTTGACAAGTGGTGTGTGGAATCAGGCAGATCTTCGGCGACCAACTTGTTGGGTTTTAGGAAGACTTAAAGATGATAATTTTGCAAGGACCTCGGGATTCAATTGAAATGAGCGAAGAACGTCGTCTCGTGTATCGCCGGCCTGAACTGCTCGTAATACGGCGGTAATAGTTTGAGCAGGGAGCATTGTTTTTGACCCCGACGCCTGTTCCTTGACAATATTGGCATCGCGCTCATTAATTTTTCGGCGGTTTTCCAGAGTCGTGGACATGAGATCTGAACTCGCGGGCTGGTACTTTTGTTGGAGCTCCTTCATTTGGACCGGTCCCAATTGGCTCAATCTCGACGAGACGCTGTCTGGATCATGACCATCGGGTCTGGAGTAGCCACTTTGAGGAACAGCCTCTGTTCTTTGTGCCGCATCAATTCGAGTATGTTGAAGCGGTTTGGTGGCCTGAGAAACCACCTGAGGTAGCTTCTTTGCGACCTTGGACTTTGAATTTCCCATTTCGGCTTAGAAGCTAGTCTGAATTTGGTTTACTCATCTGGGGGGTCATGTGGGCACCGATTTTAGGGTCTCCAGTTTAGGAGCAAGCGAGTCATTTTAAATTTAAAAAAATAAAAATAACAAGCCGACTACTTTGATTGCTCGAAAATCAGTGGTTTAACTATCCCAACAGGTTTACCCCACTTGAGCCTATTAGCCGGATCAGCCTGCGTCCAGGGTAACGCATTCAATCACCTCACCCCCTCCTGATGACGTCAGAAACCACGTGCAGGACAAGGCAATTGGGGATCCGATAGGCTTCAAGGTTTCAAAGATCCCTGCTGCCTTCAAGCGATGGTTTTCGTCCAAAGCTGTAATAGCCGAAACTTTAATAGGAATTGGCTGATCGGTTGCCTAGATGGTTTATAGTAACTTTTTTGGGGTCCCCAGAACTTAGCTACTTTGTGGGCTATCCTTTATCGGCCTGCTCCATGCACTATTATCAGTGATCGCCATGGATTATATAACCAACCCCTAACGCTGCTCCCCGCCCCTCGTTCATCCTTCCACCGAATCCTATGGCAGAAAGCACAACTGAGCAGGAGAGACTGCGGCAAATGTACGGGAAAATTCCCAACCGTGCGGAGATTCTCAAGAACCAGCTCAAGCAGCGTCGGTATTTCGACTCGGGCGACTATGCCATGTCCAAAGCAGGTAAACCCGTAAATGAGATTGGCAGCGAGCACCCCGTTCCCGAGCGGATCCCACACCGCGAGGCCATCCGTACTCATATTGGAGCATCTCCGGTCCGCCGTTCGAGCTGTCTTGCCCCGAAGGAGAATGAGTAGACACCGTTGGTCTGTAGACCCCCTAGGTGCTACTACTGGAGGCCCCTCCCCCATTTTTTATTATTGAGTGACTATAGTTATACCCGTAGTTGTTTTTAGTTGGTATGGATATTATGATCTAGAGACTTTTGCTTTTCTCGCTGCTTCCTTTTGGGGTTAGTGGGTGTGTTCTCCAAGTGTTTGGTTGCACGCTATTTAATACAGAGAGACAACACTGTCTAGTTTAGAGGAGCAAGTGTGTGCTAATGGTCATTAGAAACTCAGCAGATCATCGTCTTGGGAAAGAGGCTTAGACTGAGACGGTTGGGCCGAGGAGGAAGGCGGAGTCGAGAAAGCCTTGGCCGGAGTAGGTTTAGGAGTGGTTTGGGCCTTTGATGTCTGCCACAAAGAGCCGAACGCGTCGTCCTTTTTAGGGGCCGGAGCAGAGTAGCCGGCACTTACGGCAGCCATTGAGCCCGGAGCCGGCGCAAAAACGTTAGGGGATGCAAAAGAAGCAGTGGTTTGCGGGATAGGCGTGCTCGAGCCTGTCTGAGGAGCAGAGGAAGAGAATAAATCAAGAATGTTGCTGCTGGCAGTGACAGATGGGGCTGCGGAGGCAGGGGCACTCTGGAAGTCTGCGAAATCGTCATCGTCGTCAGCGGCAGCTTCCTTGGAAGGCACTGCCGGTTTCTCATCAAACGACAGCATATCCGAGAACCCAGCCGTTGCCTTTGAAGAGGCCGAGGTGGTTTCGGAAGCCTTGGTTCTGCGGGCAGCAGCAGCATATGTAGACGATGGGCCTGCATCATACTCATCAAAGTCGCCGTCGTCATTATTCGCCGAAGACGGGCCCGAGTAGTTGGAGCCATCAAAGCCACCACCGTCACCATAAACCTTTTTGCGGTAATCACCGCCCGATCCAAACTGGCTGGCCGACGAGGAGCCGAAACCACCGTACTTGCGACCGGTTCCACCAAAGCCACCGCTGCGGTCCGACGACGACACCGAGCCGCCGCCGGTCTTTTGATTCAGAACCTTTGCCCGCTTCCGCTCGCTGCGGATCTTCTCCACATCCGACAGAAGAGCGACCAATTCCTCGCTGCGGTTGCGGATATTGATGCCCTGATCCTTTCCATTGTGGTCAATGTAGTGGAAGTGGCCAAGCATATCAATTACGGCCTGGTGAGAGCGGGCATAGTCGACCACTCGCTCGGAGCCGTTCTTGATGAGGTACTCCAGAAGCTGGAGAGCCTTATAGATCTGTCGCCATTCGTTGGCGGACTTTTCGGTGAACCGGCGATAAATAAACGGCATGATCTCATGGAACTGCTGGTAATGATTCGTGGCATCGGCAATCTCCTGCATCAGAGACGTTGACGCACCCCACGGCTCATTGTTGGTAGCCTCACGCACTTTAGCTTCAATATCAGAAAAGTTCAAAACCGCATTCTGGGCTTTGCGCACATAGGCTTTGACGTCGTACAGAGAGACGTTGGCCAGTGTGTCCTTCACACTGTCCATGGTAAGCAGCTGTGTCTGGGTGGTTGGTGCCTGGGAGCTTAGAATTGCTTGGGCCGGTGCTGCCATTGTAAGCGGGCGTTTCGTCAGGATCACGAGGCTAGCGTAATTTTGTTTTTCATTTATTTTGGAGTCTAGAATTTATTTTAATTTCTGTCTTAGGTTCCTTTAGAACCAATTCCATCACCTGTATATTTTACGGGATTATTGTTATAAATTTTCAAGTTTGTTGAAGTTTGTTGAATGACGGATGTAAGTTGCGGATAATCAATCGGTGGAATTACACAGAAGCTTCTGGAACTTCCTAAAATGGCCGCAAAGTGCCGGAAAAAGGCCTATTAAATCACTTGCATGGATTGTTGCTGCGAGTGCAAACCGCACCTGATCACGCAAGTGTTTGGCCACCGTCCAATCGTGGCTTGGCGGGGTTGGGTGGTTCATTTGCGCATGCATGCATGCATGCAAGTCCACGTGGCAGCAATGGTGAAAAATAAGCACCCCGAAAGACGACTCTGGCAAACATGGGGATTTTTAGAACCCAAATAAAAGTTTATACCCGTAATAACCCGGTTTATCGGCCTAAATATGCCAATTCATTCTATAAATGGCAACCGGCAAGACCATCGAGACTCTTTATGCACGCGTACCCGTACCCTGGTTAATAACCAATGTGTATATATACTTCGAAGGAACCCCACTAGTATTCATAACACTTTTTTAAAAATGTCCAACAAGGTTTACTTCGATACCGCTGTTGACGGCCAGCCCCTGGGTCGCATCACCTTCAAGCTCTACAACGATGTTGTCCCCAAGACTGCCGAGAACTTCCGTGCTCTGGCTACTGGTGAGAAGGGCTTTGGCTACGCCGGTTCGTCGTTCCACCGCATCATCCCCAACTTCATGCTGCAGGGTGGTGACTTCACCAACCACAACGGCACTGGTGGCAAGTCCATCTACGGCGCCAAGTTCCCCGATGAGAACTTTGCTGTCAAGCACACCCGCCCCGGTTTGCTGTCGATGGCTAACGCTGGCCCCAACACCAACGGCTCGCAGTTCTTCATCACCACCGTCCCTACCCCTTGGTTGGACGGCAAACACGTTGTCTTTGGCGAGGTCACCGATGGTCTTGACATTGTCAAGAAGATCGAGTCTTACGGCTCGGACAGCGGCCGCCCTTCGGCCAAGGTCACCATCACCAAGTCTGGTGAGCTTTAAATGTAGCAGTTTTATGATTCCGTTGTGAAATTGTTCAGTTTCTAGCAAGTATATAGTAAGTTAGCTTTGGCTTCTTGACTTCTCTTTTGTCGTGATTTTGCTTTGTTTACTGTCGTAGCTCGCGGGAGTGCTTTGTCGTCTTCCCCAAAATACCTGAGAGCCTAACCAACCAAACACAATGCCTCGGCGAAAGCCAAAAGCGCCACTAGTTTCGGCGGTTATATCTCCGGAAATAGGCGTAGACAATCTTCGCACAAGCGCACGACATATCCAACTGCCTGGGGCCTACGGTGCGTCGAGGTTACGGCGGCATTATGGCTCGCCGCAGTCAGCGAGCTTATTCCACGCTGCCGCGCGGATTCCAAGCGATCTGGACGAGAAAACGTACTTTGAGCTCCACGGAGTCGCCAGCCCTTGCACAGAATTGAGAGACCGACCGGGGAGTGATTCGCCAGTTGAGGGCCCCGGCCGGCCGCCGAGCATTATAGATCTTACTGTCTCACAAGCGGATTTTTCACAAGTGACTATACCTCGACAAGAGCCTACCTCAGAACCTGGCAGTCCAAGTTTGGAGCCCACAAGGACCTGTTTGGATGAGCTAAAACGCTGCCTGGAGCCGGATATTTATGTTGGCCATCAGCGCATAGTCCCCGACTCCTGCCCTGCATCCCCTATATTGAGCCACCAGATCCCCGACAGCGAGCCTGGCTACGACCTGTAAAATAAACTGTATATGGGGTCAATTACTTATGAATTAGTTCAATTAGCCCTATTATCTTATTTATGTCCAGCATATTCATGTGCAACCGGCAGTAGCAACTGCTCCTGAGATGGTACCATCCAGCGTGCTCGATCACGAAATCAATCCCAAGTGCCGTGTGAGCGAGGGGTGATTTTTACCCCACTGACTAAATGTCTGAGAGAACCCCCCTGCTGAGGGTGGCGCATCAGAAGGCATCTCGCTTTCCACAGCGCCTATTTGTGTATACCACTGTAGGAGTACTTCTTCTGGGAATCTACCAACTTGTGTTTCTGGCCCGCACGTCTGCTGCGCGTGACTGGGACCATCTCCACAAGAGTGAGTTTACCAATGCGGAGCTGCAGCGGGCGATTGTGAAAGGTATTTCCAATGACTCAATTGCAGAGTATGCTGACCATTATTTCCTGAGCGGCCCGCATCTTGCCGGTCAGAACCTGGAACTGGCTGAATGGACCAGACAGAAGTTCGAGGACTATGGCTTTGATGCCGAGATCGAGACCTTTGATATCTACCTCAATTACCCCCTGGACCACCGCGTCGCGCTGCTCAATGGCTCGGACGTTGTTTATGAGCTGTCGTTGGAGGAGGATGTGCTCAAGGAGGACCCCACCACCGGCTCGCCTGACCGTATCCCCACTTTCCATGGCTATTCTGCGTCGGGCAATGCCACCGGCAAGCTTGTGTATGCCAATTTTGGCCGCAAGCGTGACTATGACGTTCTCGTGGACCGCGGTATTGACTTCAAGGACAAGATTGTGATTGTGCGCTACGGCGGCAACTTCCGCGGCCTCAAAGTCAAGTTCGCCGAGGAGTTGGGCGCTGCAGCTGTCCTCATCTACTCGGACCCGAAGGAAGACGGCGAGATTACCGAAAAGAACGGCTACAAGGCGTATCCTGACGGCCCTGCGCGCAACCCGTCGAGTGTCCAGCGTGGCTCGGTCCAGGATCTCAGCCACTCGCCTGGTGACCCTACTACCCCTGGTTGGCCTTCGCTTCCCGGCGCAAACCGTACCGAGCCCGAAGGCATTCCGGGCATTCCTTCGATTCCCATCTCGTATGAGGATGCGCTGCCGCTTCTCAAGGCTCTGAATGGCCACGGCCATGTCTTTGACGACTTTAAAGGAGGTCTGGATGGCGTCGAGTATGCCGTCGGTCCGTCCAAGCTGGAGGTCAACGTATACAATGAACAAGAGTACAAGATTCGGGCCGTCCACAATGTGATTGCCAAGATCCCCGGCATTCGCGAAGAGGAAGTCATTATTGGCAACCACCGCGACGCGTGGGTGCTCGGTGCTTCGGACCCCAACTCGGGCTCCATTGTTGTATTGGAACTGGCCCGTGTGCTGGGTGAGCTCTACAGCAAGGGATGGAGACCCTACCGCACGATTGTGTTTGCATCGTGGGATGGTGAGGAGTATGGACTGCTGGGCTCGACCGAATGGGGCGAGGCCCACGCAAAGTCGCTGCGCAAGAAGGCTTTGGCCTATCTCAACAGCGATGTTGCTTGGACCGGTCCTGAGTTTGAGACCTCTGCATCGCCTTTGCTGTTTGATGTTATCAATTATGCCGCCAAGAATGTGCTGGACCCGGTCAACAAGACGCAGACCATCTACGACGCCTGGGCCGAGCAGTCCAATGCGGTTATTCGGCCTCTTGGTTCTGGCTCGGATTACACTGTTTTCCAAGACCATCTCGGCATTCCTAGTCTGGATTTTGGGTTCAAGGGCGGCCCTAAAGACCCCGTCTACCACTACCACTCCAACTATGACTCTTTGCATTGGCTGAGAACCTTCAGTGATCCTCATTTGCATGGCCATGCCGCCGCAGCCCAGTTCCTGGGTCTCGCTGCTGTCCAGCTCACGGACCACGCGGTTATTCCCTTCTCATTGTCGCCGTACTCTGGACAGTTGCACCACTATCTCACTGATTACCTCAAGGACGAGGAGAGCGAGCAGGCCCAGGAGCTGTTGACTGTTTCCAACGACTTTGTGTCTGAAGCTGCCGACTACGACCAGCATCTCGACGAGCTCCGCGAGGATTACAAGCGGGACTACCCCTGGTACAAATTCTGGCACAAATTTTGGCTGGTCACCAAGATTAAGGTTGCCAACTACAAACTGCAGTACTTTGAACGCAATTTCATCTACAAGAAGGGTCTCGATGGCCGCCCGTGGTTCAAGCATATCGTCTATGCTCCAGGCCGCTACACTGGCTATGCTGGCCAGGTTCTCCCTGGCATCGCAGAGAGTTTGGAAGACCACACTTGGGAACGTCTTTCCAAGTGGATTAGTATCACCAACGACAAGATCTCCGATGCCCTGGCCAGCCTTCATTGATGGCTTCACTAATTAATGAGATTTAAGTAACTAATGAGCTAGAACAATATTGAGTTCAATTGCCTCTAAGCATTTCCCACCTCAATTGAAGATGCACCTTAATCGACTACTAAGGTTTAGTACTAAAGGCTAGTACTAAGGGCTAGTACTAAAGGCTAGCAGCTTAATGACTCTATTGACTCAGGTCCGGCATCGGTCAGAACTGGGACTTGACCGGATCGGGGTGGCTGCATCCTCTTACCTAACTATGGCCAAGTACGAGCTCGGCGTGCAGATGGCGTGCAACAGCTGCTCCAATGCTGTTAACCGGGCATTGGAGCGGGCCGACGGCATTAAAAGCAAGAATGTTGACCTTGCAAAACAGACTGTGGATGTGGAATCTGATACTCTCAGTCTTGACGATGTCCAGACCATTGTTGGCAAGACTGGAAAAAAGGTCTTGTATGCCAAGGAGGTTTAATCGTCCCTCTTTATTGTAGCTTAAATATGATTTCATCTTTAGTACAAGTTATGATCCAAAATAATGGCTCCAATTGCGCTCCAGGTACCTGGAAGGGCCGGGAAAAGGGCACTCAATTGGTACCCAGATCAACAAGATCGGCGTAGTCTGTCAAATTACTGTGGAACTTTTGCTCGATCTCATTGCCAAATCCAGCAGCCACGCGGCAGAGAAGTTCGTTCAATTCTGTGCGGCCCAGAATATCAACATGCTCGGCGGTTTTAGCGCCGCCGCGAAGATCGTAATTATCGGGCTGGTGAAGCATCTCTACGACCTTGATCTCGGAGTTTCCGGGGTTAAATTTAGAGTTGGTATCCTTCCAACGATGGCACATGGTATGTGTGAGCAAAGACACAGTGCCGTCGCCCTCACCAAGAATGACCGGGTAGGTACCGTCGAAGTCGATGGTGAAATTCAAGGGAGTGCTGGCATCCTTGGAGGTGTCGGCATAAGTATATGCACGTTCCGTAGGTTTACCAACGCCATAGAAGCAATACACTTTGAGATCAGGGGCGTTAGGAAGGGCTACCTCAAGTGGGTTGCTCCATTTCCGAGGATCTTTTTCATTCTGTTGGACTTCCTTGCGGGTGCGGGCCATGCCAAAAGAATAAAAGCTTTCAGTACGGTTGGAGAACCACTCTGGAGAATTCTCCAACAGATAGTCGGTTGTGGCCTTGACGGTAAGATTACGCTCAGAGTAGTTGCTCTTGACTTTGTCAAACCGCAGGAACTTTCCAAACGAACCCCATGCAGGCAGTTTGCCATCCTCTTTCTGATCATCAGGCGCCCAGGTAAGGTTTCCCCACAGCCAGTCGCCGCCTTTAGGCAGCATCGACGCAATGCCCGGCCAAGACATGGCTAGTTCGCGGCGCTCATGGCGAGCAAAAAACTTCTCAAGGCCGTACATGGCCATGGCGTTGAGTTGGACTGTATCCTTCATCTCACCACTGAGAAGCGCTGCAGTAGCTTTGGGAGTGCCCAGCATTGAGCCTGAGATATCTACAAACGCTTCAATGTGATCATTGACCCAATTGCGGCCGCCATTACCGTGACCAGCAGCTTCGACCCACT
Source organism: Wickerhamiella spandovensis (assembly GCA_022577695.1). Taxonomy (NCBI): domain Eukaryota; kingdom Fungi; phylum Ascomycota; class Dipodascomycetes; order Dipodascales; family Trichomonascaceae; genus Wickerhamiella; species Wickerhamiella spandovensis. The sequence continues at coordinate 486,839 of JAKIRT010000004.1, read as the reverse complement.
TCATGAAATAGAAAATGACTTGTGAGCCCATAGAGTGGCCTGAAATCACCGTCTTTTTGCCAAGGTGGTTCTTGTTTTCCTCAATCCGACGTTTCAATAAACTGAAAAACCCATCGCGGTTCTCCAAATCAGGATAGCCCAGCCGCCAATCGTAGGCTGCAACCGACATGGTATTAGTGTCATAGCCCATGGCACTCAGGTTCTCGATGATCTTGCTCCACAACCAGTATCCAGTCATGAAGAAATCGGCTGCTTCCATGCCTTGGGCGGCTCTTAAGCGGAAGTCAGGCGGATCCAAGCCAGTCTTTTCGTCAAGCATCAGATGCTTCAACCAACAATTCTTGTCCATGAGCATAGTACGAATCATGTACCAACTTCCCCACAATCTCTTGCGATAGTGAGGCTTTGAGGGACATTCAGCAGTACCCTGCAGACCCCAACTTTCAAGACTAGTTGAAATAACTCCAGGAACAAGAATTACCGGCAAGTCAACGCCGTAGCCTTCAGAGCTTAGGTTCATGCCCACAGCAAACGAGTCACTTAAATCGGCACTAGGATTGGACATATCTTCGACTTCTTCAAGCATTGACCGGGGAAGGAAATCGCGATGCGATAAGAGCCATTGTCTAGAAATATCGGTAAGATCGCTGGCTGCTCCAGAACGATGGCCGTAATAACCGGCTCCAATCACACCTACGAGTGTTCCAATAATGAAAATGAATTTGGAGCTTGTCCAAAAGCTTCGCTTCTTTTTTGGCTTGGGTGACCGATGGCTCTTTCGACGTTCTCTCGACGATGGAGACGACGGCGGGGACGAAGGCCGAGACGAAGGCTCTGGCGAGTTAGCTTCGTCTGCATGGCTATTTTCCTTTCTCTCGGGTGTGCCCGGTGATTCCTTGACTGGGGTCTTTCTCACAGCCTTCCTGGACTTTGCAGGCATGTTGGGAGGGACTGATTGTCACATGCTGTGCGAGGGTTATCCATAGGTTCTCATAGCACTTGCGGTGTTTTCTAAAAACATTGGATAAAGACCAGGTGAGTTGCGCGATTTGAGCGATTGAAGCAATTTCGAGACACTGCAAGGCTGAGTTCTAGTAAGATTGAGACTATAGATCTATGCTGCATAGCTATTGTTCCATCCGCCAACCTCATGCAGGTGAGTGTATATTATCGATCTGCATAGCAGCACTGCATAAGATTTAAGATTTTTTGAAAATTAGAATCGACAACCCGGCGTAAAAACGCCAAAAAAAAAAGGATGGGAGTTTCGCTGGGAAGCAAAAACAAAGCCCTACGGGGGGGTCGAACCCTCAACCTTCTGATGACTTTTATCCCTCACGGGTCTTAAGAGTCAGACGCTCTACCGATTGAGCTAGCAAGGCGGCTTCTTGAAAAAGTTGAAATTCTACCGAGCCCACTGCAAGGCTCAGGCGATTTTCTAGTGGCGTTTTCCGCAGTTTTATGCTGCTGCACAAAAGGCTAATCACCATAAATGTACTCTCAATACATGCAATTTATATAGGAAATTATGAATTGCCAGAAAAGATCGCCTGAAGCGTACTTAGGTGATCGCTGAACTGCTGGTGCAGAATACCCGAATCTCTGCTTTCTCCACGGCGGGCCAGATCTTCGCGATGCTTATTGGACAGCAACAAACGCAAATCATCCTCCGTCAGCTGCGTCTTCTTTGTGCGGGCCTGTTCGAGCACCCGCGTGGGGTTGCTGCGGATGGCCTCGTAGAACTCAATGGCGCGGCTGAAGTCGACATCTTTAGGGTCGCTAACGATAGATTTAAGCATCTGCTGCAGCGACAGGATGTTGGAGAACATCTTGCGCATGCCGCGTTCGTTCAAGCCATTGATGTTCTCACTCTCAAGAATGAATAGTTCGTTGATGAGCCGCGAAACGCCAATGAAAACAAACTTGCTGTCTTCTTCAGTAAGCGTGGTGGTGATGACGTTGCTGCAGGTGCTGATATTCTGCTGAAGAATGTCAATGTAAGAGTCCAGCTCTTCGGTGTCGGCCTGCAAGTTGTACTTTCCTTCAAGAGTGGTACGATCAAAGTAGTAAACAATGCGGCACATGATGTCACAGCGAAGAATGTTTAAAGTTGTCTCGGCAAGATTGCCCATTGTCGTGAGGGTCTTGTCGTAGCGGCTCAAGGTATTGCCAGCAAGGACAATGCCCATTTCACCATCCTCGATACCGCCCACAACGGCGCCCGACGTTGTCGAAGTGTCAGACATGATATTCGCATCCAGAAGCGACCACCGCTTGCGGAGTCGCTGCTTTAATGCCAGATTCTCCGACGGCTTCTTGCTGCCCGGCTGAGTGCGTCGAAGCTCTTTGAGCCGCGTGCATGTCCACTCGAGACTGGTGGACAGAAGAGCCAGCGACCGGAAACTCTCAATATCCAGCAGATCGGCGAGTGTGATATCCTTGTTGGACTGAGGCGTATGTCTCTTGCCAATGTAGACCTGTAGCTCCTTGGACACCGCACTGGCCAGCCCTGCCTGGTTCTCGGGCTTGGCCCCGAGAGCATCGTGCAGGTTCTTTTGCTGGCGCGCCAAAACTTCTCCCGTAGCAAGCGTGTAAACAAGCTTACCGGCTCTGGTTGTGCTTGCGACATTTTCATTGAACTTGGCATCATAATAGTCCTGCACAATCTCCAGCAACCCCACAAGCATGTTGGCGTAGTTTTCTCTAAACTGGTGGCCGGTATTGAGCAGGCGGGTTAGCAGCTGGATCATCTCGACAAACGAGATGGCCGCGCTCATGATAGGCAGCTGCGACTTTGCCGCGAAATTCTTGGCGGTCTCGGCGGCTGCATCGTCATCGGATACCTCTTCAAACGACCGCTGCAACGCGAGCTGCAGGCGGGGCATGAATGTGTTTTCCAGAAACTTGTCCAAAAACATATCAATGCGGGCCACAGCCGGCTCTGCCACCTCTACGGGCGTCAGCACGCTTCTTGCGCGCTGCAGAAACGCTGCCGTGGGCTCCAGCAGCGCCCGGATGTTCAGAACATTAGCAGACGCAACAACTGTAAGTTTATTGTCTTTGGGGCCGTCGGCAAACATCGACAGATCGCCGAAATCGTCGTCAGCCAGGACCACCAAACCCGGAACCGATTTCTTCATGGCCAGCTTCAGCGCATCCATCTGCTGGCGCAAATCGGCATCGCCAGGATCGGTGCTGGCAAAGCTGTAGACAGGGCCCATAACTTCGGAATGGGCAAGCGACTTGGACACAGACGACCACGAGCGCGCGCGAGGACGCATGCCGGGGCCATCGTCCACATACGTCATGAAGAACTGGCGAAGCTCAGACTCAATGACCGCCCATACAGCGACGAGGTCATAGGACCCCATTTTGTGCACGGTAACGACCTCGTAAATAGCACGATGGGCCTCGAGCACAGCCAGAAACTTGGAAAACAGGGTGCGGGCCAGCGACTGAAGAATCGCCAGCTGCTGGCTCTGCGCCGAGTTCGAGAACTGCTCAAACAGAGTGCCTGGCGGGATTCTGATGGATTCAGGCGTGATGCGCGCGGCCTTGATGACCTCGGCAACCGTCTTTTCCATCAGCCGGTGAATATCGGTACCCAGCTTGCTTTGCAGCGTGCTAAGGGCCTGCTGCAGGCCGTCGAGCTTGGCCAGCGTCTCCAGCACCGCTCGCATATACTCAAACGAGTTCTGTTCAGCCGGCGTCGAGGCGTCGAGCTTCAGCGGCTCCTTGAGGTTATAAATAAAGTCAGTAAGGCTGTCCGAAACCTGTCTGCCGGCAGCATCCATATGCATGCGTTCAGCAAGCGCATCTTCGGGCAACGTAGCCAGATCGTTGGCATTAAACTCGGTGAACCGGCCAACAGTGTATGGGGAACGCAGGTACACATGCGAGCTGAGCTCTTCAATCAGTGTTGGAATCAGCGACATCTGCTGAGCCACAATATACGAGTGCAGGGGCTGGATTGCTGGCACTTTGAGCAGGTCGTAGCTATTGATGGTTTCCAGCGCATGGTTCAACGTGTCGTGGGCATCCTGGAACTTCTTTTGCGAGACCTGAGCCTCGTATTTGTCGGGGACCTGCTTTAAGTTTTCCACAACGTCCAGCAATTTCAGCATTTGCTCGTATTTCAGCGAGTTTTGCTGGAGATCGTGCAGCAGCGGCCGGCGTTTGGCCAGCGTGCGACGCACTTCATGCAGCTGCTCACCGACGTTCTGCAGTCCCTTGTGATTTTGATGAATGCCGTTAACAAACGTGCGGTACACAGCTACCGACGAGTTGAAGCCCTGGTAGTTGGAGTCCACCTGCCGGCGCATGCCAGCCTTGACGTCGTTCTGGAGCTTGGCAAACTCAGACGCGTAGCGGGCTTTGCCAATCGAAGACTCATCCATCAGCGACAGTGCTGCCTCGAGCGGATTGGCATTGTCCTCAAGAAGGTCGCCGAAATGCTCGCCTACACGGCCCAGGATCCGGTCCACCTCCATGTGTCAGCTGGCGATGCCGGGGCTGCGTAAACATCCTTTGGGTACTGGGGCTCGGGCTCGCAGGGGCTGCACAGGACACGAGGTTTCTTTACTTAAATATTATTTTTCCATTTGTGAAACAGCTTTGATTTGGTTGGTATTCTTTATTATTATTTAGTGGATGCTAGTGCGGGATGATAGTGGATGCTAGCGCTCGAGGGCTTGTCCCCGTACGGCTGCCCTGGCTTGGTTGACCTCATTGTGTAGGAAAGGAACTAGCCAATCTCGAGGTGTGTCCTCAAAGTCGAGATTTAGAGGTGTTTCGCAAACCAATTCGTCTTCAGGATGGGCTACAGGCTCGAAGAATCTGTGCCGCAGTGCTTCCGCAGCACTGAGCCGGTCGTCTGGCATGTAGACCAACATTCGAGATAGCAAATCCGACAAGGCACTTTCAGGGGTAGCCCCAATCAAGGTATTCAAGGGGTGCGATGGAGGCGCACCCGGCGAGGAGCAAGCTAGATCGCCAAGCTTATGTTTGTGCCAAATAGAGTTCATGGTTTCGTCGCTGAACCATTCGTCCGGCGGACCACCCAGAGTCTTGACGATACGGCCAAATTGATCACGCGAATTATCACCCTTGAAAAGCGGGCGACGAATCAACATCTCGGCAATAATGCAACCTGCAGCCCAGATGTCGAGACCGAAATGGTAACTGTCTACACAGAGAATGATCTCGGGCGCACGATACCATCTTGTGGTCACATAGCTGGTGTACTTCCGACGATCGTAATTATCCTTGGCAATTGTCCTAGCAAGGCCAAAGTCACAAACTTTCAGAACACCTCGACGAGTAATAAGGATGTTTCCGGGCTTGAGATCCCGGTGGACTACATTGGCAGAATGGATATACTTGAGTGCACATAGCAGCTGGTATCCGACACCTGGAGCGTGCCATTCGGTTAGGATCTCTTTTCCTTGTCTTATGATTTGCGACAAGTCGGTATCCATGAGTTCAATGTAGCAATAAAGGCCTGTTCCGGGGTCGTTCATGACCAGATCGGCGTCGAGCAGCTGCACGATATTCGGGTGGCCTCTGAAGTGACGCATAATGCGGAGCTCGCGAATAGCTCTGCGAAGGTGAACATCATTAGCCATAACGCTTTTAATTCGCTTCACCGCAACCTGAATACTTTCTACGCCATTTGTGGTGCGGAACTCGTGGACGTCGCCAAACGTGCCTTGGCCCAACCGTCTCACTGGCTCGTACTTTTCGCCAACCACAAAGTCAATGTCTGAATATGTTTTGCGTCGAATCATTTTTTTCTGCAAAAGATACTCAAATGCACCTCTTTGGCACTAGCGGGTCCCTATATATAGGTTTCCTGCAGGTTCATGCATGCTGTACAAGGAGGGCCTGTGGCCAGTCCCATTATGGCACCCCTCCCAGCTCGTCCATGTGGAGTAATACCCTTAAGTAGAGCCCGAAAGCGAACCTAAAGTAGACACAACCCATTATGGAACCAGGCATCTAGATAACGAAGCCCGCACAACTATAAACCGAAATTCAAGATACACAGGCTATATATATTTTTTACTCGGCATCCTTCTTCTTGAGCTCAGCAAGGATCTTCTCGGCAACGCTAACATCGTCCACAGCAATCTTGCCATCGAACCAATCAACCAGCGTGGGGCGAGGAACGTTCTTAGTTTCGTCAATTTCCTTGGCGTACTTAGGAGCCAACTCCTTGAGCACGACTAGCTGCTCCTTGGTAGGGGTGCCCTCATTGACCTCCAAGTCAAAGGGCTGGCTGGGCAGGTCGGGGTACGTCTTCTTGATGTACTTGAGCAATTCGGCGCTCTTGACGATCTTGGGGTCGTGGAACAGAGTCACGACGCCGCGGAGGTGCTGGAGAGATTTGAGCATCGACATGGTGGAGATGTAGTTACGATTTAGTAAACGTCTTGGGCTGGGTATATGGGGATTGGTCCAGACATTCAACATACAGGGCAAGGCGTAGGGTCTAGGGTACAGCATGGGTTTGCTTAGCTAGAAGCATCCCTACTGTTCCTTGGAAAAGAGGAAGACGTGGACAGCTATCGCAGGGTGATGTCGTCGTTGAATGCTCTTACAAAATTAGTGGATGAGCTTGCAACCGCTCTGCAACACAAACGCGAAGCCCAAGAAGCCACGTCCAGTCTCGCGGATAATGTGTTAAACGCTTACCATGCCGAGCAGGGTGCAGGCGACCCTCAAGCTGGAGCAGCCATTGACCCAAACACCGAAAAGGCCCGACGGGCGCTGGATATCAGAATGTCGTTGCAGCAGGTAACAAGTGCTCAGCAAGATGCAGCCGATCTCATTGCCGATATCTCCGAGGCAATTGTCATGGTCCGCGATGGAATTGCAACCGCTGTGCAACAATGGGAAGGCACAGCTGCAGGCATCATTGAGGATTATCGCGAGCGCATGGAGCTCGAACGCGAGCTCTACACGGAAATTCAGGAAAACAAACGGCGGTTACAGGAACAACTCCTGCAGAAGCACGACCTTATATCGAAACTGCAAGCAGATCTTAGTGCTTTAGAGGCCTAGCTCCTTCTAGTAGTCTATTTATTTCTCCGCCATGGAACCCCGCTAAAGCGTCGTATCTAATCTTGATCAAACAATTCCCCATCTTTGTAGGGGCCAGGAACAGGTCTCTGCGGCCAAAAGGGCATATTATCACGCACAGACAAGAGCTTCTCCAAGTCAATATCCGCAAAGATGACTTCTTCACCTCCAGTAGTAGCCTCGGCAATGATTTCTCCCCAGGGATCTACGACCAGTGAATGGCCATAGCTCTCGCGCTTACCTTCCTTGTCGTGTTTGCCAACTTGAGCAGCATTAATCACATAGCATTGGCTGTCAATAGCCCGAACCTTGGACAGAGCGTGCCAGTGCGCAGCACCGGTCTTGACTGTGAATGCCGATGGATACAAAAGGACCTGGGCACCTCTGGACCGGAGATAGAGGCTATGTTCCGGGAAGCGAATATCGTAGCAGATAGAAGCGCCAATTGAGCCAATTGGAGAATTAAAGGGCTCCAAAACCGTTTTACCGGGCTCTACACTAGCAGACTCTCTGAGAATAGGGCCATTGGCGATCTCAACATCAAACAAATGAATCTTTTGGTACCGGTTTACAATCTGGCCATTTGGGTCGATCCACAGCAACGTATTTTTCACCTTGTGGTCTTCGGCAGGCTCATGCACGCCCACAGAAACATAAATTGGCGAAGGGGCCGCCTTTAAAGCGGCTCTAATTTCCGCAATGAATGGAGACTTGTCCACGGGCTGGGCCAGGCTCACCGTATGAGCGGCGCTGCTTCCAATATAGTCGCTTGCCTCGGGCAAAAAAATCGCCCTTGCTTGTTTTTCTGCAGCTTGTTTGATCAATCTTGCAGCAGCTTTACCATTTTGAGCTAGTGAGGATGTGGCCGTAAGTTGGCCAACGGCTGCAAGCGTCATGCAAGATAAGACTTGGACAGTGACTCATGGCGGAGCCCTTTTGACTCTACTACCGACTCCTGCATAGATGGCCAATTCAAGTAACAGCGTGCTTGTTCCCGAGATCGTCGAGCTCCGTAATAAAACTAAAGCTACTGTCTTCCCCGTAAAGGGCGGAGAGTATATCCCCAAGCCTATTTTGGAGGCCATGCGGGCTCTGTTCAACTACGAGATTGAGGGCGGAGATACATACCCTCTTGAGGAAACACAGGACTTTGAGACGTTTGTAAATTACTGGACAAGCAAGTTCTGTGCAATTATGGTTGAGGGCGAAGTAAAAGAACTTACCGACGACTCAAAGTTGATGGGCACTTTTTACATCAAGCCCAACTTTGTGGGTCGCAGCTCCCATATCAGTAATGCAGGCTTCCTGGTGAACCCCGACTATCGGGGATTTGGAATTGGCACTGCACTGGGAAAACAGTACATTCAATGGGCTCCTAAACTGGGCTATGTCTATTCAATGTTCAATCTGGTCTACGTCACAAACACTGCATCTCTTAAAATCTGGGATGGGCTTGGATTCGAACGCATTGGCCGCATCAAGGGTGCGGGCCGACTCAAGAGCAGCAAAGAACTCGTGGATGCTGTTCAATTCGGCATGAGCTTCAATTAGCCACCATTTAGCACCATTTCGGACTAAAGCAACGTTATCAATGTATCTAGATTAGATTATGAGTTGCTGTATAAAAACAATCTTCAATGCCCCAGGTGAGACCTCTCCCGCCCTACCCTCTAAGTTTCCCAAGGGCCCAGTGGCTATGAAAGTGAAATCCGCGTTCCATGTGCTTGCGTTTGCGTTGCTATACGGTGCATCATGCTATCAGAGTTACGTTGCAGTCGTGTCGATTCTTTCTTTGCCCTTCAAGAGCTTTGTGACCCTGCTCCATAAAACAATGGTTGGCTATTACGGTCTTCAATTGGCTTCGACTGCCACTCTTTTATGGACCGCACCTTTTCATTGCAATCTCCCATGCACAATAATGCTGGGCACTGCTGCTGTAGCAGCTACACTCAACTCTTCGTACTTTTTCCCGCGCACTCTCAGGGCCACGACTCTGCGAGACTCGCGGGCAGTACAAGAGGGCAAATCCTGGCACGATCCAACAATCAGCGAGCATCTCAAGTCGCTCAATCGGTATTTCCACTCGACGCACGCGCAGAGCAATTTTGTGAATTTTGTTTTTCTGTCGTCATTGTCGTTTTATGGAGTCTATCTCGTCTCGAAAATGAGGTTCGCTTAGCCTGCCTATTCTTCCGCTTAATGAGCATAATTTTAATTATATGTACATAAATATTCTCCGCTAAGTTTTACCAAATGTATCGGTTTCAAAGTACCGAGATCCTTAGGTTTAAAGTCAACCGCAGGAGCACAGACCCTGCATTCGTCAAAGCTAGGAAGAGGATTCCAAGATCCTGGAAAATCACTGCTGCGTCAGACGGACAAAGGTAAGTTTCCCCCGGTCTCAAGATTGCCCATGCTGGAGACTTCCATATGCAAATACTAACCAGATTTCAATGAGCTTGGATAGTCCGTCGGGTCCTCAGGGATTCCGGTCCGATATTTTATCGCGGCAACTCGAGCCATACACGGTGTTGCTACGGGACCGTGAAACAACGGCCACCATCTATCCAATATCTAGCCCCAACCAGCTACCGCTAGGCCTGCTTGCGTTTTTATGTGATGAATTCAACATGGAAGTAGACAGAGGAGACACGTTCCCCTTTTTCGAGCCGTTGCATGTGGACGCATTCCAGAATTATTGGTTTGGGTCCTTTGCAGGAGTCATGCTGTTAGGGGATTCGCCCCGGATTGAGAACCGCGACCACTGGGAAAAGGAGTGTCTTGGTACTTTCTACATCAAACCCAACTATCCCGGCCGATGTGGACATATTTGTTCTGGCGAATTTCTGGTCAATGCGGGAATTCGTGGAAAGGGGATTGGAAGAACATTGACCGAGTGCTACTTGAATTGGGCCCCCAAACTCTCCTACACATACTCAATGTTCAATCTCGTGTTTGAAACAAACGTTGCGGCGCGACGAATCTGGGAGAGTCTTGGATTCAAACGCATTGGCCGCCTGAAGGGAGCAGGCATCCTGAAAGGCATGGAAAATGCCGTGGATGCCCTTATTTATGGTCGAGATATTGTGGATGCTACCGAAGACATTGGGGAGCTCCGCTTCGACAAAATCAGATACTATCTGGAGACTGGCAGATATCCCCCACACTCTGATCGCTCAGAGAAGTCTAGATTGCGCTCGTCCGCGTCGCATTACCGGCTTCAAGATGGAAAGCTTCTTCTCAAGGATCGCGAGGTTGTCGCCGATACAGACCGGCAAATGCAAATAGCTACGGAAATCCATATGGAGTTCCATCACGGTATCAACAAGACAACTGCTCAGATCACCGAAAAGTACCACTGGGTGAGAATCAAAGATACGGTGGGAGCCGTGATCCGCAGATGCCCGTCATGTCGCGAGTCGCATACACGCGTGCCTCCTCCGCCAGCAAAGCGGTCCAGAAAGGATCTGACGCCTGGCAGAGTTGGAGTTGGGGCGTCTATCCAAGACTCGATTCATCCTGATGATTTGCAGAATGAGCTTCTCAAATTTGATACTGCCGATGGGATCATGGCTATACCTCGATTGCAACGTCAGTATGGCTACCGTCCCGAGTATCAGAACCAGGAAGATATTCCTGTGGATCCTCAGGTTGAATCTGCATTTGAGGATCATGTCCAAAGCGGCGAGGAGATTGCCATTGCCCGGGCCCTGATCCAAGCCAATGGAGGATCTGGCCATCGCAATATTTTCTAGACAATACCGGTCCTCAGACCGGAACTAATTTAATAACTTCGAATGATAAATATTAACTGTAAATGGATAAATAATGCCACGCGAGATCACGATCCAAACAACGTCTTCCACCATGATGGAGACGATTGGCTGATCTTGTTCCAGCGGCCCTCGATGGTCTCGACCTTTTGGCCAAACGCGTCCACTGAGCTTTCAATTTCAGTTACTTTGGCTTCCAGGATCCGCCATTCATAGTCCAGCTTCGACATCAAAGCTTCCAGGTCCCGGATCCGCATCTTGACTGTGTACTCTTTGCGGCGAGATGCGTGCACCTGGAACTTGATGTGGTCTGTTTTGCGGTTTTCAGAGTTCACCTGGCTGTTTTGTCGTTGCAGTTCTTTGCCAAGCTTCTCACACAGTTGGCTTTCATTTCCGAGATGCTGCATGAGCTCGTTCCGCAGCGCCTGTGCCTGATCATAGAGCATGTATACGCGGGGAGAAGAGGCTGGCAAGTCGTAAGGAAGCACAACTCTCTCCACCTGACTCAAACTCGCCACCCGTTTGAGTTTCTGCCGAGGAGTCTTGTCGATATACATATCGTCACGAGTCAGGGCTTGAACATCCGTCAACAGCGGCCGATGGACCGCCTCTTTGTCTGGTTTAGGCGCCTCGCAGGGCGAGATGGGCCGCGATTGCAGAAAATGGCTGGTATCTATAGAGCCGTTTGCAGTGTGGGAAACACGACTTGCAGTGTCGTGAGACTCTGGGAGCGAAACAACACTTGCTTGGACACTGCCCTTTCGTTTATCAAAGCTGCGTTCCTCGCCACGAGCACGTGCTTTGAGCCGGTCCACCAAGCTGGGGCGGCCCGATTTGGAGCCTCTTTCGCGTTCGCGGTCCTCGAGATTTAAGGAAGACAAAGGGATACCTGTGACTGAACATACCTTGCCTTCAATATCTCCAAGGTCACTGCTATCGCTGGCAGTAGAAGGTCTATGCCCCACGCCGTGCCAAAGATATCGTGCACGTTTTCCGCGAACGTGGGGCACCAAAAGACCCAGAAGCACTGTTTCAGAGTCCTCGATGCTGGTCTGGGCCTTGCCCGAAAGACCTTCCTTGAGCGAGCTCTTGACGACCGAGAACAGATCCATTTGGTTGCCGGCAGACTTGGTAGCCTCCAGCAGACGCTTGGTGGTTTGCTCGTCCAGCCGCATTGTTTTGGTGAGCCGCTCGGACTTTTGGAACTGGCGGATACAAGCAACAAAGCGGTCGGCATCGAACGGGTCTTTAGGAGGCTTGAAGTTCAGCACAGACAACCGACTGCGGCAGCCAGTGACCCAGCCAACGAGGGCGGCAACAGTGGTGACAAAGTACTGTCTATCAGTAGGAACAGGAGACTGGTGGTATCGAGGAGTGCCAAACTGGGTCCACCATTCTGCAGCAGCCTTGACTGTATAATCACAGAGAAGGCCGTCCACATATTGAGGGTCAAGCACACCCGCATAGAACAAAGCAATCTGCATTAATGTGACTAGCTCGCGGGCAGCATAATCGATAGGAACGTGCGCAGGGACCTTGTACATGGACCGGAACTTTTCCGAGGCAGTATGGCCTGCTGGATCCAGGCTAATTGCCTGTCTACCCACGCAGTGCAACCTTCTTAGATTCTCGTTTTCCACAAACAACTTTCGGACCTTTGAAAACGACGCCCCAGCAGGCATGGGAATCAGTGTCCAACTAGACGGAAACGACGACAAGTTTGTGACCAGCATCCGGCCATGATCTGTCTCCTTGGGCAGCAAGTGCATGGTGTGGAGACCATCAAACACCTGCACGGTCACGGGCCCAAATTGTCCTGAATCTCGAGGCAGATCCACGATGCTGGCATTCACAATATCGGCGGTGTTACCGGTATACGAGGCCACCACGGTGTTTGGGCGACGTTCACAGGCCCATTGCTCGATCATGTAGGCTTCATAGCCCTTCAATTGCACATTTGCTTTCCCGGCCTCACATTCCGGCTGCTTCACAAGCAGCTCGGCTGTGTTTGTGTCAATAAATAGGTACGATATCAAGCCAGGAGCCGACATGATGCACGCTTGCTAAGCTCGCATTGCGTCCCTCTTGGTTTCCTCTCCTGTCAGCCAAGAGTCTCCCAGCGAAGGTCTAGCTAAGGGTCCCAGCTGGGGTCCTGTCTGCACAGAAAAAAGTAGCGACTTTCTTCTAGCTGTTTTATTTTTATCTTTATTATAATTTTTAGAACGAGAATGAAAAGGCCATTGGTTCAGGAAAAGTGTTAGTTTACCTTGGCATTGATACAAAAATGAAACTAAGCTCGGCACAGAGAAAGGCTATGCCAAGCCCCGAACACTTGGCTAATCAACCTACCGCTTGGCTATGCAGGAACAGATTTTCCGATCAGCGCCAATGGCGCTGGTCCAGCTGTATATTGCAACCGAAGTCAGTCGCGATGTGGTCGGAGCATTGGGCCAACTTGGAACAATTGAATTCCGGGATTTGAACAGCACCCAAAGCTCGTTCCAACGTACTTTTGTGGGGGAAGTGCGCCGCCTCGACGAATTGGAGCGCCGATTGCGGCTTCTTACCGACATCGCAAAACAATCTCACGTCAATGTGGCGCCTTTGCCGGAAGGTGTCCTAAAACAGCCGTTGCTGCGCACGTCTGAAATCGATGACTTGGCCGAGACCCTGGACGCAACAACAAAGACCATCACCACATTGGCTGCTGCTCGGAGCCAGATGGCAGAGCGTCGCGATACGCTTATTGAACGCCGACACGTTCTAAGGTCGGCCGAACAGTTTTATGCCGGCACATCTGTAAAAGAAGTGGCATCTGCCGTGACGGAAGACAGCCGTCCGTTGCTTGCTGAGGCGGGCTTTCTGGACGATGACGATGAGGACGACGAGTTTGAAATCAGAGACGAAACACCGGCGGCCCAGTTCATTATGGGGATCAACCTTTTGGCAGGAACAATTCCCCGGGCAAAGTACGCGGCTCTCGAACGCATTGCCTGGCGCGTGTCCCGCGGAAACCTGTACATTTCCAACTATCCCATCCAGGAACCCATCAGCGGCGTTCTTTATGATGTATTTATCTGCTACACGCACGGCGATGCCACGTTGGCACGTGTTCGCAAAGTGGCAGAGTCCATGGACGCCCGGCTGTATCCTGTGGATGGCGACCCTGAACTGCGTCGACACGAGCTTGAGAGTTTGAACAATCAATTGAATGAGACGTTTTCCGTTTACGATTCGGCCACGCGTGCTCTGGACATCGAGCTCGAGTCAATTGCGTCGCAGCTCACGACGTGGTGCGCCGAGGTGGGTCGCGAGAAGCTCGTTTACGAGACGCTCAACAAGTTCAGCTACGACAACAACCGCCGTAGTCTCATTGGCGAAGGCTGGGTGCCGTCTGACGGCATTCCTGATATTCAGGCGCTGCTGCAAAGAATCACCGAGCAAGCGGGCGTCAGTACCCCAGCCGTGCTGCACGAGATCCACACCAACCGCACGCCGCCAACCTACCACCGCACCAACAAATTGACGTCTGCATTCCAAGCCATTGTGGATGTATACGGCATTTCGTCGTACCAGGAAGTGAACCCTGCGCTGCCTGCCATCATCACGTTCCCCTTTATGTTTGCCATCATGTTTGGCGACATCGGCCATGGCATTATTCTCAGCTGCGCCGCGGCCACGTTAGTGCTTCGCGAACGGACCATTGCCAAAATGCGCCGCGGTGAGATCTTCGATATGGCCTTCAACGGTCGCTACGTGCTGCTCCTGATGGGCCTGTTTTCTATCTACACCGGCTTGCTCTACAACGACATCTTCTCAAAGAGCATGACTTTGTTTAGCTCGGCATGGAGCTGGCCCGAACATAAAGATGGCCAAACAGTCACTGCATCCTACAAGGGAAGCCCCTATCCGATTGGACTCGACTGGGGCTGGCATGGTGCCGACAACAACCTGTTGTTCACCAACTCGTACAAAATGAAGCTATCGATCCTGATGGGCTTTTGCCATATGACGTACTCGCTGTTTTTCCAGCTTGTCAATGCTCGCTACTTTGACTTGTGGGTCGATGTCATTGGCAACTTCGTGCCTGGTTTGCTGTTTATGCAGAGCATTTTCGGGTACCTGGCCCTCACTATTGTTTATAAATGGAGTGTGGACTGGTTCGCAAAGGACAAGCAGCCGCCTGGCCTGCTGGATATGCTCATCAACATGTTCCTTGCTCCCGGAAAGATCGAGGAGCAACTGTTCCCCGGGCAGGCGTTTGTCCAGCTTCTGCTGCTGGCCACCGCCCTGGTCTGCGTGCCGTGGCTGCTGCTCTACAAGCCGCTGTATCTGAACCGGGAAAATAAAAAGGCTCAAGCCGAGGGATACCAGGATCTGTATCAGCAGACGCATCAAGGCGACGTGTTTGCGCTCGAGGATGAAGCTGGCGAGGATCTGGTTGTGCACGAGCCCGCAACCGACAGCCATGGCCATGGCCAAGGCAAGTTTGAGTTTGGCGAGGTCATGATCCACCAGGTCATCCACACGATCGAGTTTTGTCTCAACTGCGTGTCGCACACGGCCTCTTACCTTCGGCTGTGGGCACTGTCGCTGGCCCACAACCAGCTCTCGTCGGTGCTGTGGAGCATGACCATCCAGAACGCGTTCGGGCCCACGGGCGTCAAGGGTGTTCTGATTGTCTTTTTTGTCTTTGCCATGTGGTTTGTGGGCACCGTTGTGGTCCTGGTCTGCATGGAGGGTACATCGGCCATGCTGCACTCGTTGCGGCTGCATTGGGTCGAGGCCATGTCCAAGCATTTCGAGGGTGAGGGCGAGGCGTTTACGCCTTTCGACTTTGTTCAACTAGAAGCCGTTGTAGGCGAACTCTAAATATTTATGTAGCTGTATAGCTCATTGCCTCTTTGTCTGCCTCACTGCCTAGCTGAATGCTTACAGGATTGGCTTTAGTATATCATAGCTCAGGCCCTACTTGAGTCGCAATGGCCGGGTTTGTTTACTTTTAGTCATGGAGGTCATGGACGATAAAGTCAATGATATTATCCACCGGCTGCCGAATTTCATCCAGGAAGGCCTGAAGCAGTTGCGGTATCATGTTTTAATTGATGGCTTAAAGGAAGACCCATCAGGAGACTGCCACTACCGGAACTACGTGTGGACAATTCTTCTTCAGCAGGAGCTGCCCAATACAAACGAGTACTTGGAGCTAGTTGCTCGTGGGCCGAGCTCTAGCGATATCAAGATCAACAATGACACTTTCCGAACAATGGCAACAGATAAGGTGTTCCGGTCCAAGGTCTCGGAACAGTCTTTATCCCGCGTTCTCAATGCCTTTGTGCACAAACACAACCAGCCCTATGTGCAGGGCATGAACGTCATTGCCGCTCCGTTTCTTTATACTGCGCGCTCCGAATCGCAGGCTTTTGTTCTTTTTGACTACTTTGTCTCGCAATGCTGTCCATTGTATGTTACGAAAACCCTTTCGGGGGTCCATACGGGCCTTGACCTTGTAGATCTGGTTCTGGAGATCGCTGACCCGCCGCTGTACCAGCACCTCCGGTCTAAATTGTTGACAGCGAATCTGTATGCGTTTGCTTCAGTCATGACGTTCAGCGCATGCACTCCTCCACTGCATGAGGTGCTACATCTGTGGGATGTGCTGATGGCATATGGCTGCCACCTCAACATTCTCATTGTCGTAGCCCAGCTGGTGATGATGCGCGAATCTTTATTGGCATCTCCACGGCCAATGGGTTTGCTGCGGTCTTTTCCCCCGTTGAAAGCCTCTGAAATCTCAACCACAATGCTTGGAGTGCTGGAAAAGCTGCCGCCAAAGGTCTACGACTTTGTGATCCGACATACTCGCGATCCTAGCGTCGCCAAAGAACTTGCAGCATACCGGCAGAGCCGCCGGTCATAATTATATATTACACTCTGTTACTTTTTCGTATGCACGTTACTTTTTCTCGGGGATCTCAGCCCATGCGGTGATCAGCGAACGGCCATACAGAGTCCGTCCAGCAAGCGTGTCCAAAGCCAGACGGCAGGCGTCAGTGGTTTCAAATTCTACAATTACCCTGGGCAACGTTGATGGCAGGATCGAGACTTTAGTGACTGGCCCAAACCGGCTGCATTCTTCTTTAACGGCTCGCTTTACTTTCTCGCTTGACGAGTCCACTGGCGAAATCGCATTAAGAATTTGCATGGCCCTTGATGCAGGCGCGGGGGTCTCATTGACCTTTGCAGCCAGACGGTCGACAGGTACATCAAACACAGGTTGTGAATATGCAGCATCAAACAATGGCATACCTGCCTGAAGAGGTCTGGCGGTGGATACCAATGCAGCTCCAAGACACTCGCCCGTAGGTTTTTTGATCAGATGGACTTCCGAACTTCCTGTGAGCAGCTTCACATGCTCATCTGTAGCGTCTTCTTTAAGTCCAGATACGATCCATGTCGATGAGGACTCCCAAATGCTGCCCTTTTGGCTTGAAACGACCCCTACAGGCCGGCTCACTTTATAGCTACCAGGCAATGCCAACGCAACTGCAGCGTGCTGTATTGAAGGCAACTCCACTGTGCCAGTCTTTGCCGAGCTCTCTGCTAATCCTGCTTCTTGGAACAGGTTGTGAAAGTACTCTCCCGAGTTGTCGTCTCCCTCAATCACAACGGTGCGCATTTCTCGGCTTTCTTTAGGCACAAGAGCAGGCACCGACAAAATCAATTTCAAACCCTCTGGCATCTCGGTGCTCTTGATTTCGGTGCGAGGTCCAAACGCACCCGAAAGCTTCAGTTGTTCGACACTAACCTGCTCATAGCCTGGAGCAGGAATATCCCATTTAGACTGCCGTTTCCTTTGGGCTAAGGGCACCGAGCTGCGGAGAACCGACGACTCTGCCATCGGAAGCCGGCGTCTGGGCCTTCTTTCTTCGCGTCTTTCTCGGCGATCGCGGCCTCCTCGAGGGCCTCTATATTCACCTGCATTTTCCTGCCTTCTCATGACAAACCACTTCGAGGTTCGCGCGAGACAAGTAGGGAACAGCGATTCATTTATTCTTTGTATAACTCCCCGAGCTAAATAGTGTGGGTTCTCGCCTCAAACGGATTCCCGACACTCAAACAGTTTCCCAACACTGCTTTTTTGATGCAAAACGTAGGCTGCACGCTCAAGACATACAGATTACAGTCAGACACTGAACACACACAAAACACACACACATACACAAAACACAAAATAAATACATAAATAATACCAAAATTCCAAAGTTAGCTACGTACTAAAAGTCTACACCAACAACCATCAGCAGCAGGGCCATGCGCACAAATAGGCCGTACCGCATCTGGCGGAAGTAGGCGGCGCGGTGGTCGAAATCAACCTCCTCCGCAATCTCATTCACACGGGGCAACGGGTGCATCACACACATGTGGTTCTTGCACTTGGCCAGCACCGAGTTATCAACCCGGTACACGTCCTTGTACTTTTCGTACTCGGCACTGTCGGCGAAGCGCTCCTTTTGGACACGGGTGCAGTACAGCACATCGGTGTCGGCCAGGATCTCGTCCGTCAAGGTCTCACTAACAACCTTGAGCTTGTTGGACTTCTTGAGGGCGTCCAGCAGCGGCTTCGGCAGCGAAAGGCCGGCCGGAGACACAAGCTGGATCTTGATATGGTAGTGGTCAAGCAGCTGCACCAGCGAATGCACAGTGCGGCCGTACTTGAGATCTCCCATAAAAGTGATGGTCAGGTTGTTGACGGATCCAAGCTCCTCACGGATAGTGAATAGATCCAGGAACGCCTGAGTGGGGTGCTCGCCAGGACCGTTACCACCGTTAATCACAGGGATAGACAGGTACTTGCGAGCAGTGTCGATGGACTCGATATCGGGGTGACGCAGCACAACAGCATCACAGTACGAGCCCAGCGAGCGCAGGGTGTCCTGCAGAGTCTCACCCTTTTGAACTGACGAGGTGCTGGCGGTCACGTTGATCACGCGACCACCCAGACGCTGCATGGCAACGTCGAACGAGGTCGAGGTACGGGTAGAAGGCTCGTAGAACATAGTGGCCAGGACACGGCCGTTGAGCAGATCCAGGCTGCCCTTGCGCTCGACCGACAAACGCATCTCCTGAGCAAGATCAAACAGCTCGTGCAGATCGCGACGAGTGAACTGGTGCACCGAGGTGACCGGCTTGCGCAGGAAGGGGTTGCGGCGGAGCATATCCTTGAGAGCAGCCTTGGTGGCCAGCTCGCGCTTCACGACAGGACGGTCACCGGAGGTGAAGGACATGCGGTGAGAGCGCTCGAACGCGGGCGACAAAGGAGCCTGCAAAGGAGCAGCAGCGGCACCAGAAGAAGAGGTGGCAGGAGCAGGAGTAGCATTGGCAGACTCGCGGGCAGAAGCAAGAGCCTTGGCAAAGCCGGGCTCCTCGTCAATCTCCAGAGAGTTAACAACGTCCTGGCCGTGGTTCTGCTGGCCAACTAGCTGACCCTCGAGAGCAGCGACCTTTCCGCCAAACTCGACGCGCTCAACGCTACCGCAGAGCTTGAGGCCCTTGGCGCCAGCAACGGCAGTCCACTCGGGCAGCTCGACGGGGCGGTCGAGATCGATCTCGACGCTCGAGTCGCTCAGGTCGGTAAGACCAAAGATCTTGCGGGGGTTAACGCTCAGCTTCTGCACAATGTCATCGGCAGTCATACGACCGTCGCGGACAGCAGACGCAAGCAGAGGCACAGCAAGGTTGGTACCGGCAGCAGGATCCTCAACGCCAAGAGCCTTGGCCACCTGGTTAGGAACAGCGCCAATGCTAAAGACATCGATGGAGCTCAGGTTGGACCACAGACCCTTCTGGTCGGCGGCAGTGGGCAGGAACTCAGACGAGTTGGGCACATTGTCCTGGTTCACAAACAACGAGATGATAGAAACGTCGCAGGTGACAGGCAGGCCGCGGCCGCGGGTCATCTCAATGAGCTTGAGATCATCGACACGACGAACGTTGGTAATGTGCACGCCGCGCTGGTACAGCGAGGCCATGAGCAGCACCGAGGCAAGATTGGTGGCGCTAGCGTCAGTGACAATAGGCTTCTGGGTCGACCAGGCCTCAAAGTGAGCAGACACGTCAGTCACGTTGTCGAGGTGCTGGTGGGCATGGAAGGGCAGCCAAAGGGCGCCCACATCAGGGGCCAGCTGGCCGAGCTGAGCAGCGTTGGCCTCGGTGGCGGCCAGAGTCAGCAAGAAGTCGACAGTGCCGGCCTTGGCAAGGCTGGCGCGAGCAGCAGCCAGAGTGAAGGCCGAGTTGATGGCACCCTCAGCGGAAGACGGCAACATCACGTTGGTGAGGAAACCGTTGGCCAGAGAGCTGTCAAGGACCTGCGAGATCTGCTCGGGCGAGTTGAACGAGGGCAAGTAGCAGCCAACGTTAACAAAACCACCGGGGACCTGCAGCACAGTGTTGGACAGCTGCGAGTCCACCGAAGTGATGGCAAAGTCGGGGCTCAGCAACAGAGCCTCAAACAGCAGCTTGGCGCACTTGACGTTGGTGACCAAGGGCACAGCGTAGTCAACAGCCATACGACGGGTACGGTAACCCTTGGACATGTAGCTGGCGGGACGGCGGAAGCGGTTCGAAGACGGCAAGTTGACGTACATGTCAATCATGTTGTTGGACAGGTACTGGGTCAGCGAGTACTCGTTCTTCTCCTTCTCGTCGTCAAGCACGTCAAGGTACTTGGCAGTGACGCCGTGCTCAGCCAAAAAGTCGGTGGTACCGGCCGTGGCATAGAGGTTGTAGCCAGCATTGAACAGGCGCTTGACAGCGGGCAGCAGCTCCATCTTCTCCTTGTAGGAACCGATCGAAAGCAGAATGTTCTTCTTCGGGGGCTTGATACCGGTGGCAATCAGCGACTTGAGGTAGGCCTCGTACTTGTTGCGGCCAAAAGTGGCAACCTCACCAGTAGAAGCCATCTCGACACCCAGAACAGGGTCAGCACCAGACAGACGCGAGAACGAGAACTGGGGCACCTTGATGGCAACATAGTCCTGGGGCAGCGACTTGAGAGGGTAAGGCACGATCTCGTGGCCAGTGATGACCTTGGTGGCCATCTCAATCAAATCAACACCCATGACCTTGGACACGAAGGGGAACGAGCGCGACGCGCGCACGTTGCACTCGATGACCTTGATCTCGTTGTCCTTGGCAATGAACTGGATATTGTAAGGACCGGTAACATTCAGGGCGTCACCGATCTTGGCAGTAGCATCGACAATGCGCTCCACGGTCTCGGGAGCCAGGTCCTGGCAGGGCACAATCAAGGTGGCATCACCCGAGTGGACACCGGCATTCTCAACGTGCTCCGACACAACGTGCATGACCATCTGACCGTCACGGGCGACGGCGTCCATCTCGATCTCCTTGGCACCCTCGATGTACTTTGTAATGACAACGGGGTAGTCCTGAGAGACCTCGACGGCCTGGTTCAAGTAAGTGGCCAGATCATCGCGAGTGTAGACAGTGTTCATGGCAGCACCAGACAGAACGTACGAGGGACGGACCAGAACGGGGTACGACACGCGCTCGGCAAACTCCTCGGCCTCCTCGATGGAGGTAAGCTCCTTCCACTCGGGCTGATCAACTCCAATGGAGTCAAGCATACGCGAGAACTTGTAACGGTTCTCGGCACGGTCGATCATATCGGGCGAAGTACCGAGAATCTTGACGTTGTTGCGGTGCAGAGACAGGGCAATGTTGTTGGAGGTCTGGCCACCCATAGAAATGACCACACCGGCCGAAGTCTCGAGCTCGTAGATATCAAGAACACGCTCCAGGTTGATGACCTCAAAGTACAAACGGTCAGCCTCGTCGTAATCAGTGGACACGGTCTCGGGGTTGTAGTTGACCATGATGGTCTTGGTGCCCATCTGGCGCAGAGTGCGCACAGCACGCACGGCACACCAGTCGAACTCGACCGACGAACCAATGCGGTAGACACCGGAACCGAGAACCATGACACCGTGGTCGTCAAACGAGATGTCGTGCGAGTCGGCGTTGTAGGTCATGTACAGGTAGTTGGTGTGAGCGGGGAACTCAGCGGCGACGGTATCGATGCGCTTGACAAAGGGCGTGATGCCCATCTTCTTGCGCAGATCACGTACGCTGAGCTCGTTGCTGCGCACAAACTTGGCGATCTGGCGATCGTCGAAACCAAGCTGCTTGGCCTCGCGCATCAGACGCACGGGCAGATCAACGCCGGCATACTTGGTCAACAGGCGACCATAGTCGATAAGGTGGTGCAGCTTGTTGAGGAACCACTTGTCGATGTTGGTGAGCTTCCAGACCTGGTCAACGGTATAACCCTTCTGGAAGGCATTGGCAATGGCAAACAGGCGCTGGTCGCTAGGAGTCTGCAGCTCGGTGTCGATGTCAATGGACATAAGAGCCACGGTCTCGTTGAAACCAAGGTTGTGGTAATCGGTGGAGCGAATGGCCTTCTGAATAGCCTCCTCAAAGGTACGGCCAATACTCATAACCTCACCAACCGACTTCATGGCCGAAGACAGCTCCTTGGAGACACGGGTGAACTTCTTGAGATCCCAGCGGGGGATCTTGACAACGACGTAGTCGAGCGACGGCTCGAAGCACGCGCAAGTGCTCTTGGTGACCGAGTTCTCGATCTCGTTAAGAGGGATGTTCAGACCCAGCTTGGCAGCAACAAAGGCCAGAGGGTAACCGGTGGCCTTGGAGGCCAAAGCAGACGAACGCGACAGACGAGCATTGACCTCAATAATGCAGTACTCCTTGCTGAAGGGGTTGAGGGCATACTGAATGTTGCACTCACCAACAACACCAAGATGACGAATGACGTTAATGGCGGTGGTACGCAGCATATTGTAGTCCTCATCACTGAGAGTCTGCGAAGGGGCAACAACAATAGAGTCACCAGTGTGGATACCCAGAGGATCGAAGTTCTCCATGTTGCACACAGTGATACAGTTGTCGTTGGCATCACGAACAACCTCGTACTCGACCTCCTTCCAGCCCTTCATGGACCGCTCCACCAGAACCTGGGGAGAAGCAGCAAAGGCCTTGGCGCACAGAGCACGCAGCTCGGGCTCGTTGTCGGCAAAACCGGATCCGAGACCACCAAGTGCGTAGGCGGCACGGATAATAAGAGGGTAACCAATCTTGTTGGCGGCAGTGACAGCCTCCTCGACGTTATTGGCAGTGAAACTCTTGGCACACTTCTCTCCGATCTCGTCCATGGCGCGGGCAAACAGCTCACGGTCCTCGGTAGTGATGACGGTCTCGATGGGGGTACCCAGGACCTTGACGCCCAGGCCCTCAAACTCGTCCTTGAGAGCAATACCAACCGACAGGGCGGTCTGGCCACCGAATGTGCAGTAGATGGCATCAGGACGCTCGTACTGGATGACCTTGCGCACAAAGTCGGGGTTCACAGGCAAGAAGTAGACCTTGTCGGCAAGACCCTTGGAGGTCTGAATAGTGGCAATGTTGGGGTTGATCAGCACGGTGTAGATACCCTCCTCCTTAAGGGCCTTGATGGCCTGCGAGCCCGAGTAGTCGAACTCACCGGCCTGGCCGATGGAAAGACCACCGGAACCAAGCACAAGCACCTTCTTGACGTCGACGCGAGCAGGCATGGTAGTCTTCTCAAACGTGACAGCCTTGAGCTGCTTGGTGTTGGCAAAGTCAACAACCGAGGTCAGGAAAGTATCAAACAGGAACTCAGTGTCGCGGGGACCCGGGTTCGACTCAGGGTGGAACTGCACCGAAAAGAAAGGCAACGAGTCGTGGTAGATACCCTCGTTGGACTTGTCGTTGGCGTTCACAAACAGCTCGTGCCAGCCCGAGGGCAGCGACGCAACATCAACGGCATAACCGTGGTTCTGCGAGGTGATGTGGCAGCGTCCCGACAGGTGGTTGGTAGCAGGGATGTTGTGACCACGGTTACCAAACTTGAGCTTGAGAGTCGAGGCACCAGCAGCACGAGCAATGAGCTGGTGACCCAAGCAAATACCAAACACAGGGATGGTCTTGGCCTCCAGAACCTTGGCAATGCGAGCCGACAGGTCCTTGAGAATCGAGGGATCACCGGGACCGTTGGAGATGAAGAGACCATCAAACTGGTCCAGCTCCTTGGTGAAGTCATAGTCGTAAGGCACGACCTTGAGCTCAGCACCGCGCTTCACAAAGCAGCGGATCTGGTTGTACTTGAGACCGACATCCACGGCGATAATGCGCACGGGCTTGCCGTCGGCCTTGAGCAGAGGCTTGACGTCACTGGGGACAGTGTAAAGCATGGGCTTGGGGTTCGAGACCTTGGCAACCAAGTTCTCGACGTTGGGGTCCTTCCACTGAGGAACGTCGAAGCTCGCAGGCCACTTGGCCAGCGAAACGTCCTCGGAGAAAGAGCCATCAAGAGTGCAGATGCGAGCCAGAGTGGAACCGTCGTTACGGATAACTTGGGTCAGGCGACGGGTATCCACACCGTAGATGGCAGGGATGCCCTCCTCCTTGAGCCATTCACCCAGGCTGGACTTGGCGAGGTAGTGCGAATATTCCTCGGTGTACGAGGCCACGACCAAACCAGCGACATGGATGCGGTTAGACTCAAAGTATTTGGGCAATTGGGGAACAAGCTCGTCCATGAGCTTGCGGTCAGGAACACCATAATTACCGACCAGGGGGAAAGTAATCACAAGGATCTGACCCTCGTAAGAAGGGTCACTGATGGATTCGGGGTAGCCGACCATACCGGTTTGGAAAACCAGCTCGCCGGCAACAGCCTTGTCGGCGCCAAACGAATAGCCCTGAACGGTCAGACCATTCTTGAGCTCCAGGGTCGTGAGACGGTGGCTCTCGTTTAACGGAGGAAAGATAGGCAAGCAAACGGACATGCTATTTGTGTCCAATCGTTCCTCGGCTAGTGCGCTAGAGGAAGAAAGGTTTTCTTAGGGGAAGGTTCCCATTCTTAAAATTATTTTTCACCCTAGCCCCGCGACCGTACCCTGAGTTTTTTTTCAAAGAATCTCGATCGAGGATCGATTGGGGGAGTTTGCGGTCCTTTTTGCCGAGCCAAACGCGTGCCATGGGTATCTCGAGGGTAATTCAACAGGTTTTCTGGGTAGATCCTGCCGACACAATTCTCTCGAGGGCGGCAATGGCAAAATCGATCTGCGGTTAGGGCTAACGGTCACTTATGCAATGAGCTTTATAAAAAAATCGGTGGTGGGCAAATTTTTCCGCCAGACGAGCAAGTGGTTCGTGGCGATCGATTATAGGTTAATTGAGTCAAGGGGTTACATATTTTTTGAGAATCGCGACTAATTTGTCGGATTTCTTTGGATGTGTTTCCGCACGTGATGCGTAGAGGGTTCGTTTTTATTCGATTTAGTTAACGTTTACTAGGAACCTGTGTCTTGGGTGCTCTCGTTGTATTTAGTTTTCATTTTTAAATGCTGTGTTACAAGAGCTTTCTCTCGCTCCTGATATTTTCAGATACCTCGCGTCTAAGTCATTTGGCGCATTTGGGAATCGACGGTGGGTGAGATTTGGGAGTGATTTGGAACCTCCAGCTCAGACCTGTAATCATGCGCTGGCTGTGGCTATTGAGCGTGGTTCATGCGGCGTTTGCTGCTGTTCTTGGTGTTGATTTTGGCGCCGAGTTCACGAAATCGGCACTTGTGGCACCAAATATTCCCTTTGAAATTGTTTTGACGCCAGACTCGAAGCGCAAGGATGCGTCCGGCCTGCTTCTTAAGCCTCTTGGCCAAGAATTCGAAAGAATATACGGATCCTCGGGCACCGCCCTCACTGGCCGTTTCCCTCAATCGGCTTTATATTACCTGAAGTCCCTGCTAGGTGCGTCCCCTAAGAGCGAGGCCGTTCAGGCGTTCCAGAACGCATACCCCGGCCTCAACTTGACGTCTACTGCCCGTGACACCGTGCAGGTGACTGTTGGCGATATTGAGATTCCTATCGAGGAGGTTGTTGCCATGACGTTTGCCGATATCAAGGCTCGGGCTTCTGATTTGCTTAAAAGCAAGCTCGGTAGTGGCTCTATCAAAGATACTGCCGTGTCCATTCCGGCTCACTATACGATGGAGCAGCGACGGGCCATTATCGATGCCGTCGAGCTGTCTGGACTGTCGCTGATCTCTCTGGTGGATGACGGTGTTGCCATCGCTGTTAATTACGCCTCCACCCGCCAGTTCAACGAGGACAAGCACTATATTGTTGTTTACGACATGGGTGCCGAGTCCACGACGTCGACTCTTGTGTCGCTTCGCGACCCCGGCACCGGTGTGGTGCTTGAAGTCGAAGGCTTTGGTGCGGATGAGAGTCTGGGGGGCCAGGCCCTGACGCTGCTGCTGCGCGACATTCTCCTGGACAAGCTTTCTGTGGCTGCCAAGGTGGACCGCGACGTACTCAACACGCCGAAGCTGCTGAACCGGCTGTGGCGCGAGGCCGAGCGGGCCAAGGCTGTTCTGAGTGCCAACACCGACGTCTCGATTCACATCGAGTCTGCATTCAAAGACACGGACCTGCACTTTAAGCTCAAGCGCGAGCAGCTCGAGGAGGCTGCCGACGGCATGGTCGCCCGAGTCGCGGCTCCTTTGCTCTCCTCGCTGCGCACCTTTGACGGCAAGGATATCCATCCCGACCAGCTGGCCTCGGTTGTGCTGGCTGGCGGGTCCACGCGTGTGCCGTTTGTGCAGTCGCAGATCCGCTATGTTGCAGGCGATATCATCTCCAAGAACGTCAATGCCGACGAGGCGGCGTGCCAGGGCGCGTGTTTGCGGGGTATTGGTATTTCCGGCATCTTCAAGTCCAAGCCCATGACGGTGGTTGACCGCACCATGCACGACTTCAGAGTCATTGCCAACGGCAAGAGCCACCGTCTGTTTTCCCCCGGCGCAGAGCTGGGCTCGTCTGTTACACTGAGCCTGCCTGCTGTGGATGAGGAGCTTAAGCTGGTGCTGGCCGAAGACAGCGAGGACATCCTTGCCTGGGATGTGCCGTTTGTTGCGTCGGCGGCCGAGCAGCTGACTGCTGACGGCAAGTGCCTTGACGATGCTGTTGTGGAGGCCAAATTCACGCTCTCGACCAACGGCATTGTCAAGTTTGTGGATGCCGCTGTTCGCTGCACAAAGCCTCTTACTTCTGCCTCTTCGTCTTCTTCTCCCAACAGCACTGCCACTGAGTCTGCGGAGCCTGCCGAGGAAATCAAGACCAAACGAGCAAGCCGGTATCTTGCTTCGCGGCCCAAATATCTCGGCCCTGCTCCTTTGAGTAGTGCCGATAAGCAGCAGCTGCAGTTCCACCTGCGCAGCCTCGACAAGACCGACGCAGACCGCCGCCGCAAAGATACCCTCCACAACGAGCTCGAAAGCCTGCTCTACCGCGTGCGCGAGCTTTCTCCGGACTCGCAAACGGTCCAGCAGCACATCGAATGGGTGGAGAGTGGCGGCGGCAGTATTGCCGAGCTCAACAGCCGGCTCGAGGAGGCTCGCAAGCTGTACGAGAAGCTGGCTCCGGCCGCTGAGCCTCAGCCTGAAGCTGAGCCAGTGGCCCCTTCGGGCGACGGCGAGCGCGCCGCGTTGTTGATCAGCGCCGACATCGACTACTCCAAGGGCGTCAGCTGGGCCGAGGCCGTCAAGAAAGCAACCACCGAGCAGCTTAATGCTCTTAAAAAGGTCTGTGAGGAGACCGACAGCGCTGCTGCCGAGGAGCTGGCGGCTCTGGTGGACGACGCACTTGGCCACAGCGAGCTTTAGGCCCGTATCTAGGCCTCAGTCTCTTGGCCCCAATCTCTAGACAAGAAAAAAGCCCAAAAAATAAATACCATGTACTTTATTAGATTGCACTATCAAACTCACATTTCAACACAGCTGATGTGGGGGCAGCCCTTCTGCACGAGGGACCTGCGCAATCCCCCAGCCCTGCATCGCTAAGCCGGCCCAAGCTATCGATCAGCCTATCTCCCATGCTGCTGGCCCTGGCACAATTTGATGTGCGTGAAGGCAACCGGCTGGTATGGACGTCTGAGAAAGCGGATCTTCAAGGAATTGAATTTGAAATGATCCCCAGCGGCCTTCATCATCGCGATTCAGATGTCATCTATTTCCGGTTCAAGGGCTATATCGGCTGTGCCGTCTACCGAGCCCAGATCACACTTGGTACCCGTGCAGACGCAAAAATGTACGCCCTGGCTGCTCTAGAACCAACCCTGCCTTGGAATATGGAAACCTCACTAAGAAGTGAACTGGAAAAGGTGATGGCCGTAGAGGATCCGTCCATACTGTCTGATCAACTCGGGCCGCCCGACTCGAAATGCCACCCAGTCCTAGCAACCTCCCACTTTTTACAGTACTTTGGGGCTCTTGTGTTTGAACTATGGAAAGCGGGTCTCGCAAGGTCTCGGCTCATTCTCTTTGACCCTCAACTTTCGGTCCGCAGCTGCTCACAGTTCACATACCTTATCTCTAGGCTGGCCACTATCCCCAGCGATGTGCGGCATATGCTGCCATCTCGCCATCAATCAGATGAGACTGCCGAGTACCCCTGCTTCTATAATGTCACTCTGCAAGATCTCGGGTCTCTGCAGAAAGCTCCGGCGTTTGTCGCAACTACCACTGACGAGCTGTTGACGACGCCTTTGCGAGATGCATGCGATATCGTCGCCAATTGCCACAACCTCCACCTTCTTTCCGTGAACAAGTATCTGGTTTCCACATGGAGAGATCGCCACCGGTTTGCCGGCGTCGCTGCCGCCCTGGATGTACCAGACTGTCCCAGTGCGGGACTGCTGGACCAGCTGGCCGATGCCCTTGCCAACAGCATGATGTGGTGGGCATCTGCCGGTGAGAGCGCTGCTATAGACGCCGAGGATTCCCAGCCGCTGCTCTCGTCGGGGCCTGAAGGTGTCGCCCTTGTGGGACAGTTCCATGCCTACACTCGCCATTTGATCCGAGTTTTCGCGCGGTTGGCAGAAAATAGCGACGGCGTCATTCGCGTAGGCGCAACAGATATGGCCAGCATGGGCCTGGATATCTGTTGTGCCCAGGATCGCCGCTTCATCGAGCGCTTCAGCCTTGTATGGTGGGATCGGCCGGTTTGGTTCGGCGGCTGTTGCGGCTAGACGTTTTCTCTGTAAATACTCTCTCTCTCTTTGACCTGGAAGTTGAAAAAAATATTATTAGGATCTATAAAATCTAACTATGCATGCAATGAAAATAAAAATAAAAAAAATTTTGGGTTACTCTCTGAATTTCGTGCCGTACTTTTCAAGCGCATAGGCCCGCAACGAAGCACCCTTGATGCGAAGATATATCGGCAACGCAATCAGGGCAATACCAATGAATGCTATGATTGTGCATCCCCAACCGACCGGGTACTTGTCAATGGCTGTGTTGTTGTAGAGCGCCACGCCAAAAAGAGGGAAGGCACCGCCAATCAGGCACCGCATCACCGTGTTGCTGGCCATGGCAGAAGCAAAACGAGTGGGATATAATTGTCCAAAGTACGACACATATGTTTGGAATGCAAGGAATGTTCCCATAGCAAAAATGCCTGCCCCAATCAGGGGTCCGATCCAGTGTGCCGAGGGCGTAGATGACCACGCAAAGATTAGGATTCCCACCGGAATCGCAACTGATGCAAAGATACTCACGGGAACAAACACCCTTTCTGGCTCAGGAGTCTCTCCTCTCTCATAGGGAGCAATCAAATACCGCGAGATGTACGGAGAGTACAGTATGATGGCTGCCACGCAGCCAACTAGTAACGCGAGGTATGCAGCTCCTTGCTCTACCAGCGTAAAATGAAAAATACCAGCAAAGACAATTGGGAAGGCTTCAAAATAGAGATAAATGACAGCATAAACAAGCGATAAGTGCAAGTTCATTAGTAGTAGAACTGGTTCATGAAGAACCATCTCCAGTGGTAGCAATGTAACTTCCTTAATGATTTGGCCCCATTTCTGTTCCTGCAAAAGAATCTCCCCCGGAGCCTTGATATTCTCATTCCCAGTCCGCTTCCGTAGTCGCCTCGCCTTGCGCATGAGCAACGCTTGAGGCGACGTTTCCGGTAGCAAAAACAGCATAAAAAGCAACACAACAGCAGCTTGAATCAGCGAGTACCAAAATGCCCATCGCCAGGAGTTCTTGTCAACCAACGCACTACCAATTAAAGGTCCAATATATGGCCCTGCGACTGCACCAACACTCCACGCAATAATGGACCATACATTGGCAGGGAAGGCAAACATATCTCCTAACGAAGCAACACCGTTGGTCATTGGTGGAGCTGCAAAGATTCCGGCAAGGAAACGCAGTACAGCAAATGAGGAGATGTGGTTGCTCAGTGCAGTGGGGATCTGAAGCACAATGAAAAGGACCTGAGATACAAAATAAATATAGTTGCGGCCACCGAAGGCAGGGCTCTCGCTCATGGCAGATACCAGCAATGGCCCAAGACCGTATCCCCAAACAAACAGCGTCAACCCCAACATGACCTTAGTTGAGGAAGTATGCATATGTTCTCTGATCTTTTGCTCTGCGGGAGTGAAAATAGCTGTCGTCATATAAACAGAAGTCGTCATGGCACATATAATGACGGCAACAATGAGCTTCTTCAATGTTGGCCAATTGTGGGGGTTTTCAGGATCATCTGGACCATCCCAGGTAACTAAAATTACCGAATTTGTATCTTTGGTGCAGCTACCTCCGCCCGAGAACGAAGATTCCGGTGAAATATTACTGTCTCCACGGGTGCTTTCAGGCTGGCCCTTTTCCGTATCTAGGTACTTCTCAGCAATAGCATAATTGCGCTTCTCATACGTCTGCTTAGAGAACCTCTTGCCAGAGAGCAAATACACAATCTGACCGGCAATTGAGTCCCTGAATAACGTCGAGATACTCTGCTTAAAGTGAAGAGGCATACCTAGATGGAATTGTGTGATCTCGATCTACTTAAATCATTATAGATGATTATAAATGAGGCAAGGGTTATCATGCAGTTCGTCCGTCGTATATGCACACGATGAGCCAATTGATCGGTTCAAATCGATTACCAGTTCCCACGGTTCCATTTTCATGCGCTTCTTAATAATTATTCATATATTTCTTTTATTTTCTTTTTTTCCATAAGATTGTATCAGCCATAACTTGGTAGGATGAAGTTTGGCAACGTCTAATGCGTGCGGTTCACCGACTGGTGAGGTAGGCCAAGGGTTACCATGCACGAACATAGCGACCTTGCAGTGCATGCGGTCTAATCAACATAGGTTGGTATAAGATACAAAAAATTTCATCAAGAGCTGACTATTCTATATTGCTTGTTTCAACCGATCCGGGGATAACTCCTAAGCATGGGTCCATACTTTTCCACAGCCCGATCCCGAAGTTTCGCACCTCGCATCCGCAAATAAATAGGCAACGGAATTAGCAAAACGACGCAAAATGCAACGATACTACAGCCCCAGCCAACTGGGAAATGCTTTATGGCAGTGCTTCTGTAAAGGTATTCCCCGAACAATGGAAATGAACCACCAATAAAACAGCGCATGAGTATGTTCCCCGACATTACTGAAGCTGCACGTGTAGGATACAGTTGGCCAAGGTACGATAGGTAAGTCTGAAAAACAAGGAAAGTAGACATACCAAAAATGCCAGCTCCAACAAGGGGTCCAATCCAGTGAGCTTGTGGGGTTGAAGACCAGGCAAAGATGAGAACACCTAGGGGAGCCCAAACAGCCCCAAAGATACTGATTGGGATAAAGAGCTTTTCTGGATCCACTGGTTCTTCATTCTTGGTTGGAATCATCAGATACCGGTATAGGTATATTCCATAGCCAATGATTGCTGCAAATACTCCTACCATGAGTGATAGATAGGCAGCCCCTAAGGCAGCAAGGGTAAAGTCAAAAATCTCTCTGAATACCAGCGGAAACGATTGGAAATACAGGTACATCAAGGCATACAAGAGAGACAAGTGCAGGTTGATCAACAAGAGTACAGGCTCGTGCAGAATGAACACAATGGGCAAGGAGAACGCTTCTTTAAGGATGTATCCCCAGGTTTGTTTTTTCAACATGATCTCACCAGCCGAAGTGATGTTTTTATTGCCAGTTAAGACTCTTAAACGCCTGGCCTTTCGCATGAGCAGAGCCTGCTCCGAGGTCTCTGGTAGCAGGAAAAGCATCAGCACGAACACGCCTCCGGCCTGAGCTAATGTGTACCAGAATGACCATCGCCAAGAATCTCCGCCAGTTAAGGCACCACCAATCAATGGTCCCACATAAGGTCCAGCAACTGCTCCCGCATTCCAAGCAATGACCGCCCATGCAGAGTCTGTGAAATTGTACATGTCGGAAAAAGTAGCGACTCCGTTAGCCATTGGCGGCGCTGAAAATACCCCTGAAAGGAACCGTAAGACAGCAAAAGACGCAATATTTTGCGCAAGTGCAGTAGGCACTTGCAAAATCACAAATACCAGCTGCGATATAAAATAAATATAGTTGCGTCCTCCAAAGGCAGGGCTCTCACTGAACGCACCGACTA
Source organism: Wickerhamiella spandovensis (assembly GCA_022577695.1). Classification (NCBI taxonomy): domain Eukaryota; kingdom Fungi; phylum Ascomycota; class Dipodascomycetes; order Dipodascales; family Trichomonascaceae; genus Wickerhamiella; species Wickerhamiella spandovensis. The sequence continues at coordinate 454,408 of JAKIRT010000004.1, read as the reverse complement.
ACATGGGTCCAATACCGAGCCCCCAAACGTAGAGGGTGATGCCCAGCATAGCCTGAGTGGAGCTGCAACCAAAGTCACTTTGAATGACCTTAATTCCAGGTGTGAAGATAGCGGTTGCAATGTAAACCGAGGTGGTGAGTATACAGATCAAACTTGAGACAATGACTTTTTTGAAAAGTGGCCAATTGACAGGCCGTTCAGGGTCATTATCACCATCCCATTCCACAACTATCAGCGGATTATCAGTTTCGGGAGCCGAGGGATCGTTTGGATCTGCAGAGCATGCACTGTCCATCTTCTCCAGATCGGCACTCATGGAATCGCCAAAGTAGGACGAGGATTCTGCATCGGTTGGATCAGCAGGACAGTCGCTGGCCATTTCGATATCTCCAGGTCCAGATTGGTTGCTAGCAACAGATTCTTGTTTGTAGCCTGCGGTGACGACATACTTGTCAGGCACCTCATAATTTGACAGTTCATACGTTTGGCGGCCAACCCTGCGGCCAGAAACATAATAAACCAATTGCCCAGCCAGGGAATCTCTGAGCAAAGTCCGTAAAGTATATTTCGCCTGCAACTGCATGGTGAATCGAGAGACCAAAGGGGTATTTAAAGGCCCTTGAGTTGCGGTTTCATGCTGCGATCTGTGTGCATAAGGGCAAGGGTGTTCCAGATTCTCCGGGGGCTGCAATGTGGGCACCCCCTGAATGAGGCGCGGTAAACATGGGCGTCCAAGGCGCTACTCGATTGGCCAATAAGTTTTTGGAGGAGCTTTTTGATAAAGTTTGGCATCTCTCAACGAGTGATTGTTGCAGTCCAAAGTCTGTTTTGGTCCCTGCTAGGTTGCCAACTAGCTCCCGAGCAGTTCGCGCATAACTCATATGCATCGCCGTTTTTTGACAGGCGGACCAGGGTACGGGTGTCTGAGCAAAGCTGTCAACTGTCAACGCCCATCACAAAAAATAGCAATGTATGGGACTAACCTTCCATGCACTAAGATCTAGGCAGCTTCTTACGTTCAACTATCTGGCATACAGTTGTTTAACATTAAATAACCATCCGGAGCCAGCCGGATGTATAAAAAAAAAAGAACAAAGGAGAGGAGGAGAGGGAGATGCACTGCCGGTTATTTTTTGGTTCTGGCAGCAAGCTGCTGGCGCACGAACCCGCCCATATCCAGCTTGGACCAGTCGCGGTTCTTGAGCCAGGGGTGCTCGAGCAACTGCGCATAGGACGGGCGGGACACAGGGTCCTTGTTGAGACATTCAGCAGCGAATGAGCAGGCTTCCTTTGAGAATTTTTTGGGGTCTAGATTCGGCGCAACTCCATTGACAATGGCACTGAGCTGGCTAAAGATCGACGAGTATGTTTCCGGCGGGTAGGGGTAGTTGCCGTCGGCCATCTCGATGATGCTCAAACCCAGCGACCAGATATCGCTTTCGGCGGTGTATGTGCTGGGCTGTTGCGAGCCGCCGGCGTTGATGCGTTCGGGGGCCATGTATGCTTGGCAGCCGATGTTTGTGCGGGCAATGGATGCGACGAGATTGCCGCTGACGCCAAAGTCGCAAAGCTTTACCTTTCCGGAGGTCGAGCACAGGATATTGGTAGGCTTGACGTCGCGATGGATGATCTTGTGGTTCTCTTTGAGATCCTTGAGGCCAACAACCACCTGATGTACCACATAGGCCAAATACTCTTCGGGAATGCCGCCCTCGTAAATCTGGTTCATTGAGCCGCCATCCATGAACTCCATGCACAGGTAGACTGCTCCCTCGACGAAAAACGCGCCATAGAACTCGACCATAGATGTCGAGTGGCAGCGGTGCAGCACGTCCAGTTCCATGATGATCTGGCGGAAGTTTGCTTCATCCAGCTCGAGGCGGATCTCTTTCATGGCCATGGAAACGTTGGTGGGTTTATGCAGCACGCGCGTCACAACGCCGTAATTTCCACTGCCGAGCTCTTCGAGAGGCTCAAACTCGTTGAGCGTGATGCGGAACGATGTTCCCGACGAGAAATCGATGCCCTGGGCGTGGATGACAGCTTTGCCGGCGAAATTCAGCGAGCCGGTCTCAATATCGATATACTTGTCATACGCAAACAGGCCGTTCTTTTGACGAGAAGCGCCACCGCCTGCTCCAGTAGTACCTGGCCGGCCAGGAGCGGCGCGAGCGGCCGGAGGAAGCTGCATGCCAGGTCCTCGCGATTGACGTCGAGGCGCACCGCGTGCCTCACTCAACGACATTCCCGCAGGCCGTCGCGCGGCCAACCCCGATCCGGACGCGCGCATAGATGTGGCCGTGGGCAGACGGCGGCCATTGCTTGGGGTCCGCAGCAGAGCCCCGGAAATGGCTCCCGCAGGAACTCCTCCAGGGAGAGAGGGGCCTGATAAGGAGCCCGAGAGCGCGCCCGAAGGCACGCCGCCAGGCAAAACACCAGGCAGCCCACCAGGCAAACCACCGGGCAAACCACCCGACAGGGCTCCTCCAATGCCAGGGGTTCCAGCCAGGGAGGAGCCAGCAGGAGTTGCCGGAGCAGAGGCAGTGAGAGAGGCCGCCGTCGCGCCGGTAAGGGGCCCAGAAGGCACAGACGCGGCCGTGGGCGTGCCTGAGGGCGTTGCCGAGCCCGAGGCGGAGGCAGAGCCGGGCGAGGGTTTCTCGCCGGATGTGCGATCTGAATCTGCTTGCTGAGATTGCGGCGGATTGTGCAGCGACTGCAGGCTCAGGTGCGACAGGCTGTGTTGCTGGTTCTGCGAGTGGTTGAGGTTAAGATGGTGAGGCTGCGGGTGTGTCTGTGCTTGCGACGGCAGCTGCGATTGCGCGTTCATATGGGGAGTGCCCGGCGTGCTGGGCGTAGAAGTGATGGGCGAGCATGGCATTTCGGCAGTAGAAGCCGACGAGGGCGTGCGGGAAAGAGAAGGCGTTCGGGAGAGACCGCAGCTCTTTGAAGACGATGAGGTGCGCCGCAACCGCGACGATTGCACAGCAAGAATGCGTGCCTGCATGTCAGCGGCCAGGCCGCCGTACAGCGACGAGGCCGCGGGCGACGACAGCGGGCCCTCGGGCGACGATAAGGCCTCTGCCGATGAGTTTGAGGCCGGTTTGTGGACCGGTTCGGTCGATATTTTCAACGGCCGCCGCGCGCTCTCGCCGAGATTCAGGGATTCCACCGCCTTTTCAAGCGGCTCCTGGTCACGTTTCATTTGTCAGCGGGTTGCGGTGATGAAAGAGTGCACACTGGTATGTGGGAGGGGAGGCTGTGGGAGGAGCCGCCAAGCGTGAAAAGGGTTGGTCAATGACGACATGCATGCCGGCCGCGGGGCGCTTGTAGGCCAACGCGCCATATGTAGAAGGTGCCGTTTTATTGGTTTAGGAGCAATTTCATCGTATCGTTGCTTTTATTTTGATTTTATAGCGTTAAGGATCGTTTTCCAAAAGTGTTTGGTACACTGTAGATCGCAGCCGCTACTAACACGAGCCACGGACTACGTCTTAGTTAAGTCACTAGTAAAGCATAGTCAAGGTCTAGTGGAATTCACTAGATAAAAGTCATTAAGTAAAGTCACTAAGTAAAGTCACTAAGTAAAGTCACTAAGTAAAGTCACTGTAGAAGGTAAATAAATAAGTTCTGGTTTCAAAGATTGCTTTGCAACGTTTCGCATGGTTGCCAGCACGAGTTTCACATATTTCGGCAGCCAACACATCGGCAGGCCAAGACGTCTTGAAAATACCGGCTAGCGCTACACAATCAGATTGATTCACGTGCTCATCGCTCGTTTCCGCTGCTTTGGCCGCGTGCTCATCATAGTAAAGGCCGGCCGAAGACCCACTGTTGCTGTTGTGCCCACTCTCTTGAGCCGTGACGCCGTAGTGTTGACTCGCGTAAACCAATTCTTGTTGACGTCGACGGGCTGCGGCATGATTGTGGGATTGCGGGCAATCTGCTGTTGCAGGTCGTCGCGCGCCTCAAATTCATCTCCCTTGAGCATAATCGACCGATCAATGCGATAAGGCAGGCCACGATGCCGGCCACGAATCATCAGAGCCATCAGAATCAGTTTACCAATGACAGTAAACTGGCCCGCCAGGGACGGCGAAGAGCCTGGATAACCGGTCGAAAGGCCCACCGTACCATAGGCACTGACCACCTCGAAAAGACAGTCGAAAAACGGAATGTCGCCGTCGTTAATGCGACCCGCCTCGGCTAAACACACGACAAATAGCCCCAACACCATGTACCAAAGATCATGCGACAGTTGGCGTTGCATATGCGAAATAAGCGGCCGCGACTGGTTGCGCGAAGGAACGTTAGAGGCACTTTCCGCGTCAGGCTCGTCGTTTTCATCAAAAATTCCCAATGTCTGTTCCTCGTAAACGTTGGTATTACGAATCGACATCGCAACCGGAAAGACAGACACGTACATCATCACAATGTAGGTGAGGCGCACGGCAATATGAAGGTCATTAACGCCCACAATCGAAAAGCCCACCGTTCGCGTGCAGACGGACTGGAAAAAGCCACACATGACGCGGTAACTGCGCGGAATCGACGCCAGACCAGGCCGGTCCAAATCGAGAATCACAAACAGCACCAAATCGATCACATTGAACGTCACCAGCGTGAACAGCAGCCACACAGTGGTGCGTCGCGGGAACAAGAGCATAAAGCAGCGACGCGGATGGTCAAGCAAAAACGCCAGCGTTTCGTGCATGCGGCCATATGCCGGAGTGAGCTTGAATCCTAGCCAGATCGACATTCTCAGAAACACAGGCAGGCCGGTGTTGCCGGCAACAATCAAGATGGTAGCAAGCAGCGGGAAATAGGCAGAGCTTTGGTAGATTGTGAACGAATCTGGCGACAAAGACATGCCAAGGTTTGCAAAGCTCGACATGCCCACAAAGAAGCCGTACCATGCCGGGTTGTAGCCCTCCTTGTAAGTAAGCTCGCGGTAGTGAGACCGGGCATATGTCCAGGGAACAAATAGGATAAACGAGAACAGAAGATAGCCAAAATAGTATATTCCCACGATCCATAGCAGGAGTTTGAGCGCACGATGCTCGACACCGCCCAGCTCGTCCTTTTGCTCGTGCGTGAGGCCGACAAACGTCGAGTTGCCTCCAACCGTAGGCGTGTACGAAAGGTAGTTGGCCCGCATGTTCCGTCTGTTGGAACGATTGGATCGCACAGACCGGCCAGATCGGGTCGACAGACCTGTATCTGCACGGCGCAGTCTTGAGATGGTGCTTTCTCGACGTCGCACAGGAGACGTAGACCGGAAAGCATGGATCTGCTCATCGCCTGTCGCCTGGACCGGCTCGGGCGGGCTCGGCACGGTCGGTGTACGTACGACACCAGAAATACCCCTGGCTTCATCCATCTCAACATCTCGTGGGCTTTTGATCACAAGCGCGGGGCCATCTTCCTCATCCATGTCGGGATGGTTTTGAAGGTTCTGCATCATATTCAGCGAGCGGAACATGTCCTGAGTGTTATGGTGAGGGGTTGGAAGGGCTCCAAAGCGGATATCTCTATCTGCAGGAGGCGCCGCAGCATGGGCATGGCCTGTTGAGGACGACGAAGTAGAAATAGCCTCCTCGGCTAGCTCAACGGGCTTTTCAAGCTGTGGTCGCGCCCTCGAATTGGTCCGGGCGTTCGCTCTAGCCATTGTTGCGGCCCGCCGCATCTTTGACTGTCGCTTGGACATCTCGCCAATGTTTTCGAACTTTCGCTCAAAGTACCGCAGCCGCTGGACCACCATAGCGCTGTTAATGACCAGCGGATGTGCCAATAATGGTAACAAAAACAACGTGATCTGCTGGTACAATGCCAGATCATTTAGTGGAACAGTGTTAAGGCCTGTTTGTGTGGACGCAGACACACTGAGAAACAGGGCATCGGTATAGGACATGTTCTTGATGGGGTAGAGAATAAACGAGCCAATCAACGACAATGAGACAATATAAATGTAATGGATGCCAATAAAGGCGGTGAAAAACGATTTCTGCGAGCGAATAAAGTCGTTTGCTTTCATTCGAACAAAATCCAACGCATCATACAAATAATACTCGAATCTGGCTTCCTCTTCTTCCTGGTCAAGCAGCGAGTCGTCTTCATTTTGCGACATAGTGTACGCTCAAACCTGTTTATCTGCTCTTGGTGATGGTGGGGTGGGGCTTGTGGCCGCGGGCTTATTTTCAAGTGCCTGGAAAACGTGCTTGAGGATTGGTTACAAATGCACCCTAGCCCCGCTCTCCCGGCAGGGCATCTCATTCCCAGACTCTCTATAGGGCGCCTCGTATCCAGTAACTACGAGCGAGAGACAAGTACGTGCTTCTGTTCAGGGTGCTGTGTATCCGGTCAAGTCATGCCGCCTAAGAAACAGAGCGTACGGCTAATGGCCCCCTTTGCCATGCATTGTTTAGAGTGCAGACACTTTATTTATAAGGGCACGAAATTCAATGCTCGCAAAAAGGCAACGGGCCAGGATTACCTTGGAATTGCCATTATTGGCTTTGATATTCGCTGTCCGCGGTGCGGATCCGAGATTTTTTTCCGCACCGATCCGAAAACAAGTGACTATATTGTGGAGACAGGAGCGGCTCGTAATCTAGAGCCTTGGCGGCAAAAGGAACTTGAGACCGAGTCTATAGGTGAACGATTGGACCGCCTTGAAGATGAACAAAAGGAAAAAGAAGTCGATCCTTTGACCAAATTGGAAGAATCCACAAGGGAAACAGCCCGCGAAGCTGCTCGAGAACGGCAATTGCTATCTGATAAGAAGAAGGCCGATGCTGCTCAAATAGCAGCCAGCCAGCCGCCACCCGAGCTGGAACCCAAGCCAAAAGCGAAACTCGACCTCAACGGGCCGCGACCAAGGGCAGTACTACCTACAATTCCTAAAAAGAAGAAGCCTTCACGTCTGTTAAAGTAGAGTACATACAATAGCCATATACAAGCAGTCTATAAAAGAAGCATATACGAAACGAAAGTAAGAGAAAGAGGAAACAAAATATTTTCATAACATTAAATAAGTGTGTTTTAACTAGGAAAGATCGGGAATATCAAAGTGGAAGAACGGCTTGTTGGTGGCCGTCAGCGGCACGAGATTGTGTTCACGAGAGGTAGTGCCTTGGGCTTCGATATCAGCCGTCTTGGTCTCATCAGGTTCGCTGGTAGAAACATTGCCGGTGGTAAGAGCAATCTGCTGGTACAGAGGCTGGTCCTTCTCGAGATCACCACCAAAGCCGCCGGCAATAAGAGCACGGCGCACCCAAGGCGACAAAATACCAGAAAAGTGGAACTCGACATCGCGGTTGGCAAACTTGATCAGCTCCTGGCGAACATCCCACAGAGCAGTGACGGCAGTCAGATCAACGTGAGGAGTAGCGGAGAAGTCAAAAGTGACGGCACGCAAAAACGGACGAGGATCGACATAGTCGGGGTCAAAGTGGCGGTGACGAGGTCCGTGGTCGTTCCAGGGACGGTCGCCCAGCTTAATCGGCTTGGAGTAGTCAATATCACGCTTGGTGTGCTCACGAATGTACAAGACCATCTTATCCAGGGTGCGGTTCGCATTAGGGTAGACAAGCGACTCATTGAACCGGTACACAAAGATACCAGGAGGAGGAGGAACAATCTGGATGTCTGCGTTCAGCGACTTCTGGCTCAGAGGCAGCCATTTCATGCCAGTAGGATGAGCGACCTTGGGGGCCTCACGAGGCTGCTGCAGTTGAGAGAAGCTCTGCACAGGGGTGACGGCAGTCTCCTCAACACGGGCCTGCTTGTCCAGGGAGTCTTGCTCGCTGGGGTTCTTCTCATCAACCGAGTTGGCGTCAGCGCCCTCGACCTGGAGAATCGTGGGGTTGTTGATACGAATGTACTCAACCTTACCCAGGAACTGACCGCTGGGGAACGAGACACGCAATAGCAAAAGAACCAGCGAAGCGGCAACCGAAAAGTAGATACCAGCCTCAATAGTAACAAACACACACAGGAACACATCAACAAGGAAGATGATGCATTCAATAGGAGCCACGCGCCAGAACTTCCAGGTAGAGCGCCAGCTGGAAATCAAATCAACCACGGCGTGGATGATGACAGCGGCCAGGGCGGCCTTGGAGATCCAGAAGAACGCATCGGTAAGAGCATAGATGGCAATCAGCACACAAATACCGGTGAAGATACCAGCAAGAGGAGTGCGGACACCACACTTGGACTTAAGAGCAGACCGCGAGAACGAACCGGTAGCAGGGTAGGCATTGAAGAAATGGCCAATCAGGTTGGTGACACCAATAGCAATCAGCTCCTGGTTGGGGTTGATACGGTAGTCATTGATACGGCCAAATGACTTGGCAATAGCAATATGCTCGAGCAACAACACAACAGTGGCAATAGGAAGCTCACTAGCCATGTCCTTGACGATACCAGGCTGGACAGTGTGAACACCAACATCCTGAAGACCGCGAGGAACGCTCTTCAGAATCGAGATCGGGAACTTGGGCTTGCTGCCATGGTTGTGGCTCTTGCACACACCCCACGAAATCAGCGTCGAGAAGATAATGATAACACCGGTACGCATGGTCGAGAGGTAAAAGTAGAGCTTCTTGCGGCGAGGATCGCGCTTGCCCAGGTACTCAAACAGGTACTTGAAGAAGAAGAGCAAGAACAAGCAAACGATACCGAAAGCAGCATCAAGATTACTGTGCTTCAAGTTCTTGAGCGTATCAATCACAACCAAGTGAGATGCGCGACGAGTGTTGAACAAGCTGCTGATACCCATCAAGGTGGGCACCTGGCCAACCACAATGGTGAAGGCGGAACCGGACATGAAACCGAGCACAGCAGGCATCGAAATGTAGTCCAGGATGAAACCAAGACGCAATACACCGATACCGGCAGTGATACCACCGCACACCAGCGCGAGAACGGACGCGATCATGGGGGCATTGGCCTCTGTGTACTTGCCGTTCGAGTGCTTGATAACATTGTTAACAACCTTGTACACCTCAGCAGACATGACGGCAACGGGGCCAATGGTCACATCCTTGGAGGTAGCAAAGAAGCAGTACATCATCACACCAATAAACGACGAGTAAAGACCGTACTGGACAGGCAGGCCAGCGATCTGAGCGTACGACATAGACTGAGGAACAACGACAACACCAACAGTGATACCGGCAACAAGATCGCTAGACAACCAGGTCAGATTGTAGCGGTAGATCCACTGCACAATGGGAAGCAGAGACAGCAGGTAGTTGCGGACTTTGCGCACGGGGTGGCTTGTCACCTCGCGGATAGGATCCATAATCGAGATGACGGGCTCATGGTACCCACGAACCGAGGTAGGAGGGTTTTCTCCGTAAAGGTCGTCGAAATGCATCGAAGATGGATACTGGGGCTCCAATCGGGCAGGCCCCAGGTTTTATGTGCAGATTACTGGGATGATTTCATATCACGTGAACTTGTGCAACGGCCACCTGCAGGTGCGTGCATGACATCATGCACTCCGAGTCACCCAATCTCTACAACCTCTTGGCGGGGGAAATTCCCCATCAGTAGATGCATCTACCCACCTCAGGCTGTACCTATTTCTTCAAGACTAAAGAATCGGCACTCGTATATAATAATTGTACTCCTTCGAGCTCTCTTTATGGTTTCTAGTCGATGGTGGACCTCTCGCCTCGGTCAACCCTACTAGGATCAGCCGCATCCCGATGCATGCTTAGAAAAGAATTTTCCTAGCACGATTTTCTCCCCCTCCTGATTGTAAGCGGAAATTTTTACAGCGTAAGTTCGACATGATGAAAAAACCTTTCACAGACCTGTTCTGAACCTTTTATGAGGATTATAAACAAGATATCTGATCAAGCTAACCAGCCCTGCTATTAATTTTCATTTTAGCTATATATTGTAGAGTTCCGATTTTTCCTCCTGTTTTTTTATCCCCGCGATCGGCTGTCACAGCATCTTCCACACCTGCTTGATGCGCCTAATTGCGGCTCATTCAGCGCATATCTTGCGCAGATGTGCCCCTGGTGTTACTGCAAATCCACGTGTCTCAAGCTGCACACGACCTCCCAGAGTCACGTGCGTTGACATATCGGGATGGTAGAACCGGGGTACCGGGAGGCGCTAGATCGCCCACAACGGAAGATCCAACAGAAATCTTGACAGAATGGCCTGGTTTAGGAAATTTTAAAATTATCCCGGGCATTATGGCGATGTCGGCTAAGTCCGTAAAAACCTACTAATCGATGGATGCATATCATGCAGTGACGATCTGGCTAAATCTGACATGCATTATGCAGGGTATAGCCCATCTCCGAGGCCCTTATCTCCCTCTCCCGCCTCGGTAGCACGCCATTAGCACAAACGATTGTATTGCAAAAAAAAATTGCATCACGATGATTAGCTGTTGAAAATAAAGGCGATTCTACCTAATTATTACCTGCGTACCGCTTGTGGAGCAATATGCATCGACCGAAAATTTTTTGCAGCTAGGATATCGCCGCGAAAGAATCGAGCGTCGATATCTATGCCCCCTGATCTAGCTATTAAGAGTCTCAATAAAGATCACTGTCTATCAGTTTCTAATTAACGCGTATCGATTATTCCCCTGCATGATGGCTAGGCCTGCGAGGTTACCTGTATGCACTTTCGACGCCAGGGTTCCGAAAAATGAAACCCGGGCTGACGCGGACCCCTATCGGGCTTGTCCAAAGATGTCTCGTCTTCAGTTCAATGGTGTTTCTCTTAAGGGTCTTTAAATAGCTGCGTACCTATTGTGTGTTTTGTTTTCATTGTTGGTGCGAGATTCTCTGCATCTGGGGCTCCATGAAGATGCCAGACATCACTACGCCAGGTCAGGATGCCAAGCAGCGTTCAATAATCTCCTTAGCAGCTTTTTATTATTTTCTCGGTTGCTTTAGCCATTGGACGTTCTCTTGTAGCTGGCTTCGGCTATCGCCCGCAGTTTGTGCAATAGACCCCACTGTCCAAACGAAAACAAGGACCAACTAGCCAAGATAGATCTACGGGCAAGATCGACCATACGTTTCAGTGTTTTACAGCGGTTTTGGGGTGGAGATTGAGCATTCCATGGTATACTATGCGCAAGAGGTACTATTTCTGCTCTAGTTTCATTCGACGCATGAAAAGTGCAGGAAACAGATCCTAATGGCCGGATGCTGCACGCCAAGACTTTGATAAGGCCCCTAATATTTGTTAAGCGCCGCAATATTCGAATTCACGTGCAATTTGGAAGTATATGCAGTTGAGAATAGGCGATGATATCTCTCAATCCCATGTGGGAACTATGCTAACCTGACGTGCTGTCACGTGCTTGAGCTAATTATACTATGGTACGAGTCTTTAATACCTCCATTATCAAAAAAGCACTGAATGGAAGAAATCCCTGGTGGGTTTGAAAAATAGACCCTTGCTAGTACTGGTGATTTGTTTGTTTTCGCTTGAAAAACACCATTTTCAAACGATTGCATATCCAGTGTTCGATCGCTCATTTTCAAGGCCCCGAGAAACAAGCCTGGACGAGCTTTGGGGGTTTCCATGAACATTTTAACTCGCTATTCAGTTCTTAAAGAGGTTTTACCAGCTGAGTTCAAGCGAAAACAAAAGGGACTGATGCCAGTGCTATACAATGACCTAGCAGTATATTTCTCAAGACCTATCAGTGGCTTTTCTTGGCAACCGTGCTAAATACTACTTTTGATACTGTTTCCCACCATTGATTCGTGTTTTCACTTTAAACTTAGTATTGGTAGTTTATCAAGGGTTAGTTGAACCTATGCATGCTAAGTGTGGGTCATATGCAGTGTGGTTCGGGTTTTAAACCAAAGATCTGGAAGATAAGGCCCACTGCTATAATTGAGTGAATTACATCCAAACGTATTCATACCTATTAATTTACATATATTTTGAGATATCACTGGGCATTTCGCGAATGCGAACGCTATAGTAGCGTTCCAGCTGGCGGAGCTCGGGCTCGTCTTCGGTGGTGATGAAGTTGATGGCCACGCCTTTGCGGCCAAATCGACCAGAGCGTCCAATCCGATGCAAATAATTCTCTCTGTTGGCAGGCAGATCATAGTTGATGACCAGGGATACCTGCTGAACGTCAATACCTCTAGCCCACACATCCGTGGAGATGAGGACACGAGATGTGCCTTGGCGAAACTCATGCATTACTGAGTTGCGATCCTTTTGCGACATTTCACCATGCATGGCGGCAACAGTGAAGTTTGCCTGTCTCATTTTGGAGGAGAGCCAGTCCACCTTTGCTCTTGTATTACAGAAGATAACCGACTGTGTGACTGTGAGGGTATCGTACAGGTCACAGAGAGTATCGAACTTCCATTCTTCTTGTTCGACATTAATATAAAACTGTTTGAGTCCTTTCAGAGAAAGCTCATCACGACGCACAAGGATCCGAACCGGATCGGTCATGAACTTTTTGGTAAGGCTCAGGACTTCAGACGGAAGCGTTGCCGATACCACTACGACCTGGGCACTGGGCGGAAGCAACCGGTAAATCTCGGAAATGTTCTTTTGAAAGCCCTGCTCAAGGAGCGTGTCGGCCTCATCCAAAATGAGCATTTTGATGTGTCTGGGGGAAAGGTGTGCTCTTTTAAGCATATCTCTCATTCTGCCTGGCGTTCCCGAAACAATTTGGGGCTTCTGGGCAAGTTTTTTGGCATCGTCACCAACGCTCACACCGCCAATGCATGCATAGCAGGAGACATGCATATAGTCGCCTAAGGAAGTGATAACCTGCTGGATTTGAACCGCCAGTTCTCTTGTTGGGCTAATTACCAAGGCTTGAGTTTCTTTGCTTTTTGGCTCAATGCTTTGCAGCATGCCAATACTGAAGGTGGCAGTTTTGCCTGTGCCGGATTGGGCTTGGGCAATTGTATCTCTGCCGGAAATGATTTGCATGATTGCCCGGCTCTGGATGGCCGAGGGTTTTTCAAAACCATAATTATAGATTCCCTTGAGCAGATTCTCTTTAAGATTCATCTTTTCAAAAGACTTGACGGCCTTGACCTTGTCACTGACCTCGATATCCTCTTCATTAAGATCATCCATGCTGAGTAAAAAAAATTGGCTATCATCTGCACTACTTATCAAAGGCTCGATCCAAACCAAAAACTAGCACAACTCTCCTTATCCGAAAATGACTTATGTGGTACTTGTTGGAGGTGGCCATGCCGCTGGCAAGCGGACGGTTTGCCGGGATCTCAAGAAAGTGCTTTTGGAGAATAAAGGAGACCTCGATCTACAGATCACCTTAGCTGATATGTCCGAGTTCCAAATTGATCCTTTCCGGCCCACTGTAGACTTCCCCGCCCTCATTGATTATATCAATGGGCTGAAATCGACCGAATCTGAGGTGGTGGTTTTGGTACATGGAAATTATGCTCTGGCAGACGCTACGTTGCGGGACATGGCCCGAGTGAAAGTGTTTGTAGATACCGATGCTGATTGTCGACTTTCGCAATGGATTTTAAGAGATGTTTGTGACAAGGTCCCCTTGGATACGGTCTTGACAAAGTACCTGGAAAAGTGCCGACCTGAGTTTCAAAAGTATATTGAGCCTACCAAGAAGTATGCGGATTTGCTTCTTCCTAAAGGCTCCGACACATTGGGCATCATGGTCATGGCTACGAGTTTGCTTGATCAGATTCGTCTTGCCGGCGATGGCGATAGCCAGCCATTGGTTCCTATTTTGACATCTTTGGACCTTCGACGAGAGGTCCTGGAAGAGGACCAGAGATATTATGCAGCCATTTAACGTATTTAAATACCACTACTTTTTACACCACTACTTTTTTACACCACAGTGTAGTATGGCAACTACTACTAAGTGAGACTTTTCTAGGCAAGATCTAAGGTGCTAGATTGCCAAATCTAACATGCCATCTGATATGTATAGCTAGCTAGCTAGCTGGGAAGGAGGTTTGGAAGGAGCTTGGGAAGCTGAGGACCCTGACCCCACCCCACATTGCCAGTCGGTAAGGTAAACATTGCGCCCGAGTCCCAATTTGACCTTTCCCCCCTTTTGACAGATAATGGTGGATAAGGATTTAGCCGACCTTGAAGCGCTCTATGCCGAGATTTTAGGCTCTGACGAGTCTGATGTGGCTGCTGATGAAGATAATCTAACTGTAAAGACTGAGAAAGACTCCAGGCCTGCTGAGCCGGCCGCTGGATCGTCGGTACCGCCGGCAGGTGCGGAAGCATTGAAACAAGACGGTGGGGCCGTTAAGCCTCTGGCTAGTTTGAAAAAGGCCGAGACATCCAAAAGTCCTTTGGAGACTGCCGCTGGGAAGGAGTCTGCTGTGACGGCTGTGAAGAAGGCTGAGCCTGCTGAGCCTGCTAGGCTGGCCAAAGAGACCAGCGTCAAGGAGTCGGCTGCGGCCCAAGAGAAGAACCCTTCTACAAAGGTGAAAGAGAGTCCTAAGCAAGACAAGATACCTTCGACTACTCAATTGGAGTCGGACGACTCGGAAAGAGATGACGCCGACGATGCTTTGGACGTCATGGCCGCTGCCATTGCGGCAGCCACAAAGCCTAGAAAGAGCTCGCCTGATCTCGCAGCGCCTCTGTCGCATACGTCGGATGTTCTTGGTGAGAAGCTGGCTTCGATTGATACCAAAGGCAACACGCAGTCGGTGATTGAGCCTCCCAAGGCTGGTCCAGAGGTGCCCAAGAAGGCGCTGGACGGCCCGCTGCCCGAGTCTCCGCCACTTCTGGTCGAGATTGAGAACCATTTACCGGCCAACGATCTGCCCGAGTCGGTGGAAATTGCCAAAGGCATTCGAGTTGCGAAAACCAACCGAAAAGTCAAGCCGGCCCATTTTGTGGACAGCGAGCCTGTTGCCGTGGAGACCGAGGTCACGGTTCTTCCGGCTAAACAGGTTGCCAAACAGGTGGCCGACCAGGTTGCAAAGGACGTTGCTGCCAAGAAGGCCGCAAACCGGCCCGTCATTGACACTGAGCGCGCACAGCTCGCGGCGGCGTCCTCGGCCACGTCTCCTTATTCTTATTCGCCGGTCAGTGCGACCTTCAATGTGCGTCGCGTGTCTGAGATCCTTACTCCCGATGGGATTCCAAACATTGCGGTCGATGCCGTGACGGATGTCGATGCAGAGATTGTCCAAGAGGCTCCAGCTGCCTCCGAGCCCAAGGCTGAGGCCGAGGAGCCTGCGAAGCCAGTGAATCCTGAACCGCAAGAAAAGAATAAAGATATTGTGCCTTCAAAGGCTGAGTCCTCAAAGGCTGAGTCCTCAAAGGCTGAGCTTTCAAAGACTGAGACTTCAAAGCCTGAGCCTTCAAAGAGCGTGCCCTCAGAGAGTGTGCCCTCAAAGACTGAGACCAAGCCTACCGAAACCAAGGAGACCAAGGAGACCAAGGAGACCAAGGAGACCAAGGCGTCCGAGCCTGTGGAGGTTGTTGAGGCCGCCGGCAAGAAGTCTCAAAAGAAAAAGAAGAAGAACAAGAAGAAGAAGAAGGCCGAAAGTGCACCTGATGCTGCGGCTGCCGAATCTGAGGAAGATTCAAAGCCCGACGAGGCCGCGGAGACGAAACCTGTTGAGACCCACACCATTGGAAAGAGTGCACAGGAGATCCCGAAGATTTCTGTTGTCTCGCTAGCTGAGAACGCTGCAACTGAAAAGGCTGTGGACCCGGTCAAGGCCGCGCCAGTCAAGGCTTCGGAGCCCAAGCCAACCGACCACTCCAAGGAAATCAATACCAAGCAGGCGTTGCTGGAAGAGCCTGCCAAGATTGCCCAAGCAGCCAGTGATGTGGAAACTGCAAACGCAGACACATCTAAGCTGGCAAATAAGACAGATACCGCCAAGGCGACCGCAAAGGCGGATGTGAATCCTGAAGTCAAGCCTGTCAAGTCCGAAGCCAAGTCCGAAGCCAAGTCTGAAGCCAAGCCTGACACTGTTGAGACCAAGGAAGCTTTGTCTGACACAGAGCCCAAGGCTAAGACTGATGCTAAGGAGCTCAAGACCGAGGTTAAGTCTGATCCTAAGGAAGAGACTGCTGGAGCTAAAGCAGCTATCGAAAAGACTGCCAAGGAAGCTAAAGCAGAAGCTACGGAAGCTAAGGCAGATTCTACGGAAGCTAAGCCTGATAGCAAGGCCGATGTCGAGGATGCCGTGACGAAGGAAGCTAATCCTGACGTTAAGGCTCCTCAGGTGGACGCTAAGGCCATCAAGGCGGATCTCAAGTCCGAAACTACGGCCGAAGCCCAAGACGCCAAATCCGTTAAGGTGGATGGCAAGCCTGACGCGACCGCCGAAGCCAAGCCTGAAGTCAAACCTGATGCGAGGCCTGTCAAGGCAGACTCCAAGGCCGAGCTTAAAGCAGACGCCAAAACAGCCAAGCCTGATGTTTACCCAGAAGTCAAGCATAAGGCCGTTGCCAAAGACTCTAAGGCAGATAATGTCACTACAAAGACTCCGACTGTGTCTGAGCCTGAGTCTGAGCCAAAGACTGAGGCTGTGCCTGAGCCTAAGATCGAGAAGGCTGAGAAGACTGCGGCCAAGCCCGAACCCACCGAAACCAAGACCGATACCAAGACCGACATCGAGTCCGAGGTCCTGGAGACGGCCAAGGAGGTAGCGAAGGACGTCAAAGGCTTGTTCACTAAAACGGAGGCCAAGACCGAAGCCAAGACCGAAGCCAAGACCGAAACTAAGACGGAGCCCCAAGCCGAGTCCAAGGGTCTATTCGGCTCGCTGGCTGCTGCTGCCACTGCAACTGCAGCTGCCGCAACCGCAACTGCATCCGCCGCAGCT
The DNA here is from genome assembly GCA_022577695.1 of Wickerhamiella spandovensis. NCBI lineage: Eukaryota > Fungi > Ascomycota > Dipodascomycetes > Dipodascales > Trichomonascaceae > Wickerhamiella > Wickerhamiella spandovensis. The sequence goes on along the minus strand of JAKIRT010000004.1, from coordinate 437,582 downwards.
GCCGCGGTCAGTGGCTCCAAAGAGCCAGCCAAAGACGCGCCCACTGAACCCCCCAAGGAAGCCACCAAGGAAGCCACCAAGGAAGCCACCAAAGAGCCCACATCGAGTGCTCCCCAAAAAGCGAGCTCCATCGACAACACCGTCTATTTGTACGTCTCCCTGGCCAGCGGAGTTCGCGGCAAAATGTCGGCCTTCAACAAGGCCACGGCCATTCTCAAGGCCTACAACATCGAATTCACGCCCGTGGAAGTCACCATGGATGAGACTGCCCGACGCCTTTGGAAACATAAAGGCGCCGACAAAAACAAGATGCTGCCGGCGGTTGTGCGGGACCGCGAAATCAAAATGGATTATAACGAGCTGCTGGAGGCCAATGAGAACGAGGAAGTGGACGAGATCATCTTCGACGACTTCTGAAATCCTATTAGCGTAGCATTAATGACCATGCGCTATCTCAATGGCTGCTGGCGGCTGGCTGCTAGTGGGTTTCGAAACGAGCCTGGATCTCGATTTGTATTGAGATCCTTACATAATTTTTTTTCTAGTAACAATGTCCGACTATGAATCTGACGACGAGTACGGCTCGGCTTCGGTGTTACTAGGCTATGCCGGCAAAGCCGAGAAAGAGTCGAATCTGACTGCCTTGGATAACCATCTTGGCGGAACCGCGATTTGGTTTAAAAACACCCCTCCTCCGGAGGAGTACTTTCAGTGCGATGTGTGCAAGGCCCGCATGGCTCTGTTGACACAGATCAGCTGCCCATTGGACGATAAAGACTACGACCGCTCTCTTTACGTGTTTTCGTGCTTGAATTCCGAATGTCGGCGCAAGGCAGGCTCTATCAAAGCCGTTCGAGGCGTCCATGACAGTGAAGAAGTCCGTCAACGCATTCAGGATGAGCTGGAAGAAGAGTCCAGACAGGACGAGCCCAATCAGGATGAGCGGCCCGATATCTCTGACCGTCTTTTTGGAGCTGCTGGTTCCGATGCTCCTACCGCTAACCCTTTTGCATCCAATCCCTTTGCATCCAATCCTCTTGGAACAACTGACTTTGCCAGTGACAAGAAACCTGCTGCTGCAAAGCCTACTGCTGCAAAGCCTATTGCTGCGAAGCCTGCAACTGACGAGGAACCTTCTGCCGAGGAGGAGAAGGTCGCCGAGGAGGAGAAGGTGCCCTCGTTTCCTTGCAGGGCTGTGGACGTTGAAGAGGAGTTCCTGACTCCAGAGAAGCTTCCTTCCAATGTAAAGATCGAGGAGCTTGGGGATGATGTCCTGGAGACATCCACTGACAGTGCTAGTGCCGGTGAGATGCCGCTGGATGCCGAGGCTGCTGCGTTGGCTGCGTCGGTGTCGGATCCGGTGTTTACAAAATTCGTGATGCAGCTCGAGCATAACCCCGAGCAGGTTCTGCGCTATGAGCGGTTCTTGAAACCTATTCCGTATGCCAATGATGGCCTTTTTGAGATCCTCACGCACCCCGAGAAGCTGCCCGAGTCGCCGCTGGACAAAAAGCCCCGTGACTTCGAGCTCCAGCTGATGCCCCATCTGATCTCCGAGCTGGAGTCGGATGAGATGCTTCTGGATGGCATGGAGTGGGGAACCATTGTCGTTGCCACTAGTAAAGATGATGCGTTGCCGCCTCTGGATAAGAACGGCGTTGGCTATGCTCAGGAGTGGGTTGGTGTGCAATGGGAGCAACAGCAATAGTTATTTATGGATGTACATGTACGGAACAGTGCAGAGTGTATAATAGAAGAATATGTACAGACGATACAGGTACTATATATGCAGAAGAATATGGTCGATCACAAGTACCGCTTTGTGACGACCTCTTCATAAGCCTCGATGGCGTCGTTGGCTTCGAACTTGTCCCAGTTCTCAAAGCTAACGCCATACTCGGAGTTCTTGTGGGCCTCCTGGACCTGATCCTTGCCGTGCTGGATGGTCGAGAGTTTACCCGAATAAATGGTCTCGCCATCTCTGACCACTTGGACCAGCGTCCGAGGAGTAAATGAGCCCTTGGTGACCTTGATACCGGCCACCTTGATTTGGTGCTTCTTGACGGTGATACTAAACACCTGGCGAATCTCGGCATTGCCAATGACTTTGCGAGATACCTGCGGGTTCAGCTGCTCAGACAGCTCCGCAGAGATCGCCTCCAGCGCCTTGTAGATAACATCGTAGCGGCGGATCTCCACCTTGTGTTTTTCGGCCAGGCGCTGGATCGGACGAGGCACGTCGGTTGCAAAGGCAATAATGCAGGCTTTGGCAGCATCGGCTCTAAACACGTCGTTCTCAGTTACAGGACCCACCGCGCTATACAACACAGTTGCTGCCACTTCATCGTTGCCCAGGTCATTGATGCAGTCCGAAACAGCCTCTGCGCAGCCACCAACATCAGCCTTGACAACATAAGATACTTTGAGAGGCCCACTTTCCGAAGGACCCTCCTCAGACTCGACATCTTTAGGATCCAGTCCCAGCTGCACGCGTTCTTCACGCTCCATAGCCTGCTTGGCATGGAGGTGATCCAGGCGTCTGTTTTCGTTAATGATTTCCACTTGTTTGGCCTCCTTGGCTTCCTGGATAAGTCGCTCGCGATTCGCAACAACGCGTTTGGCGAAATCATCGCTCTTGGCCTCGAGAATCGTATCACCAGGTTCGGGAAGATCGTGCCAGCCAGTGACCCGCACCGGCATGCCCGGCTTGACCATTTTCATGGGCTTGCCATTCTCGTTGGTGAGCTGACGCACCTTGCACCAAGTAGTGCCAGCTACCAGGGTCTTTTTGGCCGTCAACGTTCCTCTGCGCACGATAATGGTGGCCGTGGTACCGACGCCTTTGAGCTTTTGTGACTCAACAACAACGCCCTCGACGTTGTCGTTATCAGGTGCCCGCACATCTAGTACTTCGATGAGAGCAGTAAGCGCGGCTTCGAGATCATCAAGACCTTGCTTGGAAACGGCAGACACAGGAATACATTGCGTGTCTCCACCATAGTCTTCAACGTCAACCCCGGCAGCTGCCAAGTCGGCAATTGCCTTCTCAGGCTTGCTATCGGGCCGATCGATCTTGGTTAGTGCCACCACCATAGGCACACCAGCAGCCTTGGCATGCTTGATGGCTTCTTTGGTCTGAGGCATCACCGAGTCGTCGGCAGCCACCACAAGCAGAATGATATCGGTGAGATTGGCGCCGCGTTGGCGAAGTTTCAGAAACGCTTCGTGGCCGGGTGTGTCGAGAAAGCAGATATCTTTCGGGGTATGTCGAAACCGAGTCATGAACGCACCAATATGCTGCGTGATTCCACCCTTTTCACCTTTAACCAATTGAGAGGACCGGAAATAGTCCAGCAGCGTGGTCTTGCCATGATCCACATGGCCCATCAGCGCAATAACTGGCGGCCGAGCCGGCACTGCTGCTGGGTTCTCGGGCAGGGGCTGGGCATAAATATCGTCGCCGTGATTTTCGTTAATTAGGGCCGTAATTCCAAGCTCGTCGGCAATCAGCTGAGCATTCTCGTCGTCCACAATATGATCGGGATCAGTTTCGCTGTAACCCATGGCTTCCATTCTTTTTTGCAGGTCCACAAACCGGATATTCATTAAAGTAGCCAGATTCGACACAGTTGCAAACTTTGGTAGCGTGATCTCCTTTTTGGGAGCCTGGCGCTTCTGAGGGCGCTGAGGGCGTTTCTGCGTGTATTTCGACCGAGAAAATATTAAATTAGCCGGACGGTATAGCCGACATGGTCTCAGGCTCCGGGACCACATTTTGAAAAATTAAAGTCAGCAGGGAGGTTCCGGTTAGACGCTTGTCTTGAAACTCAAGTAGTCAATTTATCTACAGACCAGAGCTCTATAACATACGTTGCGTTGCTTAATTCGCGTTCCATAGTAGAACATAGTAGAACTATAGGTCGATCTTTGCTCTTGGAGCGTAACTCGATAAAGATGGAATCTAGTCTATTTCTTGGCCGTCTTTTTCTTGGACTTGGACTTTGATTTCTTGGACTTTGACTTCTTGCTGTTCTTGCTGGTCTTGCTGGTGTCCGACTCGACAACCTCTTCGACAGTAGTGCCTGTGTCGGCTTCTGGGGTAGAAGTCTTTGTGGGGGCAGCAGAAGGGAGCTCGACCTCGGGTTCGGTCGACGCTGCCTTGGGTTCTTGAGGAGCCTCGGCTGAGGGCTCAGAGTCCTTCTTGAGAGTCTCCTTTGGAGCCTCCTTTGTGACCTCAGTCTCCTGCGGAGTCTTGGTGGCCTCCAGAGTAGGAGCCTCCTCGGCAGCCTCATCAACATCGTTCTCATGTGTATTGTTCAGGCTCCAGAAGTAACCCTTGGACGCCAGCAGATTAGCCGGCGTGTCAAACTCCACGAGCTGGCCCTTGTCGAGCACCATGATGCGGTCCGAGTCCATGATGGTATTGAGACGGTGCGCGATGGTGATGATGGTGCGGTCCTTGAACTGCGACCGAATGGTCTGCTGCACAATCGCGTCCGTCTCAACATCAACAGACGCCGTCGCTTCATCCAGCACAAGGATCTTGGCCTCATGAACGAGCGCACGGCCCAGACAGATGAGCTGCGACTGGCCGCGGCTCAGGTTGTCGCCGCCGTCGACCAACGCAGTATCAAGACCGCTGCCCAGCTTGGAAAAGTGGTCCTTGAGATGGCACAGATCGAGAACCTGCCACAGCCGCTCGTCGTCGACCAGCCCCAGCGGATCCAGGTTCTGTCTCAGAGTACCCTCGAAAATCTGCGCGTCCTGGGGGATAATCGACAGTTTGGAGCGCAGGTCGGTCAGGCCAATCTTGGACGTGTCGACGCTGTCGACCTCGACGTGGCCGCCGCTGCCCTCAAGCAGGCGGAATAACGTGAGCGTCAGCGTACTCTTACCGGAGCCAGTGCGGCCTACAATGCCGATCTTTTCCTGGGAATTGATCGAGAACGAGATGTTCTTGAGCACGTCGGGGCCCTGCTCGCGGTACCGCGCTGAGAAGTTGTCATAGGCAACGGCACCGTTTTTGGGCCAGTCACCAGCAGGGGCGGTCTCGGCAATCTCGTAGGGCGCCTCGCGAGGGGTATCAATGTACTCGAGAATCCGCTCCAAAGCCACGCCGGCAACCTCGAGATCGGCCCAGAAGAAAATGACTTGCTGGACCATGATGCCGAGGCGCAGACTGCTCTGCAAAACAACACCGACGAAACCCACGCTCAGCGAGCGGTGGTAAACAAGCACAACCATGGCCAACGCGGTGGCCAGACCGAGCACGGTGGTCATGCCCTGCACGCGCCACGCCAGCCAGCGGCGGGCGTTCATCTTGAGGAATGTGCAGTCGATCCAGTAGTCGGTGCGGTAGTCGTAAGTCTCGATGAATTGCTGCGTCGAGTCGAAGCTGCGGATGATGGCCGCGCCCTTGACGGACTCTTCGATATGCGAGAGAATGGGCGAGTTGGCCGCAGAGCTCATGCGCGAAAGTTGTCGCGACGCAGGCACATACAGCTTGCGGTAGTAGTTGGAAAGGAACGCCAGCGGCAGGACCACGAGAATCACAATGGGCGCGCCAATCAGAACCAGCAGGATCATCACTAGCGAGTTGAGAATCGACCGCACAAAGTAGTATAGGTACGTGGGCAGCGTGTTGTCCAGGTTCTGCATGTCGGTGGTGAAGCGGTTGACGATCTTGCCGAGCGGCGTGCTGTCGAAAAGCGACATGGGTGCATGCATCAGGCTCTCGAGCATCTCGTCGTGCAGCACCTTGGACACGCGGATGGCCACAGTGCCCATAAACCACACCACGGTGATGAAAATCGTCAAACTGGCCGTGGCCGTCAGCAACAGGTACACAATCACATAGAACTTTGCGTCCGAGAGGTTGGTGAAGTTCTTGTTGGACAGCTCGCCCAACCAAACGTTGACGCTGTTCATCACCAGCACCGAGAAGATCATAAACAAAAAGCTGCCAATGAGGGTCCAGCGGCCCGCAGAGTCAAAGTAGCGCTTGAAGATCGAAACCGACACGGCCTCGGCGCCCTGCTCCTCGTCGTCCTGGCTCTTTTGCAGCGTCGGCTGCTCGTCCGAGATCGACGTGCGCCGCGTGCGCGTGCCCGACCGAGCAACGTGCTCCTTGCGGTCCTCGATGGTGATGTTCTCAATATCGCCGCCGGTGCCAAACTCCTTGATGAGCCGGAAAATCGCAGACTTGTCTTTGTTGTCCAGTACCTCCTGCAGCGTGCCCTGCTCGACGATCTTCTTGTCTTGCAAGGCGATGATCTTGGAGGCATGCGACAAAACCCTGACGTTGTTGGTCGCCAGAATGATGGTCTTGGAGGCAACAAGACCGTCCTTGCCGAGCACGCGATCAATCAAATGCGCAGAAACATGTTCATCAACCGCCGACAGCACGTCGTCCAAAACAAGAATGTCAGCGCGCGAGTAAAGGGCGCGGGCCAGCGAGACGCGGGCCTTTTGGCCGCCCGAAAGCGAAATGCCCCGCTCGCCCACATCGGTGTTGTCCTTTTCAGGCAGCTGCGCGATATCCTTGGAAAGATCGCACGCCTCCAGCACCTCGTGGTAGTAGTTTTCGTCGTACTTGCGGCCAAACAGAATGTTCTCCTTGACGGTCTTGTTCTGCAGCCACGCTTCCTGCGCGCAGTACGCGAGCGTGCCGCGCAGCGTCAACAAGCCGTCCAGAATCTTGAGCTCGCCGCACAGCGTCTTGAGGAATGCGGTCTTGCCGCTGCCGACACGGCCGGTGATGCACACCAGCTCGCCGGGCGACGCGTCGGTGGTGATATTGCGCAGGGCGATCTTGTCGTCGGTATCCTCGCCGTTCCACGAGACGGTGACGTCGTCGAACTCGACGCTCTTGTCGTGGAAATCGCTGGACGCAGGCAGCCGCAGCATGTTCTTATAATCCTGCTCATCCTGAACCAGCAGCTCGTTAATACGCGTTTGGCCGGCCATGGCTTTGCCAATTGACGTCACCGCCATCGGCAGCGCCATGAACGGCATCGTCACGTACGCCAACAGCGCCAGCACAGCAAACACCACATCAGGACGCAGCTCGCCCTGCTGGAAGTACAGGTAGGTAATAAAGACGGCCGCAGCCACAAAGTCGCCCATCATCGACCAAATCGCCGACATGGAAGCAAACCATTTCTGCATGCGTGCCTGCATGTCCATCTCACCGGACCGGATATCCGAGATCTTCTTGAAGAACGGCAGCTCCCAGGCATACAGTTTCAGCGACTTGATGTTGCGGAACGCGTTGCTGGTGGCCTTGTTGCGCTCGTCCTTGACCTTCATGATTACAGGGAAGTAGTTGTACATCATCTTGGAGATGAAGCCCGAAAACGGCACAAACAGCAGGTAAAGAGGCACGGCCGCAAACATCGTGTTGCCGATAAACATGTACAGCTGCATTGTCGACAGAACCAGGGCGATAGGCGCGCTCACGAGCGTGGGAGCAAGGCCAATGGCGCTCTCAATCATGTCGGTATCCACACTGATCAGGTTCATGATCTTGGCGGCATCGAACGTCTCGCGGCTCTTGGGCGACAGCCGCAGAGCTTTGCGGTAGATCATGCCCATCAGCGAAGTGCGCGACACAATGTATGCGTAGGCGTTGATCAGCGACAGCACGTTCTGGAACGCGGCCGAAAACAGCGGCAGAACACCGACCAGCACCGCGTAGTATGCGGCCGGGAAAATGGGGTCGTCAAAGTAGTAGTAGTTTTGCAGCGACCGCAAAAAGTAGGCCAGTGCCAGCGGCCGCATGAACGTAAACGCCTCGCTCAGAATATCGGCAATAACCATGCCCACCATCTTCCATCTCAGCACGTACATCACCGACAAAATCACCCGGTACTTTGAGCTGTCGGGGTATCTCTCGAGCTCGGCCGCGAGCTTGGCGTGCGTGTTGACCGAGTTCAGGCCCTGCACGGGCTGCGGGAAGTCCTCACGAGTCAGACGGGTCTCGGCGCCCTTTTGCAACAACGGCGTCATAAACGACAGCGAGATCTTGTCGAAGGCGTTGACAGTGTCGAATGCAACCACACCGCCATTGCGGTCGACGCTCAGCTCCAGGGCGAACGCAATCAGACCGAATGCGGCTGTCAACACAAGCAGGTAGGCGTTTCCCTGATGGCGCAGCAGCGCATCCACCGCCAATCCGACCGACGTGAGGCAGATTCCCAGCCAATACACCAGCAGCTCGCTGCTTGCGACTCTTACGCGGCCCTCCTGGGCGTAATGCAGCAACGCGGCCGCAGCACCGCCGAGAATAGCCACCCACTCGGCGGGCACGGGCTGCGATCCGTCGGCCATGAAGGCCGTGAGGCGCAGCACGGGACACGCGAGCGCAAAGATAAACGAAATGCGGCCCAGGGCAGTGCATTTGCCGCGCTCGTGCTTCGAAAGCCGGTACGACTCGAACAGTAGCGGCAGGATGGCCATCAGCGACACCAGGCCGTCGGCAGCCACCAGCAGACAGGTGGACAGAAACTCTGTTTTCGGATTGAAAACAGGGAAATCGTGCGGCGAACATTTCGTGGTTCCCGTGAACCATTCCGGAAGTGACAGGGTCACGGGGAACGTCTCCTGAACCTTGAGGGTCCACAAGAGGTTGTCCATCGCTGGGAGGATGATGCGGCACCCAGGTTGATAAGCGCCGTACGCAGGCACCGTGCCGCAGCCCTGCAGCGCGCCGCAGCTCGCGTGTCGCCAGGCCGTCTGTGGAGCCGCCTGTACTAGATTTAGCTCTTTTCTTTCTGTTTCTCAGCAATCCTCTGTTTGCGTTTTCTCGGCCTCGAAAAACCAGTCCAGAAATCGGTTCGCGGTGTCTGTTACCATAGCTATTTACGAACAGATTTCTACTCTCAGGGCTAAAGCTCGTCGCGTATTCGCGTCACCGAAGAGTAACCCCGGGCCCGCTCTACCGCCTTTAGGCGGCCCAGGGGGTGCGGGGGAAACCCCCGCAAAACGCGACACTAAAGAAAATAGACAATAAAAATACGGCTGCAGATTTATAGACGCTGGCGCTCGAGATGGTGGATGATGCTGTCTAGCGCTCGAAAATTGCCGGTGGTGTCCGCGTACTTGCGGTGCGTTCTGGTAGCAACATGGTCGGTGAAGTCCTCGAAGCGTTCCATGCAATTTTCACAGAAGCCGGGCTTGGTGGCCTTGGGCCGCGCAGACACCATGAGCGGCGCCGGCGGCGGCACCACCTTGCGCTGCAGGTTGGTGAGCGCACGCGAAGCCAGCGCATGCGGCGCACCGAGCCCATTGCCGGGACCCTCGCCGGTGGTGGTGACAGACTTGACTGCCGACGTGGCCGAGTACCGCTGCATGCCCGACGCGGTGATCTCGCAGAAGCGTCGGGACAGCGTGGGGACGGCACTGGCCATCATGGAGCCCTCGCGCGACTCGCGAGCAGGGTCTGTCTTTTCCAGCTCGGCCTCGATCTCCTGTTCCAATTCGGGCACCTGTTCAGGCACCTGTTCAGGCACCTGTTCAAGCACTCGTTCAAACACTCGTACGGGCACCGGTTCGGGCACTCGTTCGGGCGCAGGCCGGCCAGCGTTTCTGTTGAGATCCAGCGGCTGCAGGGCCTCCACATCGGACTCTTTGCTGTTGCTGTCCTGAGCTTGGCCGTCCTTGGCAACGATTTGAGTGTGGAGGTGCGGGGCTGGATCATTCTCTTTTAAGGTGCCTTGCGCAGGCGTGCCAAGTTCTATAGACCGCACGCGTTTGTTGAGGTGGTGGGGCTCCAAAGCTCGGCGTTTGCGGCTCGTGTCGACATGCTTGCGGCGTCGGAGTCCCGCGCCATGGTCGTGTAGGAAGGGGCACATTCCAATGGGCGTGACGCGGAACTGGGGCCACTCGCCCTCGTAGATTGACGCGCAGCGCGGCCACTCTTTATGTAGCAACGTCTGGTGGATATGTGACGGATCCCAAACCATGATATAAGGGCCCTTGAAATATTGATAGTCCTCGCGGCGCGCGGTGGGGTCGCGATCTGAGGGACCTACGAGCTTTTCTTGCTCGAGAAGTTGCGACAGCTTGGCTGATTGAGATTCATTAAGCTCTTTTGTGGGCGAGTGCCCTAGCAGCGACGTCAAAAAGCGCACCAGCTTGTCGTGCGTCCACACCTTCATGCCCAGCTGCTTGGCCTTGAAAATCACATCATTCCGCGCGTGGTCGCCGTCAGGGTCGCGGCGCGTCACGACGTGGGTAACGTTGCGGTCGAAAAAGGGCCTGAACTGCGAGCCCAGTAGCGACAGATGGTCCTTTATAGTAGCAATGGACGATTGGTCGATGCCGTCCAGATAAAACTGGGCCTGGCCCATGATTTTGCGCCACTGGCGCCGCCATTCACGCATCTGAGGATCATCAACCTCTTCAGCAGGCTTTGTTTGCCGACGAGCGTTGGCTGTGGCATCGGGCACCGCTTGTAACGGGACCCGGGCCATTTTTTTTTGGTGTTGTTTGGGTTGACGTTCGCGGGCTGACGCGTGAACTGCAGAAGAAATCGGGTACTACCCATGCAGGGTTAGGGAGTTGCCCAGCGCTCCCAGCTTGAGGCTTGTTTATTCTTTGATTGGGAGAGCACACGCTGGGAGCACCACCCTCAAGCCGTACTTACGGGTCCCCAGCCAGGGTTGGGGAGCGTTGGTACAACAACCGTTTCCCCCCCAAAGGTATGTTATGGCCTGCGCGTCAGCCTGTACTCGCAGCTTCAAATGCTCGCCGCCCTGGTGTCTGCGTCAGCGCTTCTCTTTTGGTACAAGGGCACGAGGCTAAAAATAGCTTTTTATAAAAGGGTGCTGAAAGGTTGAAAATATGAAAATAGTCGAAAAAATAGAAAGAACCAAAAAAAAATCTACATAATACTGCACTTCTTGTCCTTTTCCTTTTCCTTGTGACCCTTGCGGCTCTTGCGATGGCTCGAGGATACTTTCTTGGCTGCAGGCAGATCGGCCACAGGAGCAGCAGGAGCAGCAGGCGCCGCCGGTTCAGCCACCGGCGCAGGAGCAGCAGCAACAGGAGCAGCAGCAGCAGCAGCAGCAGGGGGAGCGGTCTCAACAACTTCCTCATTCTCCTCTGCGAGCTCTGCATTGCGGTAGTCGCGGGTTAAACGGGCAGCAGTCAGAAACACCTTCTCGGCATTGACGTTGAGCTTGGCACTGGTCTCGTAAAACGACATGCCCAATTCGCGAGCCATCTGCTCGCCTTCCTGAAGACTGACACTGCGGTCTTCAACACGGTCACACTTGTTGCCCACAAGCACTGCACCAAAGGGCTCGCCATCCTTGACCCGCAAGATCTGGTTGTAATAATGACGGATACGCATAAAGCCGTTACGCTCCGTGATGGAGTACACCAGCAAGAAACCTTCGCCATCGCGGATCCACTGGTCCCGCAGGGCCGTGTACTCTTCCTGGCCAGCAGTGTCCAGCACCTCCAAGGTGGTGGGCTGACCGTCCAGCACGATCTTCTTGCGGTACGAGTCCTCAATGGTGGGGTCGTACGTCTCCACAAACTGGTTCAGGCACAGCTGAATGGTCAACGCCGTTTTACCGACGCCACCATCGCCCAGAATGGCCAGCTTGTACATATTGGAATCGTGCCGCAACGCCATGGTATGATGTAAGGCGATAACGTTGTGGTTCTTAGGTCCCACTGAGGACTAGAAAGACGCATCTAAGCCGCTTTAAGAAAGGGGTCAACCTAAGCGTCTAGGCTCCTCCCAACAGGCCCGGGGCCATAAGCAGAGTCTTGGGCAGTAGTATAGCAAAGCTGGAGCCCTTACTGACTCCCAATTAGGCCTTTGCGCACTCTGCCCATTCTAAGCGGATTGTTACTGGTCTTTGCAGCCTAGTTCCCATTCCTAAGCACGGAAGAAGGGACCTGCAGGGTCTCGGTAGTAGCCTAGCACAGCAACACGCAATTGAATCTTTACACTATGTACATTTAGTTATTGCCCTTTTCCAAATAATTCTCGGCATCTTCTCTGAATGGCCTTCGCAGAGGCTCTGTGCGAGGCTGCCAGATCTCCTCGCTGGTCTGCTTGTCGGACTTCTGCAGGGCCAGCTGCTGCATGTACCAATGCGACACTCGCTTTTTGCGTTCTTCCTCGGTTGTGATCGTGTTTTTAAGGCAAAATAAGAGCTTATCTCGTTTATCTTGACAGTAGCTCATCTCGCCGTACCGATAATAGTTTCGAACTTGTCCGCCGATGGAGTAGCATTTAAGAAGCTGATCAAACACTTGTGAACAGCTCATTTCTGTAGGAAACGACGACAAATCCGCCGGTGTGGTTTTCTTAACTGCTTGCTTGGCAGGAACTTGGTCCATATCGCCAATAGCATCTTTCACTTGCGAGAGCACATCGTTCAAATCGTCGGACATGACTCAGGCCCATCTCTGCCGTCTGCATGTCTTTACACCGGGCTCCACCCCCTGAGAAGAACAACAATAAAAGAAATGAGCAGAACAAGACGGGGAAAGAGGAGTAAATAAGTGAGGAGATAAAATAAAAGAGACGCTGGAGCGTGTATATAATTAAATAACTATTTGAGAAGCTCATCAAACCGACTGGCAGTTCGAATGCGAGGGCCGTAGAAATAAAAGATCCACGGAATCGGTAAAAGGGCAATGCCTATAAACCCAATCAAAGATCCACCCCAATTGATGCCCAGCTTGTTATACATCTTCATGGCAAATAATGGGAACACGCCGCCAAAAATACTGCGAAGGAATGTGTTTGCAGCAATGCCGCTGGCGGCATATCGTGTATATGCATCCACAATATAGACCAAGCATCCTTGGAAAATCGTGGCGACACCCATACCCATGAGGCCGATGCCAATTACAGGGAAAATCCAATGGATGCCGGCTCTCAAAGTCCAACCATATAAAAAGCATCCGGCAGGCAAGCACCAGGCAACAAACATCATCACGACCAAACGCTCTTCGGGATCAGGCCGACGGCCGATTTCCTTGGCGATACGTGCATATCGTTTTGAATTCCAGATATTGCACATTCCACCCATAACAAAGCCAATCATGTTTGCAATCATGGGAAGATAGGCGACTGCTCCAGTAAAGCCATAGGCTTGATTAAAAGTGGGTCCCACGGATGCAATTACCAAGAACATAACACCGTACACAAAGCTGGCATATAAGGCCATGCAAAGGACAATTGGGGTAGCGAACATCAACAACGGACGCATGCAGTGCACGGTCATAAACTCGCCCAAAGTGAATTTCCATTCTTCGTGCTTGGCATGAAGAGCCCAATTACCGGTCTCTAACCGCAAGTTCTTGGCCCGACGCATGTTCAGAACGGGCAAGTATGTTTCACTAAGACACAGGAAGTTGCCAATCGATACAATGGACATAAGAATGCCGGCCAACCAGGTACCCCAGCGCCAGCCGTATGGACCGGTCTCAACTAGCAGGGCGCCAAAGATCGGTGAAAAGGAACTACCAGCAACAATGCATACCGCATAAAGCACAAGAGCAGCGGCTCTTTGATTTGCCGTCCACATATCGGCCATAGCACCTCCAGAAGATACAATGGGAGCAGCCGCAAACACACCGCTCACAAACCGGAAAACAACTACTGCGGCAATGCTATCAACGTTGGCAATTACCATCATAAAAACAGCAGCAATGAAGGCAGGTACCATTACGCCAATCTTGCGGCCATATACCTCACTTAGAGGAGCAAACATCATGGGGCCCAGCGCATTGCCCAGAATGTAGACGGACATGCATAAAGTAGCGACTTCTGAGCCAACTCCAAATTCGGTTTCAAATTGTTTGGTGGCAGGAGCCACAATTGATACATTAAACTGAGCGCAAAACGTGGTCAGGCCAAATGCAACAGTATGTACGAGCTTTTTCGTTAATGACCAAGATAACGGATTTTCAGGGTCTGTGCGCTCAATAGTGACAATGTTATCAGGATATAACAATTCTAGATCTTCATTATGTCGATCGTGCTCTGTTCGACTGCGCGTCTTTTCGACATTCACTTCCTCGTCACTACTCATGACTCTAAAAAAAGGGGTGGCCTTGGGGGAGGAAAATAGTCATACGGCTATAACCAGGGCAAGAAAAGTCGGGACCCCGACCCTCACCCTGCAGATACCCCGATCGGAAATATGTCAATGGTTGTATTTCTCTTGTGCTATAAACTCCTTTAGAAATAAAATTATATTCGGAGTTTACTCCGCCACTGATAATCACCTCATCCAAACAACTCTCAATACTCTGCCTGCGTGTGGGGTGACTTATCGGCTTATCATCACCCCATCGCCGACAGCTTTTTTCTCCTCACGAACCTGGGTGAGGTCTCGACGTCACCATGACGTAGAAAACTCTATCTAAAGCTTAGTGAAAACTGTAGAGTTATGATGTCATTAGCAAGATAGTATTCAGTATTTTTTTATCAGTGCTCTCTATTGATATCGGCCGTTTTTGGTAGGATGGTCGGCTAAATGCACGATGCCTCGGCTGCGCACGGCCGATTTCGGGAGAATTTCAAACCGTCTTTTCTTCACTATTTCTCTCGATTACTTACAATAACCGGTCATTTAAATATAGATTCTGTTTCCGGATTTGAGCAACTGTCTTTATGGTTCCCTGCAGCTCGATAAGCTTCTTGCTATCTAGGCAGCCCGTTATCACGCTTATCAAACGGGTAATGTCGTCATCGCCTGGAGTCGACCGCAAGTACGACCATGCATCTCGGCAGTTTATATACTTCAGAATATAAGTAGTAGCGATTTTGAGAAAAGAGGGCCGAGGCATGCAAGGGAACGAGGATCTGTGCAAGCGAAAAAAAATTTCAAAAAATAGGCACTCTGGCCGAGCGGTCTAAGGCGCTAGCTTCAGGTGCTAGTATCTTCGGATGCGAGGGTTCGAATCCCTCGGGTGTCACTACTTTTTTTGGTTTTTGTACCCCTGAGACCTTCTAACAGCTATGGAATTTAGCTGACGAGATCTGTAACAAGTCAAGGGCATGTTTGAGATGCGCATGCAGTTACAGCCAAGTACCACTACGATTAGCCGTTGCTATGGGTAGTTGTTTATATTTTTTTATATGTTAAGTATAAATTTGAACATCCTTTTCAAACATGTACGTTTTCGTTTGCATTCTTGTTGGATATTTACCGTTTACATCTCGTGAGGAGGTACTTGAAACTGGCACCTGCAAGGCTGTGAGATGCATCGGACATGGTGAAAAATAAGGGCCAAAAAATATAAAAAATATTGTGGATTCCGTGGAAGCATCAACATAAATATTGCGTGCAGACGCAAGTGACATTTCATACTTGTGGCATCGGAGAAATAAACCCAGATGTTATGCATATGGGTGGCTCTTGTTGATGTACGACAATGCGAATGGCAGATGCGTACACTGCCAAGCCCCTGTCCAAGCCCGAAGGCTGGTGGGGGTATCAGGGGAAATATGCCGCGACCGGGTTCGAAACCGTAAACATAGTGGTCAGAGCTTAGATTTGGGGCTAAGCCATATTGTTGTGGGTTATAAATCAACTTGACACAAATTCGCCAGTGCATGCAGCTGCAGAGTCAAATGCTGAATCTGCGATGTGTAGTACATGCATTACAATAGCAGTATTTACACGTTGCAGATCCCCCTGGCCCGCCGGGCTAGGCACGGATCATTCCAAGGGACGGCCGATCAAGCTATGAGGCTAAACGTGCTTGAACCGTAAAAATTTTCGAGGAAACCTAGTTTGGTATTCACTTGGACACCCCCTTCACAATTTTGCAGTCTGCACGTCGACGGTCAAGGTTAGGGTGCGGCCGCTTATCTAAATCAAGTGGGGGCCTCAGCTTACCTCGTTTGCATCCTATTACCCAAATCTCAGGTTAGGACACCGGGTTCATTGGAAAGTAAGTTCCATATTTTTTCTGGGTCGGAGCTATTTCTGCGCGCGCCTTGTCTCTGTTGCCGATTTGTTCCAACTAGCACCCATTCAAAACAATGCTAACCACAGTGTCTGCTGGCTCTTTAGCGGAAAAGTTATCCCAAGCCCACTTGAAGAGTGGTTCGACTCCGTCCACCGACAATGTGGAATCCTCTCGCTCGTCTACTAAAACTGCAAGCCACAATGGCTCTCCTTCTTTGAACGGCACCAACGGCGCCAATGGCTCGTCGGGAGCCTCCAACGGCTCGTCAACCACGACCACTGCGGCGGCCGGCGGCCCCGATCTGTCGGACCTGCCTAAGCTCAAGACCAGCGCGCTGCCAAAGTTGCCCAAATCCAAGGGCCCGCGCTGGGTGGATGCGGTGGCTGCTCCTGCCGCGGCCGAGGTTCCGGCGCAGCGGTCGTCGTGCATTCTCGAGATCTCGGGCCCCAAGGACCGCGAGGCCGTGTCGCGGGCAGTGGCCGAGGCTCAAAAGACCGGCGTGACCATCGAGGCGTCCAAAAACTCTACGGGCGTCGTGACGTTCCTGCTGCGCGGCGCGCCAGAGAAGGTCGACACCGCCAAGCGCGAGCTGCGCCGCCGGCTGTCGCCCAAACTCGTCAAGCACGTGCATATCCCCAACAACGCCCGCTCTACGGTGCTGGGCCAGCGCGGCCAGACCCTGCGCAAAATCACCGAGACAACGCACACCTCCATCAACGTCGGCAACGTGCTGGCGCCACGCCACGGCTGGTCGCTTCCGCTGGTCGACGTGGAGATCCAGGGCCCGGGCGATGGAGTCGCCGACGCCCTGCAGCAGATCCAGGACGTCGTGGGTGCCAAGGGACCTGTGCAGGACACGCGCGTCGTGCCCGAGCGGCTTGCGCTGCTGGCCGGCCGGTTTGCCCGCCACAACGCCCCTCAAACCGTCGACACGTCGCTCAAGGGCTATCTGCTGCGCCTTGCCGGGCCTCTGGACGACGTGCTGCAGCTGGCCGCGCTCGTGGACCAGTTTGTGGCGGACTCCGAGCAGGGCTTCTCGTCGCGGCTGCACTCGCACAACGCAGTGCCCGTGGACCTTGTGTTGGAGGAACACGGTGTCGTGGTGCTCGATGGCGAGGTCTATGGGCCTAGCGACCGGCTGGAGCTGGCACTAGCCGCCGTCAACAAGCACATCAGTTCGCTGAAAACCGCGTCGGTGGATGTGGCCAAGGCGCACGGCCGCGACGAGCAGCATGCTGCCCGCGTCATTCAACTGCTGGAAGCCTGGAACGTCGCAAAGACGCTGCAGCAACAGCATGGCCTCTGTATCACTCGAAATGGAACCGTGTTCCATTTTGCCGGTGCTCAAGAGGATGCTGTGGTTGCGGGCAAGAAGGCGCTTATTTCCAGCGTCACCAAGCTGTCTCCGGCCGCTATTTACGCCGTTGATGGCATCACAACCTCTGTGGGATTGGCGCAAGCCAAGCAGATCGCCAAAACGGTGCAGACGCGAAAGATCATCACTCCGGTTGTGGGCGATTCAGCTGTGCTGCTTGTTTACCAAGGCGACGATAGCGAGGATTTCGCGCCTAGTGCTGAGGAGATGCGGCAGGAGCTGGCAGCGGTCGCCAAGGCGTTTGAAAAGGTGGCTCAAAACGAGGCCGACCAGGTCTCCAAGGTGTTCGAGCTGCCCAAGCAGGACCACAAGTTCCTGCGCGAGCCCCTGGGCGCCATCAAGCTGCAGCTGAGCGCGCTCACCGAAACCAACGGCTTCCAAACAGTGCACTTTGACTACAGCGACAAGAACAGCGTCGTTGTGAAGGGTGCCAGCGCAGATGTGGCCAAGGTGCTCGCGGCGCTGCCGCAGATCCTGGCGCAGTCACGCAGCCTGCATGAGCGCTCCAACTATAGCGAGAGCCTGCAGTTTGACCAGACGCTGGTCAAGAAGCTGATTGGCCGCAATGGCGCCAGCGTGTCGCAGATCCGACAGGACTTTGACATCAAGATCGATGTGGACGAGAGCGCGCTCATCACGCTTCGTGGACTGGAGGAGAACGTGAAAAAGGCCAAGGCGCATATTCTCGACTTTGAGAAGCAGCTCAAGGATTTCCGCGCCGAGGAAATCAGTATCCCCAGCCAGTACCATGCGATGCTGATTGGCGCCAAGGGCCGGTTTGCGAACCGGCTGCGCGAAAAGTACCATGTCAACATCAAGTTCCCTCAAGCCGATGATTCGGATACCGACGGTTCTGCCGCCGGCTCAGCCGGGTCTACGGGCTCTTCAGGCGGCGACATTATTGTGGTGAGCGGTCCTAGCAAAGGTGTGGCTGCCACCAAGCGCGAGTTCCAGGACCTGATCGAGTACGAAAAGCAGCATTCGTTCCAGCAGGATGTCTTTGTTCCCGAGAAGCTGCTGGCGCGTGTGATTGGCCGGCAGGGCGTGTTTATCAAGCAGGTCCGGGACGACACGGACGTGTCGATTGACATCGACCGCACTGCGAACGACGACGGCAATGCCACCGTTCACATCACGGGCTTGCAAAAGGCCGTGGCGACCGCGGCCAAGCGGTTCGAGGCGGCCGTGGCTGCGCTCGAGGATATCGTCGACCGCAAGATCGAAATTGACCCGCAATGGCATCGCTATCTCATGGGTCCTGGCGGTGACACGCGGCGGCAGATTGTGGCCGATGCCGGCGGCGAGGTCGAGCCTCTCAACCCGCGCACGCTGGTGCTTCCGTCTGCCGGTAGCAGCAGCTCGACGGTCAAGCTGTTTGGTCCCTCCAAGGTCGTGGATGCGCTGGAGCGCATTATCCGGGCCAAGGTCGCTGAGCTGGAAAACAAGCAGCGCTTTACGGAGACGCTGTCGATCCCCAGCGACCAGGTCCGCGTGATCATCGGCCCTGGCGGCTCGACCAAGCGTGGCCTGGAGCAGGAGCACGGCGTGGCCATCGACGTGCCGCGCAGCAGCGGCGGCGCCAAAGCCAGCGACACCGTGACCGTCAAGGCGGCGACCGAGGAGGCCATCGAGGCGACCAAAAAGGCCATCTACGAGCTGATCGACGTGGGCCGTGCCAAGGTCAGCGTGCCGGCGACCGTCGAGGCCGATCTGTTCAACCGCGGCGCCCTGGCCAATCTGCTGAGCTCCAAATTCGCCGTGCGTCTGGTGACTGCGAAACGGCCGTCCGCGCCGCGCGCCGTCGACGCGTCGGGCGTCGCCAAGCCCGAGTTTGCCGATGGCAAGCCCTATGCATTCACCACCACCGCCTACGTCGCGCCCGAGGCTACCCGCAGCTCCACCTGGACGCTGCTTGGTAAAGACGAAGCATCGTGCGCCAAGGCAGCAGAGCATGTGGAAAACGCAATCAAGCAGCACCAGCAACACAATACGACAGGCTTCCTGTGGCTGGCCAAGCCGTCGATGTTCACTAATATTATCGGGCCCGGCGGCTCGGCCATTAACGAGATCCGCACCCGCACGGGCTGCCAGATCGTGATCCCGCAGCGGGGCGGCGACGATAGTGCTCCGGCCACCATCCGCGGCACTGTCGAGCAGGTCGAAGCGGCCCAAAAGGAGCTCCTCGAGAGAATCTCCTCGTAGGCATGCCCTCATTGGCGCCGATTTAAAAGAAAGAAAGTCATCTAGTCTATATGCCAGCTTGTAAAATTTACCGTTCGTCCATCGAAGCTCGTCCATCGAAGCTCGTCCATCGAAGCTCGTATCGAACTCGCATCGAACTCGTATTGAACTCGTATCGAACTCGTTATCGAAACTAGTCTATCGAAGCTCTATACGATACAGACCCTATTTGGCGTCTACGTGCTTGCGGAAAAAGTCCATGCAGGCCGTGTACACTACAAGCAGAATACCACCACCGGGGCCCAGACGCAAGACCTTGGGCAAGAAGCCCTTGTAAAGCGCACCGAAACCCTCCTCGCGGAACACAGTCAAGACGGAAGGCACGGTCCAGTTATATTTGGGGACCACGCCAGGCACCTTGACGGTGCTCTGGATGCGGGACTTGACGACATCGAAAGGAGTATTGAGAAGCGTACCAACGGTACCGCCAATGGCACCGGCAATCAGGTCATTAATGGTCTTTTGCGAGTTTGTCTTGGCAGTGGGCAGCAGCTGGCGGACCTGGAAAATGCAGCCAAAGTAACCGGCGTTCCAGGTGATATGACGCCAGAGAGTTGCCTCAAGACCGTTGTAAATCGAGAGGATACCCTCGTTCTTGATGATCTTCTTGACAACATCAGCAGGACCAGTGTAAGTGGAGTTACGATCTTGCAGACGGATCTTGACAAGCTCAAACGGAACAACAACAAACGATTCAGTGGCACCGGCAGTGGCACCGGTCAAAATAGCCAGAGGCTGCGTTGTCTTGGAAATGCCAAACAAATTACGGTAGAATTTACCCCACTCGTCATTGGCCGAGAACTTGACGGCACGCTTAGGAGCCTCCATCAGAATAGGCGCACTGATACCCTTGTACAGCCGCGAAAAGCCCTCCTGGCGCACGATCTTGGCAAAACAGTCCAACATGCTCGAATACGCCTCAGGACTGCCCGGCTTGGCCGTCTGCAGCTGCATACGGGTCTTGACCACATCCAACGGATACATGGTCAAGATCTCCGAGATACCGGCGACAGCGCCGGAAAGGAACTGGTACAGGAAAGGCAATGCTGGTTAGAATCATTTCTTTTATCTAGAGTGGCTCGCGAGCGGCCCCGGACTTACGCTTTTCCGACATGGTTTGGGTCTAATAGTAAAGTTCGTAAGTGGGGGGTTATGCAGATAGCTCGATTATTTCAGGGTAGGGACCGCCGCGGGGTTCAACAGATAAACCTGATTAGATCGGTCAACAGCTAAGCACCCGATACCGGCACTGCCCGGCCCATCTTAGGCTGAAGCAGGGGCTTTGGCAGCCAGAGGGTTTCAAAAATTTACATTTACTTTTTTTTTTCCCTCCCTCGATTTTCTGTCTATAGCAAGTTCGCGCTCCGGGCGAATTAAAGCGCATATAATAATGCCCTTATTTAGTTTTCTTTTTGAACTCTCCCAGCCCTGTAAGTCTAGAGAAGCAAACCTGGGATATTGTTAGCCAGAGATATAAAAAAGAAAACAACATCCGGGGTTTAATTCTCATTTCGAGATACTCGCACGCATATGGATATAAAATTAAATTATATTGCAAATACCGATTAAATAGTGTTTGGGGATTCAAGCGTTTTGTAGAACTCAACGACGCGTGGGTCGACCGTCACGCCGCGCGGATCAAAACCAATAACCTGCAATCGATCGAAACTAGTGGCCCGCGAAACAGCAACATACGCCTGGCCCTTCTCAAAAACCCGCGTCAGGTTCACGACAACACGGTCCAGTGTTTGGCCCTGCGCCTTGTGGATCGACAGCGCCCACGACAGGATCAACGGCAGCTGCTCGCGAGTAGCAATGGTCTGATACTTGGGGCCAGGGCCCTGCACATTAAACTCCACCGGCAGGATCAGTTCTTCTTTGCCGAGGCCAAAGTTCACCATAGGATATTTGGGCGTTTGCGTGAAGATCTCCAACAGCTGCTCGCGCTCGTCGTCCGTCAATTGGCTCATGGTCTGCTCGAGGTCAGGTGTTACCTGGCCCCCGTTGTTTGAGAGCGTCGTGTACACTTCTAGAGCCACCGGTTGTCTTTGAATCAGTGCCCGGAACGGCCCGCTGCCCATCTCGCTAACAAATGCAGTGACACGACCGCGACTTCCGTTCACAAGACCCTTGTCATTCATATTTTGAATAACCAGCACCTGGGCCCCAACCTTGAGTTCAAGCAGTTTCGGCGCCCGCAGATTCTGCAGCGCAGACTCGCGCATTCGCTCGTCGGAATTGCCGCTATCCAGCGCATGGAACGCAACCACGGGGCCATTCAGCACCTTGATCCGCGCATTGTTGGCCTGCGTCACTTGCTCCAAGCGGGGGTAGAGTTCCGTCGCTTCAAACCCGTCATCATACCGCACCGCGCGGTCCAAGCTCTTGAACTTGGCGATAATATCGGGGGTTAGACGGCCATGCCGCATGGCATTCAGCATTTGAATCAACCGGTCGTCCTTTTGTCGGAATACCTTGATCAGCAGCATCTGCGTGCTAACGCACTTTTTCCAGCTCTCGGCCTCGAAACAGAGACTGGGGATGTTTCTTCCGCCAGCCACCGGCGGAAGCTGGAAAAAGTCGCCGGTAAAAACAAGCTGGATACCTCCAAACGGTTTCGTATTCTTGCGCACAATACGGGCCAATTCTTCCATTTTCGAGAATAGCTCGCTGTCCAGCATGGAAATCTCATCAATAATTAAGACCTTCGCAGACACCCATCGTCGTCGCGACTCTTCATTGCCGCCGATCCGCTTGGCTAGACTCTGCACGGAATCTCTGCCTAAACCGAGCCCTCCCCATCTGTGAATGGTTTGGCCGCCAATATTCAGGGCGGCCAAACCCGTCGTGGCTGTAATTGCCACTTCAACAGTCAAGTACTTGTTGCGCAGAGCCCCAATGATGCTATGAAGCAAGAACGACTTGCCTGTACCGGCTGCACCGGTGAAAAACACGCTAGATCCTTGTAGAACCGTATCCAGAACCTGCTGCTGCTCTTCACTTAGTTGCGAGGTCTTTTTAGCAAACGATGACGGCCGACTCTGGCTAATTTCGCGAATCTTGTTTTCCCAAGGCGCGATTTTACGCTTCAACAGTGAATGCTCCTCACTAGTCTTTTTCCGAGCAAGTCCCCCAGACCCCAAATAGCTTGAAGATTCGGCTTTCGAGGCTCTAGTCCACCACATGGGTTTCTTTGCGGGTGGTGCAGAGCTTGACGAGCTAGAAGAGCTGGTTGAGCTGGTGCGTTTTGCAGCAGCTAGACCAGGAGCTTGAGCAGGGCCCTTTGGGGCACCCTGAGCAGTTGACGCAATCGGAGTCAATGCAGGAATTTGGGAAATTGAAGACTGCTTTTGGGAAACATATTTTGCATTCGAGTTTTCTTTCGGATGCCCGAAAAACGCCGTCAATTTCGACTGGCTCCGGTCTTGACGCGTCATGACGCGATCTTGTCAGCCAAGCTCTTTACAAACCCTTAATGCAGATGCACTCTCAGTGCTTATGCAGGTCCCTTCACAGGTCCCTTCATATAGTCAAAAATAGCCAAATCAATAGAGTCTGGTATCTTGACGCAGAAAAAAATAGCCACTATATTATGGTACACTGAAAAGTGGTATATACATCAGGGTCTGCCCAACCGGCGGGCAAAGTAACCTCGTTTGGTGGCTCGCATGTCCTGGATCCGCAAAAGCCATTGTTTGACCTGCTCTTCCGGAACGTTTTCCTCGCGGCAAATTCCCAATGCCCATTGCAGCCGCCGCCGACTGCCTCTACCCTTTTCGTCCGCTCGTTTGATTAAGCTGTCGACAATGGCAGAGGCAGCCTCGGGACCAGGACCCACTCCCTGACCCCGCAAGATCTTCAGCAACCGGGTCACTCGCGTGAGGGCCTGACGGTCCGTGATCAACGGAGTCCTTACAAGGGTGATGATCATTCGGCGAAGAAGAGAGGCAGGCACGTAGATTTTACCGACTCGGATCATCCATTGGGTAAGATGCAAACTGATCATGGGGAAATCCCGACAAACTGCCACAAGTAAGTCGTAAAGAGTGGAGCGAGGAAGCTTTTTGGCTCCCAGCTCATGCAAAATTTGAATTGCCAATGCAAATTTCTTGTGTTTCACAAGAAGGCCCATGACGCTAACTGCTGCGTCGGGACGGAACGAAATGGCACCTCGGAGCTTTTGAATAACTCTCGCGGCCTCTTCGGGCTGCCAATGAGCAAACATCTCATCAACCATCTTCACAAACGTGCGCGACGTCGAAGGACTGGATTTCTCGCTCATAATCACCATGCCGGCCATCACCAACTTCACATCAGTCTCGGTATGAAGCGATAGCGTCTCATGATCCCGGCCCTTTCCAAGCCGGGTCACATGCAGTCGAAGGACCTGTGCGATGGCTCCCGGTGGAACGCAGTTCAATGCCATATACCTGATCTGCTCCAGAGCAGGCCGTTGGTCAATGACCTGAGCAATTTCTCGGCCAGTTGCAATTGACAACGGTGACTGGTCCAAGGGGTATTTTGAGCGTTCCAGCCCCAGCAGTAGCGACCATAGAATGCGTCCAGGAAGAAAAGCCTGCGACATGGCAGTGCGCAGAACAACGTCCACTGTCGATGGGGACAGCCCATTAAGCAGTCTCGAAACCTGGCTAGTCTCTACCTTGTCGGCCGGTGTAAAGGCGTCGTCGGCGACCGCAGTGTTTTTCTGGCCCCATGCGACCGCGACCAACGCCTTGGCCATAATATTAAGTGACAATTTCCCACTGCAACGCGTGACAATATTCGTGATTTCGTAGCTCAGCTTCAAGTTCAGAGCTTGTCGTATTAACGCATCGCATACCGGCTGGCTCAACGACCGTTTCTTTAAGCGTCTCCAAAGCTTTTGGAACTGCCGGGGGGTCTTACTGGCAGAAATAAGCGAACATAGAGCGCCATCGAGGTTGTTTTTAGATGGCGAATCCATCACAGAAAATAAATAAGATTGGAAAGCATCCAATGAGTCTGGTGAAACCCGCAGTAATTCTTGGACCACTCGGGGATTTGAAAAGTGCGAGCCATACCGATTCAATGTGGTTGAAAAGTAGGTCGCATCACCTTGCGCTATCCGGGCCAGTACTTGGGTCTTGAGCCACAATGGCACTTTTTCATAGGCAAGCATTTGAGGAAAATGGCAGTTGTAAGTCTCATGCAAAATGGCATCCAAAGCTTGAGCAGTAGGAGCACACCGGTGGACTAAATCAGCAACCTCGAGGTCTCCAAAGACTTGATTTGTATCAAGACCAAGCTCCTGAATCACTTGGACAGCAAGTGCGTCCTGTCGCAACAACAAGAGTTCCTTGATCATGATATAAACGGTAAACAACCCTTGAGGGCTCTGCAGCGAGTCTCCAAACTCTTGCACAAAAACCGTCAAAGCTCTATCCAAGGGAACCTGATTTAGTAAAATTCGGCATGCTTCCTGGATCTTGTGGGCCCTGACGAGCTTCGAGGCCGTCTCCAACGCCAATTTTTCATCCTGAACAAACTCTGGCGTCTCGACCACTGTTTGGGTTGGGTTCTGGAAAATCTCTCCTTCCGTTATTTTCGGTAACATCCCCTTTATTTGATCGGCAAATGATCGACGCACTGCCGAGGAATGTATAAAGAGTCGACCAGGACTCTTTAACCAAGCCCTCGCTCGACATGGAGCGAGGCCGACAAGTCTCATCTTGAGTAAGGGTAGAGGATGGATTATTCACTCGATGTCCTCGTCTCATTATACAGATAAAAGCAGAATCCATAGACCGCTAAAAACAAAAAGTATATATCTATTTTTACAGGCCCTCGTCGGCCTCGGATAAATTGTCGATGTCATCGTCGGCTTCGGCATCGAATTCCTCGTCGTTATCATCGCCCTTTTTGGCAGCAACTGCTTCGCACGCATCAAACCATTCGCTATAGACATCCACCGCAGCAGAAAGACTGTTGATCGACGCCTGGAAGTTCTGACCGCAAACCTTGCAGTGAAGAGAGCCAATGCCTAGTCGCTTATCCATAGTGCATACCACCGAGTCTTCGTGGTTGCAAAACAGGCACGTAAATGTGGTCGGCAACGTCTCCTTGAGCTTGCGAGTAGGTCCGCGAGAACTCTTCTTCCGTTTTCCCTGTTGTTAGCATCCATAATTCAGTCCGGGCCCGAGCATAGAGCACCTCACTAACTTACCATTTCAAAGTATCAGGAAGACGAGATCTGAGTAAAGAAACCCCTGAGCTCTCAAGCGATATGTTACGTAAGCGCTTACTGCTCGAGGCAGTGAACGGGCGTGAAAAATTATTAATTTTTCAATAAGTGGATCTTTTTTTTTGGGACTGCCAATCTTCTAGTCATGGAATCCAAAAAAATTGTAGAGGCTACCAAGGCCCTACAAAAGTATCTGAAAGACCAAACAAAAGATACCGGCAAGAGCCAGCTTTTTGAGGACGGAGATGCCGAGCCTTTATTCCTTGTCGTTGTTGGCAAGCGTTACTTTAGTGAAAGCAAGAACCTTCGGCCTCGCCTTGTGAAATTGCCTCATCGTGTTTGGGGTGATGCCAAACCTTCTATCTGTTTGTTTAGCCGTGACCCTCAGGGTGCCTACAAGGATGCTCTTACTGACCGTGCTGGCGAGGACAAGAAAGTGGTTGATCGGGTCGTTGGACTGTCCAAGCTCAAGGGTAAATTCAAGCAGTATGAGGCCCGTCGCATGCTCAAGTCTCAATTCGAGCTTTTCCTGGCCGAGCCCGAGGTTCTGCCTTCTTTGCCTAGCCTTCTGGGTAAGACCTTTTACGGTTCGCAGGCCAAGGTTCCTCTCAAGGTTCAGGTACGCAAAGGCGACAAGATCGAGCCCGAGTACGCTGAGAAGCAAATTGAAAAGGTCCTGGACTCTACGCCGGTGTTTAAGACCGAGAGCACTATCACTACTGTTAGAGTAGGCAACACTGACATGAAGCCTAAACAAATTGCCGAGAATGTCAAGGCGGTTGTGGACTTCATCACCGAGAACCTCGTCGACGAGGGCATGGATGGAATCCGCTCTTTGAGCATCAAGTCGCTTGTCAGCCCCGCATTGCCTATCTATTACACCGACAAGTACTTTGACGAAAACGATATCGGCACTGCCGAGGACAACAAGGAAGAGGGTGAGGCTGCCAAGCGGAAGCGTGAGATGGAGCACCTGGACGCCTTGCTTAAGGAGGTTGTTGACGAAGAGGATATTGTTGAATATAACCGCGAGGAGAAGCGCCGAAAGAAGGGCGTGCCTTCTGGTACTGAGACGGAGCAAACTGAAAACTAGATATGTATTGTAATGTTAGAAGCCTATTTGTCTATCCCGGTTTCCAGAGAGGCGTTTCAGTGAGGGGTTTCATAATTGCATGTTCTTTTGATCATATATTGTCGTGCAAAGTCGTGCCAACGACTAGCTTGGATCAATGGGAATGAAGTTTCCTGCTATGCAGATTGGAATATTATAGCGATCGCGACGGATCGTAAAGC
The DNA here is from genome assembly GCA_022577695.1 of Wickerhamiella spandovensis. Classification (NCBI taxonomy): domain Eukaryota; kingdom Fungi; phylum Ascomycota; class Dipodascomycetes; order Dipodascales; family Trichomonascaceae; genus Wickerhamiella; species Wickerhamiella spandovensis. The sequence goes on along the minus strand of JAKIRT010000004.1, from coordinate 410,505 downwards.
TGAAGCAGCACTGTGTTCGCTTGCGACCGTTGCTGATTCGGATATTGCAAGTAGTGAGAATAGCTTTGTGATCGGAATTGAAGGCAGCTCCAGAGTACTTTTCCCAATAGTTGACGGCCGACTCTTCAGTCATGAGCCCATAAATAGCCAGTTTTCCATCTCGTAAATCGTCCAGTGAGCATTTCACAAGCTCGGCAAACTCCTTGTTGCCTCTGTAAATCTCCCCTGTTCTTCGCCAAAGGCATGCAGGAACTGCCATGGCCGAAAACACGCGATCATAGTCCAGGAGCAGGCGTTCAAAATACTCTTCGACGCCGATCAAGTCATTGTCATTTAATGACTTTGCAACTGCTCGAAAGGAGGGCCGCACGACGCTCAAAGAGTGCATGATTCGTTGGCACGACTGTGAGTTCATGTAGCTGTCCATGTATGATTTTAGGCGATCGTAGCCTCTGGCATAGTTGTATGGTGTGAGAAGACCCGCACGCCGCTTGGCCCGAATCACCTGTGATAACCGTCCTGCAGCACTTGTGTCTTCTGGATCTGCAGCAGTCAACATGAACTGGTCTACGCTGTCCGAAGCAGGGGTGGAATTGTCGACCTCCAATTGAGGGGCAGCCACCGGCGCCGCAGGAAAGTCCGAGAAAAGAACAGACTCGAGATCTACATTTGCAAGCCCATCCTCGTCCACGAGAGACATAAAATCATTAAGATTGTCGAATTCCAGTCCCAATCCGCCGGGCATGCCTGTCGCATCGGGAATACTCGGAGACTCGGACTGCGCTTCTCGGAACGGCGACTTTTTCACTGCATCTGGGTCCCGGCAAAGATGGCCGATGTTTCGCTTAACGCACCGTAGACATGGTCTACTGGTGTCGCACATCATATGAGACCGCCTGCAATAAATGCAGGCCAGGTCAACCTTCGACCTTGTCGACTTTTTCGTGTCGGGCATCCACTTAGTAAAAAATGCGGGGTGCAGGGAGATCCTTGGGCGGCTAATACCACCTCGGGACCATTGCAGTCCGTATGCCCACTATAGCAGAGGTCTCAAAAGCCTTTTGAGGTCAAAATGTCCTTTAATTGAACTTGGACGAGTGATCTAGTTGTATCATTTTCACCGGCGAAACCAATTCAGTTCAGCCGTACCGGGTGAAATCGGGACCGTCGTATTGAGCGAAAAAGCTCTGCTACCAATAATCTGGAACTTAAAATTTGAAAACTTCCAGAGCACTGCAACAATAGCCAATGGTCTAGATTTCTCAAAAAGGTTTATGTATAATAGTTCGTTTCTACGCCCCAAATGCATGTTTCGTGTATATTGGAATCGGAAATTACCCAGCTGACAAGATGTTTTCGATCTGGCGATCAGGTTTGGCCGGTCGGTTACGGACACCGGCATTCCGCCAATTTCAGAGATTTAACGGTACCCGGGCTAAGTTATCCCACCAGGAATACCAGCATCTCAAAACTCTTCAGGAGAAAAAACGGGCCCGAGACAGAGTCTCGGTTGTTCTTTATTGTGCCAGTGGCATTATCTTTGCAATCACCCTGTCTTATGCCTCTGTGCCGCTGTATCGGGCCATTTGTTCGCGCACTGGTTTTGGAGGCACTCCCATCACCGACTCTACGAAATTCAGTCCCGAGAGAATGAAGGCCGTGGACCGTCCTCATCGGATCAGCGTGAAGTTTTCCTCGGAAGTGTCGTCTCTGATGCCCTGGTCGTTCAAGCCCGAACAACGCGAGGTGCAAGTTCTTCCTGGCGAGACCGCTCTTGCATTCTACAAAGCCAAAAACCTCAGCGATGAGCCCCTGATTGGCATGGCTACATACACTGTTGTGCCTGACCGAGCGGCCGCTTATTTTTCGAAAATCCAATGCTTTTGCTTTGAGGAGCAGCTTCTTCAGCCTGGCGAAGAAGTAGATATGCCTGTTTTCTTCTTCCTGGACCCTGATTATGCTCGTGACCCGGCCATGATGCATATCAATGACATTGTGCTCCACTACACCTTTTTCAAGGCCCAATACAAGGGCGATGATTCCAAGGCCATTGCGCGTTCGCTCAGTGAGGCGACTTCTTCTGCCTCTGCTCCTACCCCTGCGGCCCCTACCCCGGCTCCGGCTTCTGTGGCTCCTGCATCTTAATGTACATATTAATCCTATCTCCTTTGCCTAATTCGAGACTACTATTGAATGGTCCACGTTGGAGGCTCTATTTCAACGTTGAAAGAGGAAGCTCGTCATTTTGAATCTTGTTTAAGAACCTTTCTAGATTCTAATATAAATAAGTGCTGCTGCGACTTTAGAACGTCGACGACGGAATACAGGTCCGAGGAATGGGAGATAACGGCGACAGCTGAGAGTCGCCGCAGTCTTCCCACTCAATTTTGATGGCAGGAACGTTCTTTCCAGGCGACTCGTAAAGGACGGCAGAGCATTTTTGGCACTGCTGCGGAGGCAGTTCGGGGGACTCCAAACTAGCAGTTTGGACTTTGAAAAGAGCCTGGGCTAGTTGCTTGTTGAACTCATCTTCGAAATTAGTGAACGTATTAGGAGCATCCTCAATAGCAGGCTCCCATCCATTGGGTGGGCTTGCCGGCGGGCTGGTGAACAGAAGCCGGCCCGGATCAGGCAGGGAGAGATAAGACATCGCAGGGTTTACCTCCATTCGGTCGCCATGGACAGTTTTGAGCGAACTGTAATGTGTCTTGATGAAGGTGTGGGCACTTGCAGCCGCGTTTTCATCCACAAATACGGCCAAAATACGCCCAAAGCTTTTCAGCTCGCACCATTTTGCCAACCCCGTAATCTGGGGCACCAAAGCACTTTCCAGGTTGGCAAAGCATGCAGGGTCGAGGTCGTAGAGGATCAGTGTGTTAGAAGCCATATTATGTCTTTTGATCAAATCTGATTCGAAAAGTGGTGGGTTGCCTCTATCAATTTATTGTCCGTGCCAAGCGTTTTTAAGCTTTGTTGGGCACCAGTTCTGGGGCTGAGTAGTGAGGCTTTGCTTTGATAATTTCAAATTTGTGGGGAGGCTGAAGGGGCGCTTTTACCAATCCTGCAGATCCTGATTAAACAAACAAGCTGGTTGGTAGCCATGTTTGGTAGAGAAAAGGGCCATAGGGGAACCGGAAAAAAAAACCGCATTAAACAGGTAGTTAAAGTATGTACTGGTGTATGGAATATATCGAACAAACGGCTGGAATCTTTGGGGCTTCAGTCTCTAATGCATTCATGTAAACAAACATGCTTGGGCTTATCATCGGGGCTAGGTCGATTCTTGGCGCCGTGAAAATCCGACATAGCTTCGCCTAGCCGATTTCTTACTATGCATGGAACACAGGCGGGTCTCGAGTGTTCTGGAAATGCTAGAATTAACAACAACATATAGCTTTGAGTGAACTATGGAGGATGGCCGGTATTGAACCACCGACTAAACAAAGAGCTGACGGGCCAAAAAGGTCGAATTGAGTTTATGGCCACTGATTCCAAGACTTTAGATTGGTCAAGAACTCAGTTTTCACATAACAAAGACCCGGGTCGTTCCCAACGTCACGTGTGGTGATCGACCGTCCAATTTCAGATATACTAAGCGCTATCTAACGGTTACTCACTTACCCGTGCACTCGATAACGACGACGGCCGGATGTTGCACATTCTCAAAACAGATACTCCTCTGCCCGCAATTGTGGCCAAGGAAGGTGATTATGGAGTTATCTTCTCTGAGAAATTAAGGGCTGCGGGCTATAAAGGTGAGATCACTGAGTATGACTCTATTGCAGGTGAGTACCCTTCCCTTGAGTTTGGGTCCGAAGACGCTATTTTGGTCACCGGCTCGAAATTCGATTCTTGGGGTGATCTTGCCTGGGTTCTTGAGCTCAACGAATGGCTCAAGAAGGCAATTGGCAAGGTCCCTATTGTTGGCATCTGCTTTGGACACCAGATCCTGGCCCGGGCTCTAGGAGCTGATGTTGGCCGGGCCAAAGTAGGCTGGGAATTGGGTGTGTACGAGATGGAATTGACGCCTGAGGGCCAAGCGGTTTTGCCTACTCTCAATAAAAAGTTTCCCATGATTCAGATGCACAAAGACCAGGTCTTTGAGCTTCCCAAAGACACTCAGCTCCTTGCGAAATCACCTCTTTGCCCTATCCAAGGCTATTATAGACCCAAAGAGCTGTTTTGTGTTCAGGGCCATCCCGAGTTCGACCAGTTCATTGTCGATACCGTTGTTGAATCTCGATTCCCACCCGATGATAAAGTACGGGTTGATGCCCTCGCCCACAGTGGAGATCCCCATGATGGTAAACTAATTTTTGAGACCATTGTTAAATTCATTAATAGAGATCTATAGAATGCTATCTCATGTCACATGCAACGGGGGCTCAATCTATAAAATAATTGACCAATAAGCTACAAGCACCACCTTGAAGATAGTTCAGTATTTTTTAGCTACCTAAAAGCTTCACCATTTATGGTTGACTATGAGATGATCAGAAACTGTATGCGGGGGGTTCGGTGAAACCCCTACCTCGGCAGGTGATTAAGATTCAATCTACGCGACCCACCCCCTTGCAAATCTATGAACGCGATACCCAGTAGATACCGTAGACCCCGAGTGGCGGCTACGCAGTCTAGCTTGGCCAGACCGCCTCCTTCATCCAACCTGGTGGCCACGCCGTCTCAAGTGGTCAACCTCCCTCCTAAAGGTACCAGGGTCCCTGTGTTGCTGCCGACTCAGCCCGTACTGAAACAGGTCCCCGAGACGGCCACCGTGAGCGAGCTAATCGATGTTTTGATTGCAGACCATCGTTATGAAATGGGCGGCTCCGACGACGTGATTTTGTGGGAGGTGGCCAAGGGTCTCCGCAGGCCGACTAGAAGATCAGAATCCTTGCAGGAAATCATGGCGACCTGGAGAAACGACAACTCTAGCTACTTCTTCCAAACCTCGTTGGCGGACACCCGCTCAGATCCCGATTCTCTGGCGGCGTTGGTTCCTCGTCGGGATATTGTGAAGAAGCCTCCGCAGCTGCGCAACCTCATGGTGCATTATGGCGTGCCGCGAGCCAAATCCACTACAATCAGTCAATGGTCCAGAGGAACATTGGACCTCTACGAAGGCAATTTAGTACTTTCTGAGCGCTCGCAAACAACTTACGCGTTGAAGTTCTCTAAAACCTTTGCGCTTTCTACTGTGGACGCGTACGAGCCTATGAGCCAGAGAGGGCCTGCTCGCTACACCGTCGTGGTTCGTTCTCAGCTTCCTAGTGGACATTTTATTGATGTCAGTGATACGGTCGTGTTCATTAGTCTTGACTCGTTGGCCGACTATTCACTTTTACGCAATATCCTGTTTACACTGCGAACTTCAGCCATTGAAAGCAGGGGTCAGCCTCATACAGTCGCCGGGGTTCGCAAAGCAAGCCCCAGCGCGAGCCTCTCTCCTCCACCGTCCATGCATGGTTCTTCTCGTTCCCCTGCCTCGTCTTTGCGATCAGGATCGCCTCGCCATTCCCCAAGCCCGCAGCCGTCCGTGCCTTTCCCGGGAAGGTCTGTCCATGGCCAGAGCCATAGCGGACAGAATCAGAGGCTGGTGCAACGGTCTTTTGATGTGGATCCTCGCATTTCGCCCGAGGGGCTGATCGGAACTGGTTACGGTGCCCGGGTTGAAGAAGCCAAGAAATCCAGAGTCAACCGGCACATTTCCGAGTCACGAGCCGCATCTCCCGTAGGCATGGGCCCTTCAATTGCAGCAAATTCAATTGTAGGATCCATGCAATCGCCTGGAGAAAAGCTCCGAACCACCGGACTCATTGGCAAGGTCCGATCCCACCCACTACGGCAATGATCTCTCAAGCACCCTATTAGCAGCCTTGAAAGGCTTTAGGATCAGCTGGATCATAATCTTATGTTACTCTATGGCCTGTGCCATATATCTTTTGTATGACTTCTTATTTAAAATTTCTGTTGAACGCTTTATTATCGAATTCAGGTTAGCGTCAGGAAAAATAATGGTTTTCTAAGCATTTAGAGGGGTCTTAATCCTCCTCAGCAACACGGACCAGTTTGATCATCATACTTACTCGTTCATCCAAAGTGTCCTTCTGTCTGAATTTTTCTTCGGCCAGGAGGAGGGTCCCTCTTAGTGTACAAGCATAGGGAAGCTTAGGTGATACCGAAAAATCTCAGGGTAGGTATGTGTGAAATTTTTGTTAGGGCTTAGGGCTATTAACTCAGCAGATTATTTCGAGCTATACATTTCAACTCGCGGGCACCAGTTTGTCACTGCAATGCCTTTCCACAAGAGCTTGAAGACCTCTGCGTACCACTCGCGCTTCCAGACCCCCTTCCGTCGTCGTCGTGAAGGTAAGACCGACTACTACGCCCGCAAGCGTCTGGTCACCCAGCACAAGGCCAAGTACAGCACCCCCAAGTACCGTCTTGTTGTGCGCTTCACCCAGAAGGACATCATTGCTCAGGTCATCTCTTCGCAGATCACCGGTGACATTGTCCTGGCTTCTGCCTACGCCCACGAGCTGCCCCGCTACGGCATCAAGCACGGTCTCACTAACTGGGCCGCTGCCTACGCCGTCGGTCTGCTGATCGCCCGCCGTGTTCTGCAGAAGCTCGGCCTCGACGAGACCTACCAGGGTGACGAGGAGCACTCTGGTGAGTTCTCCCTCACTGAGGCTGTTGAGGATGGCCCCCGTCCCTTCAAGGTCTTCCTGGACGTTGGTCTGCAGCGCACTACCTGCGGTGCCCGCATCTTCGGTGCCCTCAAGGGTGCTTCCGATGGTGGTCTCTACGTCCCCCACTCGCCCAAGTGCTTCCCCGGTTGGGATATCGAGGGTGAGGAGCTCGACGCTGAGATTCTCCAGAAGTACATTGTCGGTGGCCACGTTGCCGAGTACATGGAGGAGCTTGCTGATGATGATGAGGAGCGCTACCGCCAGCTCTTCAGCTCTTACCTTGAGGATGGTCTGGAGCCTGATGCCATTGAGGACGTTTACTCGAACGCCCACGAGGCCATCCGCGCCGACCCTGCCGCCAAGCCCACCAACAAGGACAAGGCTGCCTACAAGGCCGAGGGTCTCAAGTACAAGAAGACCAAGCTCACCAACGCTCAGCGCAAGGAGCGCGTGTCTGCCAAGATCGCTGCTCTTGCCGAGTAAATTTAGTAAAATCTGTAATTGAAACATATTCACCTCCTTCTTCTGGACTCTTTGTCTTTTAGCTTCCCAGGTTTAGTGGCTACCTCAAGTCACGTTGTCGGCGTCTACACCAGGTCCCCAAGACTGGTCCCCAGACGGGAGTATACCCTATAATGTGTACCATTTCACATAACGCAAAACATGTAAAGATAAGACATAGAAAGTTATAATAATATACACTAGCTGATGATCTTTTCGAGATCAAGAGCATGAAGTTTGCGGAGCTGGGAAATGATCTCGGCCGGAGTCTCGTCCGTGCGCTTTTCCAGGAACGCTCTGCGCAACTTGTCATTGTCGATTTCGGGAATCGGGCTGTCTGCTGGCCGCGAGATGAGGTAGGTGTTGAGTTTGTGCATTTCAGCCTCTTCGTGCTCGAGCTTCTTGAGACTCAACACAGACGACCGCGACGACCGCCGGCTAAGCGACGGCTGCAGCGCATCCATCTGGTTGACAGCTTCGTCCTTGACTGGTAAAGTCTGTTGCGACGACTGCATCGACGGTTGCGCACCCTGCGGCGGGATTTGGCCGTTGTAGCGAGCGCACTGGCGGAACAGTCTATCCAACGAACCATCCCAGAAAAAGAGACGAATGAGCATCTCGCGGTCGCGCAACTCCAAAGGCGCGTACTCCTTCTTGGCCAAAAGTGACTGCATGCGCTCACGCACATTGTCGCGGAGCTTGATTACCTTTTCGATGGTGGTCTTTCCAATCAGCGTGTGCTTGGACGAGTCAATCTCCTTGGTGACCGCAGCCAAGTCTTCCTTGAACGACAAGATCTCGGCAGGCTCATTCTCGGAAAGGTTACCGGAAGCCGTGTACTCGAGATTCTGAATGCAGTACTTTGTCATTTGCTGCTTCAACGTCTCGGGCCAGGCACTGGTATCGGCCTCGACCGTACAGATGCTGCGGCTGCCATGCACGGCCACGCACAGCGCGGCAGCGGCAGTATCGCTGAATTTGCTATTATCCATCAGCGACAGGTATCCGAGTGCGTGGCAATGAGAAATGGCCTCAAACAGAAGAATCATGCCGTCGGACGACAGATTGCAGCTATCCAGCTCCAGTCGAGCCAGCGACTTGAACTTTGGCAGTACCTCCACCAAACTATCGAGACCAAGAGGGAACAGGTCTTTGTTTTCGCTGAGATCCAGCGCCCGCAGATTCGACTCTAAAGCCATTTCACTAGTGAATGTCTTGATAAAGTCTTCGGAGCGCAGCTGCGTGTTGCGCAGGCTAAGCCGTTGGATCCGCGTGTTCTTGATCAAACTGCTAACAATATCCCACTCCTGGCCCAAGTTGTTGCCGCCAAGACGCAGTCCCAGACCGCGGCCCTCGGGCTGCTTGGAGGTCGATGCAGACGCATCTACCCAGTCCTGGATGTGCTCCAAGTCATCGTGAGTGAGCGTGTTGTTGGCCAGCCCCAGAAACAGGCCTCGGGCAAAGCCTTCTTTGAGCAGAATGGCCAGATCCTTGGACGCGATTCTAGTGCCCGAGATGTCGAGCTCCTCGATGCCGCCGCGACTAGCCAGCGCGCGGTTCAAGAGCTTCCAATCGCCCAGTGACCGGTCAAAGGGGCTCACTCGGATGGGCTTTGAAAAGTCACAGCACAAGTGCAACACCAGCAGCGACTTGTTGTGGAGCAAAAACGCAGACAAGTACGACCACGCCGGCTCATCCAGTTTCGTGTTGACAAACGTGAGCTTGGAAAGGTACTTGGAGCCCGTGAGAGCCCCCAGCAGAATCTTGACCATCTCAGGCGTCAACACCAGCGCATCGAGGTTCACACACGTAACAGGCACAATAGTCAGGAAATCGGCAAACGCAAGCACCTCGATCATCGTCGGTTTGGTGTTTACAATGTGCAGGTTCGGAATGGGTTCCTTGGCGCCTTTGATCTGCTTGAGCATGGTCTTGATGGGCATGATTTCTCGCAAATGACAGCATCGCGTGTACAAAACATCTGGCGTCGGCCGCTGGTGGTTGTCAAAGTCTTCCTGCTCCTCGTTGTTGAACTCCTGCACGTGTTTCTGGCCCTCGATGTCCAGGTTTTGGTACATTTTCTCTTCGGGATCACTGTCGACGTCGTCGCCAGTGTCCTCGGGCCCTTCTTCTGCGTGGGAGCCAAACTCGCCGAGCCGACCCAGCAAGCTCCGCTTTGTCTGCAGCTGCTGATGGAGCCGAGAGGCGCTTTCGTGGGCCCGCTGCGACGCCTCGTGGGCGATATCCGAGTGGTTGCTGTCGAGGTAGGGCGCAAAACTGAGGTCTGCGTAGCGCTGTCGTTGCGAAACAGACAATTTGCCGTCGGGGAAGAACTCTACATTGCCCTTGTCGGGCTGCATGGGCGGTATTTGCTGGGGCGGGTCGTTGTAAAACACATCTGCAGCAAACGATACACGCTTTAAAGGCAATTTGGCCAGCTCGGGAATCGCGCATTCTTTCTTTTCGCCTTGCGAATTGAGTTTCCGCGCAGGCATCTCTTTGGTACTACTGCTGCGGATACTGGGAGTGTTTTCGCGCTCCGAATCGCTTTGTCTGGAGAGCCGGCGCAAACTCAGACGGCTTCGGCCGCTCGGAGCGTGCTGATCGCTACCGCCGGAGCCCAGATTCGGGGCTGGGGCCCACGATTCGGCTGCGTTGTAGTCAAACGGGTTGCGGAATTCGGGAGAGCCCGCCGATTTGAGAGCGGCAACATGGCTATTGTCAACGCCATTGGATCGAGAAGGAATACCGGTAGGGCTTGCGGGCGGTGGCATACCATACGAGGACCGGGAATCGGGCGGAGAGCCAGTTCCGCCTCGAGGGGCATTGCTCTCAAAGCCAAGCTTCTGGCCAATATTTCTAAACCAAGACCGTCTGCGGCCCGAAGGCTCGTCGGGAATGGGCCCGAGCGAGGCATTTGAAGAAGAACGGCCTCTGAGCATCCCCGGAGCCGACTGGGTGCGGGAGAGCCTGGCCAAGCCACTAAAGTCATCGTTGTCGTTGCCCTGCACAGACCCGGAGCGGTTTCTACCCGTAATTGGCATGTCTTCCGTCAAATTAGACAGGTGCAGTGGCATGGGCTATGAAAATGAAGTTGAAACGAGGAAGTTTTTTTGTGGGTGTGATTGGCTTGGGGGACAAGAGGGAAGGGCTGGTTCCCCCAAGCCGCTGCATCAGCCGATATTTACTAAGCTGGCGGACCCTGATTGTGTGGGGAAAAATACCTCTGGGCAAGGAAGCGGGGGTGTTTGCTGGCCAAGAAATATGCAGTGAAAGTTGCTAATTCTAGTGTTGTTATTTAGATTGGCTGGCTTTTATTTCAAATTTTAGGGCCGGCCCCAATTTTAGGACTCAAATGCACGTGCCTGTGTTGATTATGCGCAAGCAATGGGTATCTTCCTGCACGATGACGACAATTGTTTATCTACCTTGACATTGGCTAGGGGCCCAAGAGCGGGCCCACGGGTATGCGTCTATAGTAGCACTGGCAATACCTGTCTCGGGCCTAAATAAAGTGTTTTTTATTCCCCAAACAAACAGTTTGGCTCCTTTATCCCTTGTCTCTGGATATGCAAGGCTGTAAGCGGGTAATAGGCATCAGCAGGGGGCGTGGTTCTAACCCATTCTTGTTGCTATGTATATAGGACTTTTTCAACTGGCACTTTCCCAAGGTTTTGTGTTTGTTGCATGAGAGTTTCTCCACACGGCTTTTGACCTGCACGTTATGAAAGTCATTTAAGTTTCATATCGTAGATGACAAGCGCAATAGAAAAGGTGCCAGAGTTTGTCTCAGATTTTGAACCTTGACGTCAACTTTTCAAACTTTTGGTGCCTAGTGAACGAAATACTCTTCTATCGATACACGATTATAGTAATTTATGACGTTGAAAGTTTCAGATGAGAGCCAATGCGCGAGGTTCCAGATACTCACACATGCCATTAAAACTATTCCATGCTGATCAATTATAAAGGCCGATTCTAAAGCAGACTACAAAGCTCAAAAATCGGCTTTTAATTCTTGGTTGGGTGCGGCGATAAACCTGCTACCTTGTGCAGCTGCCTTCAGCCGCCTGCAGCTGGGGTTCTCTCTGTCATGATCCTCGCCCTCCTGTCCTATATTGGCATACTTGTTGGTTTTTTCACGCTGGTATTCACCATCGCGTCTGGCCTGTACTATTTGAGCGAGCAAGTCGAGGAGCACACTGTTCTGGCCAAAAGAGTCCTTGTGCGACTCATTTTTGGCATCCTCGCTGTCCATGTTCTGCTGTTATTATTCGACGGGTTCCCACTTTGGCCTACGGCCGTGAGCATTGCTGTCAATGTGCTTTATCTAAAGACATTGAGACAGTTCCCGTCGGTGCAGATGAACAATCCGTTCTTTGTGGCAGCATGTATTGGTGCCCTGTTTTCGCATTATTTGTGGTTCCGATACTTTGGCAGTGATGAGCGGCCGCCGCACAGCATTTATGAGAATTACCCGCACTATGAGGGCGATACGCATCCTCCGTTTCGGCAAATCGCGTCATTTTTCGGCATTTGCATATGGCTGGTTCCATTTGCATTGTTTGTTAGTCTCAGTGCCAACGATTTCGTGCTCCCTACGAGTACCGAGCCAGTTGCTGGCCAGCACACGCAGCACAAACGCAAGGGCCTGGCCAAGGATTTAGTTGAGAAGATGTGGCATTACCTGGCGTTGGCCAGTCGTAAATGCGGTATTGAGATGGCGTCGCCGTATGATGTCTTAGCTTAGGCCGGTCTATAGCACCTGTTTCAGGTTCAGGAACAATAATAGGTATGAATAATGACACTTCTTATGTTTGCTCTGCAGACTCTATTCAGGATCTATTCAGGCTCTGTGCAACTCTCATCCTCTTAATTGAGCGCAGATCCATATCGATAGGGGACCCGGGCCAAGAGCAGACCCGACGGGGGCCCCTTGCCCTGGATCAAAGATCTTTCCCGCCCTAACCTAACCACTTGACCAAGCAAACCCAACAACCCATCTTCCACCTGTCATGAATAAATTCAGTGGCTTCAAAACGGCATCGCTGGCTTCGCGCGCCTTGATCGGCCGTGCTCAGCTGGCAGCTGGTGTTCCCACCGGTGTCCGCATGTCTTCGTCGCATCCTAGCAGCGTCACCGTGCGTGATGCCATCAACCAGGGCCTCAGCGAGGAGATGGACAAGGACGACAAGATCTTCATCATGGGTGAGGAGGTTGCCCAGTACCAGGGTGCCTACAAGGTCACTCGTGGTCTTTTGGACAAGTTCGGTCCCGAACGCGTGATCGATACCCCCATTACCGAGATGGGATTCACTGGTTTGTGTGTTGGTGCTGCATTGGCCGGTCTCAAGCCCGTGTGTGAGTTTATGACCTTTAACTTTGCTATGCAGTCCATTGACCAGATCATCAACTCGGCCGCCAAGACTTACTACATGTCGGGTGGCTCCAAGCCCTGCAACATCGTGTTCCGTGGCCCCAACGGCTTTGCTTCCGGTGTGGGTGCCCAGCACTCGCAGGACTTTGCTCCCTGGTACGGCTCGATTCCTGGTCTCAAGGTCGTTTCTCCTTACTCGTCCGAGGATGCCAAGGGTCTGATCAAGGCCGCCCTTCAGGATCCCAACCCCACTGTTGTTTTGGAAAACGAGCTCATGTACGGTGTTGAGTTCCCCGTTAGCGAGGACTTTTACAAGCCCGACTTTATTGTTCCTATTGGCAAGGCCAAGATCGAGCGCGAGGGTAAAGATGTCACTCTGATTGCCCACTCGTACAACGTCGGTCACTGCCTTAATGCCGCCAAGATCCTCGAGACCCAGGGCATCGCCGCCGAGGTTTTGAACCTGCGCAGCATCAAGCCTATTGACCTGCCCGCCATTGTTGAGTCCATCAAAAAGACCGGCCACGCCGTCGTTGTTGAGTCGGCCTTCCCGGCCTTTGGTTTGGGCTCCGAGATCTGCGGTCTTGTCATGGAGTCGGAGGCCTTTGACTACCTGGACTCGCCCATCACCCGTGTGACCGGTGCCGACGTGCCTACTCCCTACAACGCCGACCTGGAGGCCATGGCTTTCCCCAACCCCAACGTTGTTGTCGAGGCTGTCCGCCAGAACCTTTACCTGGACGAGTAAGTGTACAGTAATAGATCGCTATATCAGCAGTACATAGTTCAGCATGACACCTAGAGACAGGCTACACTGACCAACGTGTTGGCCAGGTGCATTGGCTCAAGGGTTGGTTATAGACTCGAAAGAGAATGCGCACTAAAGAAGTAAAAGTTATGTTTGAAGCGCTACTGCGGAAGCGCTAGACTTGTGTCTGCGGTGACCAGCAGAATCGCTAGCAGAAGCCTGCTTAGGCCCGCCAAGCAGAAATAGGCTTGTGCTGCAGCTCCTCGAGCGTGCGCTTGATAAAGCCCACAAATAGCGTTACGCCAATAATAATACACACCACGTTCATCACGTAGTATCCGTCTGTCTGCACCGTGCAGAGGCCGCCGCCATCGATACACATCTTTTTGGCCGATTGAGAGACGCAAGATGCCGCGGTGGTAGAGCAGCTGGCCCGCGTAAAGTAGTCGACACCGGCCAGGACAAACGCCCGCGGCCATTGACCACCAAAGTTGCAAATCGTGTTCAGAACCGTCATATAAGTGCCGCCAATCCCGGGATCAGCAATTCTCGTGTGAAAGGCGGTGATGGACACAAACTGCACTGTTGAAAGAAACGAGCCGGCAACATGCACAGCGGTCACGTAGCAAAGGTAGGGGAACGTCGTGCCATTTTTCGGGAAAAAATAGACTTGCGACATGGAAATCGCCGCGAAAACCACGCGACCCACAAACGCCCAGAGCCAAGGCTGTAAAGGAGAGACCTTGGTGGACCATTGGGCCGCATAATAGCCAAAGATGATCTCAAACGGAAAGTCAATCAAAACCACCAGGGCCAAATCTTCCTTGGAGAGACCCTTCTCCACCAACTTGAGGTTGGTCACGGCCTCGGCGGCTTGAAAGGCAATCTTGGCCACCAGATGCACGGCAACCAACTTCTTCATGGTATCCAGGCGCAGCACTTGGATCATCTGCTTGTAGATACTCAGAGTGCTTTCCCATTTTGATTTCTCAACAATAACAACCTCTTCCGTATCATCTTCTTCGTGGAAAAAGGCAACATATGCCGTAACAGCAGCAAATAACAGTGCACAAAAGAAGAGATATCCGGAAAGGGTTACCAAGCCTTCAGGTCCAGGAGTACTTCTCACGTAGCGGTTGGCAAACTCGGGCGAGCTCAACGCAAGGAAAACAGTAAAACTAGTAAAGTAGCCACTGTTGATACCAATTGTCTGGGCAGTACTGGCGTATGGAAGTGCTGGATGCGACAACAGAGTCAAAGCCCATCCATCCACAGCGATATCTTGAGTGGCACAGCCAAAGACCAAGATGGTGAAAAATAAAGTAATGGAACCAAGGCTGTGCTCAGCATTTTCCATCATAGGGGCAATGATCACACTTAGCCATAGTAATGTTAACGCACTGAACAATTGGACCGGTACAATCCAAGATCTGCGTCGGCCATAGCTTGGCCAAAAATAAGCATCTACAATCGGACTCCACAGTAGCTTCAAGCTATACGGATATGAGGCCAATGTAAAGACACCAATAAGACCGTAGCTCAGCTTCTCCTTAAGAATAAATGGGATACTACCGAACGCTAACCCCACAGGGATACCTTGGACGAAATAGAGTAGGGTCAGAAAGAAAAAGTTGTAGCGGTCTTTTGGCTTCAGATCGCTTAGACTGATGGTTGCTTCGGGATGGAAGCCCTCAATAGCCCCATCTTGAGTGATTTCCACAGTGGGCAGCTCCTCTTCTTGCCGCTTGCGACGCTGAAGCTCAATCGACTCCATGTGATGACTACTGTGGGGGACGCGAGTCGCTTCAGCTGCACCTTAACTGCAACTCAGCTGCAACTTAAGATTCCCCTTGGCCTCAACTTTAGATTAGTTTAGATTAGAACAGATTCCCTAACTTGGAATCTCTAACTTGGAATCTCTAACATTTCTATTTAGATTTATATTGCCTACAAGTACTGTCAATTATCTTGAGGAGACCATCTCTATATAAAACCACATAGACCGTCTCCATAGAAATCTATTGAACATCAACCTCTACTTCAGAGGGGATTCTAACTTCGACAGTTTCGGGTACGCCAAGAGCCCGGCCAAAGGGATAGATGCCGCCTAAATAGTAGACAAAACCCACCTCGACATAGCCAAAGATCAAGCCCGTGAACTTCTCAAAGAAAGAGTGGAAATAAATACTCGTCATTAGCAGCATCCATCCCCAGAAAGCCAGCAATACCAAAGGTAGCCGCACCCCCCACCCAAACGGGACCTTTTCATGCAAGTGCGTGTATAGCTGGGGAAGGATCTCATTAAACAGCACCAAACTCGAATGCACAAGCATGAAAAAGTGGCCGCTAGGATCATGGCCACCAATCCACCGCCCTCCAGTCTTGCGGCAAACCTTGCTGGTAACAATTGTGGCTACGGCCGAGGCTGTACCGTCTGCAGCAACCACGCATTGACCGCCTGTCCATAAGAAGATACGATCCATCAAGGGAGGACCAAAGAAGCTCTGGGTGAAAAAGTACCACCACGAAGTAGCTAATGTGTATCTGATTGTTGCCTGGACCAAGGTGTTTTGTGACTTTGTCTGGGGCTGCAAGTAGTAGCTGAGCCAAAACAGAACAGTTGTCCAGAGCCAACCTTGGCGGATAACAATTAGATTGAGCAAATTGGTTTTATGGCTGAAATAAGTTTCATCCATTGTGAAACTGGCCAGCTTTCCCAGAATCATAATTGCTGGATAAATGGCCGCCACTGCATATTGTGGCCACCTTGGAATGGTCTTGACTTGCAGGGCCATAGTAATTAAGCAAGTTGGGGGAACAAACTCCCATCGGTTGCCCCAAAAGCATTACTATTCTCTCTACATGTGAACACCCAAAGCCGCTTGCTAACCAAGCCAGCAAAGCTTACACCAGGCTTAGTCTAGGCAAAATCCACCCAGGCACGTATGAGCGAGCTCGAGGAAGGACCTCCCCCCACGAGATGGGAAGTGGAACTGGAGTTTGTGCAGAGCCTGGCAAACCCCATGTATGTCCACTTTCTGGCCCAAAACAAGTACTTGGAGGACCCTCGCTTTTTGAACTACCTTTCTTATCTCGAATATTGGCGGGAGCCCGAGAATGCAAAGTATATTGTCTATCCCAATTGCCTACACATGTTGACGCTTTTGAAACAGCCGTCATTTAGACTGGAGATTTGCAAGGCAGAGGTCGCCAAGATGGTAATGGACGACTTTTTCCATTCATGGTCGGGCCAAGAAGCAGAAACGGCCCCTGCGGAGAAACAAGAGTCGTCGGCTCCTGACCAGATGATTGAGGGGTAAAGAAGAGGTTTTAAAAGGAATATATTTGGAATTGGCCCTCCAGTGACCCTCGAACCGGGCTTGGATGGCCCTGAAATTTTGGAGAAAGCATGCACATGCACAATAATATATATAATGAAGCTAATGATAATAAATCACAATTGAGAAAAACCTGCATGGGCTATTTGTATCTGGAAATTGCTTCGGGCCTCATCTTTGTTCCTCATTTAGACCGTGCTCTGGTTTTGTGCTGCTGTGGCCCGTGGGGGATATGCAGGCAAGGCAATCACCGAGGAGGACGTGCAGGGTCTGGGTCTGGTGCATGGACCCCGTGCATCACATGATTTTTCACCATCGGGAAATTTATCATATTTCTCGCAGCCACACCCTTTTTCCCTGCATCGCACAATGCTTCCTCGGGGCTTTTTCGCTGGAAAATCTAAAGCCTCGGTAAAGGCATTGGGTCGTGTTGGTTTCGCCATTCGTGCCCCAGTTGCCCGAGCAATAGCTACTTCTGCTGCTGCGGTCTCGGCTCCCTCGGTTTCGGCTCCCCCCGCTCCGGCGGCAACGCCCATTAAATCCCCAGAATCAATGGCCTTTCCTTGCTTGGATAAAGTCGACCAACGCACAAAGATGATTGCCGACCAAGGCCCTGACCCGGCATACTCCAAGGCCACTGGCTACAAAATTTATCGGCCCCAAGCACCGCTGGGTTTGGACTACGGCCGCGAGCTCGAGAAGCTAGAGGTGGCGTACGAGACTTGGGGAAAGCTCAATAGCGACAAATCCAATGCCATTCTTCTCCATACGGGCTTGTCTGCATCCTCCCATGCAAAGAGTCACCCCGCCAATCCCGCTCCCGGCTGGTGGGAAAAGTTTATTGGGCCTGGTCTGAGTATCGACACAGACAAGTTCTTTGTGATCTGCACAAACGTCATTGGCGGCTGCTACGGCTCTACGGGTCCGTCCTCGCTGTCTCCCGGCGACGGCAAGCACTATGCGACTCGTTTCCCAATCGTCAGTATTCAGGACATGGTGCGCATTCAGCATCGCATGGTGACTGAGGAGCTGGGCATCAAGAAGCTCTACGCTTCGGTCGGCTCGTCTATGGGCGGTATGCAGTCGCTTGCCTACGCCACCGATTTCAGCGATTCGGTGGACCGTGTGGTGTCTATTTCTGCCTGTGCTCGCTCGCACCCTTCTTCAATCGCCATGCGCCATGTCCAGCGTCAGGCGTTGATGGGAGACCCCAATTGGAAACGTGGCTTCTATTACGATGGCATCCCCCCTCATGTGGGTATGAAACTGGCCCGTGAGCTCGCCACCATCACCTACCGGTCTGGCCCTGAATGGGAAGAGAGATTTGGCCGTGATCGGGTTGACCCAAGCAAGCCTCCTGCTCTTTGCCCCGATTTCCTCATCGAAACATACCTGGACCACCAAGGCGAGAAGTTCTGCTTGCAGTACGACCCCAACTCGCTCTTGTATGTGTCCAAGGCCATGGATCTATTTGATTTGGGCAGCGAGAACGCCATCGCTAGATGCAGGTCGCGTGCAGGCCACCTTGCCGAAACAGATATGTCGCAATGCGTCGTGCCCGATAAGCCATACAAGGAACAACCTCGCGAACACGTCAATACCGGC
The DNA here is from genome assembly GCA_022577695.1 of Wickerhamiella spandovensis. Taxonomy (NCBI): domain Eukaryota; kingdom Fungi; phylum Ascomycota; class Dipodascomycetes; order Dipodascales; family Trichomonascaceae; genus Wickerhamiella; species Wickerhamiella spandovensis. The sequence continues at coordinate 392,244 of JAKIRT010000004.1, read as the reverse complement.
ACCACTGGAGATCTTGTTCAAGGTATCCAGCCCATGTCCCACCTGCCTACGCTTGTACTCGGAGTGCAGAGTGACGTCTTGTTCCCTGTTTGGCAACAACGAGAGATTGCCGATGTGCTTCGCGAGGCCGCTGGTCCCGACCATGCCCACATCGAGTACCGCGAGCTGAACTTTGACCACTCGAAATTCGGCCACGACACTTTCCTGCTGGATCTCGAGAACGTCGGCAAGCCCGTCAAGCACTTTTTGGAACGCGATATTTAGACTATTTATAACGCCTTTGGATGAATTAACTTATATATACTAACTGCTCCTGCTACGATGATGCCCTGCCGCCGGTGACGACGAGCGGTGACCGACGAGCGGTGACCGACGAGCGGTGTCTGTTTTACTTTTCTTGCAGCCGCACACGACGAGGAACCCAAGTCATTGAGAATAGAACTTAATAAATACAGGGCTACAAGAAAGCGCCCCATCCTAGATACATACTCGAGAGGTTAGCTGGAGAAACCGCTTGCTGGATAAGATCCTCCACTTGGCCCGGCACAGAAAAGGGCGCCGAGTCTTTGAAGCGAATGCCCCTAAGTTTGTCGCGAATGGCCTCGAGACTCTTTTCCGGGCCACGGTCTTTGCTGGGGCCCACAACAGGGTCATAGAGGAAAGGCTCCAGCACGGTCATCAGTAGCTCTTCATTGTTGCGCAGGAGCCCCAGGGTGATTTCACAGGCTTTACGGAAAGGACCCTCGTAGCTGTAGACGCCCAGAGCGTCCACCATGTTCTGAGTTAGCCGGAACGGCACAACTTCAGGCACCTTAAACGTGGCACCTTTATCAAAGAGACAATCAAAGTCAACATGGAGCAGAGTTCCTGAATCTTGCAGCAGCAGCAAGTTCTCGAGATGCCGGTCACCCAGCCCCAGAATATAGCCCACCATCGACATAACCGCTGTAGAGCGAGCATAGCGGGCCCTGGCCCGCAGCCACGCCTCGGGGTCAGGGAATGTGGAGATGAACCAGTCGTAGAGCACCGGTGGATACTTCTGGCAAACAGCCAAAAACTTCTGCGTGCGCACCTGTGTGTCCTTTTCCTCGCCGAGAGCTTTTCTGGCATCTGAAATATGCATCTTGATCCCGCGGGCAGCCAGGTTCTTTTCGATAATATGCCGAATGGGCTGCGCACCGTCCACCCATTCAATAACTCCAGATGCTTCGTCGATCGGCGTAACCCGGTAGGCAGCAATATTAAGATGCCGGGTTGTAGCCTCTGGATCCCCTTCCAAAAGCCGGTTGATGGTCGTCGAGAACTCAATCAGTCGCGCATCTTTGCGCACATCGTCAGTGCCCTTGCAAAGAAGCATATATTTGAGACCGTCGGTTCCCCAGACATTCAGGCGTTTCGGCTGCTGTAGCGAGTTCTGCACGTTTGCTTCGTTGTCGATCGAGTAGATTTCGGGACCGAACGGGAACGGCGAGTGCCGAATACCAGCCTTTTGCTCGGGAAGAATACAGGTAAGGTACTTCTGCACAGGCACTACCAGTGGGCAGGGCACCGAGCTGAGATCGACATCGATTTGGCTCAGCTTAAGGATGGGCGGAAGCCGTTCTTTGCCCCGCTGGTAGCAGCAGATAGTTCGCAGCGCCTTGACGAGGGCAAGTGCCGGCGGCACGAGTGTGCGCACCTGTGAGCGGCTCTCGGGGGTATTCAGCAGCGATTTGAGAATGTCTTGGCCGCGGGCTCGGCGTTTTTCCTGCGATGGCGAGCAATTCGTCACCTCGACAATCGACCAAAGCGCCTGATGAGGATACATGCGCACCACCCTCACAATCAGCGTCTTCATGATCTTGTAAACAGGGCCATCTTGCTGCGTGATCCGGCTCAGCAGCTGCGGCACACCGAGATACCACAGATATCCAGGTACCTGGCTTGCGTGCTTTTCGAGCGCATCGTTGATCCTTTTCAAGTTCGCCTGCCGCACCGCATTGTAGACCAGCAGGTTTCGGGGCAGGCCGGCTGGCAAGGTGACGTTCGAGGCGAAATCAAGCCACAGCGTCAGGAGTTTCGGCAGACTTTCGGAAACGTACTTCGAGCCGTGCTCAAGCGACTGTGCGAAGTTGCGGACCATTAGCATCGTGAGCGTGCCGTCGTAGTAGCTAGGAGAGCGAGAGTTTTCTGGAAGTTGCAGCTGCGCATGGTATACGCGCGTCACATGTTTGGCCAGCATGTAGGATGCCTTTTCCCAGTTTGAGGAGGCCTTGGAAATCGCAGAGTACCACAAAATCAGGTCCTGCGAGTGCATCTGGCCCGCTTGGTCCAGCCAAGTCGTATATAACAGTGCGGTTTTGGCGGTCTCCATAGAGACTTTTTTTGCTCCAAACGCGCTCACAGACTCCAGAAACAGAGGGTCTACTTCATCTCGGAGCATCTTGATGGCTTGTCGAGTCTCGCCTTGACTCCAAAGTAGTTTGGCGTGTTCCTTGCCAGCTAGGCTGTGAGCATTCCGTTTTGCTTCCAAGACATTGGCCAACGCAAGCGTAGTGTCGCCATGCTTGCGAGCATCGCGCGCCGCTAAATAGAACGTCTCGGCGATCTCGTGGCGAGCGGTGGGAAGTGTAGATGCCTGGAAAGCTGCCCGGCGCAGCGACAAAAGATAGCTGCGCGAGGCATAATCCGGCCCGACTCTTGCGAGCCGCAGCTCGTTTTGGTGAGAAATGGCGGCTGGAGATTCGGGCTCGGACGCGCCGTTCCAAGATGCTATTTGCGCAACATCGCCAATCCCGTGTAGATACACCGATATGCGGCGGATCTGAGCAAGTGACGTTACGTGAGGAGGCAGTTTGGCTCCTGCGGCCGTGCAGGCACTGTCGACAGCTCGAGCGATTGCTTGCTGGTCGTTATTTCGAAGAGCAAGCAAGGCACGGCCAACATGGCCCTCGAGAATGTTGCTATGGCCCGTCGTGGCCCGCGACCAGTGATCCAAAGCGGCCAAATCAGAAACCTGCCACGCGGCAGAAGCTGCCAGTCCGGCGCCTTCAGGTGTATGGGTCGACATGGCCGTGAACCGGGCCAACAGCTCACGGTCGCGGCCAGCAGAATGTAGACACTGCAAGCGACTTTCTTGGGTATTGATGTCCCACTGGCCCAGCACGTCGTAGCAGGCCAACGCGTCGTTCCAGCGACCCAGCGTCTCGTGCTCGAGAATCTGCTGATCCAAATTCATGACTGCAAACTTCGTAGACACGCCTTCAAGACTATCGCTGTCGCCCATCTCAGCATACATTTCTCTCATCTTCTCATACACGCTTTCAGCAGTGGCGCCGGTCGGACCACCGTACTGCTCCTCGCGAAGACTCTGTTCCCAGTACCGCAAGGCTCGTGGGTAGGAACGGCAGCCAAATGCTCGCTGGGCCATGGCTGCTGGCGAGATCTCGCTGAGAAGTGTCTCTACGATTTTAACATGGTTGGAGCGGTTGGATTTGCGGCTCTCGCGGATCCACTGTCCGAAGTAATCGAGCACGGCAAAAATGCGTTCATGGAACGCAGAAACGTCGTCATTTTCAGAGCTGGGCGTGGCCAGCACCGTCAGAAGTTCGGTCAAAAACACTTGCCGGTTGTCTTCGTTGGCCAACACAGCGTTCAAAGCAACATACGGCAACATGAACGTGAACACCGGAATGCTCTGCTCACGGTCACGCACGACGCGACGACAGAGCGCAAAGATTTCTTCGGCATTCGCACCCACCACCCGGCACATCAAGTCACTGCAAAAGTCTGCGAGCCACGCCGAGTACTCAATAGCTCCTCGGAAAATCGGGTACTCTTTTGTGGAGAGCGGGGCCATTGGCGAGACGTATTTCGTGCTCAGCAATGGACTCAACGCGTCGTAGAGGTCATGGCCAATTAACTCGTCCCAGCGACGGCGGCCTCTAACTGAATTAGAAGTGGCTTTCGACAGCTTGCAGAACTTGAGGTACTCTTGGATGCCATACAACACAAACTTTTGAGCATTTGGATCCGTAGAAGCCTCATAGGCTTTGAATAGATAGTTTACCACAAAGTAGCCGGCGAACTTGGCACTTTCCTCGCCATCCTCGAAATTGCTAACCACGACAGGGTTATCATCTTGAGGCTGGATATCGAAATAGGTAGGGTCCAAGGCACCAATAAAACATAGACATTGAACGGCGTGGCCAACAATACCGAGATTGCGATTGGGAAAACGCTGGCAGATATGTAAAAGAGCCCGCACCGCAGCGCCAAGCAATTCGCGGCCCCTTGGCGACGCCATTTCCTTGCTGATGATATCTTGATGATTGGCTGTAAAGGAAGCAAGTTCAAGCACCATCTGCTGAATCACATAGACGTTATCCTGGTTAGATCGAGCCACCAAATCGCGCAAGCGTTGCACTGGCGAAGTTTTCGCTTGGGCTGCTGTAACCTGCGTCGACGCTGGCAAGAGGTCCATGGGCAAGTTAGGTGTACCCTTTTCACGGACCCGCTTGGCAAAGGACGGGTAGGAAACGATTATATTCGTGAGTTCTGTTGCAGCGGCCTGGCCCGCTTTGGAAAGTTTATCCCACCGCTGAGAGATGACGCTAAACACCAAGTCAACGAGATTGTAGACGTCGCCAAGCTGGACGGCCAACGTCTGCCAGGTCTGGAACGCGGCGGCCTCAAGCTCAGGGATATCTAGAGCGGCTTGTAAGAACGTCGAGACTTGGGCAACGAGACCCGCGACTGTTTTCTCGGAGCTGCGCATTAGGAGATCCAAGCCCCGAAGACATTGCAGCTTCGTCGTGTAGGGCTGTCTGCCCCGGAAGTTCCGCATGGTATCACTGAACATATTCACGAGTTTATAGACCATAGTGACCGAAAGGGCGTCTTCTCCATGGGCTAAATCGTTGATGACTTTGATGATATGGCTTTCGCGAGACGGATCCGCGCCTTCTGGCGGCGCTTCCTTCAGCAGCTCAAAGTTGAGTTCGGGAAGATTGGATTTGATCACGCCCTGGAAATTGATGGTCGCAAATCCAGGATCAAGCTCGCGCCAGCGTTTCTCGGCAAACTGAACCGGCAGAGACACGCCCTGCTGCAGCATCAGGCGGCTCAGGATGGGCGCCGCATAGTCCAAATAGAGCTTTTTCGTAGTGCAACCTACGGCGTCGGCAATCACACGCACAGTAGAAACTTGGCGTCGCAGAGTAAGATCAGGAAGCGTATATTGGCAAGTGCGGATCAGGAGGTCGGATTCACTGACGCCCAGCAAGCTACAAAAGCGTGCTACCAGCACGTCCTGCTCCGATAAACGCCGGACAACCGCCACGGAGATCGTTGCCCAGAACGGAGCACACAACTGCCACGGTGTTATGCCTTTGCGAGCAGCAATAGCGCGCAGCTGGTGGGCGGCCAACGCAGCCCGAAAGGCAGGACCACCCAAGACATCAATCATTCTCAGCAGCAGCATATTCAGGCGCTCTGAATCAGCCACCACGGCGGCTTCTGTCCAGGCCAGCAGCGCTGTCTCGAAGCTCGAGTCGGCCATCAAGGTTGTGAGAAACCGAAACAAACCCAACTTTGCCTCCTCACCGGTTCGGGCAGTAACAAAGGCACCGATCGAACGAGTAGCTTGGACCCTCAGGTCCCTTGCCGAGCTTTTGAGGCAACCAACTAGCCACGAACCAATGATGTTATCATGGCTCAGCTCAAAGGGAGGTTGCCAGATGTCTAGCGCGGCAGTCAAAGCCTTGCAAGCCGCTAGTCGCAGCGTGCCATCGGTCAGAAGATCAGGAGATTCGCAGATTGTCGTGAAAATAGAGAGCCATTCGGGGGACATTTCTGGGTTCGTTCCCTGCTGAGGCTCTGCACTTGCTGCAGCCTCCAGTTTCTCCAGCACTTCGAGCTTTGCAGCAGGCGAAATCCCGTCAAAGGAATCAGCCAGGTCAGCAGCCAGGTTGCCAGTGGACGACATTTCTGGAAAAACAGCGGCCAGATCAGCATCCCAATCGCCTGGACGAGCACTTTTGATGGCTCTTGCTTGATCAATGGCTCGCTGGTAGTGGAGTAAATGAGGGGGCATATCCGGCCATTTTAGCGGGCCCAGAGTCTGGAGCGATAGTGGTTGTTGTAGAGCCTGCTTGAGCACAGGTAAAAGACTTTTGGAAATTGGCATGCCCTTGAACTCTGGGTCTGGAAACCGCAAACTCACATAAACCGAGTTGATGTTGGCTACAAGCTCCAGCAAAAGTCTCGCTGTTTCCTCGTCGTCAACAAGAGCTGCTAGACTGTCCACACAAACATTAATCCATTGGGATCCTAAAGGAATGCCTTTAGCGAGGATCGGCGCCGGAACATGATTAGGGGCCTGGATCAAGCGGACTCTACAGCAAATACTGGTAATATCCTTTGGACTCAAAGGCAGCACAAACAATGCCGGCAGCACTCTTGCAGGAGAAGTTGCTACATGGACCATCAATTTGTTCTTGAGAGATGGTATTTGTGCAACCAGGCTGGAATGTGCGGTTGGAGCAGTGGCCAATGTAGTCAAGCCTTGAGCCGCGTCTTGGTCACTTTGCAGTGCCAGTATGGCGTCGGCCAAAGTAACTAGTAGAGAGGTTCCATGTAAAGTTCTACCCATGACTGAGGGGTTAACATTAAGGATTTTTTCAAGAACAAGGTTTGCCTTTTTGGGGTCCACGGGCCATCTCGCCGTTAGGACCTTTACAACATTCAAAGCGTCCAGGTCTCCCAGTACAGTTGTTTCTTGAAGCGCATCGTTGAGCTCACTGAACCGAGCCGACGATACAAAGTACGATTCTGGCTGGGCCAGCGTCATGGTCGCAGCTAAAGGGCTAGTTTGAGGGTCGCGTCCGAGATTGCGATTTGTTTATGTTCCCGAGAGCTTACAGAGCTGCGGTGTCTAGCTAGGCTATATTCGAAACCTACATATCCCACACTCTTGAACCTTATTCATGTTACTGTTTCAAGTCTGTATACTCTTATTTTTCGTCAATAAATTCCAATCAAGTTCTAGTTTTAAGCAGTTGCTGCCTTAACTGCTGAATCTGCATGCTCATTAGTCTACTCTAGGTAAGCCGCACAAGAGTCTCGACTCCCAGCGCACCGTAAAGTGGACCCAGCTGAGAAGTAAGCGCCCAGGTAGTCAGATGTCGATCGCAGAGTTGACGGGCGCGCGGCAGCTGGCGAAAGAAGACCCGAGTCTTTATCCTGATTTTGTGAAAGGGTTCTTGAATATCGCCGACCGGCCCGAGGTTAATTTGCGGCGGTTTGTGGCCGCGTTTCTTGTAGATGCCTTCTCGGCTACTGAAGTTGCATTTGATACAAAACAAAAGTTAGCGGTTGAAAGCATAGATACTCTCACTACGTTGGCCGCAGACACCGATTACAGCGTGCTCAAGGGAGCAATCACGTGCCTGTCGCTGGTGTATCCGCTAATTTTCGACTATGTGGTCACTAGGCCCATGGAAGGTCCGCTTTGGGATAAAGTCGCTGCTCTGAAAAATAGAGCGTTTCAACTCTGGGATGGCCAACATGCTGGCGTGCAGGCGGCGTGTATCAAGTTTGGCCAAGTGGCTGCGCTTGTGCAAACAAAGTCTCGCGACGGCCCCAGTATTCTCAATATTCCCCAGGGCCACCCTGTGTTGGATACAATTATGCTTGAAGCGGAGGGAGCAGGTCTCATTGACCGTCTTCTTGGGTACTTTACTGGCCGCGACTTGGATGTGCCTGTTTTCTGTGCCACTTTGAACGCATCTCTGCCGTTGGCGTTTGCCCGGCCGCCTTTGGCTCCTCGCATCATCCAAGCCGTGCTTTCCTTTGACTCGTCGCGCAAGCGACTGTCTTGTGAGGCTGGTGCCGACGAATTGGCCATTAAATTCGTGGAAAAGACCCTGAAGCTCGAGCTCGAATCCGTCGCTCGCCAGGGCCTCGTGCCCAGCCTGAACCCAGCCATCCAACGGTACCTGTCCAAGATTGCCGAGTCGCGAGCAAGTGCATCGTTGCGCAAACGCGCTGCAGATCTGGCTGACTCGCCAAATGCTAAACGCGTTCGTATTGGCTCCGCAGATATGCCTGTGGTGACTACAACAAAGCTACCGGCTGGTGCTGTGCCACTGGCTCAACTATATAGTCTTGTGGATGCCGACAATGATCTGGCCAAGTTCTCTGCCCGCGACTTGACGCTGGACGTGGCCGTGGCCATGGCTCTGTCGAGTTTGCAGAACGTCAACCCCCCACTGCTAACCAACTGTCTTGATATTGTTGGCCGCCGCTACTCGTCAATCCCCGAGGCTGGCCGGACAGTACGGCACCCTGCAAATGACAGCGACGACGGAGCCATTCCTGCTGCTCCGCAAGGTGTTCCTGCGGCCGCTGCCGAAGCCGCCGCCGCTGCCGCGGCAGCAGCAGCACCGTCCTCTGTTGCATCTCCTGAACCATTCTCCATGGATAGACCTCCGAAATACGACGCCAAGGAATCGGCGTTACAGGCCACTCGACTCATGGAGCGTTTAATAGCCGCCGGAGAACAGGCGCCCGAGTCAGAGGTACCATCCTCCAGCCTCGACCGCCACATTCTGTCCAAATGGAGCAATAATTCGTGGATCTATCTGGCGGCAAGAGCTGCAGCGCGGGGTGCTCCTGGTGATAGCCCCGTAAGTAAAGCTATCCGAGAGAGCTTGTATGATTATGTGCTTGCTGATTTCCGTGGCCGCCTTAGTGCCGCAGTTACTTGGCTCAGCGAGGAGTGGTATGCCGAGACGGTGCTAAAAGAAAGCTCTGAGGAGACAACTTCAACATACTTTGATCTCGTTTCTCGGATCATCGACCAGATCCTGCCGCGGTTAGAAGTCGCCGATTCCAAGACATTCATCCGGCTTGTTTCTGAGATTCCTGCCCTGAACCGTGAAATCATCTTCAAGCTCAAATCGCTGTGCATTGATCCCGAACGGGCGCCCCTAGCGTTCCGAGCCCTCAAGTTCCTTATCATGTTCAAGCCTCCAGCCAAGGAGGATTGTCTAGATCTTGTCCAGGAGCTATACAACGAGGGTATTGGTGGCACCGAGCCGATCTTGAAGCGGTACCGACCGGAAGCAGTCAAGCCTGCTGAAGCCGAGCCAGAAGCTGTAGCATAGCCACTCATGTAGTCTCACTGTAGAACCAGAATCTATTAGACAGAGTCAAGCTAGATACAACCTACGTATGCTATCATAAATGTAAGGTATTATGGGTAACAAGGTCTACAATGAGGTAGGTGTCTCTGTGGGCTCTGTGGGCTCCATCGGCTCAGAGGACTCAGTAGGCTCGGCTGACTCTGTTGGATCCATAGGCTCTGCAGGCTCTGCAGGCTCTGTTGGCTCTGTTGGCTCTGTTGGCTCAGCAGGCTTTGTTGGCTTTGTTGGCTCTGGAGACTCAGTAGGAACGGTAGGTTCAGGAGGAGCGGTAGACTCAGGAGGAGCAGTAGCGATTGGAGCAGCAGGATGCGAAGCCGAAGGCGACCGCTGCTTGTACTGTTCACTCCATTCACTAGTCTCCTTGTGCAAGGCTCCTAGCAAACTGGAAGCGTCAAGCCGCCGCCAGCGTTTGCAAAAGTATGCGTGGCTGGTTGCGTCCAGGCGTTTCCAAAGAACCCACCAATTGTCCTTGGTGCGGAAGATTTGCTCTTCCAGTCCCGGCCGGCGAGCCACATCCTTCTCAGCAACTATAATCGACTCGTGAAGCTGATGCGATTCGGGATCATCGGGCAGCGTAGACACAATTGCTCCTTTTTCTGTGTCAACCAAGAGATAGGCGAATCTAGTTGTGGGCGCCAGAGCGAAGCTGAAGCCCTCGACATTAGCTGCGAAATGGTCAAGGCTTCGTTGCATGGTTTTGCTGGCTTCGGTTGGCTTGTCGAACAATAGCGTGTAGAGAATCCGGTTGCGACGATAGCATAGCAGAAACAGCTTGCCATTGGCAGAATAAATAGACTGGTTTGCGGCAATAAACCGGGCCGGCTCGGGCTTTGCAGGCGCGGCAACTGTTGGAGAAGAAGAGCCCGACCATCCAAACGACAAGCTTGGGCTCAGGAAAGACGGCATGGCCGGCATCGATGGCATGGAAGGCATCGACATCCCCGAAAGGGTGTTGACGCCGGGAAGATCGCGCATACTAGGCAGGCTCGGCACTATATTTCCTAACGAAAAATAGGGCATGATCCTACTAGACTGCGCGGTTTCCGGAGACCTGCTCCGGAGATTCGGGTCCCATTCCTGCTGCGGCAGCTCGTGTGAGTTCAGGGTCTCTGTTTCCGCGTCAATTGCAGGCTCTTCAGCAACAACCGCACTTTCTGCCACCACTGGTGTGGGTTCAGGATCAAGAGTTCGATTCCATGCCGCCAGCTGACTGGTTCGTCGCAAATGATACACATACCCAGATGTTTCATTATAGGAAGGGTCCTCACAAAGACTGCATTCGCGGAGCCAATGCTGTAGAGCAACCTTTGTCTCGAGGTCGAGGCATTTGCCCTGCCAGATAAAGTTGGCATCCGCGGTGGTCACAAGAAGGTCTTTAGCACCCACTTCTCGGGCCAATTTGATTGCATCCTCAGCTGCACTAGGACAAAGCGTGCCTGGCTCGAGCCGAATATAAGGGAAGCAACCCGTGGCACCGAGCTCGTTTGCGCCTGTCCAATTGGAACACCAGGCACCCCACCAGCGCTGGAAACGGTCTTTGCTTTCGGCAGCGGCCATACTCCCGCCAATGGCTCCATTGTGAAGCCGCCAGCGGGCATAGCCATCGTTGATAGTAACCTGCAGCGACTCGGGAGTCACATTCACGGGCAATGGCACTGAACATGAGAACCAGAAGCCGTTCCGCCATGAATCAGGGCCCTCGCTGCGCGGATCTGCTTCCAGGCGTTGGATAAGAATGAGATGGGTCTTTGTTTCGATCCATGAGACAGGGTTTCCATCAAACGAATGGGCCAACTCCACGAGACCCTGGGCAACTCCGAGCTGCCGAATCTGCACGTTGCGGTCGTGCTGGCCCCAGTAAAAGACCAGCTGGTCCTGGACATTGTCCTCGTCGCCATATTCGGGGTTGTAGATATAGGCCGAGTCCATGACTACTAGACTACTCCCAGGCTACTAGACTAAGTATCTACATGCTCGCAGATAAAACTAGGCTTGAGAGGAGAGTTAGAAACAAAAAAATAAAACTATCAAGACAACATATGTTTTTTCTTTTACAGCTCTCCAAGCTAAAGCTCGCAGGGACACCCACGAATATCATAACGTTATTATACGATTACTATCAAAACTACGTCATAAATATAAGTTAGGGCTCTCCAGCGGCCAAGGCCGGGGGTCTAGAGCGGAGGTCTAGCGCGGAGGCTGAGGAAGATGGAACGTGAGTTTCGGGTCGTCGTCTTCCTCCTCGGGGATCGGAGCCACTCTGTTCCGCGGCGAGCCGGCCCGCTCGTTGTCGTCATCATCGTCGATGACACCCAACGCAGCCAACCGGCGGCGACGCTCGACTTCGGTTTCCTCGTCGTCGTCGTCGTCATCAGCTCCATGGTACGGGATCTCATATTCCTCGTCGTCGTCTTCCTCGTCGTCGTCGTCGTCCTCTTCAGACTCATCGTCGTCGTCCTCTTCAGACTCGGCGGCTGAATGAGGACGGTACTGACGCGTGGACTCGCGCGTGGCGGCAGTCTCGGGAGCCGCGGCAGCTCCATCCAGCGAAAGATGGTCACCTGTCCGCTGAGGAACGTTGCCCTGCGTGAGCAGATCCTCGAGATGCGCCCGCACATGCGTCTCATCCTGATGAGACAGCGGAGCGTGATCGTCGCCTACGGGAACAAGGGCATCTGCCGGGGTATGTTCGACGTCAGGATGGGCCACGGGATCAGCGGGCCGACTGGCTTGCTGCGCCGAGAACGGGTCTCTGCGCAAGCCAACCCACCGCAGGGTCTGGTTGACCAGGCCTTGTGTGCCGCTGCCATGGGGCTGCGGAGCATCGCCACGGCGTTGGATCTTGTAGCGGCGGATGATCTCGCCGTCGGCATTCTCCACAATAACATGGTCATCAACCATACAGGCATAGACCTGCTCGCCGCGACCAGGGAGATTGACCAGCGATGCGGAGCGCGACAGCTCCGACCGGTTGTCGTCGGTAGTGGCTCCGTCGTCGTCGCCGTCCTCGGAGCTCGAGCCCTTGCGGTGGCCAGGAGAGTTGGAGCTAGAACTGTCGCCAACGGCAGTGCTTTCGCCAGAGTAAGGCTGCTCGCCACTGGCGGGACTCGCGCCCGGTTCGTGGATCTCTAGATGAGGCTCGCCCTCGACCTCGCCGCCATTCTTGCCAATATCAAAGGCATGCACAACGTTGCCATCATCGTCCTCAACCACAACGTGCGAACCTTCGCGGTAAGCACGGATATCTTCGGGGGTCTTGCCCTCGAGCTTGTCGGCAGGCACCATATCGGTGCGCTCGACGTTGCCGTCTCTGCCCAAATCAATGGACAGCGACAGGGGCACCTCGGCAGGATTGCGCCGCTTGTGGGTCTTCTTACCGGCCGCGCCAGAAGACGATGAAGTGCCCTTGAGCTTGCGGATCTTCTTGCCCTTCTTCTTCTTTGCCGGCTTCTTGCCCGCAGGGTGAGCTGTGGTCTCGACCTTCTCGAGCTTGAGCATATCGCCGTCGGCACCGCGGCCGCCGCCAGGCAACCGCGAGATCCATGACGGATTGTTGCCGCCGGTTGTGTACGTCATGGTGATCGCAATATTATTGAGGCGTTTGCCGAGTGTAAACACAGCAATCGACGAGCCATGCACGGCAATGGACGAGATCACCAAAAAGCAGGTGATGGGCCAGATGTTGGCAATGGCGAAATAATGGTGTACAGTGGGTGGAGGAAGCTCTTTGAGCGGGGTAGTTGTGTTTGTCTCCATTTCTGCGCGCGCCAAAATGGCCATAAACAGGCCGCCCACACCGATGGGTCCAAAGTGGCCCGAAAACAGCGCCTCACGCCAGGTCTTGATGTCGGGGATCACTGGCTTCAAGGCGAGGATGATGGGAATGCGTCGGAACAGCAGAATCAGAATGGCAATAATCACCAATTTCCAGGCGGCAATACCCAGACTAGCATCGTTGAACTGATCCCAGGGAACAATGGCGCCAAAATAGATGAAGTAGGCGGTATTCAGCAGCAGATCCATGACGTTGGACACATGGGTTTCATCAGTTTGTTTCGCAAACCAGCCGTCCCATGAAAACGCCGAACCCGCAGCAAATGAAACCAGCAAATCGTCAACACCAATGGTCGTGCCCACACCGGCACAAAAGAATGCCAAACACAGGTAATACACAAGCAGCGATTCTCTGTCAATAAGGTTATGCTTTTCAGCAAATTTGATAAGATGACGGGCTGCATAGCCAATCACGGTGCCCACAATTACGCCAAACACGCATTCATATAGCACAGAGATAACAATAAAGTGCTTTGCGATCGCGGTGGGGTAGTGCTCAGAGTGCATAATGTCCAGAGCCATATAAACAAACGGGAAGGCCATTCCGTCATTACAAGCCGATTCGGCCGACAACAGGTTTCTTAAATGGCCAGGCACGCGCTTGGCAAACTTGCCTTTACCAACCACTGCAGAGGCCAAGACAGGATCCGTAGCAGTGACACAGCCAGCAATGGCCAGAGCCTCGATCCATCTGAGCGTAGGAACCAATTTCCAAATAAATACCGAGCCAATGAGCCAGCCAAAGGCCATTACGGGAACAAGCAGCATAAAAACGCTTTGCCAGTGCCTCAACATGTACTTTTTCGGCAACTCAACAGCAACAGCAAAGATCTGAACAACCAATACAATTCGAGATAGCTCCAGCGTGATATAGTCTGTGTTTCCCCATTTCGTTGGCGAGAACCAATCTAAGCAATGGGGGCCAACAATCAGTCCATAGATTGTTGATAAGGTGGATTCACCAATATAAAGCTTTTCCTTGATAAACAGAGACAGCGTGCCAAACAATAACAGAGCAAAGCCCGTTGTGGCGTAGGCCGTATGCGGCCAACTGGTCTCAATTTGCGCCCAGACCATCCAGTTGGTTCAGCTGAGATTTTCTTCTAGATAGTGAAGGTTAGGTAGGATCCAAAATCAAAGGCGCTGACAAAAGATTAGCATAGTTTACCTGCATACTCTTAGAGGGCATTTCACAAGTATGGGGTTCTAAAGATAGATAAGGAAAGGGTGGACTTGAAATGCCAGGTATTTTGAACAGCAAACATCGGAAAGTAGCTTGAAGATTCTAATGGTCTCCATGCGGAGGGTGCGTTGCTTCTCCAAGGGCTTGTCGCGCACGTTGTCTTGGCATTTTCTCCAATCAGAAGTTCTCGGTTCCCTGGGCAACTGCGCGAAACCCTTACCCTAGCACAAGCGCTTGGGGCAAGTAGTGCACAAGATATATAGTGCACGCCCCCAGCCCCAGATGGTCTGATTAAGTTTAGCTAGCCCGCTGCCGCATTATAAATTCACGTACAGACTCAGAACTGGCCAAGCGCTTGCATGACCCCGCTCTTGGCTATGGTGATTGCTATTTATAGTGTTTGTAGAGATTGACATGAGCGCAAATGTCGGCCGAGCAGAGTACATGCGGGTAGTAGGACCGGTAGTGCTGCTGGTAGTGGGGTCGATGGTACTGCCGGTAGTGGGGTCGGTAGTAGGGCTGGTAGTAGCGCTTTGCAGCGAGATAGTGTCCAGGACTTCGTTTCAAGTTGCTATTTATTTTTGTTTTTATTTTATTTTTATTTATTTTAAAAGGGGTGGTGGTTTGTTTTCCCCCTAGTTGTACCAACCTGAGACTGCGGCCATTTTTCACTGCTTTCCCCAGGGGGCCCAGCGGCTGCCTGGTTATATGCAGGATTTCGTAAAATATCATGAGGGGTCGATAATAACGGTGCTCCCCTTCGGCAAGGGGTATCGTATCGGTTGAGGTATAGTTTCAGTGTTTGAGTTGACCGTTGTTGAGCCTCGGCTCGCCTGGGTCTCATCGATACCGTGGCCAGTTTTCATTTGTTGATATCCAGCTAGAAACAGTAGTAAAGCAGTGGAGCTGCTGTTTTAGATATTTGTGGGTGATCGGCGGGGGTTAAGGAATGTGGACGCTGCTGCCATGATTGGCGCGTCCCTCTCGCCATGACCGTAGGGAGCCTTAGAAATCACCCCCGCGCGACATTCCATCTGTGTATTAGGGACTGCGACAGGGCAGCAAGTTCGCACGGACCATGATCGATAGACATTTGTCTTGAATATTGCATCATGCATGAGACCTGGCGCATACCGGCTAGGGCAGGATCCACTACGAACCGCCCCAGAACACACGCGGCCCACGCGCAGCTTGCAGTTTACTATAGTTATTTGACCTATAAACAGTTTATTGTAGTAGAAGAACCTGTACTATACCGCAACGACGCGCCAATACTGGATCGAGGGGCTTTTGGTGGCTCGGTATGCAAGGCTTCGCCCCGCTAGGGCGTAATGCATGATCATGCATGCATAAGCAGATGAAGGTTGGCGCACTGGAGTAATAGAGTTGGCTAGCAACACTGCGAGGCCGGAAAACGCATGCATCGGTTGAGTATTCGCCTAAAACACGTGAACCAAGACTCGTTCTGAGTAAAGTCTAAGTGACCTGAGTGATTTTAAACTCGCTTCAGTTGGTCATCCGAGCCAGTCTACGGGGACATGCATGGCATTGTTTTGACGATGTGAGACATTGTGCATAAGCTTCAACGCCCCTAATTAAGCTTTGGTCCCGTACATTCCAGTGAACGTGGGCATAGACGATAGCAAAGTGAATGAAAACAGAGATAACTCAAGTTTAGGCAAATATCCGGGAGATCTGGGCCTGGCAGCTGTAGTAACTGCATCATGCAGGCCGTTACGCTGGGTCTGGGCGAGGGTCGGGCGACACCCGCATTTGTCGACGAGGCCCGATGCGAGAGGCTTGTCATACAAATAAGCTTATAGTTTCAACAGACTTTTTTCCAGCCTAGTGTAGGAGCCGAGGTAAGACCAGAAGAAAACTCCCAGTTGCCTAGCGGAGGAAGAATATGTAGAAACATCGACTAAATAAACAACTAGACTGCGAGATAGCCGTG
The DNA here is from genome assembly GCA_022577695.1 of Wickerhamiella spandovensis. NCBI lineage: Eukaryota > Fungi > Ascomycota > Dipodascomycetes > Dipodascales > Trichomonascaceae > Wickerhamiella > Wickerhamiella spandovensis. Next base: position 376,088 of record JAKIRT010000004.1, on the reverse strand, counting down.
GGGGTATGGAATGTCCTGACAGATAGGGTGCAAAGGAGTATGCATACCATCCTTTCTGGTCCCATTTAGCAGGTAAGCACGGTGTAATTTTTGCTTGTCAACAGCCACTCTAGATCCTCCATCCGGAATTAGACTGGCAATTCTAGGACAGCGTATTGCCACTTTGCTTGCAGAGAAGACTGAACCCGTTGTTTGATCGCAGTATAGACCGGAAGGCGACGCATTGCAGTACGCGAACTTGTTACGAAACCAGTTGAACCTCTTGTGCCTATTTTCCCAGAGAATTCCAGGACCAGGTCCATTCACGACAGAATCTCTCTTTCATCTTTGCTCCCCTGTGTACACTAGACCGCATTCTTGCTTGGGTTTCCCGAAAAAGACGTCGTTAGTTTCGCTTGTGCTCCTTTTCGATTGCCAGTGAAACACAGCCGCTCCAACCACCCTTTTTTAGTCCGGCTGATGCACGTATAGAGGACCTCAAGTCTGCTTGTATTATTGTTGAAACCCAATCTAGTATGGTGGAGTCTCCATTCAACAATGTCCTATACACTTTGTATTCTGCCGACTCCTCAAACGCGTCGGGGGCCGCTGTTCCTGACGAACCTCCTGCCGAAATACAACAAACAACCATACCCGAGCCCGATTCCGCGGCTCCAACAACGAATAGCCCAGGAGGCTTTCCTTTGGCCGCCTCTTCTAATGCCTTGACCTTGGAGCCCCTTGACCCCTCTCGTCCTATCCCCTCTGGCCCCTCGAGTGCCAATTTACCGATCACAGGTTCCACCATAGAGTCGCATGGGAATTCAAAGATTTCCAAAAAGCGGTTTCATCGCAAGACGCGTTCCTCCGATGTTGTTAATGGCCTAGGCTTAGCTGCCCCGCCAGGGGTCCGAGACACCCTCGGTTATGATAATGTTCCTTGGTTGAGAGGAGGCAGCCGTCAATCCCCTAGGCGCCATCGCAGATCCGAAAGCCTTCCGGGGCTTGGAATATACCAACAAGGAGAAGAAGGCTCTCCGCGGATGCCAACAACATCCGCGATAAGAGAGCCTCCGGCAGAGCGGCAGCGCCGTCGTTCACTAGGAGGAGGCCCTAGCCGCCAACTCCAGAGCGTGTCTGAAGTTCTGACCGATTATTCTTTGCCCACGCAACCGTTTCATGACCCCCAGGCCCCGTCCACTTTTAATGCTCTTCCCCAAGAAATGTCCCTCGGCAATCCACCCGGGTTCTCTATAGCCCAGCCAGCCCCTCGCTCAGCTCCCCCATGGATTCGCAGACACAATCCGACCCCACTTCCTAGACATGAGTATGGAAACACGTCTGGTTCCTCACAATGGCCTCTCTCTGAAATGGGTGGTCAGGGGCTGCCATCAATGTTTCCTAACCAGCCGTTATCCGTTCAGCCGCCGCGACCTCCGCACCAGCAATCGGCCAGTCCTGCGCTGCAGCGAGCGCGGCCCATCTATGGTTCCCCGTATATGCAGGACCGCTGGCCAGTCCCTCAAGCATCCACGCCGAGTGCATCCACGCCCTCAGGGCAACCTGCTTCCATCATATCTACAGGCTCCGACCCTGGACTGCCTCCACTGCCCGGATCATATGCCGGTGGATCGATGCCCGGCCCGATGATGCCTTCTGCCCATGCAGGGGCTAATATTATGCGACTTCCGTCGGCCATGGGCATCTCTAGTCCTTTAACAAGCTTGTGGGACCAGGCCAACCGCCCGGGCTTCGAAGAGCCACGACCGTCGGGCAGCTCTAGCTTCATCCCGCCCATGCAGGGGACTCGGTCACCAAGAATGTCATCGCTTTCATACACTGCCGCGACGGCAGTGTATGGATACAGCCATGACAGAGAAGGGCCCAGAGCACCGCTGCCACCTCATGGCCCGCCAGGATTCGAGTTTCACTCGTACAGCGATCCCGCTAGCCGAAACATGCCCGGTGCTCCCTTCAACAGTGCCGCAGGATCCCCGGGGCAGTCCACGGATTTGGGGTCATCTGGACGCCAAGACGAGGAAGGCTCTTCAGCCACGTCGGCAAGACGAGGACGCGGTGGTAGGGTAACCAAGCACCGCCGTGCTCGCTCCCGTACGACATCATCCCGCCGCGGCACATTAGCGCGAGCCTTGGAAACTTCCCACTATGGCTCAAGTATCAGTGCCCCTACGTTCATTCCCGGGGTAATTGGAGCGGATCTTTCGGTTTCGCACCAACAAATGGCACCCCCTGGAGGGTTCTATTGGGGCCTGCGACCTCATAGCGAGGAGGGCAGTCCTCAGAACCCCATTCCTGTTCAATTATGCGAGCCTCCACTGGCCGACTGTGTGCCACCAAACCCTGGAGCTCTTATTGGAGATCCAGAACCGCGGGCCCGCCGCAAGTCCAAGTACACTGCCGAGCAGGACCAGAAGATCCTGGACCTCAAGACCGAAGGCAAGGCTTGGCACGAGATTGCGGCGCTAACCCACTGCCAGAATACCCTTGCTGCCCGCAATCGCTACCAAGTCTTGATCGGCCAACAGGGCGGAGGTACATTCTTTTGGACTCGGGAAGATTGCGAGGCGCTTCAGCAAACCCTAGATGAGGGAGAGCGAGCAAAGTGGTACTTTTTGGCCCAAGAGCTATCCAAGAGACGCAACCGCGAGTATACCATGGATCAATGCCACTATCAGATTTCAGCAATGTTTGCTGCAGATCCTAGTACTTTCTCTGTGATCAAAACAAAGGAGGCTACTGGTGGTGGTGCTCCCATGCGACGCCAGCAATACAAGCCAAGTGAGGCTCCGTAGATTATATTATTGGTAGTTTGTCTGTTAGACAGATTAGAGTATACAGTGTAGGCTAGTCTGTAGATAATCGAGTTCCGCTCTGATGACACGGGAGGAGCACAAGCCCTAAAACTGCTTTGCATCTGAGTTTTGCATCTGTGTTGCTTCTGTCTATGATATATACTTGAGCTTAGAGTTCGCATGCCAATAAATCCTTGGCCTTGTTGCGGAGAATGCTGATACTCTTGACAAAGATCTCATCGGGTTCCATGGCACCAGTGCTCTCGATGTTGAAAATAAAGTGATCGCGCACACGGCCAAGACGGACTTTACCTTCGAATTCAGAGTGACGCAAGACTTCGCGCGAAACTGTGTCGCGGCGAGCATCCTCGACAACAGCCTCTCCGTCTTGAATGCCGATTACTCCGGGCGGGAAGCACTTTTGGAACTTCTCAGCCTCGGCACCTTCGATAGGTTTAAGAATATCAATTTTAGGCATCAGGCGGTAAGAGGCCGTGGCAACCGGACTGAATTTGGCATGGTCGGCACCAATGCCCAGGACGGCATAACAGTACAACGAGATCTCTTGGCCCGGTCGAAGTTTACACAGCAGAATATCCGGAGCCGCCACAGTAGGCGGAGGATTCATATATTCGAGCTGCGAACCGCGAGGCTCGAACTTGAGATCGTGCGCATAGACATTAGAGTTGATGTACAGCTCCTTAGGGTCGGTGCTATCCTTAGGAGCATTGGGGTTACGTTCGCACTTGATGTTCAGGCTAAACACAACCGTGTTCTGCGTGGTATGCACCTCTGCATCCTCACCAGTGCCCTTAGCGGCCTCCTCGGCAGCAGCAGCGTCGACCCAGTCGAGCCAGTCGGGAGACAAAGCCAAAGGAACCAGGCCCAAGCGAGAGGCCAGGACCTCATCCTGGATGACGGATGTGTTCATTTCAATAAAAACAGACTCGATAGCAACGCTAGGAACCTCGGCGATCATGATGCGGCGGAATGCATTGGCAATGGAAGTGTCGACACCAATGAGGTCAAAGTTCGCAACCGAGCCAGTGAGGTAGGAAACATTGATATCGAATTTTTCCTTGAACTTTTCAAGGTCCCAGCTCTCATCTCCTTCCGGATAATTATTCGGAAAGTCGGTGCTAGCTGTGTTGGACACTCGATCCCGGTGAATATTGATCATGGCAAATTATTCACTAGGGGTGTTTCTAAGCTGGGGGAATTTTTTAAACTCCCTTTCTTCTCTACCTCTATTACATTATCCATTTAAAATGCATATTATATTAGCTGAAATTTATAGTCAGAAGCTAAATCGCCAAAACGTAGTGGATTGAGAGCAAAGCAAACGTGTTCTTCGACAGAAAGCGGCAGCAGGAAAGAAATGCAAAATTAAAACTGTAAATATATACCGACAAATGGACATTTCAGCGCGGTCCTCTGCTCCCTATGGACCCTCGCTGGGATCTTAACATTTCGTCATGTCAAGCGCCCCCATTCCCAAAGGTTTCGAGAGCCTCAACTCGATTGTTGATTTTGCAGGGGTTGAGCTCTTAAACGCGGCCGCAGATGACCCCAGTCTTCAGGCTCGCGAGCTATTGTCTGGAGGTAAACCTACAGCCTCGGACGCAGACTCTCAATTGCTGTTGTTTGTGCCTCTTCACAACCGGGCCCAAGTCCATTCGATTCTTGTGCATGTTCCCGAGGATTTGCATCCGCCAGAGGGCGCAGAGGGTGCGCAACCGCCCACGCGAGCCAAGGTGTGGCATGGATTGCCGACGGCCCTATCGTTTGATGATGCTGATTCGCGCGAGGCTCCGTTTGATGGATCCATTGGGCCACGCGTGGATGGCCAATGGCACGAGATCAAGCTGCGGTTTGTGCGGTTCCAGAACGTTGCGACGTTGCTAATCTTTTTGGAGGGCGAAGACCCCGATCTCTCGACGGTTCTGGATAGCCTTGTGATTGTGGGCCGGAAGGGCCAATCTACTGAGGTCAAGACCCTCGAGCAGGAGGATAGCGACTAGTGGGCGGATGAAATTAGTGAAACGCACAAAGAAGCGTCTCCTGGATATGGGCTGGCTCAGATATACAACTTATAATGGAGCCGATGCCTGTTTAACCCAGCCCGGCTCTGGCCCCAGACTGCATCTAATATTCTTGGTACTAGTCTACTCAATTCTAGGTTGGTTTTAGGGGCCGCTTGCAACTTGCCGTCATTTTTAGGCATGCATTTGAGGCATTTTTGCCCGAATTTTTGCCCGCATTTTGCAGGTATCTAGCCGGCATTTAGTTGCCTGACCCCGCGTAGGGGGGCAGCAGCACAGGCAGCAGCAGCACCTCAATAGTCAGCCCAGCCAGCCCTGAGAAGCAGGCCCGCACAGGCCAGCCCATGCGGCTGATTCAGACGCCGCTGGGTGCAAAGGGTTTATAAAATTTTTCACACGTAACTTCTCTACCCCTAACAAACATGTCTGAAGAAAAGCCCGAAATCGTTGACGGAACCATTACCACCAACTGGCACGAGAGTGTCGAGACCTTCGAGGCTCTGGAGCTGAAGGATCAGCTGTTGCGCGGTATTTTCTCCCACGGTTTCGAGGTCCCCTCGACCATTCAGCAGCGCGCCATCCTGCCCATCATCAAGGGCCACGACGTGCTTGCTCAGTCCCAGTCTGGTACTGGTAAGACCGCCACTTTCTCGATCGCCGTTCTGCAGAACATCGATGTGTCCATCCGTGACACTCAGGCCCTGATCCTGGCCCCCACCCGTGAGCTGGCCCTGCAGATCCAGAAGGTCGTCAGCGGTCTTGGTGCCTTTATGGACGTCTCCTGCCACGCCTGCATTGGTGGTACCTCGGTTGCCGAGGACATCGCGAAGCTGTCCCAGGGCGCCCAGGTTGTTGTCGGTACCCCCGGCCGTGTCCAGGATATGATTGAGCGCCGCTTTATGGATACCTCCAAGATCAAGATGTTTGTTCTTGACGAGGCTGATGAGATGCTGTCGCGCGGCTTCAAGGTCCAGATCTACGATATCTTCCAGATGCTCCCCGTCGAGTTCCAGGTTGTCCTGCTGTCGGCCACCATGCCCGTGTCTGTCCTGGATGTTACCTCCAAGTTCATGCGCAACCCTGTCCAGATTCTGGTCAAGAAGGATGAGCTGACTCTTGAGGGTATCAAGCAGTTCTACATCAACGTCAACGAGGAGGTCCACAAGGTCCCCACCCTCATTGATCTTTACGAGACCATCACCGTTACCCAGGCCGTCATTTTCTGCAACACCCGCAAGACCGTCGAGTACGTCCAGGAGGAGCTCACCCGCAACGACTTCACCGTCTCGGCCATGCACGGTGATATGGAGCAGAAGGAGCGTGACACCATCATGAAGGAGTTCCGTACCGGTTCGTCCCGTATCCTGATCTCCACCGATCTGCTTGCCCGTGGTATCGATGTCCAGCAGGTTTCGATCGTTATCAACTACGACCTGCCCACCAACAAGGAGAACTACATCCACCGTATCGGTCGTGGTGGTCGTTTCGGTCGCAAGGGTGTTGCCATCAACCTCATCACTGAGGATGATGTCGAGGCCATGCGTGAGATCGAGACTTTCTACAACACCGAGATTGAGGAGATGCCTGCCAACGTTGCCGACCTGCTTTCTTGAAAATACTAAATAATTAGCTAGCTTGAATGCTCTACTTTACTTCTGGGTCCATTCTGGGTCCCGTTTTCTTGTTCTTTTTTTTGGGGGGTGTTTTTCTAGTCCACGCAGAGTGCGAAGTGCTGCCCCGGGGCCTTCTTGTGGTCCTCCTGCTTATTATGCATCATGCCATCTCGCGACCCGGTCTCGCAAAAGTATCATGAAGATACGATTTCCGTAATCCGCACCGCCGACTGGCTCTTGACCGCGAGTTGGGATGGTACGGCGGTGGTTATGGACAAGCAAAGCTACCAGCCGAAAATGAAGGCCACCTTCAACGGCCCTGTGCTTGCAGCCGCGTGGTCCCATGCAGACCCCGACAAGTTCTATGCTGGCGGCACTGAGGACCGTGTTGCCGAGGTCGATGTGATCACCGGCGAGATTTATGGAGTAGGAGCACCCTTTGAAAGCCCGGTTCTCGGTATTGGCACCAGTACGCACGGCCAAGTCGTGGCCGCGTCGGCGCGCCAGCTGCAAGTCATCGACCCCAGAAAGGATACAAAGTATACGGTTCCTATGAGCGAAGAAGACCGTATTATTGCCATGGATAGTGCGGCAGACATTGTTGTTTTGGTTCTGGATAACCAGCGAGTTGCGGTCTATGATATTCGACGCATGTCGGACCCGTTGTTTATCCACAACTATTCCTACGAATCCCCGGCCCCTCTGACATGTATCCGCATGGCCGCGGATGCAAGCGCGTTTGCAGTTGGAACTGCTACCTCCAGAGTCATTGTGGAACAAACACAGAGTGAGGCTCACCGTGACAACATTGTGTTTCGAGCCAATCGCACCAGCGGCCCCGACGGCCAACGAGTAGCCCACTACATTGGGGCCTTGGCATTCCAACCCAACAGCGGCAATAAAGTGCTAGCCTCGGCAGGAACTGATAAGCGAGTGCAGTTATGGAATCTCCAGGTGCAGAGCAAGCTTGGCGAGATAGATGGCCTGGTCAATGCCGTCACCGCCATGGACTGGGTCGACAGCTCTACCTTGGCCATAGGCTGCTCGGACATGTCGTACTTGCGCACTGCCAATACGGCCAAACAGCCCAGTCCGTCGAGCCTACTTATCCAGGATGTTTCAGAGTTTTTTACTCGGGAATAGTCGCATCCTTGTTATTTATCGTGCATGTAACCCTGTAATAATATGCTATCTAGATCTGCACAGGCGAGGATCAATTGGGCCCAAGCGAGACCGTCGAGGGATCTGCAAGGCCACACTCCATCCATTGAGTCTATGCAAATATGTCTACCTAAAAAAATACCAGAACCTGGCTCCAAACGCCAAGCACGGCCCCCAAAGTGCCAAGCCATCGAAAGTCTAATTAGCGCACCGGCTGGGCTCCCTTACCCCACTCCACTTTTATTAGTTCCCGACCCTGACAGATCTGTCCCCAGCCCCTTAGTAAAATTATGGCCTTCCTGGTCTTGGCGGCTCTAGTGGCCGTGGTGTGGGCTCAAATGAGCCCACCGAATCCGGATGATTCCGGGAACACCCCTACTCCCTTTGAAACTCCAATGGATGGTATGAGCGGCCCACCCAACACCCTTGGAAAAGAGTACGACAGTGTCTATGGCGTCGTGAGCACATTCATCGATTGGGAACCCGACAGTCTAATTCGACCCCGAGCAGTGTTTCTCAAGCCGTATAAAAATATCAAAGATCTCTACCAGGTCACATTGGGGGCATATACCATTAATCCCATCCCCGATCTCTGGAACGAGACAAACTTGTACACTACGCTCTCCACGTCGCTGGAGGTCATTGATGATAATATCCTTTATCAACGGTCAAGATGGTGCGAGCAAATAAATACAACCTGCCCTGCAACCGGAGCGATCCAGTTCTCCACAAACATCTCGATCGCAGACATCTCTTTTGCGCAAACCGGCACCCTCTCGTTCAAGGTGGTTTCGCCAACCGACCTTCTAATGCATGTCAAAGTGAGCCTGGCTCCGTACTACGCCAAGTCGGTGCGGATAGGTCTACGCTGGCTAGTTGTAGGGCTTTTGGCTCTTTGCTGTATAAAGTACGTTGCAGTTGCCTACTTGCGGCCCCCAGTGTTTAGTTGGGAGCCAGTAAAGGCCGGCCCTACGCCGTCTTTAACCGAGGGAAACCGCCTAGCCTCGATGGCTGGGTTCACCCAGTTGCTATCGTACATGCAATTCGGAGTTTTTTCCTCGTGTTTGGCCATCTATTATCCTTCCACCTACCAGCCTTTAATGAGCTCGCTGTCGTGGACGACGCTGCTGTTCCCTACCCACTGGACTACCCACCAACAGGAAACCATGGACAAGGTGCACATGTTCTTAAAGTACGGATACCCCGGTCTGTTGCCGTACATGCGGTTCGCGCAGATCTTCTCGCCCGCAGATCTATACGGCTCGTTTCTGGTGTACTTTACTGCGTGCGGCGCCGGTGCTGTGATTCTGGCCTATCTGGCCAACTTCCGGCGCGCCAAGGAGATCATGCGGCCCTATTTATTGGGCGTTTTCCTGCGCTATATTTACCTCTGGATGGGCTGGCCGTTGTTGACGTTTTCTTTTGCTCAATTTTACTTCGCCGCCCGTCCGTCCTCGAAATCGCAAATCCCCTACAACCTTCCCATTACCGGCACGGACCACCAACTAATCCATACTCTCTATGTCGATGATACGGTGCCGACGTGGGCGCTTGTGATTTCGTCGTTGGTGATTGCGGGCTATGTTGCAGGAGCTCTATTTGTACTAGTGGCTGCGTTCCGAGCCCGTAGCAAGGGCTATCTTTCCCGTTCTCAACTCTTGTCTTGGGGCGGTCTCTATGCATGGATGTCGCCTGTTGGCTTTTATCTTGCTGTTGTCGATATGGTTCTGCTGCTGATCCGCAGTATCGCCGTGGGATGCCTGCAAATGTGCGGCATGGCTCAGGTGATTGTGCTGCTTGTGGTAGAGTTCATTTCAATTGTAACCTATTCCGAAGCCCGGCCCTTCCAAGCCCAGGGATACGCCTACTTTGTTACCCTGTTCACCCAGGTGATTCGGGTGGCCGTAATGTGCATGTGTATTCCCTTTATTCGCTCAGGGGCCCAGTCTTGGCGTGATAAACTGGCATATGCCATGGCTGCGGTGCATGTGGCGTCATTCTTGTTCAACATGATTGTGGTTATCTATTGTTTGTTTGCGGTACTTATTGGCTATTGCAAGCACGGCCGTCGTCGCGATGACGAAACCATCGATCTCGAGCCCATGATGGACATGCAGTTCAAGCCGTACCATTCCAGCTACGACCCGATTCCCAGGGCAATGGATCGGGGTGGACATGATTCAGAGCTGCCACTGGCACCGTACTCCGTGCCTTTCCCCACTCATAACTACTATCGCAAGCCGGCCCAAGTCATGCTTCATGAGGACCGCTCCGAGACGTTGACCGCCACGGATAATCTGTATGAGTTGGACCCCAATCGCAACTATTGCTTCCGCGAAGCCGATCTGTTCTACCGCGCACCGCACAGTGCTGCGTTGCCTGAACTGGACATGAGAATGCCCGCCCAAACCACGCAGAGCCCGCAGCCCACTGGAGTGGTTGCGCGCTTGGCGGGCCTGTTTTCCAAACCCGAGCCTAATAGCCAGACATTTGAAGTGGTAGGCCGCCGCCGCAGACCAACCCAACAGCGGCCGGACTCCACGCCATCTGCGCCGGTGTTGCCCGGACATGAGGAAACGCAGGGCCCCATGCAGCATAATAACCGCAGCACTCCGAGCGCCAACGGCTTTGACTTTTCATTCTAATAGACCCGCGCCACCCATCCGTGCTATTCACTCATTTATTATTTAATTTAAGCATTTGTTTTTGTACGAGGTACGGGGGTCAGAGATCTTCGTGCTTGAACGGCTTAGAGCCGCCGCCGCCAATATAATCGCCAGCAACTTGACCGTGGCCCGCAAGCAGATATTGGTACGACATGAGACCCTCGAGGCCCACGGGGCCGCGGGCATGCAGTTTGTTGGTCGACACGCCGACCTCGGCACCAAAGCCGTAGCGGAAACCGTCGGCAAAGCGCGTGGATGCGTTCCAGTAAACGCCCGCAGAGTCGATGCCGCGCTGGAAAGTGGCCGCGTTGGCGGCATCTTCGGTGATGATGGCGTCGGTGTGGTGCGAGCCGTGCTCGTTGATGTGGTCAATGGCGTCGGCCAGCGAAGGCACCTGCTTGACGGCAATAGTGAGATTAAGGAATTCGGTATCAAAGTCGGCGTCGGTGGCTGGCTCGATCTTGTATTCACCGGGCAGCAGCTTCTGGGCGGCCGACAGCAGAGGCTCGGCGAGCTTGACGGTGACACCGCCATCAATCAGCGAGCTAAGAACGGCCGAAAGAACTTCAGGAGGAGTCTGTTCGTTCACAAGCAGAGTCTCCACAGCGTTGCAGCCGGCAGGGTAGTTTGTCTTTGCGTCAGTAACAATGCGCGCAGCCATGGCAGGGTCGGCGCTAGGGTCCAGATAGATGGAGCAGATACCATCGGCATGGCCAAGAACAGGAATGGTGGTGGCCTTCTTGATGGAGCGCACGAGCTGGTTAGAGCCCCGAGGAATGACCATATCAATGTATTCATCGCATTGCAGCAGCTCAGCGACCTTATCGCGAGTATCCACGAGCTGCAGAGCGTCGCTCAGCACTGTGGTCTTGGAGAGAGCAGCGCGAATCGACTCGGACATGGCTGCAAAAGTAAGCTGAGACTCCTTGCCGCCCTTAAGAATGGCGGCGTTGCCGCTCTTGATAGCCAGAGCACCGATATTGGCAATAACCTCAGGACGGGCCTCAAAAATAACCAGCAGCACTCCCACAGGAGCAGTCACTCTGTAGAGCTCGAGACCCTCGTCAAGCTTGCGAGCAAGAGAGCGGTGGCCTACGGGATCTTCAAGAGCAGCAACGTCCAAAACGCCCTGCAGCATGACGTCGAACTTATCGCCGCGAGTTAGATCAAGCCGGCGAATCAGGGAGGATGAGAGCTCAGCCTGTTCGGCAGCAGCGACGTCTGCCTTATTAGCGGCGAGAATTTTATCTTTATCGTCACGCAGATGGTCGTGGATAGCTTTCAAAGCAGAAGTCCGCTTGTCGTTGGACAGCGTCTTGAGCACATTAGCGGCCTTTCGGGCCCGGCGAGCTAAATCCATATATGAGTCAGAACAGGCTTTGCGTGATCTTATGGCCGGGGGCCTGGACCAGAGGGTTGGACTAAATCCCCTATATTTCTTTTTATTTTAAAACATATCGCTAGCTTTTCCTTCTAAATCTAAAACAATATCACATCAACTGCCGCTGCAATATATAACACAAAGTCGGTCCGCACAAGCGGCAACCACCAGCGGGAACAATCAAAGTGGAGTGCGTGCGTGGGAGCTGACAATGGACCTCCCCGAGGCAGTTGCCGCTGCCCCATATATCGAGGAGAGTATTGCGGCAGCCGCTGTCACGGCCTTACAACAAGCGTCTTATACTGAACTGGCACACGCGCTTGCTTCTACAAGCATTGCGCCCACGACAGTGGCCCGTATCATTGCCTTGAACAAGCGGGTCAACGACTCGAGCACCCTCAACGATAACCTGGAAATTCTGAGTTTGGCGCGGCAATTGGCCAGCGACCTGTTGTGGACAGAAGCGGAATTTGTTTCTGGTAAACTTGAGGCCCTGCTAAAGTCCTTGGCCCAGTTTCCGAGCAACTTATTGGGGATGGTCGCCATTGTATTGTTTGAGCTGGCCAAGAGCCACGACAACCATTACGGCTCCAGCAAGTTGAGCACTGTCCATACGCTGCTGCTAAGCCCGGCAATTGTCCGTGCCCAGCCCAGCTATGCCCTCAAGGTAGCGTCAATACCGAGACTAGGTCTGTCTCGTGTGCTGCGGCCGTTGCAGGAAGATGCGCAGCAGTACTTTCTTGACGCCGCGGAGTTACTGGTGCAGAAAAAGCTCTACATCAAGGCGCTACAGGCTGCCATGGCTGCGGTGCCTATTCGCGGGAGCCACGACGGCTACTTCAAGGCTCGTCGCATCGGCATCTTGTTGCTGCTGATTGTGTCCCAAAAGGCAACGCCGTTGCCGTCCTATATCCGCGGACAAGAGGGCCGGGCATGCTCGCGGTGCAATCGGATTGCGAGTCTATATGAGAGCACTAGGGCCTCTGCCACCAACGAACTCAAGGAATACATTGCATCTGAGCAGGAATCGTTGCAATCGTTTGGCCTTGGGTTTCTTTTGGACGATCTGATCGTGGCGCACGAGATCAAAACTCTGGTGATTACCCAAAAGGTGTACCGTCGATGTGCCTGGACAGAGTTGTCTGCTCAGAGTCCCGTAGATACGCTTGTGTTTGCCGGCTACCAGGGTCAACTCTATGAAACTACAGACAAGCCACTGATGGTAGAAGCCGGCCGTCAAAACATGGCCGAGCTGTATGAGCTTCTGGGCCAGGTAGTCGAGGTGGCGGAATTGTCGTGTGGAACCGCGCTGGCCCAGGCCCCTAAAGCCAGCGGGCCTGTTTTCCAGTTCCAGGACGGGGCCTTCACATTTGGCGACCGCCAGTCGTGGGCACAGGAAATGGACATCGATGACAACATCGATGCCAGTGAGTAAGGGCGGATCAATAAATAGCCTTCTTTTTTATGTACACGTAGCTCACCAAGTTTCTACTTTTTTTCTTGAAAGCCAAGATTCTCCATCCTGTCCTCGTCCATAAGGTCGTTGTCCATGCGACACTTGAGGTACCGCTTGGCGAGCTCACGACAGTTGGGGGCGTTGTTTCCGTCCACCAGCTTCAAGCAGCTGAGATAGCTGGTCACAATATGCGTGCAATCGCCGTCATGATCAAGCGGGAACGAGCCGCGTTGGGGAGGAACGGGCCGGAAACCTGAACCCAAGCCGGGAGCTGATGCTGCTGACATGAGAGGGTGAGCAGCCAGAAAAAAAGCCTTTCTAAGGGAGCCCCCGAGCCATCTTTGGGAACCGCTTTCAAAGCAGAGGGACCTGGTACATAGAAGGCGGGGGTCTGCGCAAATTAATGGTACGAGTGGTCGTACCGCAAGCTTTCGGCTTCGGCTAGCCTTGACTCGCATAAATAAAGCCGTCGCTCAAGCATCTTCACTCTCGCTTCGAGTTTGGAAATCACTTGCAGCGTCTCGGGACACTCGCCGTGCATACGGCCATGCATGCAGCCATGCATGCTTCCATGCAGGCCATTCGGCTGGGTCGCGACCGGCATGGGCTGGAAGGGCGGGCCAATCAAGTTCGGCCGGTGCTCGTGGAAATATCCATGGGCCTTCAATTCTATCTGCGGGACCGTGCGTATATCTATCAACGGGGCCCCCAAAGATGTAGCTACAGGCGTCTGTCCAGGCGTCATGGTGGTCAAAAACCCCATCTTTGTAGGCGTGACGCTGTTACTTGATGCAGGTAAAGGCACAGGAAGACGTAGTTCTGAGGGAGGAGACGGCGATTCGGGATCAACGCTACCCGTAGACTCGGAGTCGTCTTTGTTATCTTGCTTCCGGTCACAGATGCCTTTATTTTTCCTAATGTGGCGGGTCACTGCGTCGGCCCGCGAGAATTCGCGTTGACAATGAGGACAACAATGGCCCTTTTTCTTGCGGTGGGATACCATGTGTCGCGACATGTCGTGGTGTCTCGTGAAGCAGCGCGTGCACACCTCACATTGGAACGGCCGGGGTACCACCACTGTAGTTTCTCCCATGAGGAGCAGGAGCGAGGGTTAACCTTAAAGTCAGCACAAATGTGATGCATCACATTCGAAGACCGCCCCTGCCAAAGGGCCATGTACCGCTTTATGTTTATATCCATACCCATATGTATGTTAATCTATAGAAAGATCAAGTTTAAATTCTGACGAAATTTTGTCGTTCCACATCCCCAACCTGAGACTTTGGAAAACCTCAATTCTGACACCTTCAAAGTCAGCATGCAAGTCGAGACGGCAGATGTCGAACTGCCGCCTCTATCTACACCCGCAACGACTTATGACTCCTGGATGGATGCGGCTCGCCAAGTACCGCTGGGGTCCCCGTCCGATAAAGAAGATACCAAGTCGAGCCGACCTCGGCTTAATCCTCTGGATAGGGCCGTATTGTCTAGCGTCGAACCGCTCAAGTCCGACGTCGATTGCCTCATGTGCCCACACTGCCAGCGGCCCGTATTGAGACCTCTTCATGGTGTGCACGCAGCCGAGTGTATCAAGAACCCACTTTCGGCCGCAGCCATCAATGCCGCCACTATTAAAGACGAAACGGAAGTATCGGCGGCACCGTCCATTGAGCCCACTCCTTCGGCGGCCAGCAGCCGCGCAGAGACGCCCATGGACGACCGGCCCGAGCCGCGAGCCACCAAGAAACGCAAGGCCGAGGCGGAGGGCGTGCCCCGCAAAAGGATCAAGAAGGAGCGGGAAAAGCCCACCAAAAAGGCTCGGCCTCCTCTGAATGTGGACCGCCAATGCGGTGTGCTGCTGCCCAATGGCCAGCCCTGCATGCGCTCCTTGACCTGCAAGGCGCACTCGATGGGCGCCAAGCGGGCTGTTCTCGGACGGAGCCAGCCATTTGATACGCTGCTCTCCAACTACCAGCGCCAGAACCAGGCCAAGAATGCTGGCGTTGCAGCCCGCGCGGCGGCTGCTGAAAGCGAGCCCGAGGAACAGCTCAACCCCGAAAAGGAATTCCAGCAGGTCATGGAAGGCGTGCGCAGAGTACATTGCGTGCCACTAGCCCGTAAGGTCATTGTGCCTACCCGGGCGCGGGCCAACGATTTCAGACTACGGGAAATGCTGGCTCTAGCTCTGCTGCCAAAGGGCATGTCTGCAACCGGAGATACCCTTTTTGGTAGACACCTGGCGTACCAGCCCGACCAGCCCCAAACACTGCACTACGTGCGGGCACCGGCAGTGCAACGGGCAATGTACTTGGCTGCGATGCAGCAGCGCAGGAAATAGATGTCTCTTCTTTATCTTGACCCTCGAAAGGAAACTAAAATTATTCATTAAATTCATATCTACCACTGGCTACTGGCGATCAGAATAGGAATCAGCCATTGGATCAGCAACGCAAGGTAGTACAGCGTGATCAGACCCACAATAAAAGCAACTACCAAGGCAACGCCAACCAACTTGATGGTCCGCTCAACACCGGCTTCGTTCGGTCGCTGCGTCTCGGCGGTCTTGACAACCAAAGAATCAAGTTGCTCCGAAAGATTGGCCAACGAGAACTTTTCCTTGACCCGACGACGGCCGGCATCACCCAACCGCTTGAGCTCCTCGGGCTTGGCTACAAGCAATGCCCAGCCCAGAACCTTATACCAGGCCTCCATATCGGCTTCCCGCAAAAAGCCAGTCTCGCCATCAACAACCGTCTCCAATGGACCACCAGTATTGGTAGCCAGAACAGGGGTTCCTACCCGCATCGCCTCCAAGGGAACAATACCAAAATGCTCATTGGTGGGCGTATACAGGAGCAAGCGGGCCCGTTCCAAGAGCATATCCTTGACAACAGTAGGCACCGATGGCATAAACACAACCTTCACATTGTCATCGATGTCGTAGTGGCCCTCATCGGGAAACAAGACCATGCTAGGCAGACGGTACTTTGCGCAGCGTTCCCGGAGCTCGCTCAGATATTCCATATTCTCGGGAATACGAGAGTCATAACCACCGGCAATCACCAAAACCGAATTGCGAGCCTCGGGAGTAGAATGAAGCAACAAGCTGTAGCTTTCAAGCGCAAGTTCAATGTTCTTTTTACGCTCAAACCGGTTAATCGACAGCAAAAGAGGCTCGTTGAATAGTCTCTCGAGCTTGCGGCGGTAGTAGTGGTCGTGCTTAACCTCAAAGTCGGGCTCGACAACAGGGTAAACCACAGACGGCTCCGGCATAGTCTTGCCAAACGTCTTGAAAAACACCCCCTTTGTATAGTTGGAGTTCACGGCCACCGTATCGGCCAATGACGTCGACCATCTTTCCAAGGCATCAAAGGGGATTCTGTACAGTCTTTTGGCCAAGTTCTTACGCTCAGTCAAAAGCAGATCGGGGTAGTGACAATAGAAGAGAATGCGAGCCTTGGGGAACTGCAGACGCAGAGCAGGCACTGCTGCCGACAGCTGGTCGACCACATATACATCAAACTGCAACTTTTTTGACGCAAGCTGCCGTGTCAAGTGCATTTGTCTCATAATGGCACATAAAATGGCTCCACGGCCCTGGATCGACCGAGGAAACACGGTATTTCCGAGAACAATGACTTTCAAAGTGCCATCCCGGGTCTCTTCAAAGCAGTGCTTCGGGTCATGGTGAGACGTTACAATGGTGACATCGTGTCCTTTATCCTGCAGAGCAATGGCAGCATCTACCACGAGCCGCTCGGCTCCTCCAATGCCCAGATCAGGGTGCAAAAACGCGATTTTCATTGCTGACGCAGCGTTGCCAGAGCCGCCAGAAACGTGATTAGGCGTGTGTACCCTAGCCGGTGCATGATAACGCTTATCCAGCGCCGATCCGTAGCCTGCATCAGCCTCACCGATCTCCAGCACCGCGTGACCTTAGCCTCTTTATCTTCATCACCAAAGAAAGCATAGATACGTATGAAGTGATATATATGAACTGAAATCAGTATCCTAGACGCTTCATGTCCTCGTCCACTCGTCCACCGCCTCTGAAGAGATCTTTGATCAAATCCTTGACTCCGTAATGTTTATCTTTGGCTTCAACTGGAGGCAACTCGGAATGAAGACCATTCTTGTCTAGTTTTAGAACTTTTCGGGTGCCTGTATGTCTGCGAAGGCCGTCCTCCAATTCATGCCGAACATTGTCATATGCACGGTCTAGCTCCTCGTCAAGATGCAAATAGCCCTTCCGGGCCACAGGAGGGGCCTGGATATTGTAACTTCTAAGTTCACTGTTGAGATCATTGACTGACAGATCGTGGTAGTTCAGATAGTGCTGCTCCCAATCTGGGTCCTTGAGCTCGTCTTTCGTTGCCGCCAGAGCTCGCGCTACTAGCTTGTCACCGCTGAGTTTGGGGTGCTCCTCCACAAACCGCAGCACTAGGCGTTGCTTCAGCCTCAGAACCATCTGCCTGCGGAACTCCTCAATTCGATCAAGAACAGCTTTCTGCTTGGAGATCCATGGCGGGGCTGCTCCTTGCCGCTTGATCATGTTGTTGAGAATATACTCTGTGTGGTCAATATAAGGCGACACGAGATGAAAATCGGTTTCCAGCTCCTTGCCTCGCGGCAAATCCGAGAATTGACCACGTGCAATTGCATCCTCAATCTGCTGGCTGGCTATCGATTCAATTGTACCAGCTCCCGAAACGCCGCTAGACGTCTTGCGCGGCTTCCGCAGTCGCTCGACTTGGGTCGGGCCCTCGGCCTTGTTGTGCTCATAATCCAATGCATTTTCCCGGGCATTGCTTAGCCGCTGCGACCGCGAGAGTTTGAGAGGTTTGTGGGTATCTACAAGCATCCGCAAGGCTGAATCCTTGGGGGCTTCAGTGCCTGTCCAGGGAGCAGCTTCAGCCAACTGTCTCGCTTGTTTGGGTGCCGAATTCGGTATGCTTGCCAGACCTATAGACCTCTGATGCTCATACTCGAATTGCCGCTGGGCACTTTCCCCCAGGATCTTGCTGATCTTTTCGCTCGCCGCCCGTGCTGCTGCAGTGAAGCGCATGAATAATATTGCCCTGCATATTCGGGTTAATTCCGTCCAGTTTGCCGGCCCCAATATAAACGATACTGTACTTTTAGGTTATTTCTACGGATTATGGGGTATAAATCGCTGGTGTAGCAGCTTATTCGACAGGCTCGACGGGCTTGCCACGACGGTGCTTGACATCCTCAGGAGAAAATCCCGCCTCTGCAGATCCATAGTAGGCCCAGTGCGGCGACTCGGCAATGTAGTCCATAGGGCCGAAATCAACACCCGATTCGTAAAGGTCAAAGAACTTCTGATAATCGATGTGAGTGTACCATTTGTCGTCGATATAGAACCGCTTGTGGGCCAGCAAGACACAGCACGAATGCGCGTGCTCTGTAGCCAGACCATAATCAAGGCCCCGATCCTCTAACTCGACAGCCAAAGCCTCCACAAACTGTTGGACCTCTTCATAGAAAGGAACATTCTGCATACTCAAGGGGTTGTTCTTGGAAGTTCCGCAGTATGTGACGCCCTTGACCTCAATGAAGCAAGGCTCACCCCGCTCAACCATATCAGCATAGCCTTGGACATCGTCGGCATTGAAGCCCTTGACCAGGGTCAAGCGGAACACAGTACGCTGCGACTTCTTGGTCTTGAGAATATCCAGGCACTGCTCCAACCGCTCCCAGAAGTCCCGGTGCAAGGGACGGTCTACACGCCGAAGCGACTCCTTGTCACTGGCATCAATAGATACATAGAGCTGAGTGACCCGCTCCAGGGCAGCCAACTCTTTAGGGTGCTGAGCATTGCAGACCAAGAAACTGGAAATCCGCTTGGCATGCAACATGCTGAGAAACTCGTTGATGTGAGGATAAAAAATCGGCTCACCCACAAGCGACAGCGCACAGTGACGCACAGTAAATGCCTCAGCAAACCGGGCAGCCTGAACGCCAGGGACACCCTTCATCATCTTGATTTTTTGATAATGGCCCTGCAGAGCACCATTCAAAATCGCATCAGGTGCATCCACCTGCCAACGCCAAGTGGTGCCCACAGGGTTGGTTCCATGGCGCCAGCAGAATACGCACTTGTTAGAGCATGAAAGACTGGGGGTGGTCTCCATACATAAGTGGCTCCGGATACCGTAGAATGCATACTTGTAGCATGAGCCACGGCCCCGCAAGGCACTCTTGGTCCAGCGACAGATCTTGACGCCGGAATGGGATCCCACAACAGTGTAGCCCTGCTTGGTCAACGCTTTGTAGGTAGGCGAATCTTTCGCTACCATCTCCTTCGGTGCTTCTTTGATGCCGTTTTTGGCAGACTTCTTCTCGCGTCGCATCATGCGGCCCATGTCCTCGACATCCACCAGTTCATCGTTCTCCTCTTGGCTGTCCTCGTCGTCGCTATCGGCAGTATCAACCTGGCCATCCAAAGGAGTGGGATTCTCGAGCTCGGCAATCAGATGCTGCGTGTATTCCTCA
This sequence comes from Wickerhamiella spandovensis, assembly GCA_022577695.1. Lineage (NCBI taxonomy): Eukaryota > Fungi > Ascomycota > Dipodascomycetes > Dipodascales > Trichomonascaceae > Wickerhamiella > Wickerhamiella spandovensis. Next base: position 356,461 of record JAKIRT010000004.1, on the reverse strand, counting down.
AAGGAAGCGTCAATAGTAGTTTTGATACAGCCAGTTCCCATGGGAAACATTCTGCGAGCACCAAGCTTGCCAAGCAGCTTATCGACTTGACGAGCTTGATAGCAGTACTTTTCTTCCGAGGGCCAGCTTTCTGTGTCGCCCAGGCCAAATACAGAGAAACCGGCCAATTTGTGCAGCGGCCGAGAATCAATGCGGAAATCATTGTAAGTCTCCTTCAATGTTTCGATGAAAAAGTCCAAGGGGCACTCAGTCTCGTAGGATGGCAAGACCATCAAATAAATATGATCCTTATACTTTGAAGCAGTGACAAAGTACTCATCAATATCATCAACGTAGTCCAAGTTCAGAAGATGAGGTTCCTCGGACATGACAGGCTTGAGAATATCGTGCAGGCGCTTTGCATATCTTTCAGACGAACCAGTCAAGGTGGAGTAGAAAATAATCATTTTCGAATCTTTGGATGCGATATTAGCCTGGGCGGTTGCTTTAGGCGCATTTCCCACCACTCTTTTGGGCACTCGCGAACGAGTTTTCAAACTCACAGCTGGGGCCGGGGTAGTAAAGTCCACAGCCATGACCTTTTCAGACCCAAAGGGACTGCGAGGAAGAGGCCGTTCGGTTTGGCGGGCTTTTCTGACTCGTTTATATTCAAGAATTGCCGTCACTGTGCATACCGCCAGAATAAATAGGCGAATCGACGCCCACAACTCGGAGAGAGCCATGAAAAATTTCGGCCTAGCCCTGAACCCAAATACTTGTAATACACTATTTACCACTGGCTGTATGAGGCTCACCAGCGTTGACTTTCAGTTTTCTCAGCTGCAGTCTCAAGTCCATTTATTATGGCAATCCAACTATCATTGAATGAAAGGGCAGGAATTTGAGTCTGTTTAACCAGGTTTTCGATCTAGCGTTCGTACTGGCTGTTTCATAGTTAGCCACGCACTGGTATTACTAACAACGTGCTATAACTTACATCATTTTTCTTGATCTGACCCTTGACCCTTGTTCGGCAGGCGGTGGTGGCATGCATCAACTTAAAAGGAAAGTAAATCAGCTCTTGAAAAAGTACCTTATAGTGCCAAATTAGTTTCAATAAGTCCATTGCGTGAATCAAACCATGCGATGCGAGCTAGCAGACCGTTGGTGGAGCCTCGATAAGTTTTGCCCCTAGAGAGGTCGGAAAACTTCGCAGTAGTTCATAAAGTCGTACAAACCTTATCGGAATATATAGTCAATACTTTAGCCTCCTTCTCATATCTTTGCGATCTATTTGGATGGCAAACATTGTTGGGGATGCTCATGCCGCCCCATCCCTACCGCCGTCACATGGCCCCTGCATGTGGCGACAGTGGGATAATGCTAACCCTGTGAAGCCGCCCCAGTCGGAGCCGACACGGAGAACAGCAAAACAGGTTACACCTTGTGGCAACAAAACTAGCAAAAAAGTTTAAGGGTGTTTGTGTTTTATAATTTCACTAAATAAATACTATATGGCCAATGTGAGGGCGCAAAGGAGCCCGCTATCTGTTTGAAGATGTCAACAAGCAGATGCAGAAGGGGTTTCCATTGAAGATAGATAGATAAATGGCGCTCAAACAATCCTTGCGGATAGAAAGCGCTCAGGTATAGTCGGCTCAGGGGGTCTCTTTGATTTAGAGACCGCCGCCAGAGCGGTCGACGGTGACCAGGAGGTCGCTGCCGTTCTTCTTAAAGGCAGGGCGGTAGCAGTACCAGCGGGCAACGAAGAAGCCACCGACGGCAGCAGTAGCAGCAAAGGTGGTGGGGGTCATGCGCAGAAGAACGGGATTCATTGTGATGGTAGGAACTTGGTTGTTCAATTCATGTGGGTGGGCCCAGTTTATATACACTTTCAAAACGCTCACGGGTAGGGTTGCGGATGCACTATGCCATGCACGGTGTGACAAAGAATACGCAACTCGCAGGGTGATACCCGAGTCATGTGATCATTATAGCCAGCTGGTTTGGTGAGGCCATTGCTCAACATCCCCAACGAGCCCCGCTTTTAGACCTGCTCCCTTGCTCTGGGAAAAGAGAAGTTTTTGTTTGCCCAGTGCTCTTAATACGAAGTATTGGTGCTATGCCATATAAATTTGAACCTCTCTGACGCGACCGTTGCGATAGCGACTGGGACATCCACGACGTGCATTACGGAAAAATTATTAAAAGAATGACGTCATTTTTCAGTTATGACGTCATGGCCAGCTCCTTGATTGGAAACCCAAAACAATTGAGGAAATAGAACAAATTCAGAAAATAATGGCGGCATAGGAAAATTAATTCCGCAATATAACGGAGAACACAAGTACGGCTATAACGAATCTTCAAACAGAACAGAGTTGTGGCTTATCAGTGGCTCCGCCTGTTCGCAGATCTGGGTATAACACAGATCATGTGCCGGATGATAGGCACATTTTTCCGAGTTTTCTGCGCGGCTCCACCATTTTTCCAACTATAAATTTTGAATACATAAATACCTTGGTATCAACATCCCCTACCTTAGACCATTGAAGTCCACTTTAGTGGCGTATATCCTAATGTCGCAAGGCCAAGGCGGGTCCTAATCAAGGACCGAGTCGGGCGAGGGCGTGGTTAGGGGTATTTTGGAATCGCCTGATTAGCAACCATTAGAGACCTCCAACGGCCATTTGCAAACCTGCAGAGCGACGTCACTATAACCTCCTTAGGAATGGCCGCCGCAGTACGCCGATCACGTGGAAACGCACGGACATCTACGATAGATAAGGCGTCTTTGACTTGTTCAAACGTATAATGTCAAACTATTAAACGTAGACACTTCATCAGTCATGTAAATTAAAAGGACCAGCAGTATATATGCGGTCTCGGGTCCGAAAACTATGTCCAAGAAGTTTGTCAGTGATGGTGATTTTTGAACCAACGCATACGCCAGCTAGTTTGTAGACATACATGAAACGCCAAAATTCACTCAATGTACAAACACTCTTAAATGATGAAAATATTGAGAGGTACCCTTTTCAACCCATATTTAAATCTATTTATTCTCGGAGAGAGCTCTGCCCATCTACTGTGGAGCCAGGCTCCAGCACGTGACGCTGGTTAGATATCTGGGTCGGGGTAGGGGAAATGTAAACAAACATTCTAACCCCAGTCAGAACCACAACAATGGATACCATTGAGAATAGTCTTTCGTCCATATCTTTGGCGAAAGCTAGTTCCAAACATGCTGCAAAGGATGTGCTGACGCCCATTAATGGGTCGAATGTCAATAAACCATGCTTGGCATCTGGAAAACCAGCCCCCCAAAATATTCGTGCAGTTCGAGCCGCTCCCACAACACCTCGAGGAAAAGCGTTCCATGTGGAGAACAGCGATTCTACTAGATTGCCCAAACTGAATTTAAGCTTGGCAGCGCCCTTGCATGCCTCTGTTTTCCAGCGCAACGAGACTTCGGTGCCCAAAGTGCGGGCTTGGTCTTTGCATGACTTCGAGATCGGCCGGAAGCTGGGCCGTGGAAAGTTTGGTCGGGTCTATTGCGTCAAGGAAAAGAAGACAGGCTATGTTTGTGCTCTTAAGTGTATGAGCAAGCAGGAGCTTATTGAGTATCGGGTGGAAAACCAATTCCAGCGAGAAATCGAAATCCAGTCGAATCTGCTGCACCCCAACATTTTGCGACTGTACGGCTATTTCCATGATTCGCAACGGGTATACCTGATTGTTGAATATGCAATTCAGGGCGAGCTATACAAGCATCTTCAGCGGGAGGGTAAATTCTCTGAGAGCCGCTCTGCACGCTATGTTGCCCAGATGACGGATGCTCTCATCTACTTGCACAGCAAACATATCATCCACCGGGATATCAAGCCTGAGAATATCTTGCTCGGGGCCGATGGCAATGTCAAGATCTCCGACTTTGGTTGGAGCGTACACTCGTCGAGCCGACGCCAGACTATGTGCGGAACTCTTGACTACTTGCCTCCGGAAATGATCGAAAACAAGGGCCATGACTACCATGTGGACATCTGGGCTCTAGGCGTGCTCACCTACGAGTTCTTATGCGCCGTGCCACCGTTTGAAGAAAAGGGACAACGAGAAACATATGCACGCATTCGCAAGGTGGACCTCCATATCCCCGAGTATGTTTCCTCGGAGGCAGCAGACCTTATCACTCGGCTCTTGCGTCATGATCCAGGATCACGAATCAGCCTCAAAGAGGTGAAACAGCATCCTTGGATTCAAAAGTATACATGATTATTCCAAGTGATACCCCCATTATGGGAAACCTATAGGTGTATATATTCAAGAGAAATGAAAACTGAACTCGTCGTCGCTGCCCTGATCGGGCATAGCAACATTTCGGCGAATGTTATCGAACCTATCAAGTTCTGGATCTATATCGGAGTCCCTCTCAGGCTCATCCACAAACAATTGCTCATCCTTTTGCCATTGTTGATCCAGCTCCGACTGGTCGTCTTGTACTAGCGACATTTCCATCGGCTGCTCGACTGCTTTGCGCTTGAACGCTTTGAAGTTCGGCATACCTGACCATTCCGTACGTGCCGGCTCAATTGGTTCCTGAGCAGCAATAATAGGAACGCACGCTTCAACGAGCACCAGGTTCTGGATCTCGGGCGTGCTGGGCATAGACATGTCCTCGTCTTGGCTCGGCCCGTCACTTTGAACCGCGAATTCCGGAACAATATCAAATGCACTACTCGGCTTTTTCTTTTTCGGCACCTTGCGTTCAACGGGTGGTGGTGCTTCTACGGTTGTGGGGCCACTGGCCGACTTTGGCCGAGAAACTAGTGGGGAAACTTGGGGGGATGAAGAGAACCCGTCACCAAACAAGGGGTTCGCGATCGGAGCTACCCTCTTTCGTTTTTGCGATGGAGCTTGCGAAGGGGCTTGCGAAAGGGCTTGCGAAGGAGCTTCGGAAGGAGCTTCAGAAGGGGCATCATTGCTAGGCTGCGGTGATTCAGGCACAGTCTCTGGAGCCAGTAGTGGCTGCTCGGATTCGGGCGCAGGCACCATGACAGGGCCAGCAGCCGATGGTCCGGCCTCTGGTTCTTCCTTGATGGCTATATCCAAAAACGTACGAGGTAATTTCGCGACTCGCTTCCTTCGGGACTGTGATGCAGTGCTTGGAGTGTATTGCGAAGGCTGCTCAGGAACGGGCGGGGTATCTTGCAATGCAGACTGCGACTCGGGTATTTGTGAGTCCTGGGTCATGAAATCCAGCATGCGCACCTGCCTTGGTCTCTTTCGGGAGCCTGGTTTTGGAAGAACTGGCCGTGACTGCTCTATGGCCAGAAGTAGCTCACTTAGCTCGACCGTTGGTTCCTGCGATAAAGCTCCCTCAATAACAAGCATTCCGGCCTTATGGGGCTCAGATATACCATTGATGGATCCAGAAGCAGCTTTCACTGTTGCGGCGATACCCTCATAAAGGTCCTTACTATCGGTCCAGAAGGACTGGCCTTCGAGGCAGTGCGATCGTTTGCTATTGGGGGCATATTCCGGCTTTACAAGGTACGCTTGTGGATCAGGCAGTTGAAGCAAATCCTTCTCCAAAGCATCGGCTGTTTTGCAAAGAGCATCCACATAGTCAGGGCTCACCACAGGTTTCTGGGCGGCTAAGCAGTATGCTACAGCGAGCATGTCATTTTTCGAAGACAAACCCATAGCGGGACATACCAATAGCGAGAGTTTCGGTTCAAGGTAGTTGACTACCTTTGTGATCTCAAAAGTCCGAGGATCCAGACTACTTGGCCCTTCTGTAGACGCAATAACAAGAGGCTCCCATGTGATTGTCAAGACGGTAACTGTTCCAACCGTTATGTGCACCGGACCGTCACGCTGAGGCAAATTGGCTTGCTTTAGAGGGCTGCTGTCCAAGGATGAACCAAATCGCGAGTCTAGATCGGCTAGATGCACAACGGGGCGGACATTGAGATGGCCCGACGCAGTTGGTTCAATGCCTTTCACTTCAATGGATAAATGATGCCTTGAAATCGATGGCTCCTTCAAAACAATATCAGCAGGCTGATCTGAGCGGGACGCACGGCCGACAATGTATTTATTGCCTGGCCGTAGCCACCGACGGGTCGAGGAGGTGCTTAGAACCCACATGACATAGCTAGGAGCGTCGCAACATTTCTGGTGCTTTAAAGAGCCTGAAACATGCAAATAGACGGTTGACAATGGCCATTATTTTATTTTACTATTCAAAGTCCAGTTTTACATATTTTCGGGTTAGTCCAAGGTCAGACCCAGACCCAGGTGAAGACCACCCTGGGCAATGTCACCAGCACCAGTCTGGAGAGGGACAACATAAAGAAGCTCCATGTTTGCTTGCGAGGTGCGGTATGTCAGGCCCGCGGCCGTGGCAACCACAGGAACCTCCTTGGCCAGATCACCAGCGAGAGTGCTCAAGTTCGAAGACGGAGCATGCAGGCGGAGGGCCGCAGCGTTGATTAGAGCCGTCAAACGAAGAGGCGACAGCTTCTGGCCAGGCAGCTTCGAGGTGAGGGCAAACTTGGCATTGTAAAAGGCCTGGCCGCCCACAAAGTCGCTACCATCCTTGGGGCCCATAGAGTTGTACTTGACACCGTACACATCCTTGGGTCCGCCCAGCACAAAATGGTCCAGCAAGCGAGGCTCGCCCGTGAGCCAGCCCAGCGAGGCCGTAACGTCGGCAACAAGCACGTTGTTGCGGATTAGAGGGTGGAACGCGTTTGCAGAAGCAACAAGCTTCTTGTGATGGGCATCGCCAGGACCACCGGCAACTTCACCATCAACAGCAACCTTGTACAATTTGCTCACATGCTCCCAGCGGCCCACGGCAGCGACCTTGACCGAGTTGGCACCGGCGGCCGCACGGACCGTATCGCTGGCCGCGTCGCCAATGGAGTGCACGTTACGGGCAATGGCCTCTACACCAAAATGGGCCTCGCTCTTTTTGAACCATGGCACCGAGATCAGCGCCGAAAGGCCGTGCGAGGCGAGCGAGTATGCGGCCCAGGGCCGGTCCTGGTTGAAGAAGAAGCCCTTGAGACCAAACTTGCCGGCACCAATGGGCATCGGCACGCTGAACTCGGCGGAGCCGGAGCCAAGACCGTAGGGAGGAAGCTGCAGCTGACCGGCAAACTTGAGCTGCTCACCGTAACCGAGGCGGTTGTGCACGAGATGGTGAGCCGTCACGGCGGCCATATCGGTGGTGGTCAAAAAGGAAATCGCAGTAGGGTGCACCGGCCGAGTGTTGGAAAGAGTGACGGTCGTCTTGATGGGCAGCGGAGCAGCCAAAGTGGCATTGGCCTGGCCAGCAACATCGAGCTCGTAGGACGCTCTGCCCAGCACCGAGAGGTTACGAGCAACCGGATCCAGGTTATCGAGCAATTGCTGAAGCGTACGGGCATCAAGAAGAGGCTGCAGGCGACGAAGCAGGACGCTATCCTTGAAATCGCCGCCGTTAATTACCTCCACGGTATTGAGAATGGGCTGCTGTTGGTGCGACTCCATATTGGATGGATGATTGGTTTGTCAGGCGGGCGGGATGGATGTCTAGCCCTGGGACTAGGTACTAAGTGCATACTCAACCGAGCCTTCCTAGCGTCTGGGTGTATGGGCAATGGCAGATTGGATCAATAACTGGAAAGATGTTCAAACAGTTGAGATTGTTCCGAAATATCTCCTAAATGGAGAACCCTACCAATTTGTGGACGGGGTGCTGGGACTGGACCCCAAGGGCCTGTTCCTGCTGTATGGGCAACAAGCTCCTGAATGGCCCCAGATTCGAGACATGGAGCCGGAAACACAAATAGCCATGACACTGGTGGCACTTCTGGCTACAACAGAGCACCTGACTGCTCTCAGTATTCGCAAAGAGCTAATTGTCAAGGGGGATTTGGCGGAGGAAGAGGAAATGCAGACACTGGATGTACTGCTCGGGTCACCGCTGCACAAGCATAGCAAGAGCCCTCAATTGTGGCAGCATCGACGTTGGCTAGTGAACGAGCGGGGCGTGAAGATCCAATTGCCCCGAGAACTGGCTGTAATTGAAAAGGCAGCTATCCATCACCCCAAGAATTACTATGCATGGGCGTATGCACGCAGTCTTCCTGTGGATCAAGACCTCAAGCAGTGGGCATGGGATCTTGCGCGGCAGAATGTCAGCGATACGTCAATATGGTCGTTTTTGGCTATAGTTGCGCCCGAAAGAAGGGCCGAAGCTGCTGCCCTCAACGAGCGGTACCGTCACGAAGCCATCGAGGCGTACCTGGCTGCCCAAGAACCCGAGCCAGAACCCGAGCCAGAACCGGAGCCAGAACCGGACCCAGAACCGGAGCAACAACCCGAGCAGCCATCGTAGTTCCAGCACCATTTTAGCGCAACAGACTCAAATCTATAGCGACATCTTTATCATATTGAAAATCTAAGTATCGAACCAGGCATCTACCTGCCCATGCAATCCCCCGCGTTGTCTTGGTGTGTATCTCCTTAACTCAAAAAAAGAGACCTAAGCCTCTGGAGCATCCACAAAGACCTCGCTCTCATCATCACCAGTCACGCTCGCCGCACCGGCGACCGGAGCAGCTGCAGCGGCCCCAGGAACATGACCGGACGGGCCGTTATCAAAAGCAAAGGTAGCTTTGCCGGATGCCTTGTCCTCTGCGGGAAGATCAAAATGCTCAGAGAACTTATCGCCAGGCAAAATGGGCATTAGTGAGCGCAAAAGCGCGGCATGCTGGTCCCGGGGCGTGCTCTTGAGCTGCTCATCCACGGCAATAATGAATTCCAGAGGACCGGGAATAGGCACAAACAGCTTGTGGTTGTGCGGGTCCTCATGGCCGTCACTTCTGCGCTTGGCTAGAGCCCGCTGCGAGTCCTCGACGCGGGACTTTTCAGTCGTTGCCTCCTCGTGGTTGCGTTTGCCTAGCGCCTCGGTGACGGGGTGCCAAAGGCGGCGGCTCTCAAACTCACCCTGCTCGCTGAGAGGACGGACCTGGGGCTTGGCCGGCTTGTCCTGCGTGCAATCAAACAGCAGCTCGGTTTTGCCTGTCTTGAGGTCTTTGATGTAAAGCTGCTCATTCCACTTTCCGCTCAGCTCGTAGATGGGCTTATCCTTATGCATGATCTTACCGGCAACAGCATGGTAGGTACCTGAAAAGTAACCTTTGACCTTGAACTCGATGTCCAGCGTCATATTCGTCTGCTCACACGAAATCTTGGCGTGGTCGCCCATTTCGAACTTGAGGTTGCCCATTAGAATATTACGAGCATAGATGTTGGGCTGCGTGATGTCGTAGCGCTCATTGTTGTGGTCCGCAAGCGTCAGGTAGCCAATACCTTCCATCAGGGACGCAGCACTGTTGCCCAGGAAGCGCGAGCGCGGCAAAAGCAGGCCATCGGCACGAATGCCATGCTCTGGAATCTCAAAGTAGTATGAGCTCTTTGGTGGGTGGTGGCTGGTTTGCTCCGCCACATAGTAGGCCTGGCTCCCATCCTCGAGGTTCCAGTAGCAGCTAAAATACTCGCCCAAAACAGGGTTCAATGGCTTTTTGACTGCCTTGGGCGCAATGTGCCAGCCCGACATATACCATTTGACGACCTCCAAGAACCGCTTTTCCGGATTTGTTTCTTTATTGGCGGCAATCATGGTCTCTGGATGCTGCATGAGGTTTGTGATGCGTTCCAGCATACTCTTGCGCTCAAGAATAAAGGTCGGCAGGGTGATTCGCGACAGATCCGATCCTGGCCGCAGCTGCGCAATGATGGACAGAATGATATTCTTGTTGCCATCATCGACCTCGTCCAGGTCATCAATGTCGTCTCCAGACCTCTCAGCGCCACTCGGCACAGGCGATGCGGCCTTGTCTTGTTTCTTTTCGCTGCCGTGGAAGAGGTGCATAACAGGAACAGCAAGTGGCAATGGGTGACGTAACTCCGACTACCGGCCCCATTCACCGGCTTGTTTCTAGTGGGGCTGAGATAAAGGGCAGCGGTAATCCCGAATGCTGATCTAAAGATGGGTTTTTTTGACTCTCTGTTCTGCCCAGAATGCGCGGTTGGCAATCTGCAGTTAATTATCGTTAAACTATTTGCTTAAAGTAGGTGCAGTCCTTCGCAGGGGGAGGGCGAATCCACCGGTCCCAAGCGATTGCAACCGAGGAAGGAGGTACCCTCAAACCCTACCCACATGCAAGCGAGGTGGTACCTGGGGGGTCCCATTACCGCTGTCCCATTACCGCTACGTCTAGTGGTTGTCTGGGGTTGTAACGGTGGGTCCGGTGAGCTCCGCCAAAGGGGAAATAAAAGCCATCGCAAAGGAAAGGAAAGAAACCTAACGATTCAGAATATGTAACTAATACTAAGACTTAATGCTCGAGAATAGACAGCGAGCCGGTGATAACAACGTTCTCAAGAACAGAGCCCTGAGGAATGTCGATCTTGTTGCCCTCCTCACACACAACAATAACAGTGCCCTTGAACTCGACGTTGCGGCCGATAAAGACGTTGCCTGTGACGGTGAGATGGTCAAGCTCAATGATACGAGGCATGTGCGGGATCCGCTTTTGGAAGTCGCTGACCTTCTTGAAGTGGCCACCCAGCTTGATCAGAGGCGCGCCGCCGTAGCGGTGGGAATTGATCTCCAGAGAGCCGTGAACGAGGCTGTACAGATCCGACTTGACCAGCAACAGATCCGAGCAGGTCTTGACGGGCAGGAAACGCGAGCGCGGCACGTTGACACCGTGCGCGTTGTTAAAGTACTGAATGGCGGCACCAACGGCAGTCTCGAGCTGCAGAATGTTGACCTCGCCGCCGTTCTTCTTGATGGTCTTGGGGTTGGGGATGATCTCCATGTTGAGCTCGTCGCTCTCCACCAACCGCTTGATGGCCTTGAGGTTGATCCACAAGTTGTTGGTGTTGAAGTACTTGAACTTCTTGATGGACTTGAACTCCTCGACATGGTCCTTGGGCACCTGGGCAATCTCCAGCAGCTGCACCTTGCCATCGTAGTCGATGATCGTACCACCCTTGACATCGGCACGGGTCTTGTCGGTCAGCTCCATAATGTACTCGCTACCGGTGTCAAGCATGTGCTTGAGGACGTTGAAATCAACGGTAGCTCCGAGATTGTCACCGTTGGACACAAACAGCACCTCCTTGCCCTGCGCGATCAGCTCGTCGAGAATGCCCGAGCGAGTGAGACTCTCAAACAAATCACCGTGTCCGGGAGGGTACCAGCAGTCGTTGGGATCATCAAAAGACTCGGGAATGGGCAGCAAAGTGTCGCGGTTCACGCGAGGGAAACGCGACTGGTTGAAGGTCTTGATGTTGACATTGTGACCCTTGTACTTTTCGATAATGGTATCGGTATCGGCATCGGTGTTGAACGAGTTCATAAGAATGAAGGGAACATCGGCACTGTAGGTACGGTTCAGGTACTCGATCTGACGCACCATCAGGTCCAAAAACGACTTGCCGTCGCGAACCTCAATGATGGACTTGGGACCGACGCAGCCCATCGACGTACCAAGACCACCGTTGAGCTTCAAAACAGCCAACTTGTCCAGGTACTTTTCTCCGCCCTCGCTGCTGAGAGTCGAGTACTCGACAACCTGCTTGGGGTTGGGTGTCTGGACCCGCTCCCAGTCCAAGGCTTCGCCGCGAACAGTGGACAGCAAATAACGCTGGTAAAGCGAGAAGAAGTTGTCCATCTCGTTCTCAAAGTTGTCGCGCTCCTTGCGGTCGTCGATGCCGTCGGCCAGCTTGTTGAGCGCGTTGCGCATCTGGGCAGCAGCAACGTTGGTGGACGCCTTGTCCAGAGCAAAGGTGCTAGGTTTCTTGGTATGGTTCCGACCACTCATTTCTCAGAATACAAACACTAAAAAAAGTGGGTGTTGAGGAGGTTGGGAAAGGTTAGAGAAAGCAATATGTGTAAATACGCACTATTATGATATCCGCCCCACACCACGGCCCCTGCCCTGCCTCTAAACCCTGGCCTATTATGCACGCAAGGAGAGTGATTCGGCCTTACCCTGCCACCAGCCAGACCCAGAAACTTAATAGTTGACCAATCTTAGTGGCTCCCGGCTGCCGCTGTCAGCCACTTAACGCAGTCCACGTGCCTCAGCCTGCCTCCGGGGGGCATGTATCCTGTCCAGCGCCCTGACCCTTAAAGCTAGAATCAACGAATACATTCCTGGGAATATCGCCGACTACATGTATATATTGGTATAAAAGAAGAGCAACCTAAAGCTAGCGATACAACCCCATATTTAGCGAATACCCGATTCTCTGTTCCTGTTTCTGTGCTTGGCAGGGCACGCCCTTGCCAACATGTCGAGGGCTAGGGCCATCACGCTAGGAGCTGAGAGGAGATCAGGGTAGCGAAATATGCATCCCTTGAGTGCTTAAAATAGATCGCAGTTCGACCGCCGTAATTGCCCCGACGCTTTTTTGGAAATCACGGTAGTGACTCGAGAATTCTCATACCAGTACTAAAACAAAATCCAAAATGGGCTCGTGACAACATTCAAACACGTATGGCCATAGTTCAGTCTCCGCTTTTTAAACGTAATAGGATCCGGCTTCCCAGGGCCTAAACCCTTACCCTATCACTAATATCCCAGCCCGGGCAGTCACTAACTTTTCTACTCCTATTTCTGCCCCACTCACTGGTGTCCTATAGGGATGTTGGGTTCTGTTAATGGAGAAAATTAAGCCTTGCGTGAAGTCTCGGATTTGATACTTCTAACGATGGATCGTAAGGATCGTGGAATGAGTTCTTGATGGGCTGAGTGGCTATCGTGCTTGGCCTGAGCTCATAAACTACATTTTTATCTTTAACTATGACTATTTAACTACTTTTTGAGGCTTCACGTAGATAAGTTTGAATCTGATGCATGTGAATATGCACGGCGTGTGATATAAACCCTTTGTTAATATATATAGTATAAGATTTGTCTCAAATTAACACAGATAAGCGTAGATTCTGTAGAAGATGTTGCGCTGGGCGAGTTGCCGCTTCTCCTCCTCGATCTCAGCGCGAAGCTGCTCGCGGTCGGCAATACGTACACCGGTGGTAACGTCGATATCCTTAATAGCGACTGGCATCTCGCGGGCGTAAATTTTGTGAGCCACAAAGAGACCAAGCACCAGGAAGAAAGATAAGTACTTCTCAAAGAAGTTCTCCACATCGGCAGTCTTGCCAGGGAAGAGGGACGTCCAGAACTGCAGAGCAAGCACAGTGACAGTGAGGAGGAAGCCAAACAGCGAACCCCACTTGCCAAGAGGTGCCTTGTATTCAAGCTCATCAAGGCCAATGCCATGGTAGGCCAAAGCCTGGCGAGAACGGAAATGGCACAGATTAATGGAACCCCAAGTCATAAGACCGGAAAGACCAGCAAGCGACGACAACCAGTTGAAAGCCTTGGAGTAGTGAGGAGTAGCCACAACGAAACCAATAAGACCAACAGCAAAAACAAGAATCAGTGCTGCAACAGGACGGCCCTTGCGGTCGATCCAAAGGAACCACCGAGGAGCCTGACCCTGAGCAGCCAGCGACACAATAGTACGGGAGGCACCAAACACAGCAGAGTTACCAACTGAGAGAAGTGCCAGAAGAATGACAGTGTTGAAGACACTGGGAAGACCACCAATGCCGGCATGACGGATGGCGATAACGAAAGGAGAGGCGGAAGCATCCTTCGAAGTTCCCAGCATGGGGTCAGTGTAGGGAACCAGCAGACCAACCATGACCAGGGACACAACGTAGAAAATAAGAATACGCCAGAAGACCTGCTTCGTGGCTTTGGGCAGCGCCTTGTGAGGAGCTTTGACTTCAGCAGCGGCCAAACCGGCGAACTCGGTACCAGAAAAGGCATAAGCAGCCGACACAAATACCCGGAACACACCCTTGGCACCATGCGCAAACGCACCAGGATTCTGCCAGTAACGACCACCAATATAGTCATGGCTAGGTCCGCCACCGCAGTTGATAACAATACCCAGAATGATAAAGCCTACAACAGCGAGAACCTTCATCGAAGAGAACACAACCTCGGCTTCACCATATCCACGCACACCAAACAAGTTGATAAACAGAATCACACCGTAGAACAAAGCAACCCAAGCAGCTTTGTTGACATTGGTGGCACCGTTATCATCACCTTTCCAGTAGTTGATGGTAACCGAAGCAGCAATCATTTCTGTAGGCAGATTCAGAGTCCAGTGAATAATGTAAATCCAACCAATGGCAAAACCCCAGCTCGAATCAAGGAACCGGGTGTTGTAGGCAGAGAACACACCATTCACGGGATAGCGGACACCCATCTCACCGAGACCAGTCATAGTCAAAAACAATAAAAATCCAATAATGCAGTAACTGATGACCAGAGCTGCAGGTCCACCCTGCTGCAGGGAGTTACCAGAAGCCACAAAAAGGCCGGCACCAATAGAACCACCGATAGCAATCATTTGAAGATGGCGGTTCGAAAGAGATTGCTTCAGAGGAACTTTGGTAGTGGCCGCAATAGCTCGCTGGCGGGGCGTTAGACCTTCGTCGTTGTCAATGAGCCCTACAGGCTTGAAACTGCCAAAAACGCGCTGAACAAAGGTCTCATTCTTCGTAGATTCCTCGCTGGCTGCCGATACGGTGTCGCTGGGAGCCTCTTCGACTTTATATGGGGACTGCTTCTCGAGGTCCTGGGGCATTATACCTTGCTCGTACCGTCGAGGTATCCTTATATATGCTAAATCTAGGGCGAGTGCTTACCATGCATGCATATGCAGTCAACGGGTGAAAGGGTTTTCTCCGAAAGGGCATGAAAGCGGGGAAAGACATTCGGGTATCACTAATTTGATTCATACTGACTACAAAATGCATGAAATCCATATACTGAGGTTATTCAACAGCAGATTCGACCAATTCTAACATTTTCCCAAAAACAACTGTTCTTGGCCGCGTCGCATGGTATCTTCTGGGTAAGGGCGATATGTGGGCCAAATTCATTGCGCTCAACAGCATTTGTTAATCTGATCCTTTCAGTGGATTCTCTTGAGTGAACATAATTCAAACATGAAATTCAGGCCCGAAAAACATTTTTGCAATAATAAAAATACCAGGTTTTGGGGGCCTAACGCCTCTGGTTGCTATCCGCGTAACTGCCTTCGTGGTCTTGGCAGTGCTTGGCGTTTGTGATAGCGGAAATTTTCAGAGACATACGAGATAAGAGCTGCAGCTAAGCAAAAATATTAAGAGTCAGAGATCGTATGATCGATAAGATGATAAGGTATTGATAGAAAGTCATCTGATCTATTGATTGCAAGCTCTCTGGAGGCTTGGAGGACCCTGGAGAGCTTTTCCGCGTTCTTCCGACGCAAAACCACGTCAGCTTGTTTCGATTGGTCGTGTGACCACAAGGTCTTGTTTCAACCCATCGGTGATCACCGGGCACACCAGAGAGATGGAGTACTGGTGAGAAAAAAAAAGAGTATATGTCAATCTACCTAGCAAAAGATCTTGAAAATGCGCACCAAGAAATTGCGTTTAGAGAGAGCTGCACGGTCGGCCTCGTCCTCAGCCTTGATTTCGGCCAGGTTCGCCAAATTAGCACCAGTATGAACGTCGATTTCAGAGTTCATGACTGGCATCTCGCGGTAGATAAGCTTGTGCCCAACAAATAGAACAACCAAGATAACACCAGAGAGGTAGCTCTCAAAGAACGACTCGGCACTAGCCTTGTTACCCTTGGGGAACAAAGCGACCCAAATCTGAAGGCCAAGAATAAGAATGGTCAGAGTCGCACCAACAATAGACCCAGGAACACCGAGAGGCGACTTGTAAATGAGCTCATCCAAGGAAACGCCCTGTTGACGCATGGCAATGCGGTTACGAATATGGCAGATGTTGATAGAGCCCCAAGTAAATAGAGATGCCATACCACCGACGGCCGACAGCCAGGTGAAAGCCTGGCCGTAGTTGTCTGTCGCCGACACGAAACCAATCAGGCCAAACAAAAAGGAGAGGGCTGTAGCAGCGAGGGGCCGACCCTTTTTGTCAATATACAGGAAAAACTTGGGAGCATGGCCCTGAGCTGCCAGAGAGACAACAGTACGGGTAGCACCAAACACAGCCGAGTTACCCACCGAGAGAACGGCAATAAGAATAACGGCATTAAGGACACTGGGAAGACCAGAGATACCCGCACGCTTGATGGCAATAACAAACGGCGAGGCAGAAGCATCCGAGGCAGTTCCCAACTGACTATCAGTAAAGGGGACCAGGCAGCCCATGACGATAATGGAGACCATGTAGAACAGCAGAATACGCCAGAAAACCTGCTTGGTGGCACGGGGGATAGCACGATGAGGATCCTTGGTTTCAGCAGCGGCAAGACCGGCAAACTCGGTTCCAGAGAACGCGTACGATGCCGAAACAAACACTTGAAACACACCCTTGGCACCATGGGCAAATGCACCGGGGTTATGCCAGTACCGGCCACCGATATAAGTATGATCGGGGCCACCACCGCAAGTCAAAACAATACCAAGAATAATGAAGCCAATAACGGCAATGACCTTGATACTCGAGAAAATTACCTCGGCCTCACCGTATCCGCGCACACCAAAGATGTTAATGAAAAGGATGACGGACCAGAACAAGGCAACCCAGGCCGCGCGGTTCACATTGACAGCTCCGTTATTGTCATCTTTCCAGAATCCAATAGTCACAGAAGCGGCAATCAGCTCAGTTGGCAGCGAAACCAACCAACACAAAACATAGATCCAACCAACGGCGAAACCCCAGCTGGAATCCAGGAAACGTGTTGTATAGGCAGAGAAAACACCATTAACAGGATAGCGAACACCCAGTTCACCAAGACCAGTCATGGTGCAGAACATCAGGATACCTACCAAAAAGTATCCAATAACGATACCTGCAGGTCCACCGTTCCTGAGTGCGTTACCCGAGGAAATAAACAAACCAGCACCGATAGATCCACCAATAGCAATCATCTGGACATGGCGGTTAGAGAGAGCTCGTCGCATGGGAATGTTGGTGGTGGCCATAATGGCACGCTCACGCTTGGTGAGACCTTTGTCCTGATCCAAGATTTCGACAGGTCGGAACGAGTCGACGAATCTCGCAAAGACAGTGTTTCCTACAATTTCACGGCCAGCATCTTTGACCTCGCCAGGTCCACTAAGATCTGAAGAGGTATCACCAGACTTGTCCAAGGACATTGTTCTTGTCGGGTCAAAGGAGAAAGAATTATCCGAATGCAGGGCTTACTATGACTGGTAAAATATAGGTATGATGACGCAGTTCCATGCCCGTCGGAATCAGTCACTGCAAGTGGCGTGAGTGTCATCCGAGTAGTCGATACAGCTAACTGTGCATGCAAATATGAACTAGAGAGCTCATTTTAACAAAGTGGAATTTTTATATCGCGTTCCATGTATCAGATATATGAAATAAGCCTTACAATTGCAACGCCATACCCAAACCCTCGAGATCATTAATAATGTAAACTGCCTGCAAGGTACCAAAATCGTCCAAACTGAGAAAAAAATTCCTCTAGCATAGGGTTAGGTCAACACAGGTACTCCAACGCTTTACCGTACCACGGCTTGGCACGGAAGCGAGCCTTATCCTCGGCAACGATCTGCTGCAGCTGTTGACGATCGGCAATGCGTACGCCGGTGGTGACGTCAATATCGTTCGTCCGAACCCAAAGTTTCCGGTAAAATAGTTTGTGACAAAAATACAATGCCAGAATGATACAAGCAGACAACCAAGATTGGAAAAACGTTTCTGCACTCGCGCCGCTTCCACCGAGAGGAAACAGGGCCACCCAAAATTGGATACCCAGAACAAAAACGGTCATTAAAATACCAACGATTGATCCATAGATTCCAAACGGCGACTTGTACTCAAGCTCGTCAAGCGAGATGCCCTGTCGGCGCATGGCAATCCGATTGCGGAGATGGCAAACGCAAATCGAGCCCCAGGTTAAGATACTCGACAAACCTCCAAGAGACGAAAGCCAGGTGAACACTTGCCCTTCTTTGGGACTTGCGGCAATGAACCCCAAAAGGCCTACCAGGAAGGCAACACCCATAGCCGCCAGCGGCCGACCCTCACGATCGATTTTCAAAAAGAGCCGAGGAGCCAGTCCCTGCGCAGCTAAAGAAACTAGCGTTCTAGTAGACCCAAAGATAGCGGCATTGCCGACAGACAGGGTTGCAATTAGAATGACCACGTTGAACACGCTAGGAAGGCCCTTAATACCTGCATTGCGAATGGCGATCACAAACGGAGAAGCAGCCGCGTTGCTCGCGGTTCCAAGTCGCTGATCTGTATAGGGTACCAGACAGCCAAGCAGAACGATACTCACAAGATAAAACATGAGAATACGCCAGAATACCTGGCGAGTTGCTCGGGGAATGGCACGGTGAGGATGCTTGGTCTCGGCTGCTGCGAGACCAGCGAACTCAGCACCTGAAAAAGCGTACGCACCCTGTACAAATACTCGGAATACACCTTTCGCGCCATGAGCAAATGCACCAGGGTCGTGCCAATACCGGCCACCCAAATACTCGTGATTAGGGCCACCTCCGCAGGTGAGAATGATGCCAAGAATAATGAATCCAATGATAGTAATGACCTTAATAGCCGAAAACACCACTTCAGCTTCACCATAACCGCGAACTCCAAACAGATTGATGAACAAAACAACGCCATAGAACAGGGCAACCCAAGCCGCCTTGTTCACCGTCGCTGCAGGGTTGTTGTCGTCCTTCCAGTAACCAATGGTGACTGAAGCAGCAACGAGTTCGGTAGGAAGCGACAAGAACCAACCAATTGTGTAGTTCCAACCAATTGCAAAGCCCCAGCTTGGGTCAATGAACCGACTATTGTAGGCCGAAAACACACCATTGACAGGATATCGAACGCCGAGTTCTCCGAGTGCAGTCATTGTAGAGAACAAGAGAATACCAATCAAAAAGTAACCGATCAGCAAACCGGCAGGTCCACCGCGAACCAAGCCCGTGCCAGTGGCAATGAAAAAACCTGCACCAATTGATCCACCAATAGCGATCATTTGGATATGCCGGTTGCTGAGTGCCTTCTTCATTGGAACCTTCGTAGTAGCCATAATTGCCCGTTGCTCGGGCGTCAAGTCCTTATCATCATCCAGAACATCGACAAATTTAAATCCGTCAATAAATCTCCTCACAGGGTTTCCTGAAGTTTGGTGATCCGAGCTTGAACCATAGACGTAGGAAGATTCTGTGGGCGAAATATTCTTTTCAGGATCTTTCGACATGCAAAAAACAAAGATACCTCTTAGATCAAGGTTTGAAATAGATGTGTATCTACAGTCAAGGCTCGTCTATGTAGGTTTTCCAGATTCTGCATTCTCTAAGGTCACGTGGAATTGTGCCATAGCGCGTTTAGGTGCATAGCAAAATAGCGGGCTTGGCAGCCTGCTAGTTTGAGGTATCGGCTGCAGCATGTACACGAGATTCTATTTTTAAAAGAGATACTTTCTCTATGTAATCTCGATGATGGTTTACAACGCTATACTACTTTCAACAGATTTAACGGGGGTATGGTCTTGAACCCGAAACCCTGTTATGCATGAAAGGCGTGACTGCACCACACCCGAGACTCCTAAAAAAAGCACCAAATCAAATATAGAACACATGAAATAGCTCATATGGCCCCCATGCGTGTGTATTATAGGACAGAATGCTTGAATGATGAGCCTATCAACTACTGGGTACAGCTCCTGCAATATGCCGTGGAGCCGTGCTCTCCCGGTCCGGCCGTGTTTGCTTGCTAAACGAGCATCGATCGTCCAAACCCCATGCATATGGCTTCTACAAACATAACCGCTGGAAAGTTATACTAGACTTCATCTTAGATGTAAAATAATGGATCAACAACTATCACCTTGTCTTAATGCTGTATTAGAATTTACAACAACGAGATCACGTGATGGTGTGTATGACTCTGCTGCACGTCTAGTGGTTCAGAACTCCCGAGTATCATATGCGTGGAAATGAAGCAGCATCATGAAAGGGACTACAATATACATAGCAAGGCTGTACCGTTAATAAACAGAATATCAATATGTCTTCTATAGAAATAACTAGCACCAGAACTTGAAAATCCGGTAGTACATCGGCTTGGACGCCAAAAATGCCTTGTGCTCTTCGATAGTCTGGCGAAGTTGCTCACGGTCCGCAACGCGGGTACCAGTATGAACATCAATGTCCTTAGTACGTACCCAGAGCGAGCGGTTGAAAAGCTTGTGACCCACAAAGAGCACAACGCAGATACATGCCGAAAGATAGGACTCAAAAAAGCTCTCTGCTTGGGGTCCCTTGGCTCCGAGAGGGAACAGGCCAACCCAGAATTGAACCACAAGAACAAAGATAACCATAACCATGCCAACCACGGAGCCCCAGATGCCCAGAGGAGAAGCATACTCAAGCTCGTTGAGATCCACGCCCTGCCTCTTCATGGCAATGCGATTACGGATGTGGCAAATACAGATGGAACCCCAAGTCAATAGACCAGAAAGACCACCGATAGACGAAAGCCAGGTAAACGCCACGCCGGACTTGCTACTCGCACCAATGAAACCAAGCAGGCCGAAAAGGAAAGCAAGGATTAGAGCAGGAAGGGGGCGTCCCTCTCTGTCGACCTTCATGAAGATGCGAGGAGCATGACCCTGGGCAGCCAGCGAGACCATAGTACGAGTGGCGCCAAAGGTTGCAGCGTTACCGACGGAAAGTACGGCAATAATAATAACGACGTTAATGACACTGGGCAAACCCTTGATGCCAGCGTTCCGAATAGCAATGACAAAAGGCGAGGCAGAGGCGTTCGAAGCTGAACCCAGACGAGAGTCAGTGTAAGGAACAAGACAGCCGATGAGAGTAACGCAGGTCACGTAAAAAATCAGAATACGCCAGAACACTTGGCGGGTAGCACGAGGGATAGAAATATGGGGGTGAGAAGCCTCGGCAGCGGCAAGACCAGCAAACTCTGTTCCTGAAAAAGCATACGACGCCTGAACAAATACTCGAAACACACCTTTAGCGCCATGAGCAAATGCACCTGGATGATGCCAGTATCGTCCACCAATGTACTCGTGGTTCGGTCCACCACCCGCGGTGAGAATGATACCGAGAATAATGAAACCGATGACGGTAATAACTTTAATGGTGGAGAAGATCACCTCAGCCTCACCGTATCCACGGACACCGAAGACGTTGATGAATAGAATAACACCATAGAAGAGGCCAACCCACGCAGCTTTGTTCACATGCGCAGCACCATTGTCGTCACCATTCCAGTAACCGATAGTGACTGACGCAGCGACTAGCTCGGTAGGCATCGTAAGGTACCAACCAACAGTGTACAGCCAACCAATGGCAAAACCCCAACTGCGGTCCATGAACCGACTGTTGTAGGCCGAGAAAACACCATTGACAGGATATCTCACACCGAGCTCGCCGAGCGCCACCATCGTGCAGTACATGAGAATGCCAATGAGAATGTAGCCAACAAGCAGACCTGCAGGTCCACCACGAACAAGGCCAGTACCACTGGCAATGAACAGACCGGCACCAATAGAACCACCGATGGCGATCATTTGGATATGGCGGTTTCCAAGAGCCTTCTTCATGGGCACTTGAGTGGTGGCCATGATGGCTCTCTCCTCCTTGGTGAGATTCTTGTCCTGATCCAAGGTCTTTACGATCTTGAAACCATCCACAAATCTGCGAAACGGGTTGCCAGAAGAATAGTGGATTTCTCCTTCTTCGGCGACATCAGATGTTGAAGAGACGTCAACATTCTTTTCAATATCTTTGGGTGCACTCATCTTCGATGGGTGAATAAGGAAGACTAAAACTTACTGGATGTGGCCGCAGTGTCGCTTCATATATGATCAGGGTTGCGTAAGTATGCATGGACCCCTTCGGCCACAGAGATTAGGCCCCGGGGGCTGGCTAACAACATAGGTATTATACGTTTCGAACGATTTGACAGCGTGAATATTAAACAGAATATTAAATGAACCTAGAAATATGAAAATTTTAGCCCCTGCCCTTCATGTAACTTCCTTTGAAGGTAGTTTTACTCTTGTCAGGAGTCCTTGTTATCTTGCATATGATGTGCAGCGGGGTCTTGGCATATGTAGTGGAGTCACGCAACAGCACCCAGTTAAGAGCACAACAATATTTATAGAAACTCAGCAATAGAGCTTGACTCCCGGTAGTTACATTAGACTATTTGCGATGAAAAATGGACTCAATAGAGCGTGAATGGAGTTTGCACCAGCCTTTAATATGCACCAAATGACTTTGCATCCCTAGGTCAGTTTTTGCGATTTGCCACGAAAAGGGGCAGGGGTTTCACAGTCTGCAGGTCCAGAAAGTCGGCTCGGCGCCGTGCCACTTTCAGCCGAGACGCCAAGAGAGTGTACATCCGCGAAACCTCATTTCATCGGTTGGTTGTTGGTATTACATATTGTTCGCTAATCTCAAATGCTCGTATATCGTTTACTATCTCTGCAAGCAAAGATTATACCATGGCTAGGGTTCTATGATACCGGGATGTTGCATAACCTATCAGAATCTAGAATGGGCCTAAGCAATCGTGTGCCTGTACCTCACCCGATCCCTCGGGATACTCTCCATTAACGTTAAGAAGAACGCAGAGTAGAGTAGACTAGCATATATTGTCTATAGATTACTAGTCGCTTGTATCGAGGAACTCCTCAGTGACCCTAATGAATTCCTTTGGGTTTTCGGAGATAACCCAGTGTCCGGCATCGATGTCAACCACCTTGAATCGAGGAAACAACTCGCCCATGAGCGGTAGACAGTCGTCAGGCACAAAGTGTGACTTGGTCCCTCTAATCAAGAGCGTGGGACCGGTGTATCGGTACTTATCTTTGGGGAACTCAAATTCGCCCACATACCCCAGAGATTTGCCTAGAATATCAAGCGGGAGCCTGCACTGGTAGATACCATCTTCCTTTTTAAAGTTGGATAGTAGGAATTGCTGCACGCCGACGTCGGGAGCATACGGAGCCAAGATCTTAAGGGCCTCCTTTTGATGGTCTACTTGGGCCCTCTCAACCGCCTGCATACCTCGTACAAACTGAGGAAAATCGGAGCTCAACTTGGTTGGCACAGGGCCATTGTCAACGGGAATAAGCTTTGACACCAACTTGGGGTCTTTAAGAGCCAGAGCCATAGCGGTCCGGGCACCCATCGAGTGTCCAATCACGACCGGGTTCTCGATACCATGGTCTAAGATAAATCTGTGCACATCAGCAGCCATAGCGAAATAATCATGGCGAGAATTGTGAGGCGAGTCTCCATGGTTCCGGAGGTCCGGGCAATAAACGTCACAGTTGAGGTCTCTAGCGAATACTTTAGAGACGGTTCGATTGTTTGATTTGTTGCCAAAAAGACCATGCAAAAATACAATTGGGGAAGCTGTGGCAGCTGTTTTGGGCTTCCATACCTCGTAGGCAAGTGGCACTGTTTCAATCGTTTCGGTTGTGGAAAAGAGTCTGGTGGGGACACCTCGCAGGGTCGTCCAGCCTGCAAAACCCGGTCGAGTCAGCATTGATTGTGTCGGTAAGCCAAATGCAAGCGATTGCAGAAGGCAAGGCGGTAGGCAATTGGGCCCATACCAGGGACGAGATGGTGGGATCGGTGGGCGAGTATGTCAAAAATTACTTCGACAAGCCGAAAGAGCCTTTTACCGATGCCTTGACGGGTACGTCGTATACGGTCGATGAGCTTCAGCGGGAGCTGTGCAAAGCGTTGTATAACTTCAGCGAACCGCCTTTTACAGTCCAGCGACTGGCGGAATTGTCACTTTCTGCGTCGCAGTTCCCCAAATCCGGCGTTTACAAGTACCTTTTCGCGTGGCTTCAGAATGTTAAAGTCACGTCCACGGTCAACGATTTCGACGACGGCGAGCTTATGGAACAAATAGGCGACAGCAAGGAAAACGGTGTTACTTTGGATGATATCCGTTGGTAACATCTCCCCTTGTATTTATAGAAATTTTACCTCTTGACACACATCGTGGGATTCTACGATTGTCCAGTATTTTACTAGTACTCGAATTATATACACAAGCTTCAAGTGGCTCTGGCACTACTTATCATCATCTGAAATCAACTCCGGAATGCCTTGGAGATAACACTGACCGCATCTGTCTTGGCCTTCGGGGCCAAATCAGGACGGTTCCAAGCCTCGGGGAACGCAAAGTTCGGATACAGAGACTTGCGGCGAGCCTCGCGGCGTTCGGCAGCCCGCAGATTAAGAGGCACGTCCTCGAAAGTGTCGCCTTCCTTGGCCGAGCTCACAAGACGAGTATAGAGTTGGCCAAGGTAGCGCTTGTTCTGAGCCTGTTCCGGAAACTTGTCGCACGAGATCTTGATCTCCTCCTTGCGCGGGTCGTAGCGAGGACCGGCCAGAAGCTTGAGTTTATGCAGATGGCCATCCTTGAGGCCTGTACTGGAAGGTCGGAACGTCATCACAACTTTACGGGCAGCAGGATGGTCCTCACCAACAAAGGCGTAATGCTTGAACTGAAGGTTCCGCTCGCGCTTATCCGGGCGACGGTACTCGCTGGCAAATGCAGACAGCTGGGGAAGGTCATACGAGGCAGCACGCACAAAAGAACGGATCTCACGATGCTCCTCGAGCTGGAGATGGCCGGCCGAGGGCAGATCGTCGTACTGGAAAGGACGGTTGAACTCTGCAGCCGTAGGAGTTTCGAACATAGCCATATCGGCAGCGTTAACAAGACGTTTTTGAGCGGGCGTCAACTTATCCACGGCATGGGCACCGGGCTGCACGCTCTCGTATGTCTGCTCGATAAGGTTCTTGGGCACACCAAGCTCGCGGCCAGCTGCAACCAGTTCAGCCAGGTCCGTGGCAGACTTTTTATAGTCCTTATCGGACTCGATACGGTCAAAGCCCTGCTTTAAAATTTCCCGGGCACTCGAAGAGTACGTACGGGTAGCCAGAGAACGGCCCAACCGTAGTAGAGCCATCTGGGTGAGTTTTCGGAGAGAAGACGAGTCAGCGGTTTGTCAGGGTTGAAATTTCGGTCCCTCTGATTCCGCATCCCTGAGGAGCGCAGTAGTCAGTCTCAGCTAAGTCCCACCGAAATTTCAGTGACAAATTATGCTGCGTCTCCAGATCCGGACGGCAGCTGCACGTCTGAGCCGCTACGCTAGCTCCAGCTCGGCTGCGTCGGGGGCCGCTGAAGCCTCTAAGGCAAGCGAGCTTGCTGGTCGCGCTGAAAACACACCTGCTGCACCTTCTCTAAAGAACAGTGCCGATTATTTGGCAACTTTGATCCGGACTCCTGAGAGCCGCGAGGAGGCCGACACGGAGGCCCAGGCATGGCTTGACGCCCTCACAGAGCTCCGCCAGGAGTTCCGCCCTAACGGAGAGGCATACAAACCCAGCAAGGTGCTGGCACCCGAAGGAGCTCGGGACTATGACATTTGGAGAGACAGCGAGGCCGTGTCGGCGTTCGAGCCTACACCCGAGCAGGTTGCCGAACTCGAGCTTCTGCAGCACAAGGCCATCCCTGCTATGATGGATGAAACCATGGATTATCTTGTCGGCGTCATCACCCGCCATGGCAAGAAGTCGCGGGCACGCCGGTATCTTAGCGAGGCCTTGTACCTTGTGTACTTGCAGACCCGCCAGGACCCTGTCAAGCAGCTCAAGGAAGTGCTGGAAAAGATGGGCCCGCTTATTCGCATGAAGCGGTTTTCCGATGGTGGTGCGCGTGCCGAGATGGTGCCGGTGCCTCTGTCGGCCAAGCAGCGGATGCGTCAAGCCTGGGACTGGATTCTGGAGTCGTCTGACCGTCGCCAGAGCCGCTCGTTTTCTGTTCGCTTGAGCGAGGAGATCTTGTCGGCCATCAAGGGCAAGAGCCCCGGCTTTGAGAAGAAGGTCGCCTTACACAACATGGCCATCACGAACCGTGCAAATATTTCGCTGATCAATTAGTATGGAATATATATAGTAAAAATCAGCAGTTTTCTTCCTTTCCTAGTCTAGGCTGGTAATAAAACAATTCAATTAACTCTAATAATCATAACAGGCTAAAAACAGGCACCGCTCTGCACATTCTGCACCTTCTGCAGAAGGATCGAGCCAGTAAACCAAACACCAAGCTATAGTTGACAAGATTAGGACTGGGCCGGCTCGGCATCCTTCTTCTTGCGCTTCTTCTCAGGAGAAGAGGTCGACTTCTTGCGCTTCTTCTCGGGCTTGTCAGCCTTGTCAGACTTGTCGGATTTGTCGGACTTCTCAGCCTTGGCAGCCTTAGGTTCGTCCTCAATCTCCAGAAGAGGCACAGGCGCACCGTTACCCTCGGCGGGGCTCTCGCCGGACTTCTTGGTCTCGTCGGACTTCTTGGTCTCGTCATATGCGGCCTTGCGACGGTGGTACTCCTGAAGGGCCTCCTCATGGGTCTCGTCGATCTTGGTCCGCACAGCAGGATCCAGGCTGTCCCAACGCTTGGAGACCTCGACATTGAGCTCAGCAACAGACAAAGCAGGCAACGCCTTCTCGTCGCGTTCCTTGCGAATCGCCCGCTTCTGCTCGTTACCATAGATCAGGTACGCAGGCAGAGGACGCTTGGGCTCGTTGGGGTCGCGTTCCTTCTTGACGCGTTTCTTGCGCTTGCCAGCAGTCTCATCGGCTTCGACAACGACCTCTGTCTTGGGCTCCTCAACAACAACATTCTCTTCAAGGACCGGGGTCTTGATATCGGCGATCTCGCTAGTGAGCTTGGCAAGTGCACTGGCGTCCGCCGACGACTCGCTGGCCACGGCCTCGTAGAAATTCAGGACCGCGACGGACGCATCCTGGGCGGCACGGGTAAGTTTGAACAATGCCTGGACAAGCTGAATGGTTAGTACGGCTGATCACGCGTGATGCACCATGCGACGCGTGGGGTAACCTGAACCACAAAGTCGCAATAACGAGCAAATTCCAAGTAAACCCCCACTACCGTTCAGTGCAAATCATCGAATTGTCGCTCTGGTAATCCATTCGCGTAATTATTGACGACGGGCTTGGGGGGGTCTCAAGCATTGGCACTTACCTCTTCCTTGCCAGTTTTCAAGTCTTCACTAGTCATGATGTAGCAAGGTTCTGGGTTCGTAAGATAAAATAGGTCAGCATTCCAGTGACCTGTCCCTAAACAGACTAAGCCAACACAAAGCCCCAAGACCCATGACTACAAACACACGCCATCTAAGCAGGCTAGGCTCTATGTTGGTACTAAGCACGTAGTCCCGTGTAGAGACTTAGTCTAAGAGAGGCCTTGGGTCTTAGCACACCTTGGCCCACCAAGGTCACTAAGAACCTCGACTCTATCTAGCCCAATGTACAACCATAAAAGTTTCCGATGATAATTTGATAGCATTAAAGTGTAAATGTCTCGTGAAACATCGCATCGAACCTTCCATGTACGTGCTTTATCATAGATTCTCTTTATGGAGCTGGCACATGCCCTCCGCAAAAGTGGTGCTCATATGTTAGCACATGCCTCGGGTGATTTGGTCGTTGAATATCGTACCACTTTAGGTTACTAACCGCGATAAACTTTCCTTGCATAAACGTTGGTTGACCTCCCACAAAACGTCCTCGGCTTGCCATAACCAGCGATAGGTATAGGGGCCATGGCATGTAGCCACTGTGGGCATTGAAAGCAATGAATTCCTGCCTATCTAGCTAGCTAGCCAATACTTGTAAGTAATTGCCTTGATGCAAGAAGCATCAGGCGACCTTACAAATCCCCCACACCGTTCAACTGCCGTCGGTATAGCTCCCAGTGCTCGGCACCGGCTGCATAATGCGGGGAAGGTCAGCAAGTATATAAGGAGGTGCATGACATGCGAACTGCCAAGATCGATCATGCATCCCAACAATACTTCCGAGATCGTTGTTGATGGAAAGTTATACAACACATTCACCGAACCGCCGGCGGCATTGGCCGAGGAGCGACGCAAAACCTCGTTCCCTGTCCGCGAGCTGACCTATTATTTCGATGGTGGAAGGGAAAAAACCGAGGCTAATGAGCAGTTCTGCAACCGTCTCGAGCGTGACCCTCTCCTCAACAATAAGGACTTTTATGATCTTGACTATGAGGAGAACCGCAAGCGTACGTTCCAGCTTGTGGCTCGCATGCACACCTACCTCAAGGAGTTCAACTTTGAGAACCCCCGCCGACTCTTGAATCCTTTGGGTCTGCTATATCCCAGCACTGCTACCCGCATGAGTGTTCATTTTGGCTTGTTTGTTGGTGCTATCAAGGGTCAAGGAACTGATAAGCAGTACGAGTATTGGGTTAACCGTGGTTGCCTTGATCTCAAGAACTTTTACGGTTGTTTCGCGATGACTGAATTGGGCCATGGCTCAAATGTCGCTGGCTTGGAAACCACCGCTACCTACGACCCAAAGACCGAGGAGTTTATCATCAACACCCCTACTGTGGCTGCTTCCAAGTGGTGGATTGGTGGTGCTGCCCATTCGGCAAACCATACTGTTTGTTTTGCTCGTTTGATCATCAACGGCAAGGACTATGGTGTTTACAATTATGTTGTGCCTCTTCGCGACGTTGAGAACCATAACGTGCTGCCTGGCATTGCTCTAGGTGACATTGGTAAGAAGATGGGCCGCGACGGTATAGACAATGGCTGGATTCAGTTCACGAACGTCCGCATTCCTCGCACTCACATGCTCATGCGCTATGCCCAGGTCACCCCTGATGGTCAGGTGATTGAGCCGCCGCTCGCTCAATTGACCTATGGTGCTTTGATTTACGGCCGTGTTGCTATGAGCATGGATTCGTGGATCTGGTCGCGCCGCTTCTTGACTATTGCTATTCGCTATGCTGCCGCCCGCCGCCAGTTTGCTAGCACCGAGGGTCAGCCCGAGACCAAGCTGCTGGACTATGTGTACCACCAGCGCCGTCTAATTCCGCTGCTGGCGCAGTCCATTGCTACTGAGGCAGCTGCTACTGTTTGTTACGCCATGTACGACGAGGTTACCGCCGCTCAGCAGAAGGTGAACCCCAAGGACAAGCAGGCTCTGGCGGTTGTGGTGTCTCAGGTCAAGGAGCTTTTCGCACTGTCTGCTGGCCTAAAGGCCTTTGCTACCTGGGGCTGT
Source organism: Wickerhamiella spandovensis (assembly GCA_022577695.1). Classification (NCBI taxonomy): domain Eukaryota; kingdom Fungi; phylum Ascomycota; class Dipodascomycetes; order Dipodascales; family Trichomonascaceae; genus Wickerhamiella; species Wickerhamiella spandovensis. Next base: position 327,211 of record JAKIRT010000004.1, on the reverse strand, counting down.
GCCGATACGATCGACGAATGCCGCCAAGCCTGCGGAGGCAATGGCTACTCCGGCTACAACGGCTTTGGCCAAGGCTTTGACGACTGGGTGGTCAACTGCACCTGGGAAGGCGACAACAATGTGTTGTGCCTGTCGTCTGGCCGTGCCCTGATTCAAAGTGGTCTGGACGTCCTTGCCGGCAAACCTGTCCGGGGTGTTGCCGACTACATTGGCCGCGTCAATGAGTTGAAGGGCTTGAAGCTGAACGGTCGTGATCTCACCGATCCTGCTGTCCTGATTGAAGCTTGGGAGAGCGTCAGTGCTCAAAACATCATTGATACCGCCAAGGACTACCAGAGACTCACGACGCAAGACAAGCAGTCCAAGAAGGAGGCTCTGGAACTTCTCTCGAATGCCCGCTTCAAGATCTCGCGTTTACACACTCGCACTTTCCAGGTACGGTCGCTGTATCGCAAGATCGAGAATGCCGATGCATCCCTCAAGCCTGTCCTGTCCAAGATCGGAACCTTGTTTGCACTTTGGGCAATTGAGAAGGATTCGTCTCCGTTTTTGCAGTATGGCTTCCTCGCTCCTGCCGATTTGGATACCGTCACCGAGCTCGTGACATCCTACTGCTCTCAGGTCCGCGAGCAGGTAATTGGTGTCACCGACGCCTTTAACCTCAGCGACTTCTTCATCAATGCGCCCATTGGCAACTACAATGGTGATATCTACAAAAATTACTTTGAGAAGACCAACGAGCGTAACCCTGTGGGCGATGCCAGAGCACCCTACTACGCTGTGCAAGAGGCATTCTTCAAGCGGGCCGAGTCGGATATTCCTCCATTGGAGGAGATCTAAAGTATCTAGGCCATTATTTTCGTATTCATTAGTAAATCACCGATAATCAGACCAACCCCGCGGCCCATTCCAACCAACTAGTAGCGTGATCCGAGTCGGTCCCAAGCCGCACGTGCCAAGAAAAAAGTAACGACCCGGGCCTGGGCCCCCTTGCCCATGAACCACCAGGAATTAAGCTTCAAAATCGGGTCAATCAATGAAGGAAGGTTGAGTCAAGAGAAGAGATAGCCACATATAAACCATTGCACATTTACCCGGAGCACAAATGGAGCTTTTCACCTCAATAGGAGCTGCAACAGATGATCAGCGGTGCTGCTACATGCAACCGAACTGCACGGGATCGGCAGATGACGTACTTGCAGACAGGAGGGCCCGGTAATGCGAGCCGGGGAAATATCGGTTTTTATGATCAAATTGATCCGAAAGTATATATCGGCAATATTTAACGAGTAGACTCCTCTTTTTGTTTAATTTTTCGGATACGGCACGCCCACTGAGTTCAATTTGAGCGTATTTATCGCCAGGGCAAGGTAGTTTTCACAGCTGACGAGTGCCGTTAAGGTAAAAATAGCTCAGGCGCGTCCGCAAAATATTTTGAATAGTGAATTAGGTCTTGACAACTGTTTTCAAAAAGGTGACGAGACCTTGGTTCTAATAAAATATCTGCGTGGTTTAGGGATTGGCGCTGGTGGCCCAGACGGCTCCGATTTGCCAAGAGAAAAGTAGCGGGGGCTGTACGCGGGCCCGCATAGCAGGCACATGAAAGAGGCACGACATTTTCGGAAAACTAACAGGTCTTGGACTAAAGCACTTCTATACCGAGTTAGAAGCTTGAAAATAATTACCGCCGCAAAATCAAAATTCGCTTTCTCGTTTATGGATAGGATAATCCAAATGCCTGGGTATTGTAGGCAAAATATGCGGATAACGGTGCATGCAGCCTACGCTGTCCGCCTGCAGTTAGTCAGATGCTGCTGCTCATAAAACCTCGCAGCGTCCCCCTTGCCATCGAACTTGCATAGGCACAGGATGCCAACCAGCACCGACAACGGCAACTACCCCGTGGGGATTGGGGCTGAACAGAAGCGAACTTCAGAAGACAAACTTGTGCCAGATAATGGAATCGCAGACTCAGTGTCTGGACCCACTAAGACGAGCAAAGAGCCCCGGTTGTCGATCCTACAAAGGCTGGGGCTACAATTTCAAGGAGAGCAGGGCCGTCGTACTTTGTTTTTTATGACGATTGTTAGTGGTATCGCAGCTATTGCCCTCAAAGTCGCGACGATTATCCTCCATTACTGCTACGGTAACGACGACGGGGCCTATTTCGACTACTCGCTAAACTTTTTGAACAGCTCGCCTACCAGTGCTGCATGGTATGCCTTGACTGGCGTAGATATCGCTATTGTACTTGTGACTGTTGTGTACTGCGGAGCCTATCATTGGCACGACACGCGTCAGCCCAAAGACGAGGAATCAGCAAAGGATTCGGCCAAAGGCAAAAACAAGGGTGGTAAACAGGCCGCACCTGCAGAAGCGGCACCATTGACGCTTCGGCGCAAGCTGGTGATTATTGTTCTTACTTTGCTGAACGTTCTAGAGCTTGTTACCACCATCGCCCTTCTTGTCCATGCCTCTCTTCGCGTCATCCAATCGGATGCGTACGAGATTGCCATCGCTGTGGAGATCGTCGAGTCGCTTTCAGCAACCTTTTCGGGTATTTTTACCATCATTGTGATCATCTACCTATGTTGGTCTTTGTTTATGGTCTGGCAGAGCGTCTTGACCGTCATTTCTTTGCTGCATTTCGTGATCGCGGTGGTGACCGTGCTCATCAACGATGTTTCGCGGTCCAATGGCCACGGTTTCGAAGCAACAGACGACCAGATGGCCATTGTGCGTCGCGGCAGAATCTACCCGATGTTTGCGCTGATCGAGGCTGCGGTCGCATTCATTGGTATCGGTATCTCTTTGAGTATCAGTGTTCGGAATCGGCTAAGTTCAACTCTCGGGGATATCATCAGATACTACGTGCTGCTGTCGACCATCAGTGGAATTCTTTCTATTACATGGCTCTGTATGGCTATTGTAAACACTAGATTGGACAATGACGATTATCTGCTGTCGGAGATGCTCCTGGCCAACCCGATTCTAGCTGGTGCCGCCATTGCGTTGCATATTATTGGAAACTTCTCTGCGCTGCGGCTCCAGAAACGGCCGTCGTCTGGCTTGAGAGTGGAAAAGTACTCTTTTGCCGGCCTTCGGCCCGATCAGGTCACGGCATGGGCGAAGCTCATTGATACTTATCACCGCACCCAGCAGCCGGGCGCTGCCTCGGGTGCAGAAGCACTTGATCTCATGTTGGCCTATCAGAACTCGCCTATGGCCGACATGACGTGCCAGATTCTGCGGATTTACGACCCTAAGGTTGGTGATACGGAGCGCGGCAAGTACTATGAGAAAGTACGGGCATGGCAAGAGCTGGATAACAGCGCCGTCTTTAATGACGTTGTAGATGTGGATGAAGAAACATTGGTGGCGTCAACAACTGCAACCCAAGAGGGTGCTGGGCTATCCAAGAATGCGGCCAAAAAGGCGGCCATGAAGGCGGCCAAAAAGGCAGCAAAGAAGTCTGCCAAGGGCAAGCATGACAGTGTAACTTTCCCCATTGAGGGTCACAAGACCGCCGAAGAGCTGCAGGCAGATCTAAACTTCAGAGCAGAACTGCTGTCCACCGAAGCGTTTGTGATGATCACGTATATCCATGAATATGACCTGACGGCCGCGCTGACTGGCAAGTTCGGCAAGATTCTCAACAAATTGCTTGGTTCCGGCTCGGCTTGGAAACTGCTCTGTATCCGCATGGGGTTGTTGGCTACCCATTGGCCCTTCCGGCAGGCGGTGTTCTTCACTTCGCCGACTCGCCGGCCCAATGCTCGCAGCGCGGCCTGTCTGCAGGCCCTGTCGCACTGGAACGATAGTCAGCCGTCTGCTCAGCGGTGCTCGATGATTCTTGATCCTCTTGAGGCTCATGCTGGCCGTGAGGGCTCTATCAAACCGTCAGGCTGGCTCAATACACCATTACCGCCGTCCCATGTTATTGATCTCCGAAAGTACAAGGGTAAGACTCTACAGGACTACCTCAAGGCGATCAAGTACCGAAACCAGGCCGTTGCCTTCAACAAGGCCAAGGGCGAAGTCATTGAGACCACCGACTTTACTCGCGAAAACTGTGAGATCGCCATGGATCTGTGGCATAAGATTGCCGAGAAGCGGACCAGCGACGGTTATACTGCAGTTCTTGCTGAGCCCACAGTTGATTTCCTCATGAGTTTAGGCTCTAAGGAAAACAATCCGTACGGCTTCCGCAAGCTGCTGTTCTTGAAGGTCGAAGACAAGGTTATCGCGTCCTGCGTTTTGTTCTTTTTGGGTGCTACCATCACTTCGGATATCCAGGGCCTGGACCATGACCTTGCTCGCGTTTACAAGGCATACTTTGTGATGATGCAAGAAACCATCCAGATTGCTCTTCGGGAAAACATTTCATTCGTAGACTTTGGCCCTACCACTTCCAAACCCAAGATGGATATCGGATGTTCCGAGGTTCCTCTTGCGGGTGCATTGTACGCCCGCCAGCCTCTCTCCACCATGGTGAGATTATTTGCTAGCCAGGTGACCAGCGGCTAGCGGGATGTATATTTATTGATTTTTTTTGATGTAATCTACTTTGAAAAGGGCTCTAGCTGCCATTCACCTAGATCGCGTTAGATAGCGTTGTAACAAGGCTGTGGGGTGTCGAATGGAGTCTTATTATTGTGCAAAATTATACCGTGTATGCGTCTATAAATATCACTGAAAAATGGAACGTCCGGAGCGCGGCGAGTGCTCATGCTTCGATGGGCGTGTAACCGCGAGAAGGAAGTTCGGCTTCTTCTTCGGCATCGTTCTCCTCTTGCCGATTCACCACCAAAAACGACCAAAACACAAGAGCGGCACCGGCAAAGTAGGTGAACGAGCCCACGCGGCCGTAAAACAGAATCTCGCCAAGCATGCTGAGCGGGATGGTGGCACTGAGACCAACGGTTACAACCAATGGGCTAGTCAGAAGCATTGCAAGCACCCAGCAGAAATCGGAAATGAAAATGGCAATACCGTTCAGGCCCAGGAGCAGCCATACATGGCCAGCCGACGGTAATCTAAATTTCTCAATGCCGGTAATATCCAAAACAACCAATAACGGCCATAATCCGATGATGTTAAACACGCCAACAAAACCAAAGAACATCTTGGTGTCCAACTTGCTCTCGTCGCCAACGCGGTATTTCAACATGGTTGTGTAGACGCCGTACAAGAGGGCGGAACCTAGAGCCAAAAGGTTTCCTAAAAGAGGATTGGACGCGCTTTCAACCTGATCATCCTCGTTGGTGATAAGAATAATGCCTACCAGAGATGCCAGCAAGGGCCATACTTTGGCAATATCAAACTTCTCGACTCCAAACCATGCGCCGATCAATAAAGTAAAAAATGAAGAAGTGCAGGCAATAATCGTGGCCGATTGCACGGTGGTGTAGATGTAGCTTGCATTATTCAACAAGTTCGATGCAAACCAAAGCAAACAAAATTGCAAACTCAAACCGGCAGTATACCGAAGCGACAGCTTATCCGAATTTTGTCGCTTGGATAGTAATGCCCCGGGTAGATAAAGGGCCATGAGACCAGTATTAAGATAAGTGATAAAGCACGGCTTATCGTAAGTAGCCCCTATGGCGTTCACAAAGAAGCCGGACGCCACCCAGAGTACCACAACTACTCCTAGGAGTGACAATCCTAGGGCCCATCGTTTGTTGTCCATTGAAAGTGGATGTGACAAATGCGATATCGCGATTAGGCGTGCCCGCCTAACAGGGACTGCCGGATCAGGGTTAGGCCCGTGACTGATAGTGTCTGCATAATGGTCACAAGCGGTCATACGAGCCAAGACCCCAACAAAAGATTGCAAAAAAAATTTGATTTTGCTAAAATTTCTCACAAACTATTTATGCCCCGTTATCGGCACTAGAGGGTCTTCAATTTAGTAATGCAATAAATATCTATTTTAGAATTCCCATCGGCTAGCCGATTTTGCAGCTCGAGGCATCGGCTCTAGCCCTGGTCCCAGCCCCGGTTCGAGCCCTGGTTCCAGAGGGTTCAGCGCTGGTTCCGGGTCCAGCTGCTCGGGGCCATCGATCGTGTACTCGCGAGCCTTGATTAGCGTGTCGGCATTGGCATGCGCTCGGACCTTTTCTAGCGTTTTTCTGGCCAGTTTATTGTCATTTAACCGAGTTGCCGCATCGAATAGTCCAACAAGCGCTTCTCCTGTAGGATCAGTAGCACAGCCTAATGTTAGCCACTCCTTGGCTTGCCTTGCTTCGCCATAGTGGTTTAGAAGCATCATTCCGAGTGGTGTGAAGGCTTCTCGGAGGCCTTGGGCCGCTGCTGCTTCCAGATGCACGCGGGCAGCATCTCTATTGGCTTCCCGAAGCTGGGCCAAATAGAAATGGCAATCTGCGACTTGCTTGGGGTCGGGGCCATCTTTACAAGCACTTGAAAAACTGGTTCGGGCTTGAATAAGATCGCCATTCCGAAAGGCGATATGCCCAATATTCCGGAAACATTCGGTTCGCAGCCGCGGATCTTCAAGCCCCTCTAGAGCAAGCTCATAGAACTTGTAGGCTTCGTCTGGTCGGCCCATTTGGTAGGCCAAGTCACCAGACACTTTGAATGCAAGTGGATGCCGCCGGTCCATCAACTGCTTTAGCAGGTGCGAGCCTGCTTTCCAGTCGTCTTTTGTTACCTCTGCATCCACCAAGCGGGCTCCACATAGTAAGGCAATGGCATCATTATCGCCCAAATCCGCAGCTGTCTCCAGCAGAGCAGTCTCTGCGGCCGCAGCAGAGGCCAAGATCTTTCCTTCTCGTTTGCGGTAGGCTTCCAAAGCCCGCTTAATCCTCAGCAGATCGGCTCCTTTAACGCCCGAGGGAAGAGGCTCCTCATTTACACACGCGTCGATGGCTTTAGTGACCGTCCGGTACGTCTGAGGGACCTTGAACTCATAAAGATAACGACGGAGAACCCTCTTGGGTATATTCGCGATCATATGCGTTGGACCACCAGTTGTTACAAAATGATGAGATCTGCATCACGAACTAACCCTGACATATTCTCCCACCGATGCCCGATTTCAGCCATGCGGTGATTGGTGCAGGAGCAGTTGGTCTCGCCATTGGCGCTCGTTTGGCTCGCAAATATGGCGCTAGCGTCCTTATTTTGGAGAAAAATTCTCGAGCTGGAGAAGAAACCAGTGCTCGCAATTCCGAAGTCATTCATGCAGGTATCTACCATCCCCCGGATAGTCTCCGCACCCAACTATGCATCAAGGGCAAAGACATGATCTACAGTGCAGCTGCCAAGTATGGTTTCGACGTCAACAATTGCGGCAAGTGGGTGGTTGCCCAAGATGAAAAACAAGCGGAATATCTAGAACGAATGATTGAGCGGACCAAAATTACCAAGGTTCCTCTGGAGTTCGTGAGTCTCGACAAGGCCAAACAATTGGAGCCGTCGGTAAAGGCAAACACCGCTATCCTCAACAGCCCTACATCGGGAATCTTGTCTGCTCATGGGCTCATGGACTTTTATGAGTCTGAGATCCAGAAATCCGGGGCAGACTTGGTAGTTAATACCAAAGTTGTTGGTTTGGAGAGGGCCAGTGAAGGCTATGAAATTGAGTGCGAGACGGACGACGGTCCAGTCACTATCTCTGCTGATTGTGTGATCAACAGTGCTGGTTTATACGCGCCCGACGTCTCAAACCTCCTGTTGCCAGAGTCCCGGCAGTTCAAGGCGTACTATGCCAAGGGCTCGTACTTCAGCTATCCGGTCAGTCAACCCAAAGTGAACCGGTTGATTTATCCATGCCCTGCTAATGATGCATCTCTTGGTACACATTTGACGCTGGATCTGGCGGGCAGGCTCCGATTCGGGCCTGATCTTGAATGGGTAGATAGCCCTCTGGACCTGAAGGCGAGCGGCCAGAATCTGGAGGCGGCAAAGAAGGAGATTGCCAAATATATTGACATTGATTTTGATGCTCTCGTTCCCGACTACAGTGGAATCCGCCCCAAGATTCACGGTACCAATGGCTTCCAGGACTTTATCATTCGCGAAGAAGAAGGATTCCCAGGATTCATCAATCTGTTGAATATTGAGAGTCCCGGCCTTACCTCGAGTATGTCTATTGCAGAGTACGTAAAAGGTCTCGTGTAGCCTCTTAGATGGGTGATAATACATTAGACTCGTTAGATAGGAGATATACAGGGTATCATGACGACTTCTTGGGTAGCTCCGATGGCCGAGTAGGCGGCGGCGAGTTGGTAAAGTAGCTTGATACCAATGCTTGAGTAGCATCCACTCTTTTTAGAGGATCCATCTCGATCATGGACGTCATTAGATCCAAAGCAGCATCCGATGCGGCTAGGAAGAGACCTTGAAGCTGCTGGCGATTAGGGGCTGGGTATTTTTGAGCGGTGGCTGCCTTAAAACCTGGTAACGCTTCGACTGCCGGCCACTTTTGTGGGGATGGAGTACCCAAAGCTTTAAACGTGACGTCCAGTTGATCCTCGTCACTTTGGCCGGCAAGATAAGGCACTCTCAGCATCAGCTCGGCAAAAATAATCCCCACAGACCACATATCTACTGCTCCCGTATAATGTCTAGAGCCCATTAGTAGTTCTGGGGCACGGTACCATCTTGTGACAACGGTAGGGGTCATACGTTCTGCTGGAGAAAGCGCCATTGCTCTTGCCAAACCGAAATCGGCAATCTTCAGTTGTCCATCAGGAGCCAGCAGCATATTATTGGGCTTAAGATCTCTGTGCAGAATGAAGTTTCGGTGGCAGTGAAAGACTCCTCGCAGCATCATCAAGAGCCACGATTTCATGTCTGCCTCTGAAAAGACCACAGAGCGGTCTTTAATGAGCATTTCGAGGTCACTAGGAAGGAACTCAAGTACTAGATTGAGGTTTCCTTCTCCTTCAAATACATCCAATAGCTCAATGACATTTGGATGCTTCATTTCTTGGAGAAACTTGATTTCCCGAATAGCAGTCATATCTAGGCCATCCTTGAACTCAGACATTTTAATCATTTTCACGGCAACTTGCCGGTTAGTTTTGATCTGCTTGCCAACATAGACAATAGCAAAGGTACCCTCACCAACCTTCTTTTCTTTGGTGTACAAGGACATTGGACGGCCAAGGACGCTGTATTACTGTGTAGGGAGGTAGAGCAGAGTATGAGGTGTGTCTAGGTCAATAGGTTGAAAAACACATAGCACTAGTGTCAAGTACGGTTGATTCAAAAGTGAATATCGTCTATCTATCAGCTATACATCAAAGTATCTAGTCTTCCTGGCCCTCGAGCAGAGTGTAGGCAGGAGCATTGAGCTTGTCACGGCCCTTGAGGAACAGAAGCTCAAGGATAAACAGGTACTCGAGAACCTTTCCACCAGACTTCTCAATAAGCTGGCCAGCGGCAGCAGCAGAGCCACCAGTGGCAATGATGTCGTCAACAACAACAACGGTCTGGCCAGGGCGAACAGCACCCTGCTGGATCACAAAAGTGTCCTCGCCATACTCCTTGACGAAGGTGGCCTCGTAGACATCACCAGGCAGCTTACCCTTCTTGCGGATAGGCACAAACGAAGCACCGATCTGCAGAGCCAAAGTAGGGCCAAACAGGAACCCACGTGCGTCCAAACCCACAATCACATCAGGCACGATCTTTTGCTCGGCCAGGTGCATCTTGAGGCCGTCAATCAGCATCTGGAAGATTCTGGGCGACTGGAACAGAGGCATGATATCCTCAAAGAGGATTCCCTTAGAGGGGAAGTCCTGGAACTGGCGGAGATTGGATCTCAATTCTTTCTGGATTTCGGCGAGTTCCGACATTTGGGAGGTTGGAAAGTCTGTGTGATAAGATGTGCTTTTGTTGAGTGACGTGCGATCGTCGATCTTTTTTTTAACGGAGACTGGATTTGCTGGGCCGCTTTTTATCTAAATTATTTTTTTCCTTCTATTTATTTTGGAGATCTCGGTGGTCTGGTCTGCAGGGTTTGACTGGGGAAGCCGCAGGAACCGAAACGGCCCAAACGGCCCAACGGGGTTCGTGACCAACAAGGGCCCAACACCCCTGGTATTATAGTACCCCTTGTCGGGGTAACCTAAACAGCGGCGGTCCCAATCTTATCAATGAGCTTGTTTAGGCGAGCCGTTGGCAAGGCGGACCCAAAGCCCGACCCTGTGGTCAATTCGCCCAAGAATGCATCCAGCAGTGTAGAGACGGTCTCAAAAACAACTTCAAGCGTCAGCGAACATAGTATCGGATTCGCCACCGAGCATTTCACGCCCCAGCAACGTACTTCCTCAGGTGAATCGTTGGTGGAGAGCGGCCCCGCAATTGTGGGCAAAGCAGCCGTTACAAGTGTCCAGTCATTACGCCAACTTCAGATGACTCTCACAAAAGGCGATTCCGACCAAGAGGACCCCAAAATCGATGATAAGACTGCAACCGAGGAATTGGCAAAGCCTGAACAAGCAGACAATCCCGAGGGTTCCGCAGAGCTTTCCCTGGATGGGCCTGCGCCCGAAGACAATCAAGGGTGGTCGTCGTGGCGATGGACACCTCGCGTGTTCCGTTGGCAGTCGGATGGTCAAACAGACCAGACAGCCTCATCCGCCCAACCTCCAGCAACTGAGGAGCAGCCGGGAGCCGCCATACCGACGGGTTCTTCGGAGGACCCCGTGGAAGGGTCTGCAGAAGGCGAGCCCAACGACCCCCACTTCAACGGCAAGGGCGGATCATGGGCGTTCTGGTCTCGCAAAAAGAGGGCCTCGTCCGAGGAAGGCGAGCTGGCCATTTCCGGAACTGAAACAGCCACGCATCCTCGCGAGGCCACTGTCACTGAATCCAAGGCACCTAAACGGCGTCGCTCTGTACGGCCCCATCTGGTGATTCCCAGTGTCATGGACGCCTTGGAATGGCCGCCGTCTAGTGCGCGGTTCATGGCTCCGTTTGCCCGGCTTGGAATCTGGCACAACGCTATCCTGTATCGTGCTGCGCCTGCCCAAGTCCACAAAGTTGTTGTGGTGGGTGTGCACGGCTACTTTCCAGCCCGCGTTACGCGAGCCATTCTCGGCGAGCCGACCGGCACGTCCATCAAATTTGCCAACGAGGCAGCAGCCGAAGTGGAGCGGTGGGCCGACCGGCACGGCCGGACGGTTGAGATTGAAAAGATTGCGCTCGAAGGCGAGGGCAAGATCGCCTACCGCGTGGATACCCTCTATAAGCTGCTTCTGAATTGGCAGAACCTCATCAAGCAAGCGGACTTTGTTTTCTTTGCGCTGCACTCCCAGGGCACCGTTGTAGGCGTACAGCTGGTTGCCAAGCTGATCGAGGATGGCTTTCTGCGCCACCAAAAGGTCGGTATCTTGGGCATGGCGGCTACGTGCTTGGGCCCCATGCCGGGCATGGACCAGACATTGATGATGAAGGCGATTACGACCATTGAAAACGACTCACTTCGAGAGCTGTTTGAGTTGCAGCGCGCGGATTCGCCGCTCAGCCAGGCTCTTGCATCGGCCATGGACGTTGTTCTCAAGCATGGATGTAAGATCACGTTGGTGGGCTCGGCAGACGACCAGCTCGTGCCGTTGTACTCTGCTCTCTACGTCAACGCCAGCCACCCCAACATTATTCGTGCGGCGTATCTCGATGGCGAGGATGTTGCTCCCGAAGTGGTGGCCCCATTGCTGGGTCTAGCCATTGCAGCTCGAAACGCCGGCCATAGCGACCATGGCGTCATTGCCGAGGTCTCGGGAGCGCTTGCAGGTACCATCACTGGCAAGGGCCACTCCAAGCTGTACTCGTGTCACCAGGTTTACCAACTGGCGGTGGATATTGCTCTCGAAACAACCAATAACTTTGGCCAAACGCCCATGATCGACGAGAGCTTCACCATCCCCCGCAGCAACCCCTACTTGCTTCCTTGGGCCATGCATGGCCTACTTGCGGATGCCGTTGACCGGCCAACCCACCACTCGATTGTCCAGCAGCTGTACGAGGAGTTTGATCAGTGGCGGCCCGATGTGCGGACCATGAAGGACCTAAAGTACCGGCTGAGCGGCATGAAGCGGGCCAAGCTTTAGTTCTCTTTTTATTTTCTTTTTATTTATACTGGTGATTCTATAATATACATGCTAGTTCTATTCTCCGGCTGCTTGCAGGGCCGACGACACTAAATACTTAAGTTCAGACAGCTTCTTCGGGGTGCTGTGCTTGGGTGCAGGCACCCGCATCTGCGACAGGCGCCGCGGCGATTTCGAGTGGAGGGGCGGAACATCCAACGAGCGGACATGCGGTCTTTTGCGAGGCGGCTCCAGCACAGTCGACTCGACGCTGTCATTTGGAGTAGAATGCCAAACGGCTCGGGCCGGCCGGGCTGCTTGGGGTAGCTCAGGGAATAGTTCAGCGAACGGCTGCGTCCGCTCAGGAACCCGTTCGGGAACCCGTTCAGGAACCCGTTCAGGACCTCGTTTAGGACCCTGTTGAGGCACTGGCTGCACCGGCTCCGACAATGGCCCCTGATCAGGAACAAAAAAGTCTATGTCCACATGTTTGCTGTGGCTGACCTTGCGAGGCCCGCGTTGGCTGAGAATAGTGCGGATAGCCGCTGCCTCGGCCACGCGGGCCTTTTCCAGCGCGCGTCTTTCCAGCACATCGCGGCTTCGTTTCCGCATCGTGCGCAGCGCCTTCGTTGCCAGGTGCCGTCGCTCCATTCGCAAGGCGTCAAGCGTTTCCTGGGCGGCGCGACGGGCATCTTCGGCGGCTGCTTCGAGCACAGTGGCTAGAAGCCGCTGGGCCACCGACGACACGAACGACTCACGCTCTTGTTGTCGTTTGCGGAGATGCTCGGCGGCCTCGGCAGCCTGTCGCTGCTGCTCCCTCTGCTGCTCCCTCTGCTGCGCGGCTCGTTGCTCGGCGACAGCCCGCTCGGCGGCAGCACGCTCGGCCTCGGCCTTTGCTCGCGCAGCCTGTTCCGCCGCGGCGACCTTCCGCTGCTGCTCGGCCTGCTTGGCAGTCCTCACAGAGACCTCCTTTTGCACAGCTGCCTGGAGCACGTTTTCCGTTTCCTTGCGCACCGTGCTGGCTATGAGCTGCTCAATATATTCGCGCATATCCGCATCGCTGGGCTTGGCCGGTTTCTGGCCAGGCAGAGAGGGCGGAACGAACCCATTGGCAGCAGCAACTTGTCGCGGCAGGCGCGATGGAGTGGCGACCGAGTACTCGGAACCTGTGGACCCAACTATGCTCCAATCCAGGCGATTGGTGATGAACTGTGAGCATGGCTGAGGAGGTGATCCCTTGTTGCTAACGAGATTCTCGCTCCACCCAGAAAGGTCTACAACGCCCTTACTATCCACGGTTAAGCCAAAGTGGTCCAGGAATATGCGGGCCTCGTCTTGTTCAAAGCCAAGAAGCGCTTCAAACTTGGCTAACGGGTACCGTTTTCCTTTGGAATGCAAAGCTCGGAACAGTCCTCTAACTCCCGCAACTCGCACGTCGCTAAAGGTCACTTCCAAAAGACATTGCATTAATACCGGCACATCGTGGCCGCGTACTTTCTCGAAATACGGGCCCACCAGCGCCCAGGGCTCCAGAGGGCTCATATCTCTGAGGTCGCGAGCCATTTTCACTAGCGGATGGTTGGCGATCTCCGTAGGAAGCGACGCAGCCATGTAGTCCATCTCGGGGTCTTTGAGGTGAGACAATAGTTGGTATGCGCGGAACTCGGGCTCGTTTTCGGTCGAGGCAGCAGGCTCGCCGCGCGTCGCTCGGGCCCGGTTCAATGTGTATAGCTCTCCAAGTGTCTGCAGGGCCTTGTTAAGCTGCTCCAGTTCTTGTTGGCGCGAATAATCGGCGGGGTGGGCCGCCATCACATGCAAACAGACCAAATGGATGCGGACGATGATTTCATGGCAAACAATGGCTTCTTGGCCGGCATAATGCTGATAAGTAAAATCTTGACGGATCGACCGCGTGCGGTCCCAAATAAAACCATGGCTTGCCGGGAGAAGGGGCAGAGCAGTGGATATAAGATGGCTCAAGCTCATGGTCAATATTGACGGCGGCCGAACATCACTTGGCAAAGGCGGCGGCTGGCCCGCAGCCGGCCGCGAGAACTGCTTAACAGCAAGGCTTGGCGAGACTCTTCCATTGTCGTCCTTTTCAAGGGCCTTGACATTGTTTTCGTACGCTCTCCGCACCCGCTCAAACACAGGGCACATTTCCATGCACGAGCCCACAAAAACCAAGGCATCCTCGAGCTTTTTCCGGGTATCCTGGCGGTCGACTTTGCCGCGATTCTCCATTTCCGTCCGTTCGTGCTCGCGCATCTCTTGGAATTCATTCGCCAGTTTCTTGATGCCTGGTATTGATCCGCCGAATTGGGCTTCCATTTCCCGCATTTTCTGCTGGTTGCCTGCGTCAAAGCTGTCGACCGTCTCATCCAATTCATAGCGATGCGGCGGCGCCGGCGGTAAATACTGCGGGCCCTTGTAGGGATATGGACGTGGCTGGTAGTGGAGGTTTCCACGCATAAGAATCGACTGCATTGCCGCCTGGGCGTCTACGAGGTCGGCGGCCTGAGCAAGCTCTTTCGCTCTCCCTGCGCCGCCGTTGATCGCATTGCCCGCATTCTCGTCAGAGTCTTTGGGGGTCCTTTTTTTGGGCCTCCTTCGTCGCGGCTGCTCACTCATAGTAAGCGCCTGGTCCGCTTGCAAGTCTGAGATCCCAGCCAAGTCCCAGCTACATAGTCCCAAGGCCTGACAAAAACCACTTCTCCACCACCACATTATGGACAAGTCGGCAGTTACTGAGCTGATTCAAGACGGCAGCAAGTTCGTCCGCCGCTGCACCAAACCCGATCTCGAGGAGTACCTGAAGATCGTGCGCGCTGTTGGTGCCGGTTTCCTGATGATGGGAGCTATTGGCTACGTGGTCAAGCTGGTCCACATCCCCATCCGCCATTTGATTACTGTCTAAGGACCTTCGTTGGCAGGGCCCGTGCTCGTTCCGGGACGTGCACCTCTTTTAAAAATAATCTAAATATATCTTGTTGCAAAAAATAGTCAAGTTTTAGCTTGTTCGCGCTACTCTCTCCCTGGACGGCCAGCAGCTGTGGAGCCGCGTAAAGCTCGACGCTGGGTCCTGGGATTACCTCATGGCCGACACTGAAGTTGAAGTTCAAAAGGACCCTGGCAACAACGCAGCCACCCAGTTCCTTAACGATATCCGCGGTGCTCCTGTGGTGGTGAAACTTGGCTCGGGCATTGAATACCATGGAATTCTCCAGGCGGTTGACGGTTTCATGAACGTCACGCTCAAAAACACAAAGGAAGTATACAAAGGGCAACAAGTAGCCGACTACGGCGATGTGTTTCTGCGTGGAACGCTTGTGACATATATTTCGAGCGTCTAATGCTCTCCTTTTCTCTTGCTATTTTGACGTTAATGTTGGCTCCTTTATCTGCTCCCATCCTGGCCTCCATAACTGGCCCCCATAACTGGCTCTATTGGCTTCTGGGCTCGCTAGACTGCCGTCTAGTTGGAGCGGCGTTTGACTCGCTTCTTGGGCTCAAGAATACCAGTTGCCAAAGAGCCGTGCCGCAAAAGTACTAGGGAATATTGAAGTAGATAAGTTAAGGAATGCAATAAATGATTGATGGGTCTGAGCCGCGCGGCTGCTTGCCTACCTAAAGATAGGAAAGACTTGAAATTACAGCAGAAGCGCACCGACAACAAGCGGCAGCATCACAGGCACAAGCATCGAGGCACCGTTCCACTGCACCTCTACGCCCGTGCCGCCCAGCCACGAGAGGTTACCGGCACCGCTTCCGCCAGGAGCAACCTGCTGAACCGAGGTATTTTGAGCACCGGTCGCAGTAGCATTAGTGGCGGCAGTTGCGTTGGTGGCCGAGGTGGTGGCTGTGGCGTTCACGCCAGGCGTAACACCGTAGTTGCTGGTCCCGGCCGCCGTCGTGGCTCCAGCAGTTGCGACGGCAGTGTCAGTCACAGTGGTATCCTCGCCGGTAGCAACAGCGGTAGCGCCAACACCGGCAGCAGCAGCACCCGTGGCTATCGCATCAGCACTAGCATCAGCAGCACCGGCAGTAGCCAGAGCAGTAGCTCCAGCAGCATCGGTGGTAGCGGCCGCAGTGGCAGCAGCGTCGGTGGTAGCGGTAGCATCAGTCCCAGCAGCGGCAGTGTCGGTTACCGTAGCGGTGGCTATATCCGTAGCCCCATCAGAGACCTCGGCGCCCACATCGGTAGCAGCGGCACCGGCGTCAGAACTGACGGTGGCAGCAGGGCCAGTAAGAACGCTGGTGACACTCTCAATAACGGTAGCGTCGGCCAGAGTCGAGGCGCTGATAACACTCTCGGCAACTGTCTGCTCCGGAGTAGACGAGCCAGCAACAGTAACAGGTGCGACAGTGGTGGCCTGGACCGCAGCGGTGCTGGCAGTCACGGGAGCGCCAGCAGAAGCAGTAGCCTCGGCAGACTCGGTCTCGGTGGCGGTATCAGTGACAACTAGAGTGCCATCGGTGCCGGCGGCAGTAGAACTGGCTTCAAAAGCAGCGCCAGAGTCCTCGTAGCCATGCGCGGAAAGGAAAGAAGCACCGCCAGGAGTAATTGCGTCGGCGGTGGCTAGAATCTGAGCGTAGGCGGCAGCAAGAGAGTCGCTGTTAGTGAGGGTAGCATACTCGCTCAATAGGCTTTCAAAGGCAGGATTGGCTGCAAGGACATTCTCAATGGCAGAGTCCTGGGCCTTGACGGTCGCAGCAAGTGGCACAAGAACAGCCCAACGATTGTAGCGCATGACTATGGTTGAACAAGCTGGCAACTTGTAGTTCTTATATACCTCACAATCCTCCGATATTATATGCGGGCGCATTAATGAAGTCTATTTAAAAAGCTTGCTATAGCGCATGCAGTCGAGGTCCGTCACGCCATTCAAAGACCAAAAGGTCATTGCTACGGCAATACTATATTAAGCATACACAGTTTATACACCCATACCTATTTCTATATACAAACTACCTACAGCAATCTGCCAAGCCGGCTTTTCTGTTGCGCTAGGATACCCCACGCAGGGATGCAATGCAATGCATCATGCAAAGCCCAAAAAATTATTAAGTGTATTACCAGCCCAGCTCTGCCAAAACACCATGTCTGACCATGCAACCAACGAGTTTGCGGACCTGGCAGACCATATCTTACAGGGTGGCTCAGATCTAGCCGCAGAGCCGACAAAAGCCGGCGGTGAAAAAATTCCGCAAGTGGCAGAATCTGCCAGCATTGCTGGACCTGAAGAAACGAGTGTCGAAACTCATTCCACGGAGCCACTGCAACCGCTGGAAAATCAACCACAAGAAAATCACCCTGCGGAAAATCAGCCCACGGAAAATCAACCTAGTGGCTTAGACGCCATTGATCTTGCATTAGCAAAAGAGCAGGCTGATACTGCAGGCCAGGCACAGTCTACGCTTAATTCTAATACTGAACATGCCGAACCATCTGCACAGCCAGTTGGCCCTGACGCCGCAGGCCCTGACGCAGACTCAAGCTTGGACTCTAGCTCCGGGTCTAGCTCCGAGTCCAGCTCCGAGTCTGAGTCTGAATCGGACTCCGATTCAAGCTCTGATTCGAATGAGGACGATGGCAACGAGCAAAAAGAATGGGCTGCTGAAAGCCCTGACGAGGTTCCTCGCACTCGCAACGAAACGGTGGAAGAGGATATTCCGTCGCTGCCGTCCACTTTTGAAATGACAGACTCCACGATTATTGAGCCCGTGGGCACTATTTTGAGCGTTGGCGACCGCGCAATTGTCATCCAGGCCACTACTTCTGGCGAGTATCGTGTTCTTGACGAGGGAACTATTTTCTGTCTCGAGAATCGGACCGTGCTTGGAGTGCTATTTGATATTATTGGAAGAGTCGAGGCGCCATTGTATGTCATTCGCTTCCGCAGCGAAGCCGATTTGGAACCTTTTAAGGAAATAAAGGGCCAAACTGCGTTTTACGTTGTGCCAAGTTCCCAATATGTCTTCACCGAAACTTTAAAGTCTAAAGGTACAGACGCAAGTAACTTCCACGATGAGGAGCTGCCGGTCGAGGAGCAGGAGTTTAGCGACGACGAACAAGAAATGCTTGCCCGTCAAGCAAAGAAGCGAAAGAAGAGCAAGCCGGCAAAGCCTCATCAGCATAGCAGTTCTTCTGTGGCTGCTCCTAGATCATACCAGTCTCTGCCCCAGCCGTTCCAACCCCCTCAACCTACCTTCCAGCAAGTACCTTTCCAACAGGGACCCCAGCAAGCACCCTACCAAGCACACCAACAGGGCCAATACCAAGGAAAGTATCCGAACCAGGGTGTGCCTCAAGCGCAGATGCCTCCGGCCCAACAGCTACCGGCCCAATTTGCCAACCTGCCTGTAGACCAAGCACAAGCGCAGTGGTACCAGCAGTATGCCTACTTTTTTCAGCAACAGCAGCAACAGCAGCAGCAGCAGCAACAACAGCAACAGCAACAGCAACAGCAACAACAGCAACAGCAACAACAGCATACTCAAAATCCGCAGCAGCAGCAGCAGCAGCCGCAAAATCTTCAGGGAAGAACTTATCCGCAGAGCCAGCCTCCGCCCTACTGAGATGTATATACAGTTTGCATAAATTATTTTGTAACCTCGCTTTTCATCCCATTCAATGAAGTCCCGAGGGCAGCCTGAGCATCCGCAATGGCAGTGGCAGGGAAATTGGCTAGCTCGGCAATCAGTAGTCCCTGTGAATCCTCACAGATACCGTCGCGAAGCTTGTAGTCAAACGTCCCTCCATCGCGCATCTGGATACCGGCTTGTAGGCACTGGACAGCGGAGTCGCAGTCTGCATTTTTCAATAATGAAAAAAGCTCTTTTCCGAAATGGGTTGCAAACAAAGCACGGCTGCCGTTGTTTTCAATAAGGTGCTTTATAGTAGCGTATGCAATGGCAACGCCGTCCCTTCCAGAGGTGCCACGGCCAACCTCGTCCAAGATAGCCAGCGAGCGGCCCGTTGCCTGCGCAAGAATAGTGGCTGTCTCCAGCATTTCCATCATGAACGTACTGCGGCCTCGGAACAAATCGTCGCCAGCACCTACCCGGCAGAAGATACGGTCTACCAGGCCGATAGTGGCCGTATCGGCAGGGACAAAGCTGCCAATGTGCGCCAGAAGACAAATAATGGCTGTTTGGCGAATATAGGTGCTCTTGCCTCCCATGTTGGGCCCGGTGACCATACATAACGGCTTGTGGCGCGAGAGATTGCAATCGTTGCCAACAAAATTATGGCCAGTCAAAAGCAGTCCTGTCTCGACGGAAATGTGTCGGCCATTTTCTATATCTAGAATTGGCTCCTCCACCATCACCGGTCTCACCAGTTGAAGCTCTGTGGCCAATATCGCAAGAGACTGGATCACATCTATCTCGTCAATGATGTTCAGCGCATCACGAGCAGCGCCCTGGTCGTCCAAGACTGCTTCTCGCAGCTTTCCGAGAATTCGAAGCTCTTCTTTCTCTAGTCTGGACTTGAACTCTTCGCGCTCCAAGCCCAGTCGTTGCCACTCTGGCTCGGTGATGTTGGTTGTCCGCTTCGTCCGGGCAAGTACCTTCTCGTGAGGTACATCCAGCAGCCCATCGTGCTTGACATGGACATGATATCGATACAATGGGGACCAACGGAGAATAATCTTTGCCTTTTCGGGAAAGGAAGACCGTAGCTTTTGAAGCAATGACTCCTTGTGGTTCGGAAACTCTTGCTGTGAAGTATACAGGTCGGACAATCGCTTGGACACATTGGGATTAAGCACAGGAATATAGGAGACATCACTCATAGCTTCTTGCGAGATCTGCGGCTTCTGCTCCTCCGGCTCTACCGCTTCAGTTGGTCTTGCAATAAGTGCATCGATATTGATGGCTCTGGCAATCTTTTTAGCCGTCTTCAACGTTCCCTCTAGCAGGGTCTTTAACGGGCCCTTCCATTGTTGGAACATGGCATCATCAGGAAAGCTCTCGGCGAGCTCTTTGGCGCTGTTGATGGCCTGACTATAAGCATACAGATCCAGGGGGTCCAGTCGCCGCATGCTCAGCTTTTGGAGCAGTCGTTTACCGTCCGGCATACCTCGCAGCCTAACTAGAATCTCAGAGGCAAGTTTTGGGTCGTTTGCAAACCGCTCTACAAGATCGTGTCTTCTGGAGATCTCCTTTGTATCCTGTCGGGGCTCTGATAGCCATTGGGCCAATGTTCTTGCGCCCGAAGCTCTGGCCGTTCTACGAATCACAGAAAACAATGCTCCTTTGGCACTTTCACCGTCGGTAGCAAATATATTCAATGCACCGCGCGACCTGGCATCGATTTGCAGAGAGTCCTCGGCAATATGCTCCACAGGGGGCTGGAAGCGCAAATTAGCACCAGGAAGCGTCTCATCCACGTAGGCTACCAGAGCGCCAGCAGCGGAGGCTGCCCGGGGTCCCATTTCATGAGCAGAGAAGTCGGCACCGCGAGCACTGCAGAATCGCTGCGCGTACGATACAGCAATTGCTTCTCGGCCAGGGAACTTCATTGGCGTGCATGTATAGCGGGCCAGTTCCAAGCTGGCCAGAGCTTCCGTACTGGCGTCTCGGTGGATTGCAGGCTCTATCAACAGTTCTTTAGGAGAAATTCGAGCTAGGTCGTTCGGAAGAGCCCCAAATGTAGTGTTTTGGTAGAACATAGCCCCTGCGCCAAGATCCACCCACGCCAGGCTCACTGGCGATGTAGGCGAAAGCGTGCTTTTTTCAACGTGCGCAGTAGTGAAATTGATAGCGGCAAGGAAGTTATTTTGCGACGAGTCAATAAAAGACTCCGCAACAAGAGTGCCTGGGGTCAGGATGCGAGAAACCGGCCGCTTTTCAGCCTCGACGGTTGATGTAAAAATCCGGGAAGGGTCTTGTTCGAGCAAAACGACAGTCTTGCCAAGTTGAGACACCAACTGTTTGACATACCGCTCGAGCTGGTAGCATGGGAAGCCTGCCATGTTCACAAACGGGAACTCATCGCGAGGGCTGGTCTGACGCTTGCGAGCGATTTTCAAGTTCAATTGGGGTCCGAACTCGATAGCATGTTCAAAATACATTTCATAGAACGACCCTACCTGCGTAAGAACCACTGCATGAGGGTATTTTTCCATTGTTTGAACAATATATCGCAGCATGTCGCCGCCTTTAGGCAATACAGGCTGGGGCCCCAAAGCTTCAGGAGCGGCTTGCGGAGTCTTGGGCTCGAGAGGTTTTAAAGGCACATCAGTATATTTTCCTAATAAAGCAATAGGGGCTATCTTTGCAGAAGCCCCGAGTTCCGAGAACGCGATTTTACGCGCAACTCGGAGCGTGGCTCTCATGCACGACAAGTAGCTGACGCACCTGCGTTGCATGAGCTAAATAGGGTCTGCACACAGTGCCGTGACCCTCAGTCCCCTGATATGCAAACAAGAAAGATCAGAAAATCCAAAGATAAATACAATGCTATTTAATTAAGATAGCCTCTACAGGTGGTTGCACCACACAGACAAGGAATGCGTTGGTCGTCCTCTTCCCGGGCAAACCGGTAGTCATAAGTGAGTTCTTCGTCAAGCGCGATATCGCGGGCAGCCCGGATAAGAATATGCTTGAGCTTGTCGGGGCCGGGGTCGATTTTAGCAAAGCAGTTTGGCGCACAGCTATGGTTGATGAACCGAGCCACACCACCCCGTCGCGTGGCATCAATCACCACATCCTTGTCGACCCTGAACAAATAGGACGAGCCGATGCCGGCACGAATATAATTGCGTTCGCGCAGATCCGCAAGCGGCGCGCGGATACGTTCGCCAACATATTCAATGATAAGATCGCCCTTGCTAATGGGTTCACGGGCATAGAGACCCCAGTTGTGGATGACGGAGCGCGCGAACTTGACGGCCGATGACCGCGTGAGGAACTTGTTCTGTTCAAAGAGTCTGTTTTGGCCCCGGAAGCCCATCGAGCGGCCCTCGCGGCGGTAGTTGGTGCTGCGCGCCATGCGGGCCATCTGCTTGGTCTCCTTGATCACAGAGCACTGATCGTTTGTTTTGGTGGCCTCGTCAAACTGCAGCGTGTAGATGGGGCCACTATGGTTTTGCTTGTGCAGCAAATACTCACCCTTGCGCGCGTATTCTTGGGGCTGGTAGCCCCTGAATCGCCACGCGGGCTTGTTCTTTTTCCACGCCGGCTGTAGTAGCGAGCCAGGCGTGCGGCCAACCGGTTCTGTCTGGGCCCTGTGTCGCTGCTCGCGAGCCTTGTAGAAACCAGCAAACAGATGAGCGTCTTGGTGCTCCTGAGTCTGCAGCGGAGTATCCAACTGCCCGTCAAAGTACACATTTGGTGCACTAGACGGCTGGGTCAGTTCACCGGCCAAAGCCTCTGCTACCTTTTGTAGTGCTGTAAAGTCCTCTTCATCTCGAACAAGATCTTGCAAAGTGCTAAGATAGACCGGCGGTGGGCCCAAAGGCGCCAGGGACGCCGGGTAGTTTGCCTTGACGGCCACTACACGGCCCTCTGCGTCCAGCACTGGCTCGGGTGGAATCTCCGGCAGCGGCTCAAACACCGCCTTTGCCATGGGCGGCTTAGATTCTGGGGCGGGCGGAGAAGCGCTCCGCGATCCTGCCTTGGACAAGCGGCCCCTGGTCTTCTCGGGCCTGGCGGGCACGTCGTCGGGCGCACTTGCCGAGGTGTCTGGGGTGTCTGAGCCCGAGACGTCGGGCATCTCCACGTCACTAGAATTGTAACGAGATTCAGGATCGGCGTTTTGGTGGCCGTTTTCGTCGTTTTCGCGCTCAGACTCCGATTCCGAGGAATAGTCGACCGAGCTGAGCCGCGTGGGCTTTGTTTTCCGGCGCTTGGCCATGCTTTCCCGAAGCGAGCCGGTTCCTCTTTTTTTCATGCGCAGTTCCCAAATACTTGAAGGCGTCACTTGCTCCACCGCTGGCGGTGGTGGTAGTGCGGCTGGCTTTGTATGGCCATTCGACAAGGCATTACCATTGAGACTGCTCTGGCCATTGCATACTGCCGAGATGACCTTTGCTACTTCCTTTGCTGCCAGGTTCTTTAAAGCTGTTCTCCAGCCGTCCAGAATGGCCTGAGGACGCGGCCGCGCGGGTGCGGGAGCCGGCGTGGGGTCTGGGGGAAGCTCGAGCCGGGCATGGACCAGTGAGTTGTGAACGCGCATTCCTTTGAGCTTATAGAAACACTTTTGGGCCTCGTGCGACGTGCGGAACACAAAAAACGCATGCATATGCTGGGTGTGCATCTGGAAGTGGAAGTCCTTCAGGTGCTTGTTGAGTTTATGGGTGAGGATGATCTGGTTCGTGCTCGGAAGCCGTAGGGCCAAGATGATTTGCGGAGCCCGACTGCAAGGCTTTGTGTTTTCTAGTCCTCTTTTAATCTGCTCGAGATCCTCGCGTTCTCGGGCCTCGGCAGCCGCATGGCGGGCTGCAGAGCTGGCCCGAGCGGCCGCTGCTTCGCGTTCTGCAGCGCGTCGGGCAAGCGCTTGGCTCAGCAAAGCACCGCTTTCGTCGGCCTGAACCGTGATGGGCTGGCCGTTAATGGCGACCGAGGCTGCCATGAGCCGCTTGGCTGCAGCCAACGCGCTGGTAACAGGGTCCGCGAACCGGATCCGGCACATTCCGACAGGAGCCCCGGTATATGGATCCAAGGCAAGCTCGCAGAGCTGGAGCTTTCCAAACTCTGCCAGAGCGAGCTTGATCTGGTTGGTGGTTGTGAACGGGTCCAGGTTGGACACGAGCAGATGCGTTTTGGGGGTCCAGAGCCCGATCGTACGCGAATCGATGGCTAGTCTCGGGACCGGCGCGGTCCTTCGTGGCGGCCGAGGCGGTTTAAGTGCTCGTGGATCATCGCTGGGGTGGCCGCTTTGCTCATTTGGAGCCGCAGCGCTAAACCCAGGAACCACGACGACCATGGATTACCTTAGTGGGAGCCGGAGCCGGGAGGAAAGTGTCTGGGGAAGAACGGCCCCTCCATAAGCAGATCTGAAAGGAAGAGTAGCATGGTGCTTGGGCAGGACCGGAATAACTAGAGCTAGAGGCAAGGGAGGAGACTAGGAGAGTGAAGAGAAACCAAGAGAAGGCGAAGGGTTAAAGGAGCATGTGTTCATACTATCACATATTATCTATTTTGTCCGGATATGCTTGAGCTCGGTGGGGCAGTGCAAGAAGTTCTCGGCATAGGTCTTGACCTCAAACTTGCGCTTCTTGGGCTCCTGGATGTAGAAATCCCATCCCTGGCCCTCGGCAAAGTTGATGGCAGCATCCTTGCTGTGGAACTTCATCTGCGTGCCTTGCATGTAGTCACCGCTGGAGGCATAGCCAATGGTATGGTCTTCCCAGCGGTTGGCTCGGTCGACGATATCCCAATCGAGGCGCCAGCCCTCGGTATTGTGGAAACCCGACTGGGTAGCGGGCTTGGATTCTTTAAAAATGCGAACAATGCGCTGCTGCAGCTCCTTGGGGGTACCGGCCAGGTCGGCCTTGTCGAGGTTGGCGTTCTCGGGGGTCTGGATAAGAGTGTTATCGGGGATTTTATTCAAAAACGCGCGCGAAGTGGAGAAGGGCCGGGCACTAAGGCCGACCACTGAACGGAGACGCATAGCCATCAGTGACAAATGATTGGTTTGGGAGGTGATATGTCCTGGGGGTTAGGGCCCTGCGCACTGCTGCTTGAGCACTACTCAATTCTCGATTCTGCTGTCTTTAGGCATAGAACCAGCAAGCTTGTATACGAAGAAGAAAGGGGTCATGGGGATTTCTAGGGGTTCTAGCTTTATGTACAATAATTAAGAAAGATTCAAACTCAGGAGGCTAGAGACTCTCAAGCATATCCTTGGCGGTTGTGTATTTTTCTCGCGGTTTGTTAAGGGCTTCGCCATTAGCGATTTCTTGACGATCGATCTCTTCCCATTCTTTCCAGGAAACCACTCGGCAAGGAAGCTCTTCGGGCGATACACCTGGTAGCTCGCCCTTTGTGGTAGCCAAATATTGAGACATTTCGTCGCCAACCGCAAACGCATCCATCATGGTTGCTGCAATTACACCCACCGGGCCCGTCTTTAGCCACCCGGACGCGAATACCGACGGACTGCCTGTGACCTGGCCACGACGAGTATCTAGAATGCCTCGCTTGAAGGTCATGCCCAGTTGGTCCATTCCAGGAAGCGGCTTCGAGAGGTACCCAATCGAGGCCACCGCCAGTTCACTAGGAGTGTTTACGGTTTCAGAAGTAGACACAACCTTGGCTTGGCCATCCACAGTCTCCAGTTTGTTGACGGTCCAGTCGATGCTTGACAACAGCGATCCGCTGCTATGGAACCGCGCGGGCGACCTTAAAAAGTCGAGGTTCCAGTGCCTCTGGGCCCCGTCTGTTTTGGCGGTCGAGCCCTTGAGAAGTAGCGACATTTTTCGAATATCTGCCCGACCCAGAGGCTTGGCAGCCTCAATTGTTTCCTCGAGATCGGGAATTGGCTCTAGAGCTACTCCCGGCTCGGTGAGAAGCTCTCTGAGTTCTTTAGTTGTGAATGCAGCCTGCAAAGGTCCTCTGCGGCCCACAATTCGCACCCGCTTAACTGTGCTGGTATCCAAATGATCAAGCACATGTTCCGGGATGTCGGTAGATCGCAACTCGCTAGCTGGACGCAGCAGAATACGGGCAACATCCAAAGCGACGTTGCCATTGCCGATCACGGAGACGGTCTCTGCTTGGTGCACTGGAGGAGCAAAGTCCTTACAGGAGGGCTCTCCGTTGTACCAGCCAACAAAATCGCGAGCACTAAGAACGCCCTTTGAACTCGACCCGGGGACCTCGAGATGCTTGGATGTCTCGGCACCATAGGCCAACAGCACGGCATGGTACTTTTCCATGAGCGTCTTCAAGGCAATGTCTTTACCAACATCGACATTGCCAAAGTATCGGAACGACGGCTCTTGGGCCACCTCCATGAACCGCTCCTGGCATGATTTGACCTCTGGGTGGTCGGGGGCCACGCCAAAGCGAGTCAATCCAAACGGAACCGGCAGCTTTTCAAACAGGTCCACGGCCACGGGTCCGTTTTTCAGCAGCCGCAAAATCGTGTAAAATCCCGCAGGCCCGGAACCAACCACAGCCACTCGTTTCATTCGATATTATGGTGCGGCGTCAAACAAGGAACAGAACGAACAAAGTAGTAGGGCTTATTTATCGAAGACCCATCTCTCTCGCAGGTGGGCCGGGACCATGTAGTCATATATTAAGCAGTCGCGCGCGATGCCCCCCACTTGTCATCAAATGGAGGGCGGAACCAAAAAGTTCAAGACCCAGAACCTGAATAGTATCTTCTTAGCCGAAGCACAACAAAAGGCGGAACCCCGAGAAAGTGCTTCTCCGAGTCCTGCGCCTGCGCGGCGGACTGCGCTGTCCACTGCGCGGGGAAACTTCCGATTGAGTGCCATGAAGGACGAGGAAGACACAGACCGCGCCATGGGCTCGCCTGCGCCGGCTTCACCAAGCACGGCCACTGCAACACTGGCAGGGGCTCGCTCAGAAAGCCCTCAAGTGTCCTACCCTCACGACACCCGAGCCAGCTCCACGCCCGGCGCTGCTGAATCTCCTGCTGCTTCTGCTGCTTCTGGAGACCAGGCCGCTTCTACTGCTACACCAGCCGCGGCATCTTCAACAGCAACTGCAGCGGCATCTTCAACTGCTGCCCCTGCCGCAGCCCGCGACTCGACGCGCTCAGCCTCTCCTGCTGCGGCCCAGCCCGTGAACACTGTGCATAGCCTGCAGACCTCAGACTTTAACTGGGATGATGAGGACGACGACTGGGTCCCTCCCCCTGGAAAAGGTGCTCAGACCATTGCTGTTCCCAGCAGCCGCGCGCAGCCTCGACAGGATACCCATGAAGTTGCTCCTTGGACTAAAAAGGATAGTTCGTCGACAAAGCCGTTGCAGGAGCGTATCAAGGAGTTAAAGCTCGGGAAGCATCCTGGTTCGTCTGCTCCGCCGCCGTCGCGCAGTCAGGCGATTCCCAATAGTAAAGGCGACGGCCTCAGCAGATTCCGGATCAAGGATGACGGCGACCGGTTTGGCCCGGGCCATGGCCACGATCGGTTCGATCGGGGATTCGATCGGGGGTTTGATCGGGGCGACAGATTCGATCGCGGAGACAGATTCGATCGCGGCGACCACTTTGATCGCTTCGGTTCGCATGACAGAAACAGCCGCTTCGACCATGGCGACCGGTTCTCCAGAGACCGTCATGACGATTTCGAGCCGCAGACCTGGCGTCGCCGCGAGGCCCCGCCGGCTCGACCGGCCGAGACCCAGCGGCCGGAAGCCCACCATCCTGCTCCTACTGCCTCCGAAGGAGCGGCATCCAAAACTGAGACTCGTTCTCCTGTGGCTGCTGCGGCTCCTGTGGCTGCTGCTGCAGCCCCCGCTACCCCCGCTGCGCCCGCTACCCCCGCTGCGCCGTCTGCCGAGGACATCAAGCGCGAGCAGGACGAAACAATGGCGCGTGCTCGCGAGCGGTTAGCTGCTCGGCGTGCTGCGGAAGAAAAGGAAGACAGGGAGCGCCGCGAGCGGCTGAAGCTGCGCACCGACGCCATGCAGAAGGCCGCCGACGAGGCCAAGGCCAAGGCGCAACAAGAAAAGCTCGACCAAGAGCGCAAGAAAATGGAGCAGGAGCGGCAGGCCCGTATGGAACGCCTGGAGAAAGAGCGAGCGCAAGAAGAGCGCCGGCAGAAGGCTCGCGACGAGGCTGCCCGCAAACGCGACGAGCGCGCTGCCGAGCGTGCCGCGCATCATGACAAGCCGCATCACGACAAGCCCCGCGAGGCTGGTGGCCGGCCCGAGCGCAAAGAGCGCCCCGAGCGCGCTGATCGTGCTGATCGTGCTGATCGCCCCGACCGTGCAGGCACAGAGCGCACGCTGGGCCGTGCCGAGCGTGCCGAGCGTGAACGCGGAGAGCCTGCGGCTCTGGAATCGTCGTGGAGACGTGCTGCCGATGCGCCGCCGCCTCAGCCGAAACTGCGGAATTCCCGGTCTCAGTCTGAGACTGGCTCAGCTGGTGCTCCTAGCCATGCCGCACCGGCTGCAGCTGGAGCCGGAGCCGGAGGAGCTGGTACCGACGGCCCTCTACGCCGCCTGCATGTGAACCTGCCGAGCCTCCCCGCTGGTCTTGATCTCGGACCTCTGCCGTTTGCTAATAATATTGCCGCGGTGTCTGCCTCATTTGTTGAGCCCCAGCCAGCGACAGGCAACCCCACTGTACATCTCCCGGCGGCCTCGTTTATCGTGTCGCCCAGCCTCGAGGAGCTTCCTGTGCCCGAGTACAACCCCGAGTTTTCGAGCACGGCAGTGTACTCGCGGGGCCGGCAGCAGCCTCTCGTGTTCCGCGAAAGAATCACGACCTCCAAGAAACTCTTGGGAAGCCGCCGCGGGCGGTCTCTGCGGCGGTAGTTGTTGTCGTCGGCTTGTCGTTGGTTAGCCGTTGGTTTGCCGTTGGGTAGCCGTTGGTTAGCCTCGAGCGGGCGCCGTCCAAAAAAACGCAAAAAAATAAGGAAAATAAAAAACAAAAGAAAAGTATCTAGCTATTTTAGTGTTTGTACAAAGGCTTGACATTTCAGAGCAGGGAAATATGCCCGTGGTGAAGGCGCGCGCGGTCGACACACCGGATGCCCATGGCTGGAGTCTAGAGCGTAAATATCATAAGACGCGTAATCATCCGAGACTTATCAATTAAAACAAGAGCACTAAAGCCGGCGGGCGAAAAAAAAACAAGACAGAAGAAAATAAACCAAAACGTAGCGCCGTAAAAAATTGACTAGAAACCAACCCCGTTAAGCAATAAACAAGGCCGCCCGAGGCGGGGCGTTGCCAATTAGGGCCCAATTCTGCAGCGGCCTTATCCCCTTGGCACGCGCCTCCTTAGTAAACCTAATTGAATGTCAGAGCTCCAGGTGGAGCCCGGGCGGGTGATGGACAGCGACAAGGCTGCCATGTCTGTTCACGCCAAGCACCATTGCAAGCATTGTGGGCTTGCACTCGTCGAGGGCCGCGCATACGAGCTCGGCGGGTACCGGTGGCACGTTGAATGCTTCCTTTGCTCGGTGTGTGGCTCCCAGCTCGACGCCGACACCAACATGCTCGTGCTTGGCAATGGCCAGCTGGTGTGCAGCAACTGCTCGTATACATGTACCTTATGCGGCTGCAAGATTGAGGATCTGGCCATTCTCACCAATGACCAGGCGTTCTGCCACAGTTGCTTCAAATGCCGCAACTGCAAACGCCGCATCGACGACCTCAAATACGCCCGCACGTCCCAAGGAATCTTCTGTATGGGCTGCCACAACGCGCTGCTGGCCCGCAAAAGCCGCCGCGCGGCTGCAGCAAGCGGCTCGGCGCCGGGAACCGCCAAGACTTTCCGTCATTCGGCTCGCGAGAGCATGCCGCCGTTTTTGCCTGGTGCCGACGACGGCAAGCGCGTCTCGGCGCCCGGATCCGCTCGCCGCGATAAGCAGCTTCCGGGGCTGCCCACCGGCGCCCGGCCCCCGAACGAGCGGTCGATATCGTCGCAGACTATGCCCGTGTCGTTTGACGGCAGCGAGCCGCCTTCGTTGAGCGAGCTTGCCGGCGTCGAAATGGGTCAGCTGCGCACCAGCATGTACAGCACCCGCAGTGGACGCAGCGGGATCAGCTCGCATAGCTGGGCCAACAATCCGTCTGAGCTGCACCGCGATGCCAGCATCTCGTCGCGCGCGTCGCGGACGTCGGCCAACTCGCGGCCCTCGCGGGTGGCTTCTCCAGCGCCCTCCGATGTCCCTCCCGAAATCCAGCCGCCATCTCCGACCGGTACAGACCCCAATGGAAGCATGATCGATCCGTTTGCGCCGCTGGATGCCTTTGAGCAGAGCGAGGTCTCGCTAGGCTCCTCCCTCGCGCCCAGTGCTATGCCCGCATCGCCCTTCCGGTCGCCCAGCAGATCAAAGGGCGCTACTCTTGGCGTGCCCATCGAGCTCGAAAGCCCCGACAGGGCCCACGCGCCCTCGACGCCCCAGCGGCCCGACCGCTCGCCCGACCGCTCGGTGCGCGGCTCGTCGTTGCGCGCGCCTCTGTCGCGGTCCACGTCGCCGTCGCCGTCGCAATCGCCGTCGCCGTCCAGACGTATAAACGCGCTTGCTCAGAGCAGCCCGGGCACAGGCACCCCCAAAGTCACCGAGGCAGCGCCGGCGCTGTCTGCGACCCCGTCGGGCGCCAGTAAAAAGACCGGCGACGACAAGGAGGTTTCGGTGCCCCGCCGCTCGGCGTTCCGACCTGCGTCGCCGTTGCGCAACGAGCGCACGCCGCGCTCCGAGGAGCGGGGCCGCGTCGCCGCGTCGCTGTCGCCGCGCGCATGGATGTCGCCCAGCCGCGTTATTCGGTCCCCGCTCGACGGCTATGCGTCGCCGCTGCCGGCTGGCGGCATTCCGTCAGGGCCCACCAGCCCCGGCAGCAGCATGATGCTGTCGCCGCGGTCGTTGGCGTTGCGACACAAGCGCAGCTTCAGTGATAATATCCCTCCCATGTCTCCCGAGGAGCTGGATTCGGATATGCTTATGCGGTCGCTCGTTGATGCGCGACGACGCGTGGCAGAGCTCGAGACCGAACTGGCGTGCACCGCGTCTATAACCCGCCGCGAGAGCGTTGCGCCTGCCCCCGATGAGCTGTCCAAGACTATTATCCAGCGCCGTCAGACGCTGGCAGGGCTGGAAGCCCAGCAGGTTGTTGCTGCCGAAGAGCTGCGGGCCACTCGCGGCGGCGAGGCCGGCGAGTTTGCTGCCGCCCTGCAGAACCTCAAGCAGGAGGCGCAGACAGACATCGAGGCTCTCACCACCCAGCGCGAGGCGCTGCGGGCCGAGGTCGACGCGCTCACGGCCGACCGGGACAAGATGCTCGAAGAGTCGGCGATCCTCAATATCAGAAATACCCAGCTGCAGCACATGAACAACGAGCTGCTCAAGGAAGCCATCGACAGGTACGGCTCCGACGTTGCGGGCGGGCCCCACAGCAAGAAAGACCAGCGGCGTCGGCCGCCGCGCCGCAAGGAGGTCGGATCGGCTGCCACGGCCGGAGCACCCGCTGCAGACTCGCCGTCGACGAGCTTGGAGTCCGTTGATCGTCAGGGCGGGCCCTCGATCACCTCGGCTCTGGGCGCACTGGCGCTAGGCGCAACTAGTGCCTCTGCCATCGGTACCGCGACGGGCCAGCATGGCCAGCCTGGACCTCCCAAGGTGACTACGATCACGTCGCCAACCGGTCCTCCTGGGGCCGGCACTGGGCCGATGGTGACTATTCTTGATGGCCCTTCGGGCCCGCAAAAGCAGCAAAAGGCACAGCGCAACCGGTGGCCCTGGCGGCGGCCCGGCAAGGGCCTCACGCGCGTGTTTGCCCAGGAAGTCACCGACGAAGAGGTGGATGCCACCGGCTTCTCTGGCCCAGGCGGCTTCTCTATTGCCCCCAGCCAGTCGGGCTCGCAGCATGGATCCGTGCCGGGCTCCCATTCGGGCTCCCACACAGGTCCTTCTTCGAGTGGACGGCCCGGCGGCCTGCCGGGTGGCCAGCCCATGACGGGCGAGCTGCTGGAGGCGCGATGTGCCATGGACGAAGCCAAGGTGCCCAATATTGTCACGCGCTGCATTGACGAGGTCGAGGAGCGCGGCATGCAGTACGAGGGCATCTACCGCAAGTCGGGGTCCAAGACGCAGATCGACAGCATTCTCGAGTTCTTTGAGTCGGGCGAGGCCAGCGAGGCAGCGCTCGAGCAGGCCCTGACAGGCGACATCTCGGCCGTCACGTCGGCCCTCAAACAGTTTCTCCGCTACTTGGCTGACCCTATTATTCCTTACAGCCAATACACCGAGTACGTTGATGCGGGCCGCAAGGGCGACCTGGGCGCGTTGTATGTTGTTGTGCGCAATCTTCCGCCCGCCCACTATGATACTTTGGAAGTGCTGGCGAAGCATCTGTCTAATGTTGCTAGTCAAGGCTCGGTCAATCTCATGACGCCTCGCAATCTCGCCGTGGTGTTTGCTCCTACTTTGGCCCGAGACGAGACCGGCGACCGCGAAATCGCAGACATGCAGGCTCGCAACGACGCCACTCAACTGCTGATAGAAAACGCAGATATGTTTGAATAGTTATTTTATTGTGCTTTAGCTGTTGTCTGATGTATGGAGTCTCCCAGGCTGGGGCTGGCGGGCTGCGTGTCTGGTGCGTGTCTGGGGTAAGGTAGCGGCAGGTGATTAGGCAGGCCGGCGGATGAGGTGATCGACATGACTCTTCTCCGCCAGCCATTGAAAGTAGCGCTAGTTCAGCTCAAGACCACCGCCGATAAGGCCGCCAATTGGGCGAGCGTGAAAAGCAAGGTCACAGAAGCAGCCTCCAAGGGTGCCAAACTCGTTGTCTTGCCCGAATGCTGGAACAGCCCCTATGCAGTGAGTGCGTTCCCCGAGTATGCCGAGCCCGTCCCTGGCGATACCAGCAAATTCCTGTCGCAACTGGCCAAAGATACCGGCGTGTATCTGATTGGCGGCTCGATTCCCGAGATCAAGGATGAAAAATACTACAACACCAGTCTGTCGTACAACCCTGCTGGTGAATTGATTGGCAAGCATCGCAAGGTCCACCTGTTTGACATTGACGTTCCCGGTGGGATCCGCTTTATGGAAAGCGATATCCTGTCTCCTGGAGACTCCGAGACCATGATTGATCTGCCCGAGTACGGCAAGATCGGTCTTGGAATCTGCTACGACATCCGCTTCCCGGAGCTGGCTGCACGGTCCGCTCGTAACGGTGCGTTTGCCCTCGTCTACCCCTCTGCTTTCAGCATGACCACCGGCCCGCTTCACTGGGAATTGCTTGCTCGTGCGCGAGCAATTGACAACGAGGTGTTTATGATTCTCGACTCGCCGGCCAGAGACCTGGACGGCAGTTACCAGGCCTGGGGACATTCGTTGGTGGTCAACCCTTGGGGTAAGGTGCTTGTGCAGGCCGATGAGAGGGAAACGATTCTCTACAGCACTCTGGATCCCAAGGATATTGAGAGCGTGCGCCAGTCAATTCCGGTCAATGACCAGCGTCGCTTTGATATCTATCCTGACGTCTCCAAGGACAAATAACGGCCGTTAAGAACGTAGGTAATAGTAAATATATAAAGATGATAGCATCCAATTACAGGTAGAGTGGCTCACAAGGTCAAGGCGACTGTTTCCCGGGCGCACCAGGAGGATCGCCTTCACAGGCAACTGAAGGCTCGACATCGTCTGGATACCGCCATGGGCGGTGGTCGTTCCATATTTGCTCGCGCTCGAATCCATTTTTGCGACTGCTATAATCGTTGAAAGCTTGCTGGATCCACATCTCTGAAACATCAACAAAAGGGCCCTGGTGATAGATGGGCTGGTTCAATGGCTGTGCATTGCAAAGCAGAAAGGTGGTGGGGCCGAGCGGGTCCTTTGCCTGCACTTTTACTTTACTTTTCCCTTCAAGGCTAGACCGGGCAAATTCAACATAGTCATACTGTTGAGCGCGAGCCACTTCGTTGATATCGGCGCAGCCCTCAATCATATATAGGAACGCACTCCATGGGTTTTCAACCGGAACCTCGATCTCAGAGTGCGGCTCAAGTTTGCATAGCAGAATCGTTGATGGCGTGACGGTTAGCTGTGGATCAGCTGTATGGCCGAATGCCGTTCCACTAAGGACCGTCACTGTGGCTCCTTTAGCCGGATGGCAAACATGCATGTCTGATCCACACACAAGCACCTGGCTAGGCTGCTCACGCTTGTAAGGTTCCGGGATGTCAATTCCAATCATGATCCCGCTCGCAGAAGTGTGTCCTCTATCAATTGCCGGGGTTGATGATCGAATGACGCCCTTTCCGACCATGACGCTGGTAACATCGCCTGGGCCGAGCTGGATAGTGTTTTCAGGAGAGTACTCAAATCTCATCTTGCCTTTCAAGCACAAAGTGATCTTCTGCAACCCTCGACATGGATGGGGAGGACTGCCATTACTGTTTAACCAAAACTGCTCACAGGTCACAAAAGGGGCGAGACACCTAGCATGGTAAGCTCCGATAGCAAGTCGGACACTACCGCTGCGGCCCTCAGGCATGCATTCAGTACTCACGATCTGGGCAATGGGCCTAACCATGGTGGTGGGATGCAATATATATCGTCCTTGGCAACTGGGGGGGAGTGGGGAATATGCTGGCCAGATGATCAAATTGAACCAGATTGGGAGGGAGCGTGGAATTGTGTTCCGTCCCAGGGCAAGGGGTTCTTTGTTGTTCTGGCATTTCTCTTCTCTGCCCGGCCAGGTTTGGCAAACCGGGAGCGGTACCCTTGTCATCCAACCAGACCCAAACGGTAAAATCCCCGTGAGGCTTTTGTGCCCGGGTTAGTCATGCGTCCCGGAGGGGAGCCGTCGCCGTCGGGCTCAAGAAGAAATAGCTGCACTCCAGACAATGGATCACCACAGGCTTCTCCTCGAACCGTGCCTGTCGTACGTTCAGATTCGATCCCGGATCTTGATCTTCGCCCCCGCCAGTCGCGAGAACGCAAACCTCGCCACCGTAGGTCTCTACTGTCCCGATTCATCAACATGCGTGAAGACAGTCCTGGTCCTGGATCCGGCGCTGCAGGCAGCGCAATTGCAAATCTAGCATTGCCGGTGGCATGGTCCGCCAAACATATCGATGCAATGTTTTTCGATCCCCGCCGCTCGTTGTCTCGTGAGCCTCAACGAGATGGCCACTCCAGCGGCAGAGCCTCGCCCGGCCCCGAGGGCCAATCGCCGCCATCGCGATGCGTTTCAGGATTGTTTTCAGATACATCTACCAACTCAATCAACTCCTCAAACTCCAGCACCCACCATCAGCCTTCGTCGCTGTCCAACGTGCACACTAGCTCCATTGTCTCCACAAAGGCCAGCACGTCCACGCAGTCTTCGGGCCGATCCACTCCTAATCGGCCGTCACTACAATCATCTTCTTCAGATGATACACTGCGGCACGCTGATATTCCTGCCACGGCCGCTCGCAAACGCAACTCGTTTGTGCGCATCCATAGACCCGACGGCTCGTTTGGTACCGTTGCGGTGCCTCTAGAAGCCACTGCGCACGACCTACTTTTACTGGCGGCTCGCAAGTTTTTCGTGCAGAATGCAAGCGAATTCTGGCTCGTAGTACGCTTTGCCGACCGCGTGCATGTGCTGAGTCCAGACGTCAAGATTGTGCTCGAGGTCCATCGGCTGCTGAAACGAGCAGGCTATACCGATCGAGATAACATCCGCGATGTTTGTCGCGAAGACCTGACCTTTCTGGGGCGGATCATATTCACGAATGTACCCCTCTATCCCTTGACGCAGCGGGCCAGTCAACAGTTGGAACGCCGGCCCGACCGGCTGGTGCTGCGCCTGCTGGATCTGCAGACACTGCCGCCGTTGGCGATTGAGAACGCCGGCAAGGTCGAAACCATTGACCTTACGGCCGGTAACACTGTATTTTTCGACGAAAAGTTTTTGGCCGGCGCCGCCAAAGTGAAAATCTTCCGGGCCCAACGCACATTCGTGGACATTAGCAAGCCACCAAAGTATATTATGCGGTTCTCGTCCTTGGTTCATTTGGATCTCTCCCGGAATGGCCTGACGAGCCTCGATATCGACTTTACAAAGCTCAAGAACCTGCGAGTGCTGGACATCCGCGGTAACCGGCTAGAGAGCTTGCCACAAAGCCTGACCAAAGTAAGGCTTTGGAAACTTTTGGCGGGAACAAACGCCCTGAAATCCTTCAAGCTCTGCCTGCCCTCCTTGGTGGACTTGGATTTAAGCTATAACTTACTCGAGGAGCTGCCAGTGTCCATGGCGGGGTTTTCGCGGTTGGAACGGCTTAACCTGTGCCATAACAAGCTCGAATCGCTTCCTGCCGATTTTAGCAGCCTGAACGCTCTGGTGGTATTGGATGTTAGCCATAATCGACTGGCCTCGATTGCCCCTACATTTAGACCTCGCTTGAAGGTCCTAAAGGCCTCTCACAATAACCCGCCGCGCTTGCCGTCCGGGCCCGGACTGGTAACCACGCCAAGCACTCCGGGGAGCCCTGCGTTGAATAGCAGTGAAGACGAGGCGCCTGTACCGCTTCGCCAGCTGGCGCAGTCTGCAGTCACGCCGCCGGCGCCTGGCGTCTCGCTGGATTTGGATGTCCATGGCAGCCGCCTCATGATGCTGCCGCGCGAAATCCAGCTGACGTCTGTTTCTAGACTGGATTTAAGAAACATGCGCCTGGTCACTTTACCAGACAACTTTTTTGCGCGTGTGCCCAATGTCGAAACACTGCTCCTTGACAACAACGGCATGTCTCGGCTTCCTTTGTCGATTGGCAGACTCGGCCGGCTGCGCTCGCTTTCGGCATCCTGCAACTCGCTGAACTCGCTTCCTCAGGAGTTTTATACACTCTCGCATCTCGAGGTCTTGGATCTGCATGCCAATAACTTCAAGCTGCTTCCGCCGTCCATCTATGCGTTGCGGTCGCTGCAAGTGTTCAACATCTCATCCAACTTGCTGGAGTCGCTGCCGCCATGTGACTATACTGACTCGGACTCCAGCGGGACGATGTCTCCGTCGCACCCAGCAAGCCCTCAAGCGCAGCATAGCGTGCTGGGCGCCAATCTCGGTATTCCGACAATGGGTGCTGGTGGAGAGTCGCGTCGATCCTCGACTGCGTCTGTGCTGTCGGCCAAGTCCGCCGATTCCAACGATACTAGCGACTCGCATCGCCATGGCTACTCGTCGCATTATGCCGGCCCTACAAGTGTCCGTGAGCTCTATTTGGCAGATAACCGCCTGCAGGAGGACTGTTTTGAGGAAATCAACCTCATGGGCCACCTTGAAATCCTCAATCTGTCCTACAATGAGATCACTGAGATTCCAGCCGGCACGTTCCAGCATCTCCCCAATCTCGTGGAGCTGTACGTTTCTGGCAACCGGCTTTCCACGCTGCCTCAGGACGAGTTCCAGCATGCGCGCAACCTCAAGGTGTTTAGTCTGAACTCCAACCGGCTCCACACCTTGCCCGCCGAGCTGTCCAAGGTTGCGCGGCTGGAGGTGCTTGATGTGGCTTCCAACAACCTGCGCTACAATGTCTCCAACTGGATGTTTGATTGGAACTGGCGCTGGAACAAGAAGCTCAAGTACATCAACTTCTCGTCCAACCGGCGGCTCGAGATCCGCCGCGTGGTTCAACAGGGCGTGCGGGCGTCCGAAGAGGACATGACTGACTTCTGCGTCTTGCCGACGCTGCAGACGCTGGGGTTGATGGATGTCACGCTCATGACGCCGGCCGTGCCCGATCAGAACGAAAACTGTCGTGTGCGTACCTACGGTAGCGATATCTTCCTGGGCAAAGTGGGCATCGCCGACATTCTGGGTGGCCGCCCGCTAGAGATCCACGATTTGGTCGTGGACCGTTTCCGCGGCGAGTCTGACGAGGCCCTCGTAGGCATGTTTGATGGCCACATGACGCAGGCCGGCCACGGCAACAAGATTTCCAAGCTCATGCAGGAGAAATTCGCGCCTCTTTTGAAGCAGGAAATGGAGGCCATTGGCCCCGATGACACGGTTGCCGATTGCTTGCGGCGGGCATTTCTGAGTGCCCACCGCGAGATCGGCAATACTGCGCTGCTTAGTGCCGAGGAGATCCCGCACACGTTTTTGGGCCAACACTCGACCGTGGCGGCGCATCTAACTGAACACGACCGCCACAGTTGCACGGGCGGCACGATTCTGTATTTCAAAGGCAAAAAGGGCTATGTGGTTACAAACGGCGGTGCTCGGGTCATTCTTTCCCGCAGCACGGGCGAGTATCATGTCCTCAGCGAGCCGGTCCCGCTCGACGGCCCCGGCGAGCTCGAGAACATTCGGGCTGCTGGCGGCATTATTTCCGCCGATGGCAAGCTCGATAGCAAGCTCAAGTATTCGCGGGTCATTGGCGGCTACACCGAGGGCCCCGAGCTTAGCGCCGGCCCTCTGTTGTACGAGTTTGAGGCCAACCCCAGCGATATGATTATCATTGGTTCTGAGGGGCTGTGGGAGCTTGTTTCAAACGAAACTGCGGCTGATTTGGCCCGCTCCGAGTCCAAAGACCCGATGCTGGCAGCGTTGAAGCTGCGTGATTTCGCGCTCGCCTATGGCATGGCCGTGCGCCCACCGGGAATGGTCATGGTCGTGGGCATTCCCGACAAGTCGGAGGATATGCGCGATCCAACCTCCTCGGGCGATAAGAAACGTCGCCAGGGAGCTCTTCCTGAAGACTCGGTGCTTGCGCGGCTTGGTGTTGAAGTCACGCCGCCGCTGGACGAGGTCACAATGGTCTTCACTGATATTAGACATTCGACATTGCTGTGGGAGACCATGCCTGTTGTGATGCGACAGGCCATCAAAGTCCACAACTCTGTGATGCGGCGGAGTATCCGGTTGATGGGAGGCTACGAAGTCAAAACTGAAGGAGATGCGTTTATAGTGTCGTTCCATTCCTCCACAGAGGCTCTGTTGTGGTGTTTGACGGTCCAGCAGCAGCTTTTGCAGGCAGATTGGCCGGCCGAACTCCTTCAGCACAGCGACTGTTGCCCTGTCTTTGGAAACAACAATACCTTGCTGTACCGCGGTCTTAGTGTTCGTATGGGCATCCATTGGGGTCGTCCTGTGCACGAGCTGGATCCCATCACTCGCCGTATGGACTATTTTGGACCGATGGTCAACCGAACAGCGCGGATTTCTGCCATTGCTGCCGGCGGCCAGATTGCCGTATCGAGCGACTTGCTGGACATGATCCAGCATGAAAAGACCTCGTCGCCCGATGAACGCCAGGTTGCTTTGCTCGAGCGGACGCCCTATGATGTCGTAGAACTGGGCGAGCTGAAGCTAAAGGGTATTGAAAACCCCGAGTTGATCTCGGTGCTGTATCCTGCCGCGCTCAAGCAGCGCCATTCCATGCCTTTGACTGCTTCGCCTACACAGTTGAGCCAGGTGGCTGGAGCATCTGCCAGCACGAGCGGCAGCACGAGCGGCTCCCCTACGCCGTCTTCGCTGGGACAGGTGGCGCGCGGAAGCGTGTGTCTTCCCAACACGCCGCCGTTCCAAAATGTATTCACAATACAGGCCGGCCAAAGTGCGTTGAATCTCAAGGACACAGAAGTCACGCTCATGGGGCTTCATATCATCACGGCCCGCCTGATGGCCGTGTACTCGAGCCTCCACGAGGGACATACGGTTTTGTCGAGCACGGCTCCGCCTCTGCTTGTGGGCGATCCGCTTTTGGTGATGGATATGTATGCCACCCGGATCGAAGTGCTGATCGATGCTCTTTCCATGCAGCTGCTTGCGCCTAAAATCAGTCTGCGGAAGCTTGCTGATTTGGGGCGCGAAAACGCCGCCGCCAGTGAAAACGACAGAGTGAGATCGCTCGAGTAAACAGTTTTGGGCCCACAAGGGGTTTTTTCGTGTATGCCTTAGCTCTAAAGTATTTACGGACAATGCTCCTTCATAGACTTTCCTCTGCGCCCTAGACAATTGAAGATCATTTATACAGCAACAATCATGGAATAGGAAGTCCAGGGATCAAATTATGGCTTCTGATCTTCAGTCCCTCGCACTCGACCCGACCCTGGCTCCAGCTCGTTACGAGCAAGCCACACAGTTGCATTATATAGCTCAAATCTGAGCTGTTTAATTACCAGTACTATCTCTTTGACAATTAAGTACTCACAACCCTATGAAATTAGCAGAAATGCAACCATTGCGATCATTAACTGAGCCTCTCTGCAACAAGACCAACCAGGGCCCTAACCCCCGGATAAGCCCTACCTGCTCAAATTAGATCGTCGGTACAACCGCCCAGAGCAGAGAAGGTCAGCCGCCGCACCCCAGATTTTAGTCATGGATCAATCACTGGTGGTCGCAATCGACCAAGGTACCACGTCTGCTCGTGCGGTTGTATTTAACGACCATACTCTGCCCGTAGCAGCGTTCCAAGTCGAGCTCACGCAAATTTACCCCAAGCCGGGATGGGTGGAACACGACCCTCTACAGCTAGCCGAGGCTTGTCGGACATGTCTTGCTCAGGTCGCCGAGCAACTTGAACAAAAGAATATCCCCCCATCGGCCGTCAAGGCACTAGGAATTGCCAATCAGCGCGAAACGTCGGTTCTGTGGGACCGCCGCACTGGCGAACCAGTCTGCAACGCAATTGTTTGGTCCGATACTCGTACGGAAGCTATGGTGCATGACCTGCTCAAACGTGAGGGTTCCGAGCGGGTCCAGGAACTCTGTGGATTGCACATCAATGCCTATTTTGCTGCTGTTAAAGTCAAGTGGCTCTTGGAACATAACGAATCGGTTAGACGTGTTTATGAGGAAGGAGAACTGTGCTTTGGCACCGTTGACTCGTGGCTCATCCATGCCCTGAGCGGCGGAGGTGCCCACGTTACCGATGCCTCCAACGCTAGTCGAAGCATGCTCATGAACCTCAAGAAAATGGCCTATGATCCCGAGCTGATTGCCTTTTTCGGCTTTGAAAAGCTTATCCTGCCCGATATCCGGCCCTCGAGTGAGGTTTATGGTGTGTTGAACACCCCCGGAGCTCCCTTTGATGGTCTACCCATCGCAGGCTGTGTGGGTGATCAATCTTCGGCGCTTGTGGGCCATCTTGGTTTCCACGAAGGTGATGCCAAGAACACCTACGGAACAGGTTGCTTTTTGCTCTACAATACAGGCGATACTCCTGTCATCTCAAAACATGGCCTCATCACAACCATCGCTTATCAGCTGCCGGGCCAAAAACCTGCATATGCTTTAGAAGGCTCCATTGCTGTCTGTGGTAGTGTCATTAAGTGGCTCAAGAATAATCTTGGTATGATTGAAACCAGTGAACAGGTCGGTGATCTCATCGAGAGCGTCCCCAACACGGCCGGTGTCTTTTTCGTCACCGCGTTTAGTGGTCTGTTCTCGCCGTACTGGCGCCCGGATGCCCGTGGCACCATGGTTGGTCTCACATCCTACACCAACCGCGCCCATATTGTGCGCTCGGCTATTGAGGCAGTGTGCTACCAAACGCGCGAAATCTATGAACTCATGGAAAAGGAAAACCCCGGTAGTGATCCTAGCAAAGCCGTGTTGCGGGTCGACGGTGGCTTGACCTCCAGCGACGTGATCATGCAGCTTCAAAGCGACATCGCTGGTCTTGACATCGCCCGCCCCGCCATGAAGGAGGTCACGGCTCTTGGTGCGGCCATTATGGCCGGTCTGGCGGTTGGGGTCTGGAAGAATCTGGACGACGTTACTACCCGCAATCGGCTTTCTCAGGGTGATACGGTCATCTTTGAGCCTAATAGCAGCGCAGAGCACCGTGATCACGAATTCCATCAATGGCGTCGGGCTGTAGACAGGGCTTCGGGATGGGTCGAGGCTTAGCTACTGCCGACAGCTATACTACACACATACATAAATATAGAATGAATGTATCTGTAACCACCGCCCAAGATTTTTCATCCCCTATTCGAGCCGTGCCGCTTTCAAACTCAAACTCTCTTAATCTCGGGCCTTGGTCGGGGCGAGACGGATGAAATTGTGGGGTATAATTTGGGGTAAGGGTTACCCCGGTCTCGCCAAGGACGTGGGGGTCAATAGCACCCTTTAATTGTCTAGAAAACTGAAAATAAACATCGGGGCTATACTTGTACCATAAAACTCTCCGGGGAGACCAAAATTTAAGGCCTTGCGACGTGTTTTAGATATAGAATGATATTTTAACAACGTAGATTTCACATCGATCGGTACAATTGAATAGAGACTACATTATACCCTTGAAATTCTTTTCACTGATTGCTATTTTTGTCTTTTCTTCCGCAGTTCCCGCCAAGAAAATTTTGTTACGGGAACACCCGATACCGCAGAAAGAGCTCGGGCGACGTCTCGCACATGCATGCCCTCTTTGGTAAGGAGAAGGAACAACTCTGCAGCTCCAAACGGCTTTCAAAAAAATGTATCATCTATGTAAAAATTAAATATATTCTTAATTGAATAGGCGTCAATTTTGTTCCGGTTGAGATATATACTAACTAATTAGAGCACCCACTAGCGGTTCTGTCGTTATTGGTCTTCAGGGTGTATGCAGGGCGAACGAGGCTGATAATGCAGGGAGCGTCCAGCACTACAGCAAACCTCCTTCGGTGGCTCGGACCTTATCCCCCGAATTTCGAAATTTTAGAGGAGATAGGCCTATTTGGTGCTTATCGACGTCTAGATATAAAAAATTAACCCGGTAGCACTATGTTTTGCTGTCGAACTCGGAGCCGTCGGCAAGGGTGCATAACCTGGTGTTATCAACTCTGGGCAGATCTTATTTTCGGACGCGATTAGATAACCGTTTCCCCAGCAACAGAAGAGTCATGAATCTCTTCTTGGCTAATTTTGACCGAAGCAAAAGAGACTGAGAAATATTGAAAATGGATGCTTAATTTTTGTGTCGCTATTCTAATAGTTGCAATATATTTTCACCAAAACCATCCCTGTGAATGTGGGTTATGCACGTCAGTAGCTTCGTGTTCACGTGTTTACGAAACCGCCACGGAGACCCTGCTCCGTCATGCACGGTAATCAATATCTGCAAATTTGATTGGCCGGAGATATAGAGCTGCATATGACTCGATGCATCAATGGGTTGAGAAAATGTTATATATATAAGCGAGACAAGGTTGCGATTTCTTTAACTTCGACAGAAGCCACCCAAACAAACCCCCACAAAAGCAATGACTCTCCCTGCTTCTAACACTGCCACTCTGGAAAAATATATGAACCTTGACCAGGGCGATAAGGTCCTGGCCGAGTACATTTGGATTGATGGTACCAACGGCTTGCGTTCCAAGTGCAAGACTCTTGACGCCGCTCCCAAGTCCGTCGATGAGCTGCCCGAGTGGAACTTTGACGGTTCTTCTACCGAGCAGGCCCCCGGCGACAACTCGGACGTTTACCTGCGTCCCGTGTCCATCTTCAAGGACCCCTTCCGTGGTGGCAAGAACATCCTTGTCCTGGCCGAGTGCTGGAACAACGATGGTACTCCTAACAAGAGCAACTACCGCCATGAGTGCGCTAAGCTCATGGAGGCTCACAAGGACGCTGACATTTGGTTCGGTATTGAGCAGGAGTACACTCTGCTTGATCAGTTTGACCAGATCTACGGCTGGCCCCGTGGCGGTTTCCCTGCTCCTCAGGGCCCTTACTACTGCGGTGTTGGTACCGGTAAGGTTAACTGCCGTGACATTGTCGAGGCCCACTACAAGGCCTGCCTTTACGCTGGCATCAACATTTCTGGTGTCAACGCTGAGGTTATGCCTTCCCAGTGGGAGTTCCAGGTTGGTCCCTGCGAGGGTATCTCGATGGGCGACGAGCTGACCATGTCTCGTTACCTGCTGCACCGTGTTGGTGAGGACTTTGGTGTCAAGGTTACCTTCCACCCCA
This sequence comes from Wickerhamiella spandovensis, assembly GCA_022577695.1. Taxonomy (NCBI): domain Eukaryota; kingdom Fungi; phylum Ascomycota; class Dipodascomycetes; order Dipodascales; family Trichomonascaceae; genus Wickerhamiella; species Wickerhamiella spandovensis. The sequence continues at coordinate 283,598 of JAKIRT010000004.1, read as the reverse complement.
AGCCTCTTAAGGGTGACTGGAACGGTGCCGGCTGCCACACCAACGTCTCCACCAAGGAGATGCGTGCTGAGGGTGGTCTCAAGGCCATCGAGGCTGCCATTGAGAAGCTTTCCAAGCGTCACAAGGAGCACATTGCTGTCTACGGTGAGGACAATGAGATGCGTCTCACTGGCCGTCACGAGACTGCCAGCATGGAGGCCTTCTCATATGGTGTTGCCAACCGCGGTGCCTCGGTCCGTATCCCCCGCTCTGTTGCCAAGGAAGGCAAGGGCTACTTTGAGGACCGTCGTCCCGCTTCCAACATCGACCCTTACTTGGTTACTGGTATCATGACCGAGACCATCCTTGGTGCCATCGAGGATGCCGACATGTACCAGACCTACCAAAAGGAGCAGTAAACCTGTTGAATTGCTGCTGGGCAGCACGTAAAATAGGCGTAATATTTTGATATAATTGGCATAAATAAATTGTTGCCATTCTTCTTGTGAGTGCTTTCTTTGATTTAGATCTCTTGATCGGCTATGCCTCTCTGCAGCTAGTCCGATCCGACCTGTTTGCAGAGTGTTTAAAGTAAATAGTATCAACAAATATTAATCAACAACAAGGGCTTTCATCATTATATGCAATAGGATTTATATAAAGAACAAGAACAAGAATAACTATAACTTTAGCCATCCAAAGATTCAACAAGAGGCTTTCTTTACATATATCCAAAGTGAAGGGAAGATCCACTAAGCATGCTCCGTCTGGCGAGATCGTATGCCACCGCAAAGGCAGTGTCTGCTTCGGCAAAACCAAATAGTAGACTGCATGAATACTTCACGCAGCCTCAATCTTATGCGTCCAGTGCACCCGTGGGGTTATTTGGAAACCCCAATTTGGACTCGGCTAATGGTTTGGGCAGGTTCGCTCAGACTTCCTTAGAAAAGGCTAAAGCCATGGACAAGGCTATCCAAACTGGCGAAATTCCCAGCAAAGATGTTATACAAAGATTGGATATTCTGTCAGATGTTATCTGTAAAGTCGTCGATATGGCCGCGTTTGTACGGCTGAGCCATCCCCAGCAGAAGATGCTGCAGGCCTCTCAGGACGCTCATGAAATGATGTTTGAGTTCATGAATCACCTTAATACCAGCCCAGGACTCTATCATCAAGTGTGCAAGGCCTTGGAAGATCCCGACGTACGAAGCAGTTTGAGCAAAGAGGAGATCAGGGTCGGCGAGATCTTGAAGCATGACTTTGAGAAATCAGGAATCCAGTTCAGTGACGAAACTGCGAGCTCGTTTGTTCATTGCTCGAATGTAGTCTCTGTCTTGGGCCAAAAGTTTCTCAACAATATCGGGCCTGCCCAGTCTACATTAACATTCACTGCTCGTGAATTGGAGGGTCTGAACCCGTATCTGTTAAAGCAATTGCAAACGTTCACAGGAAAGGTTCACCTTCCATTAGACGGCGGTATGCCTGAGCTGGCCCTGCAAACTGTTCATAGTCCGGATGCTCGTCGCCGTATTTGGCTAGCCAACCGACTCGCAACTGACGATCAGGTTGCTACTTTGACAGAGGTGCTAACCCACAGAGCAGCGATCTCGAAAATCTCCGGCTACGACTCGTTTGCTTCTTATGAACTCAGCGACAAGATGATGAGAACGCCTGCGCATGTCGGTGCTTTCCTCAAATCTTTGGCAACAACCATTGCACCTAAAGCCAAGCAAGAGCTACAGGCAATAACCCCAGCAGGCATGCCTTTACGGCCCTGGGATCACAGCTACTACCTCAATCAATACACTGCATCCAAAAGAGGCAGCGCCAAAAAGATGTCTGGCACTTTAACCAACTACTTTAGCCTCGGCAATGTTCTTCAGGGCATCTCTGATTTGTGCGAGTCTCTGTATGGCATTCGCTTCGAACCAGGAACAGTTGCTGCTGGAGAGGTCTGGGACCATGAAGTACGTCGTCTCGATGTCTACAAGGGCCACCAGCGGATTGGTATCATTTATTGTGACTTGTTCAATCGGCAGGGCAAGTCACCTAATCCTGCGCATTTCACCATCCAATGCTCGCGTCAGGTCTACCCCTGGGAAAGTGAACTTTGGCAGGATCTTAACCTAGAGACGGTCACTGATAGTGATGGACAGGTGGAAAAGTTCCAGCTGCCGATTATTGCGCTTGTGTGTGACTTTTTTGTTCAAAATGGCACCTGTTTATTGACATTCAATGAAGTACAGACCCTGTTCCATGAAATGGGCCACGCCATCCATTCTATGGTTGGCCGCACAAGACTTCACAATGTAGGTGGAACACGGTGCGCTACTGACTTTGTCGAGCTTCCTTCAATTCTTATGGAAAAGTTCGCTGCCGATCCGGCTGTCCTCAACACATTTGCTCGCCATTATGAAACGGGTGAACCGCTCCCCCTGGAGCTGTTCCGTCGGCATCAGGCATTGAGCCTCACCACCGAGAACTGGGAGACTCACCACCAAATTCTATTGTCATTCATTGACCAGGCATTGCATGGCCCCGAGGCCGCATCGCCCGGTTTCAACCCCGTGCAGCTGGTGACCCAGGTCGAGGCCCAGTACGGTCTGTACTCGGAGCACGGGCCGCGCCAATTCGCTCAATTCGGTCATCTCGTCTCTTATGGAGCTACCTACTATAGCTATCTTCTGGACCGCTGTCTAGCAAACATGGCCTGGGACAAGGTGTTTAAGGCCGATCCTCTATCGCCTGAAGCCGGTGCCAAGTTTGAGGACGCTGTCCTGAAATGGGGAGGCTCAAGAGATGCATTGACATGCACCGAGGACCTGCTCGGACCCATCGACTACAGCAAGGTGGCCGAACACATCCAGGCATAAAGAAATTCAGACGGCATTGCCTCTATTGATTGTAAAATTTGCACGCTATTTTTGTACATAAGAGAATCCGTGTACTATGGAACTTTGCAGAAATTATTGGCAGCTTAGATAGACTGCATGACCTGCCAGACGCGGATAGCACCGTCGGTGTAACCAGAGTACAGCAGCTGGCCGTCAGCGGACCAGCTGAGCGACAGAACGGTGGGCTCGGCGCCCTTGTAGACCTCAGGCTTGAGCTCCTCCAGGATCTTGCGCTCCTTGAGGTTGTAGATCTTGATGCCCGAAGCGGTGGCAGCAGCCAGCCAGTAGCGGCTGGGAGAGAAAGCCAGAGCAAAGATCTCGCTGCCGGAGGGCAGAGAGTACAGGAACTTGGAGTTCAGGACATCCCACATAAGGACGTTGCCGTCCTTGCCACCGGAAGCGCACAGGGTTCCGTCAGGAGACAGGGTCAGAGTCGAGATGTAGCCGGTGTGGCCAACAAAGTCAGCGGTGAGGCTGCCGGTCTTGCCGTCCCAGGACTGAAGTTAGTATTAATTCGGGGGAAAAAATCCAAGTGCAAGGCACCAATAAATAGGAATAAATAGACGCAAACAGGTTAATGCTTGGAATGGGGATCAGAGATCTTGGTGAATTAGTATGTCTCATTGCCTTCCGAAGAATGACTCTGAAGTAGCAAATATTTTCAACATCATCTCCCCAATCCGAGCAAGAACGTGGAAGCTTTCGCCTCCCTTGCGGCTCCATTTGTATCCGTTGGAAAAAAAACTTACCTTAACCAGCTTATCGTGGCCAGCAGAGATGATCTTAGGCTCCTCGGAAGCGGACATGCTAACAGAGGCAACCCAGTCGGAGTGGCCCTGAGGACCGTCGATGGTGTAGATGGGCTCGCCAATGACGTTCCACATCATGACCGACTTGTCGCGCGAAGACGAGACAACAGTCAGGTTGTCGGGGGAGAAAGCGCACGACAGAACGTCGCCCTGGTGGCCGACGAAACGGGTCGAGGTGCCATCAGCAAGATCCCACAGACGCAGGGTCTTGTCCCACGAGGCGGAGAGAACGTAGCAGCCATCGTGCGAGATAGCAACGTCCTGGACAATGTGCGAGTGGCCGCGCAGAGACTTCTTGGCGACACCGTAGTTCTCGCCGTTGGGGGTCAGCTGCCAGACAATAACGCTCTTGTCACGCGAACCCGAAACAATCATGTCGGGGCTCTGCTCGCAGGTAGCGAGCGAGGTCACCCATCCGTTGTGGCCCTCAAGGGTACCGCGCAGTTGCAAAGTCTCGGACTTGTTCATCTTGGTTGGAAGTTTGTCACTAGCACCCAATGTATTTTGAGTGCTTCCCCAGATACCAACAGGGTACCCAGTGTCCCATGTTTAGGGCGAAGCCCTAAATGTCAGCCGAACCCTCCCTCCGGTTTGACTTCCCCACGTTTATGATGGCAAGAAATGGAAAATGAGAATAAGAATAATAGAAACACAATATAATACAATATAATACAATCATTTACAACTTGCCAATCAAGTTCAAGACTCGTCCATCGCGTCGGGGTTCACCTGAGAACCGATGTCTCTCCACACTTCGTTTTCCTTGGTCTGTCCGAAAGATGTGGCCTTGGCTTGCAACGAGAGGGGCAGAACTGACCTCGACCACGCATTATGTAGTAATTTCACCTCGCTGCGTAGGTCTTTATTGATACTTTGAACAAGCTCGCGGTACTCAGCCATAGCCGATAAAAACGACTCCTTGGCATCGGCCATAGACTTTTCTTGCTTCTTGCCGTCCACAATGGACTCGACTATCTTGGATCCTTTATCGAGAATATCTGTGATTCTCTTGTCAAGATCTTGAAGCGCTGTCAGGCGCTCCTTTACTTCTTCAGCTGCTTCTGCGGGTACCGACATGTGACTAACTGAACCGCTCAAGCAGGGAACCTTTGTGCGCGCGGACGTCTCTGGATCAAGCAGCCTTTTCGTAGCCGAATCCTTCATTATTTCTAGAAATTTTGCTATTAGTTCTACGAGTCTAATAAGAGAAAGTTAAGATTAATCCTTGAGCTCCTTGGCCAAGCTCACCGGCTTACCAGTTGCCAGAATAGATTCAACGTTCTCAAGCAACTCCAGATAAGTTTTGCGATGGGTCTCTTCAGACCAGGTCACAGCATGAGGAAGCATCATCACATTCTCATTAGCAATAAGATCAGGGTGCACCTTGGGCTCAAACTCAAACACATCCAGAGCTGCACTGCGGACTTTACCGCTAGCCAAGGCGTCCACCAAGGCTTGTTCGTGCACAACTGGTCCACGGGCGATATTTACAATGACAACGCCATCTTTGCACTTGGCCAACGATTCTGCATTGATCAAATGGCGGGTCTGGGGACCCAGCGGCACGCTTAGAATGACAACGTCCGAGGTTTTCAACAATTCATCCAACGACGAAGCATATTTAGTGTTCTTCTCTTTTTCAGCAGGAAGGCGATTGCGAGAGTAGTATTGGACCTCCTTAAACCCATATGGCTGCAGTCGGTCTCTGATTAACTGGCCAATGTTGCCCATTCCAACAATGCCCACAACATGGCCCTCAGGATCATGGCCGAGCGGCACATTGCCTAGCCACTCTCCTCGGCGCAAAGTTTGCGTAAGTGCATAAAGGTTCCGCATCGCTGCTAAGGTTAGCCAGACAGTCGTATCTGCAGTGGATTGAGCGACTGCGTTAGGTGCATGACCAACGACGATGCCCTTGGACTTGTAGGTGTAAATATCGCCAATCTGGTCATAGCCAGCACCATTATGGCATACGCCCTTGAGATTTGAAGGGAATGCCTGGACCATTTCCTTAGTATAACCGCCAAACACCGAGGCCCCATAGTAGCTGTTGGCAACAACGTCAATGTCATTGTTCTTGAAGTAATCCATGAACTCTTCACGCGTCTGTGCGGTACAATGGACAAGCTCTACATTCTGCCGCTTCGCCATATCTTCCCACGCCTGAGGATCATATTTATCGGCATACTTGAGAACCAAAACCTTTCGCTTTGCTTCAGCCATGATTGTTTCAGATGAGTCACTAGCGCTGGTCTTTTAAATTGGATGATCTTTGGGCAGGGGTGCATGCATGACTTTAGGGCAAGGGCCGCTATCTGCCTGCATTGAATGTGCATAGGCTAAAAGAAAGAGATGAAATGCACAACACCAAAAATACATACGCGCGCGAACATTTGACCAGGGTAATACCTACGCTTTGCAACAAGTCGAATTATGTTTTTTTCAGGCTCACTTGCAAGGTTTGGCGGCATCCCGGTATCGCACGAACTTCATGAAAAATATCCAAAAATACATACAAGCCCAAAATTATAACCAAATATGTCTAGTTTTCTTGCGTTAAGTCAGTTAAGTTAACATTTTGTGCCCGCTCGAGAAGAAGCATCGCACTTCCAAGGTACGTCAGTGTCACGGCCTGGCGATCGCTGTTCTCCTTGGCAAGCTTCTGCAGTTCATGGCTTGTTCGTCTTTGGCCATTTGCAAAAGCACTGAAATTTTGGATCCGCGTCTCAATCACCGCTTTATAAATTTCGGTGGGGTCTGTTTCGAAATCCTTTGCTTCGATTTTGCCAAACGCCTCGACCTGGCCGGCGCCTCCCTGCTTGGCCAGGGTCTGAAATGCATCCTCAGACAATGCATAAACAATAATTAAGTCTCTTACAGCTTCAAAGGGCTCGCCAGTAGACTTGATCTCGAGAACAGCTTCCCAGCTGGGTGCCTCTTCGTCGTCCGGTTGAAGAACCTTGAAATGCTGCTTCCACCATTTGAACCGGGGCTTGATGTCATTTTCTTTTGCATATCGCAATAGAGGTTTGGCAATATTCACAGTTTCATTGGCATTATCCCAGATCACAAATCCGTAGCGTGCAAACAAGGAGGTATTGGATTCGTCGCCATAAGTGTTCATGATCTCTTTTCCTTTAGGAATCCTCTGCACGCTCCTAATCTCACAAACATTGTCCTCATCGTCACTGTCACTAGCATCATCATCCAAGGTCATTTTTTCGGAAACATCAGGGGCACCTTCCTCGTCACTGTGGTCTAACTCCTCTTGATCTGAGCCTTCTCCATCAGAGCCTTCTCCGTCAGAACCTTCTGTATCTTCCTGCTGATCGTCCGACTCTGCCTCAGATCCTTCATCTGCCTCGTCTTCCGAATCTTGGTCGGAGTCTTGATCGGATGTACTGCCTCTCATGATTGCAACTGCATCATCACACTCGCAGAACATGGCACCACAAAGTGTGCATACATCTGCGAAAGATTCAAAATGAACATCCGGTCTATCTGTGTGATTGAATAAACAAGCACCAGGTACGAGGGCAAGCTCATGATAATCATCCACCGTAAATGCTCGGCTGGATACCCGTAACAAAGCATCAGTATACTCTTCCTGAGAGAGGGTGCCAAGAATGCTAGAGTAATGATCAAACAGATGTGCAGCCTCTTCGTAGAGATTGGTGATCTCTTCCTCGTCGAGTCCGCCCATTGTATCTAGATCGGAACCTTTCAATTGCTTTTGAAGCTCGATTGGCCAAAGGTTTGGAACATCAGGTCTTGGGGTAGCTTCAATACTAGCAATAAATGGAGCCCACGGGCTTTTCAATCCCTGTCTACGCTCAAAAATATAGGCCAGAACTGCTCCCTCCATGCCAACAAATTCATGGTCTTCCAAAAGATTCGAGATTCCGCAAGTTCGAGGCGATAAGATCATGGATTTGGGCACCTGCAGAACAATACTATCGGCATTAATGTTGTCGGTTGCAAATACACCCACACCGCCCAACTTGGACTGCTCAATTTTCATTCGCTTTGAAAATTGGATTTTATTATTGACCATCCATTGTAAAAGTTCCATTTAGACAGTTCTACCAATAACACCCTGTTGAAAAAATGAAATTTATCAGCGAGATCATCCTCCATCTCCTTACCCCAAATTTCACATATCGGCATGGTTCAGGCCAAGGTCCACTTATTGAAGAACAGAACTGAAGATGTGGATATAGGGAAGCAGGACCCCTATGAACAGGCCATTCCTAATGCCCAGTTTGTTCCTGTACTTGAATATCATCCTGTTGATCTATCAGGCTTGATCCAGCAGCTCTCCACCATTGACAACTTCGATGGCATAATTGTGACTTCACAACGGGCTGTTGATGTTTTGAAGACGGCTCTTTCTGAAACAGGTCCTCAGGCCAGCGTGGTTTTGCAGAAGCCTGCATACACGGTTGGATCAGCCACTGCGTCTCGCCTTGAATTGCTCGGATTCCAAGATGTGCGAGGTGCTGAAACAGGCAATGGCTCTGCTCTTGGTTCTGAAATGCTCAAAACATTAAAGGGTCCCCAAAAGTTTCTTTTCCTGGCCGGAGAAGTGCATAGGGACATTCTTACCAAGGCCCTTGTCAAGGGCGGCCATTCTGTGGAAACAAGAATTGTTTATCGGACAAGCCCAGTCGACTGCGTCGGGTCCTTAAAGAGACAAGTGAACGACAATGACTGGGTTGTATTCTTTTCGCCAAGCCACACTGATGAAATCGTGGAATACATCAAAAGATCCGGCAAGCCAATTAGAATTGCTGCTATTGGCCCTACCACAGATACCCACCTGCAGCAAAAAGGGATCAAGGTTGATGCGGTTGCCAAAATGCCTTCAGCAGAATCATTACAGGAGGCTATCACTGATAGAAGATAATTTATTTGTTACTTTCGAATAGCTGGTCTAGAATGTAATTGCCAGCCGGTTCTGCTCAGGAACGACTGTCAGTGCTTCAGAAGAATGGCACAAGACAACCTCCATAGAAATATTGCGATTGTTGCTCGTGATTTCCACTCCCGGAAGCGATAAGCTGCCAGACTTGAAAGGAACAAAGCTCAAAGGTACAGAGAGCTTGTCGGTGAATCTCCCTGCCAAGACGCCGCTAAACGACCAGTTGTCGTCAATATCCCAGATGCCATATGAAAAGTAGGTGCTTTTATCCAGCGGGCCTTTAGCCCATTCAAAGCAAGGCTCGATGTTGAGTTTGGCTTGAATAGGCTCGCCCACAATATAGCCCTGTTCGGGCTCCTCGACCGTGAAGGTGACAAAATGAGCCACCGACAGCTCGGGCTGCGGGACCTGGACTTGCATGGTGACGTTGAGATCGGGAAACAGCCGCTCTGGGTCGCGGTCAATAGAGACCAGCGACGTTCTCATTAGCTCCTTGATCGCCTCCATATCTGCAGGATAAATATGGTCCAGAGTCGTTTCAATGGCGTCCTGCAGATCCTGCTGGTCAATCTTGAACTTATTTTCAAACAGATAAAGAATCACATCCACGGGGATCTTGCTTAGAGTCTCTTTGACAAGCAGCTCGTACTTGTCAAGGTTGTCTCCGAGCTCGAGTTTTTCAAACATGAGCTGCTCACATTCACCCTTTGCTTCATGATAAACAACCTCCAGTGTCATGTTTGCGCTCTGGCCGGTGTTTTGCGCCTTTTTTAATGTGAACACCTGCGAGACAGGAGAGTCCTTAAGGACGGTATAAGTGCCAAAATACGAAGCCTTGCCGACATCGAATTCCCGAGATGAACTGAGATTGACGTCCTCCAGCACTAATGGGTCGCCTGTGATGCACCCGATCTCAAATCGACTGATGATGCTATCGGGTCGGAAATGCTCACCGACCTGAACTCCTACGGGTGATGTCAAATCCAGAGTTTTGGAAAACTCATAGTAGCCGCCATTGGAGTACTCGATAATCACCCTCACTGTTGCTTGCGGCTTTTCGTAGCTCAGCAATGCAGGTACACTTACTGTGGCCGAGGTTACTTGGGATAGGCCCGTGTTGGTGTTTTTGTCAAACAGCAGCTGCAGGTTATCCACTGCCAAGAACTTGACTTTGATATCAATTGGTTTCGGGCTGCTGATGCTGAGTTCCAAAGACCGCTTCGCCGTAGTATACGTCTTGGAAAGGCCCAGTTGCGCATTGATTGCAGTGGTGAGAGGTTGCATGTACACAAACAAGTCGGTAAAAGTGTGCACCAGGGACTGCTTTTGTTGGCTCAATTTCAGGGAGTTGATCTTGATTTTGCCTTGAATAAACGTGTTTGTGTAGAGCTTAATACAGTCTTGGTCCAGACCTTTAGTGCTTGTGAAAACAACATTCCGCTCGGGAGCTGGTCCTTCAACTACCGGTGTGGCAGTGAGCACAGCATTATCGAAATCCAAGAGCGGCAGCCCGTCCTTTGTCTTGACGTTCACGTTAAGATAATAGCGGCCATTGGCCTCCAAATATGGCACCACAGAGATATCCAGCCAGTGCGCAGCCGGCGATTGGGTTGGTCTTACTGCGGCGTCTTCTTTAATGTGGCTCAGACACAGCTGGTTCTGGGCAGCACTCAACGATGGACGGAGATAGAGCATGCTCCAGCACAGCTCGACAACAGTACCCTTCATGTTGAGCTTGGAAGCGCATTCAATGAACATCTGGTGCAGATCTGCCGATAGATCTGGCCAGCCGGCTCTAGAATACAAGGTAGGCAGGTTTTCCAAGAGCTCAATAGTTCTTTCGTAGTTTTTAAAGTGGTAGTACTCAACACTGGCAATCTGGGTCGACAGATTCGCAACCGACCGAGGCATGTCTGTGGTCTTGAAGATCTTCATGGCTGCTTCCGTGAGTTTGAGGTACTCGGTGACATACTCATCGCGTGTTCCTAGCGCCGCCAGCGAGCCAGGAAGGGCTTCGAGTTCAGCAGCCGTAAGAGGCTGGTCATTTTTAAGGGAAATCTCGGTGAAAATTCCCGGGATCTCATAATTCTGCAGGTCTGCCAGCGCTTGCAAAGCCCCTCGCTGGAGCAAAAGAATCTCGCCGCAAGTACCCATTGCCGCTTGGTTTCCAAACTCATCGGCAACTTTGAACACATCTTCTGCGGCCCGGTACTGCCACTCGATGATCTTGCGGCGCGGAGCACCCTGAGAAGTCAGAATACCCACGAGCTTGGGGAGAAACTCCCTCGCGTGTCGCATGGCAAGCATGACATGTTGCTCAGCAATACTTTTAGTAGAGCTGCTTTGGGACTGATAAAGGAGAATCAGTAGCTGTCGCGTGTACAAGTAGCGGTAAAAATCGAAACGAGCGGCTCTTTGGGTCAGCATTTCTGTAGACAGTGCTTCTCTATCAGCTTGAAGAATCGATTGAGACAAATCTCCAATAGCGTTGGCATCAAACACATCGTTATCGACCAGTTGTTCGAGCTCGCGATAAATCTGGAACGAGTCGTCCAAAAAGTTCATTTTCTCGAAAGAGCCAGCCAAGCTTTCTTTCATGCAAAATAACGTACCGAAATTCCAGCCTACAATGCCTCTTGTGAGCTGCAGCTTGCGGATCTCCTCCTCATAGGCAACGACTCGCTGGCCAAACGCTTGCAAGACCTGCTGCTTAAGGGCAGCCAGGAAACGGGCCCACATCTCATTGAGCGCAGGCTCGGACTGATCATCCATTAGGATCTGGGCGGTGTGGCCCTCAAAGTCCGAGTTTATCTTACTCCAAACCGACTTCGACCGAGGCTTTCCTTTTCCAACATAGTGGACGACCAGCCACGCCGTCGGGTCTCTGAGACTAGTGACTTGATTTCTCCAGTCGGCAGCTAGTTTTCGCAGCTTTCCGCGGTAGACGTCAATATTATCGGCTTCCAGAAACAGCACGCGAACCAGGGGTTCATCACTGAGACCAATAAGCTGGTGCTGAGGACGCTCATGGTCCATCGGCACGAACTCGATATCCAATGAGGCAATCGTGCGTAAAGGTCGATCGCCGGGGTTCCAATGAAGGTTTGTTAGTGGAAGATGGGCCTCCAACTCGCGATGGAACTCAGGAAAGACTCCTAAAGGGTCCGCGTACACCACGCGAGGCACTCTTTTTGCAATATCCATCTGCCTCCACTCTTTTTTATTTCCAATGCTGAAAGTACCTTGGTGAATTACTTTGTGTCTTTCCACTGGTTGTCTGGAGATTACACCGATCGTCTGGGGATTACTTAGTTTCCCGTGTTTAGACTGTTTAGGCAGCCTTGGGTCTGGGAGGGGAGGGAGGCACTCCCAACTCTTAGAAATAGACAGACCTCTCTTAACCCCCTAAATTGTGCCTACTTTGAGCCTTGCCTAACTATGCCGAATTCATCGGTTCCACCCCATTTAAGCCGGCGCGAGCCTCCTAAACCGGGGGGATTCCGCTGGTTGGATGATGTGAAAAGCCGTCTGCGGGAATCATTGTATGAAACCCGGCACGACGAGGAAGATGACCAGGAGCCGGAAAGGTCCTCATTGTCGTACACCCAAAGAGACAATGAAGACGGCGAGCGAAGTTTCCGGTTGTTAGGAGATGTATTGAATGGCTCGCTGCCGGATCAGAGCTCGCAATCATTGCATGAGTCGCCCCTGAGAACGGGGGCCAACGTCAGTTCAATTGGCCAGGGCTTTTCGTGGCCTGGATCGTGGCCCTCCAATGGTCATGTGCACAATCAGGTCTTGACGGGCCTGGATACTGCAGGTACTGTGGGTACTGCGGGTGTCAATGTTGCTAGCGCCACTGCCGTGAACTCTACTCTCGGCACCGCTGTGGACAGTATTGATCAGGACATTGAAATGGCCGATGAGGACACGGAAATGGCCGACGCAGAGGTTTTACCAGAAGCGCAAGCTGAGGCTGAAAGAGAAGCAGAAGCTGATGAGACTGTGTATCTCTCTGCAGTTGACTATACTCTGCAGAGCGAGCCCGATCGATCTTTGCAAAACGAAACCATTGTTGAAGAACAAGAGGTCGAGGAAAGCGCGGACGAGACACTTGTGGTCGAGGTAGACGAGACTGTACAGGGCATCGAACTTGCCAACAGTGCAGACGTTCCAGACGCTCAAGTCGAGGAGTTGCAGGGTGGAATTGACCAGGTGCCAACAAGCACTCCCCAGCGTGTCTCAGGTCACTATGTGTATGCAGAAGTCGAGGAGCTCACTCTGCAGACTCCCTTCCAAGTTCCCACCACTACATCGACTGAGGATTCTGCGTCTGGGCCCATTGTGGAAACTCCCGGGGCCAAGGACGCTGAGGCGTCGGTCAACTACGCCAGTGAGGTCCAGGCCGTCTATGAGGACTATGCCGAATCTGAAGCGTCTGTTTCCATAGAGTCTGTGGCTGATTCTCAAGACGAGGACTCTGGAGACGCTGATGGCCCTGATCTTGCCGAAGATGATGAAATTGATGATGAGGGCTATGCCGTTTATGATGAAGTCGATCCTGAAGATTATGACGTGGAAGATATTGACCTCGAGAGTGTTGATGATATCGAAGTTGGTATCTCCGAGACCCCTGTTGACCTGGACACTGCGGCTGCTGGCAGCCGTCGTGATGATGTCAATGGTGGTGACTTGGAGGATCTAGACGATGTGGAGGATCTCGACGATATGGAGAACCTGGAGGAGGACCTCGATGAGGATCTGGACGATATGGACGATGTTGATTCTGAAATTGATCTGGTCGATTCTGAGGTCGACCCCGAGGACGTGGATCTCGACGATCCCGAGGTTGATTCCGAGGTCGATCCTGAAGATTTTGATGAGGATGATGTCGATGCCATCGAAGTTGATGCTGAAGATATCGAAGATCTGGACGAGGAAGTGGACCTTGAGGAAGTGGACGCTGATGACGTCGAGGTGCACGCCTTTGAGACCGGCAATCCTATCGACCCCAACATAAACGAATATACTATTGCCGAGGACCACGATATTCTTGATATCCTCAGCGGACAGGAATGGGCAGCTCCGCCTGCGGGTGACGAGTATGGTCCGCATTACGGCGATCTGAGTTCTCAAGAAATTGCCGCCATTTGCAATGTGGTGGATAATCTTGATGAACCTCCTGTTATTGAGCCTCCTGTAGAGGTCCCTGTAGAGGTCCCTGTCGAGGTCCCTGTCGATGACCCTGTCGAGGACCATGTCGAGGCTCATGTTGCGGACCATGTTGCGGACCATGTGGATATTGTGGATATTGTGGACGACGCCGACGAGACCGTCACGTCTCCGCAGGCTGAATGCCACATGGACGCGGCTGATATTGAGTTCCAGCGGTTTGCAAATGTTGGTTTCGATTTTGGGCCTTCTGTGAAACAGACTGAACCTCCACAAGTCCTTGAATCTCAGGTCCCTGCAGCTCCTGCAGCTCCTGAGGCCCCTGAGGCTCCTGGGACTCCTAGGGCTCCTGGGGCTCCTGCCGAGAATCCCGAGCCTTCTGCCTCTTCTGCTGGTCCTGCTGTTCCAGAGCCTGTGATTGAGGATACAGATATGGATGCTGGCGAGGACGACGTCGAGGAGGCTCAGAGCGGCACTCTAACAGATGCCAAGGATTTTGGCACCTGGAACCTCTTCAATGTCGGCTTCACAGTCGCCCCAGGCACCCCTAGAATTCAGGCTCCGTCTCCTGTGGAGCTTTCTGTGGAAGTTGATGAGTCGGTCGATGAGGATGTCGATACGGCTGATCCACTCGAGAGCCTATCTGAGAACGCCATGTTCCTATTCTCGCGCAGCACGCTGTTTGGAGGCAAGGAACCTACTCCGGTCAACCGCCCGCCTCCATCGCCTACTCCCGAGCCGGTCCCGGATCCGGACTACGTTTCTACAGCCTTTGATTTCTTTGCAAACGCGCCTTTGTTTGGTGGGAAGGTCGAGGAGCCTCCGGTTGAGCCCGTTGAATCAGTCCAACCAGCGCCTGAGGCACCTGCTGAACCTGCCGAGCCTTATGAAGATCACCAGGAACCCGAGGTCCCCGAGTTTGAAGCTGAGTCTACTCCCAAAGCTAAGACTCCTGCACGAAAAGCAAAAGCCAAGACTCCAAAGTCTACTCCTAAGGCGGCTCCCAAGACCCTAAAGACTCCTAAGCCTACTCCAAAGGCAACAAAGGCGGCAGCCAAAGCGACGCCCAAGTCGACTGCGAAGCCTACGAAGGATACGCCTAAGGCGACTCCTAAAACGCCAAAAGCCTCTCCCAAGACCCCAAAGACTGCTTCCAAGGCTACCGCTAAAAGTGCTTCAAAGGTCACCAAGAGGACTCCAAAAAGTACTTCTCGGCGCACGTCCAGAAAGGTTGAAGAACCTGAGGAGCCAGAGGAGGAAGAGCCAGAGCAGCCCGAACAGCCTGAACCAGAACTCAAATCCGATGGCGAGGGCGAGGAGGATATCGAGCAAACCACAGCAAGTGGCCGCAAGCGGCGGTCAATGGCAACGCCGCGGTCTTCGAAAAAAACAAAAACGGAGACAGAGACTCCAAAGAGCTCGCGCGTGCTCAGAAGCCGTAACCTACGCCGCTCATCAAGCTAACTGTTTACCCTCATTCGTATAATATATTAAATGTCGCTGTGATTACTGGACTGGCCGATAAATATGCTGAATGGCATGCTCAAGCAAACCATTCAATGTACTCTGTGCCCTCGCTTTGTGCCCTCGCTCTTTCTGCGAGTTGTGAACCAAGTCACAAACGACAGTAATATGGGCACTATGCCGTAACTCTTGGTAAACTGTTTGTTGAAGGAAGTAAGCTTGTCTAGAGTAAATGAAGCGTGGCTGCGGTGCCATCGTCCCCTATTCCTGACTTTCGCTGGACTGCTGCGAACAAGGGCGCGGTAGGTCGCCACTGCCGCGCAGGTTCGATGTTGGAAAGTAGCCCTCGGTAGCTGCTTGGACTTGCTGAGGCAAACGAAACATATTGGTGTAGTTTCCATGCTTCAGTGAGAGTCTTGCCGTAGATAGGCGGCTCGTCTCGGGTGATCTAGCGACAATACTGGTCCAAGTAGGCAGGGAGGTGGGCCGAAGGTAGCTGCGATCTTGTGCATGCGCACGAAAGACCCCGGGCTGGCTAGCTCTAGTACTGCTATTATCAAGCGCATGCCGATACGGGTGCTGCCTATAGCTGTAGCCTCGTCTTCGCATGGGAACAAGGGTGTGACCCCGTGGGTAAACATGAGGCGCTTGGGCTTCTCTAGCACTGAGGTCATCACCCGCTGGTTGAGCTACTGTTGAGCTGTGGACTTGCAATTGCATTTGAACTCGTCGGCTATCCGAGACGCCAGTGCTAGAACTGCTGAAGTTGGCTTGATTCGAGTTTTGATAGCCCCATGCTGTTGGTCGGCCGGTTGTACGCCATGTATAACCAGCTTGTGAGGTATAGGAGGGTGAGCTACACCAGTTCGGCGCGGACTGATACTCTGGGCTGGTGCCAGGCGACTCGTAACCGTTATCTTTGTCCGTCGAGAGCTCATCTTCACAAGACCCACCCTCGCAGCTGTGAGAATGGTCAGTGTCTATGCCATCTTCGTCTGAGTCGGTAATGGTGCTAGCTCCAGAGCTATTCTCAACACTAGAGGCTTTAGAATAGAAATCTTTCTCCGCAAAAGCTTCATCAGAAGCTACTAGCCTACCATTCTTCATTTCAAGAACAGAAGTATGCCTAAGATGATCTGCTGGGGTCATGGCTAGCCGATCTAGATGCGAAGAGCCAAGGTTTTCGATACTGGCAGGCTCGTCTCTAACAGTTTTAGGGGCCATAGCCTGGCCAATGATTTTCCCTTGTGAATTAAGAGTAAACCGGATATCGATGTATCCTTTTTGTTTGAGGTCTTTCAGCGTGATGGGAACCTCGAACTGATTGTCTGAGCCCTGGTAAGAGGGCTCCGCATCACAAGTTGAGTTCGCATCCCTTTGCTCTTCATTTTTGAGGGACTTTGCCGGGCTTTTGATAGAGCTTGTTCTCTCTTCTGCGGGATCTTCGGGTAGAGACCGTCGAGGAAAGCGGTCAATAACTGCAGATACCAAGAACTTGGGGTCTAGAATCATCAAAGTGGCGATGTAGCGATGAACTCACAAAGCACGGGGCTGTTCTGACAACTGGTTTGCCACTGTCGTATTTAAATTGAGGGTGAAAACTCTATCCCTTCAGCATACCGTCGCGGGAAAGTATAGCCGGAAACAAAAGGATACAAATAGGAGGTGTATTTTAGCAATCCAAACCACAATAGGTAACAGCTATGCCTCTATAAGTCTCAGATTTTAGTCGACTTATTGTCCATTTCAGACAACCACCCGCCCATGGATAGCAAGTTTGGTTCTCCATAATTCATATGTTGTCCCTAACCCACTATGCGGTCGGTCCCCGCGCCATATGGACATTGTACGGCAGTGTTGTAAAGGCAATAGCGTAATCTCACTTGAATAGTTATAAAAATGATTATTTATCGTTGATATATCGTTATTTTCGGCTCTTTTGGGCCTCCATGCCTTTCGAAAGATAAGCTTTAGTCTGAGCCGTGAGCAGACACAAGAGGTGCAGGAACCATGCAAGAGGCCGTGCAGGAGTTGGCGGAAGAGCCGATTGTGCGTGCGGGAATTTCTGGCGGGCGCGAAAGGCGCTATAAAGTATATATAACCGGTTTCTTTTATGATATTGACGATGCTATTCTATACATGCATACTATGTTACGCCGTCAGTCGACCAGATATTCAAAAGTGGGAGGTCAACCGCAGTAGGTATTCATAACAAGAGAAGAGAACCACTCCATTTAAACTGGTGCGCAAAATAGAGAATCCTAATCCCCTGTACATCTTCAGGTTCCATCGGAACGGCGGCCGGTGCACCACAGTGTCTCTGAACTCCATCGAGTTGGCCAGAGAGTGGTTGTACAAGTCCTTTTGATAAGTAGACTTCATAGTGTCTATAGGGTACACTGCAATCCACGACATGACTCCACACATGCCTCCAGCCACACTTACAGCAATGGGATGAGGAGCGCCCTTGTTGTCTGAGGGCACCAGCTGCGACATAAACACCTTGGCACGCTCATAAACGGCAAAATAAACAGCAGAGCCAATTGAATCACGTGCAATCTGATACTCAAAGCCGCCATAGAGGCGCCGGAAGCCGCCTCGCTTCATAATATCCTTAACGGCTTGCCAAGTGCCTGCTCGTTTGGGCTCCGGCAAGCCCCTGTCTTTGTAAACCATAGCCTCGACCTGCGAGGCTACTTTAGTGAATTCGAAAGGACATGTGAATGCTGTGGTAGCCGCGCCTGCTGTGAATCCTGACAAAAGAGCCACTCCAGTCGACCGTTCGTCGGTGGTGCCCAACAGCCGGGCAAACGTAGGCAGCATGCCTGTATACATACTCATTGCAAAGGCCCTTGAGGCCGAGGCACTGATGAGCGACGACGTGATGCCTCGGTAGAATGCCTTGATTCCTCCTTCACCGTAGACGGCCTGTATGCATTTCCCAAACGTGGGGTAGTGGTAAGTTTGCAGTCTCGTTTTGATAGTGTCTAGCGGATACGTGACACCAATAGCGCAACATGCTGCAGTATATGAACAGAAGATAACTCTTGACGGCTTCGGAATCGGCTGCGGAACCGACTCTTGCATGTGGAGCTGAAGCGGCCGAGGACCGGACATCGATGAGTCAAGTGAAAAGTCACGATTGCGTACTAAAATGCCCAAACAAACTCCAAGAGCCTGCTGTGGGTTCCAAAAAGACCAACAACCCCCTTTAATATTGCTGCATGGCATCACTATGGATTTCTTTTTATGTTGTCAAGACCTTCTCGGGCCAGTTCCAAGATCGGCATGCACGCCGATAGGCTGGATTAGTGAGACGCATGTGGTCGAGAGTTGGTAGGTCGATGCCGACAAGATGCGATAACGGGCGGTGGTGAACAGTCCATCGAGAAAAATATCGATACCTAGTACAGAATTTTTTAATATATAGAACATTGAGAGGATTGTGGTTGGTGTTTTCGGTTAACCACAATCAGTCTCGAAAGTGACTCCAAATCGAGTCTTGCTGCAGTTGCCGGAACTGCAAGACCCGGCCGCAGCGTGATATACAGTAGACTCAAAACAAAGGCTCTTGAGAGACTTAAGGAATATACTTTTTGGTCTGCTCGATCACCTTGCGGTCGTAAAGCGGCATATCGTGTTTAAAGTGTTGGAAAGCGCCGTGTTGGGCCGGCGAGTCGGGATTGGGCTCATCCAACAGCGCCTGGATACCCAAAACAACCTGCTTTACAGTAAGGCCCGGGCGCCAATCCTCGCCTTCATTCACCAACGAGAGACACACAGTCCCTGAAGGGTAGATATTAGGGTGATAGAACCCGGCGGGGAACTGGCACTTTGGGGGTTTTGCAGGATACTCGGGAGGGAAGCGCATTGTGAGAGGGAAGACGCCGCCCTCCCATTTAGTCTTTTTCTTACCGGGAATACCGACTTTCCATTCCATTAGATCCAGACCGCCATCTTCCTTCTTGACTGGTTTAGCGTAGAACCCAAAGGGGTGGTCCTTGCGCCACTGTTTGCGCTCCTCTTGTAGTCGACTGAGACAAAGACTCATATTATTATGTTTTTAGGGAACGTCTCTTGTAGGAAAACGAGTAAGAAACTTAAAAGGAGGGGCGGGATATATCGCGGTTTCTAAAAGAGCTCCGTTCGCTTACTACTCTGCACGGGCCGCTTAGTTCCATCCCTCTCTGTTCCATGCTCGGATTAATTACTACTATCTACGGTCTGGGCAAGGGCAACTGGGGGGGCATGCTGACAGGGGGGCCTTACATTTACACACCCCCGCATTCGTAGGATTGGTAACATACTAACATGGCTGAGTGGGATGATCTGGATGATGTACTCGATGAGTTCGAGGAACAGGATCGTATTCTAGGTTCCAAATCGGCTGATCAGTCTCAGGAAGTATCTGCTTCAGCCGCTTCTGCTGCTGCTGCTGCTACTACTCCTACTGCTTCTTCTGCAACTGGTGCTGCAAAGGAAGTGTCAACGCCCAAGACCGAGGCGAGTGAAACCAAGCCTGCAGCAGCCGCCCCAACCGCTAAAGATTTAGAAGATAAGAGTGTTGGCGAGCTTGATGAGCAGTTTGCAAATCAACTTAAACTCGGAATGGACGAGCTCACTAACGAACTCGCAGGTGATCCCGAGGCTCAGAAGGCGTTTGAGCAGCTCATGGCGGGACTTTCCAACGAACGGCCCGGCAAAGCACCATTGGCTCAGTCGGAGGCCCCAAAGTCTTTCCAGGACACAATTTCTCAGACCATGAACCGGCTGAACGAGAACCAACAGCAAGAGACCAACGAGGACGAGTTCTTGGAAAAGATGCTCAAGGAGCTCCAATCTGCTGCTGGAGTTGATGGCGGCGCTGGAGGTGGCATGGACGGACTTCTTGCTGGGCTGATGGAGGAGCTTTCGAGCAAGGACATTCTCTATGAGCCATTGAAGGAAATGCACGACAAGTATCCCGGTTGGCTGGAACAGCACGGCCCGTCGCTTGAGAAAGACGAGCTGGAGCGCTACAAGAGTCAGCAGGCAATTATCGACGCCATTATTGCCAAGTTCGAGGACCCAGACTATAGCGATGACAACAAGGCGGCCCGCAAGTTCATTTCAGCAAAGATGGAGGAGATGCAGAACTCTGGCGCGCCTCCATCCGAGCTTGTAGGCGATCTTGCCGACGGCGCACTGCCTGGTGGAATTCCCGGCATTCCCGGTGTCCCTGGCGGCGACGCAGATGCCTGCGGCGTCCAATAATGCATGAACCAAAGCCAGCCACTCTAGTGTACATATGAATAGTCCACACCATCCGTGCAAATTAATATATACCTAGTGCTACGTCTATGCGGAAGCGCTAATTTTGTTAGAAACCCAGGCCTCGAGACCACCAGAGACAATGATCTCCTGCATGCTCTCGCCAAGCTCGCCAACCTTCTGCTTGAGAATCTGCTGGCCCTGCTCGTCGGTAACGGTCACAGTAGCGGACTTGACGTCCCACTTGGCCCGCAGACCGGTGCGCACAGTGGGCTCCGACGAGCCGGCAAAGCGCTCGCGCAGCAGCGAAATCAGCGCGGGGATCTCGAGAGTGAGCAGAGCATTGTTGATACTGTTACGGCTGAAAATGTTGCCAAACGAGCCGGCAATGACCAAGGGAATACCCTTGGCCAGAATGCAAGTGGCAGCCTGCTCACGCGACGAGCCCGTACCGAAGTTGAAGCCCGACACGATAATGTCACCGGCATGAGCCTTCTTGCCAAAGTCAGTGTCGTAGTTCTCCATGCACACCTCGGCCATCTTGTCCTTGGGCACGTCATCCTGGTAAGTGTACTTACCGGGGTAGATGGCATCGGTATTGATGTTATCGGCATCGCAAAGAACAAGCTCACCCTCGATAGACTCGGGGAATCCGTCCAAAATGGCCACAGCCTCAGCACCAGCATTGGTGGTCTGCTCGGAAACAGCAGCATCGGCAGCCTCGGGCTCGTTGAGGCGGATCTCCTTAACAATATCCTGAGCCTGAGGTGCGGGCTTGCCCTCAACCTCGACCGGGAACGCCATGCGGCCCATCACCGCGGACGCGGCAACGACCTCGGGCGAGGCCAGGTACGCAAGAGCGTCACGAGAACCCATGCGGCCCTTAAAGTTACGGTTAGTGGCGGAAATGCCCACCTCACCAGGCTCGAGCAGACCAGTTCCAAGACCAATGCAAGGACCGCAGCCAGCAGGAAGGGGCTTGGCGCCGGCCTCCAGAATGGTCTTCCAGGCACCAGACTTCTCGGCATCAGCCTGCACGTCCGACGAGGCGGCGGCAACGTAGAACTCAACGCCGTCGGCAATCTTACGGCCCTCAAGAACCTTGGCAGCAGCCTCGATATCAGAAAGACGCGAGTTGGTGCACGAAACAAGATATGCCTTGTTGATCTT
This sequence comes from Wickerhamiella spandovensis, assembly GCA_022577695.1. Taxonomy (NCBI): domain Eukaryota; kingdom Fungi; phylum Ascomycota; class Dipodascomycetes; order Dipodascales; family Trichomonascaceae; genus Wickerhamiella; species Wickerhamiella spandovensis. Next base: position 261,939 of record JAKIRT010000004.1, on the reverse strand, counting down.
GATCTTCTCGGCAGCCAGCACGCTCAAAGGCTTGGAGATCTTGACCGAGTTGGGGCCAGACACGCAAGGAGACAGCGACTCGAGATCAAGAACAAGATCCTTGGCATAAAAGGCATCAGTATCGGGCTTGATCTGGTTGGTACTAAGGGCAGCCACGGTCTCGGCATTCACGCGAGGATGAGGCTGGGGCAGCACATCCAGACGCTTCTTGTACCAGTCAATCAAAACATCGTCAACAGCAAACAAACCGGTCAGGGCACCCCACTCGGTGGTCATGTTGGCAATAGTCAAACGCTCATCCACCGACAAGGCAGCGGCACCCTCGCCAGTGAACTCAATGGCATGGTTAAGGACTTCATCGTTGTTGAAGACACCACAAAGGGCAACAATAACATCCTTACCAGTGACGCCGGCAGGAAGCTTTCCGCGAAGCTCCACCCGAGCCACGGGAGGAATCTGCCACCAAGTCATGCCGGTAGCCCAGATTGAAGCAGCATCGGTACGCACGACGGGAGTACCGAGACAACCGACACCACCGTAGGTGTTCGAGTGGGAATCTGATGCAACAGTAAGATTGTAAGGGAACGCATAGCCCTCCTCGACCATGATCTGATGGCCGATACCTCGTCCGGCTGGGTAGAAGTCGGTGCCCTGTTCCTTGGCGAAGTTTTCGATATTGCGGTACTTTTCCAGGTTCTTCTCCGAGCGGTTCTGGACATCGTGATCTAGAGTCATGACGACCTGGCGGTCATTGGCGACCTTCTTGGCACCAAGACCCATAAACTTCAGGGCTACGGGCCATGAGTTATCGTGGGACATGCAGTGCGAAGGCTTGATGGAGACGTAGTCACCGGACTGGACCTTCTTACCCTGGGGAAGACCGACAGCGAACCGCTGGACGATCTTCTCGGTGAGGTTCTGGCCCATCCGAGCGGCAGAAGAGTGCATTAATCTCCGGCCGGCCATGATGTAAGTGAAAATCCTAGATTTGAGATTGGTCAGAGTGAGAGTCATTCCCGCATGATCATGATTGTGGTTATGTAATTTTTCACTTTTTCTGACTATGTTGCTTAGCAATTTTTCACTTTTTCTGACTACCCGCGGGCCGCGTGGCTTATCGGTGCAGCTGCCCGCATAGTGGGGGTGGAACCCGGGTTATCAACATTTTTGGTTTTTTAAATCCCCAAACTAACCCTAATGAGACATTGAGAGTATACTTCCTTAGTAGTAGTAGTAGTAGTAGTAGTAGTAGTAGACTACGTGCAAGAGGTCTTAACCTGCTTGGGCCGGGCTATGGGCAAAGTAGAGCGAAGGCATCGAGGCTAATACTGAATAGAAAACGAGAGACCTATTTCTTCTATCTTACAATCCCTGCTTATCCTTCTCAATGGACGACCGCAAGTTCGAAGCATCGGCAGCAAACTTGTCCTTGGTGGCCTGGTCAATCTTGACGTTGCCAACCAGAGTGGGGACGCTGTCGTACTGCGACAGGACCTCCGGGGGAACGTGAGCAGTGGACGTAGTGGTAGTGGTCTTGGTTTCCACGGGGATGCTGCCGTGGGCGGCAGAGGCACCAGTAGGAGCAGCGGTGTGGGCACCGGTGGAAGTACCAGTGGAGACACCGGTAGAGGCGCCGGTCGAAGCACCCGAGAACTCACGGGTGTTGGCAGCAGAGCCGGGGACCTCCTTGAGGGGAGCGACGCCAGCACCGTTGTGCGAGGGGAAGCCACCGCGCTTGCCCAACAGACGCTTGGCAGCCTCGATCTGAGGACCAGCCTTGTCGTAAACAGCCTTGTTAACGTCGGCAATGTGTGCGTGGACGTGGCCCTGCGCCTGGCGGACGGCGTCGTCGATCTGGCGCTTGAACTGCAGGTACAGAGGAGGAAGCGAGAAGGTCAGCACAATCACGGCCAGAAGCAGCCACTTGAGAGGGAACAGGCCCAGCAGGACGTACGACACCCAGAAGAAGCCGGCCAGCTTGATGCCGACGCAAGGCGAGCGGGCATCGAGAACGTGCTGCACGCCAAAGACGGCCTTGCGGAAGGCAGACGCAACCGCAGCCGAAATATCATGGATCACCTGGTCAGAGATGGGCAGGTGACGGGAAGGAGCATAGTTGCTCACCAGACCGCCGCGGGGACCATTGACCTTGCGGGTCAAGAACTCAACCACAGACAGAACGCCAACAGTCCAGTATGCGGCCCGCAGGAACAGACGCAAGGTGAATGTGGACGACAGAACCAGCCAGGCGCCCAGAGCCTCTGCGTACAGAATACCAGTCTCCTGGGGGTTCTTCCAGGTCAAAATAGCGGGGACGGTGAAGCCCTTGAAAGTGCCAGATGCGGGGGCAGCTCCAGTGTGGGTAGTAGAAGCGCCCGAAGCGCCAGGGGCGGCGCCGGTAGGGGGAACAGTGCTACTCGACATGATACAGAGTTGGTTGTAAAAAGGAGAGAAGGCGATTAGCAATGGCCACTATGGGTGGCTCTCTTCCCCGTCCTTGCCCTGTCGCATGACGTCACGTCGCCGCAAGCCTAAAAAAACGGTCCTAGACTTTATACGGGCGTGTTTAGCTTTAGATGCAACTCTTGACTGGAAAATAACGTCTATTTACCGTATACGCTTTCAAATTTACGTCCTTATTCCTACGTTTCACGCGATATTATTGCTTAGCCAGGGCTCTTGACAGCTCACTGCAGCAAACAGAGATTCCTGCAGGCGCTTGCCAATAACCTTTGCTTGCGCATCCGATAGAAGATCCAACAAAATGAGCTTACAATCGCTGCATCTGGCCTCCAAACCAACTCAATCGCGCCTTCAATTCCCCGCCCATCTGTGCGTGATGGTCAAATATTAGGCCCTTACTTTGGCGCAAACCACTTCTTGCTTGCCGAAACCCGTGCCCTCGCAAGCTCTGCGGATCCCCTGACCCACTCATGGGGCCCCACTTGCCGAGCCGCCGCCCGCCAAAAAAAACCCCAGGTTCGGTACGTAAATATACCCTTTCGCATATTATTCAACGCCCGCAGGTATATACTTGGCCATCCAAGGGGTGGAGTCAAGCTTGATAAGGGTCTCAGTACCATGATCTGAACTCTTATTTCGACCTTATTTATAGAAAACCTTAAAAGAATCGCCAATCCATTGGAGGCCCTTCTTAATTCCTTAATTTTTGCTTATACCCATGTCTAGATAACTAGTCTCGCATGATCATGTCTAAATATCCTGTGGCTAAACATGCCGTTCTCGCCGAGACATGGGAAATTTCATCATTTACAAACATCGCGGTAGGGGTTTGGGCATGTGACGCGGGCTCACGCGACCTGGTGATTCCGTCCCACGCACTACCTCAGCACCATCTAGCTATAATTCTTAAAACACTAACTACTAAAAAATTACTCCTAACGCGACTGGAACATACGGCAAAACCCAGATCTGCTCTTGGGAATCGCAACCTCTTGCTGCTTGGCCAGCGCACTGTCGCTCACGTTCCTAAAGTTGATGGCCCGGCCAATCTGTTCGTCAATCTCTTGCTCATGCTGCTGCCACTTGGTATGGAGACGATGAACTGCCTGTCGGTTGGTGTTGAGATCACTCTGGTGCCGGTTGAGACGTGTAATGATCCTCTCAAGATCCCGCTGGTCCTGCGACAGCTTCTCCTGAATCTCATACCGCTCCTGCATCAGCTTCGACGCAATCTCATGGTCCTCCATACCAGAAAAGTCACACTGAGGCACCTGCAATGACTCGTTGAAACTAAAGACATCGTCAGAGGTCCGGGGAATGTCTCCCCGCTCTGAGCGAACATGCCCAGACTTGCTATCATGAGACTGCGCAGACCCACCGTTCTTGTCCGACTTATCGGATCGGTCAGTGCCAGTGAGAGCACCCACTCCAACGAAGCTGCCTCTCATGTGGCGCAGGGGCGACAGAGGAGGAACACTGGCAACTTGAGCCCGTTCAGGCAGTTTGGTCAAGAAGATCCGCAGCTCGTCACCAATCTCCATCAGCGAATCTTGCACGTGATTCTTGTGGATCGCATACTCCACAGACAGAGGATCGTCAAGGGGATACTGTGCGTACTCTTGTTCGCTTGTCTCAAGATCGCTCACCACCGTCGACAGTTTGTCCAAAGCCGTCGTCAACTCGGAGTGATCACCATCGATCTTGGAGTAGTATACTTCCCATTCCTGTCTCTGCGCCTGCAAGTAGTCAAAATCAGGCATCATGGTAAGTCTCTAATGAGGGAAACTCCCATTTATAACTTTCTTCACCGAAAGGGGGTCCACATGCAGTACATGCATGTGGCACGGACCTGGTTTGCATATCACATATTCGCATACGTTTTTTGGTAATTCAAAATCGAGGGCGCTCTGATTCCCATGAAATTAATATTATTTAATGCTAATAATAAACGACAACGGTGGTGTTCGGTGATAATAACCAAATGCGGACCCGCTCAGACCCATGCCCTTGTTCACGGCTCACATTTCCCCTCAAGACCCACTTAAAAACAATAAACTATCAACCCATTTTATGTTCTCAATCACTTGTTTATGCTTCCTTGATTATCTTTCCTATTTTCATTTGATCGATAGGGCACTAGAAGAATGAGGTGTATTTACCTCCACGCCGACAACGTTATGTTACGTAGCTAAACTTGGATGCATATCATAATGCACCCAACTCACATAATTGTCATAATTCTTGTAGGACTAGATACAAAAGTTTGCAAAGTTATACATACTTACAATAATAAATATTACTCTTTTTAACTGATTTAGGTGTTGCAGTATAGGAGAAATAGCGTCCCATCACTTGGCAAGGTCCTGCGTCGTCGCTTACCGATCGGCACAATGCTGCCCAATTTAGCGAGCCGTTGCCTCGCTTCCACATCGAGAACCCGATTTCCATAAACGCGTGTTACAAATATGACGTGTTGATTGATATCGATGGCACTTTCATGCACTCATGCTACCGGAATGGGTAGAAAATATGCAGGTACCTGTAGTGCATGCAGGTGGGTTGGGTGTATATATATCTTCACAGCCTGTTCAACTACCTGATAGTTCCAATAACCCATGGCCAACTACGGTGTACAGGGGTTTCTCAATGAAGGACGATCCCGTCCTTTAGATGAATACATGGAGTATATGCAAGCTACGCCGGAATCGTTTGACCTGAACAGTCTAGCCTTGGATACCTGCTACTATGCAGCAGAGGCAAGCTACGGGGGATATTTGAATACTCTATCTTCCTTTCTACCGTCCTTTGCAGTTCACAGTAGCGACCCTACTAGTGCCTCGGATGCTGCATATGGGGGAGGATTCGGCGGCATTCCTACGCAGGATACACCAACAATTGAAATTGGACAGGCTGATTCTCTTAACATTGAAGCTGATTTGCTTGACTTGCTCAACTCTCAAATCTATTCTGATGGATCGAACCTCACACCTGACCCCAATGTTGACTCTGAGGCTATTTACAAGATGTTGTCGCTTTCTGGAGAAGTGACGGATAAGAGTGCAAGTTACGGGGACGAAGGCGCGCGCCTACCAGACCAATCGTCAAACAAGCCTCTTATGATGTCAGACTCTGACATGGGAATGTCTTCCATTGATCCAGCTCTAGGAGAGCACCAGAATAAGCTTTACAACTCGTTGACCTTCCAGATCAAGACCGAGCCTGGCTTTCTTCAGGTTCCTCTAGACACAGGTTACAATGGATCAGCCTCGCTTAAGCAAATGAACCAGGACATGGCTCTCCAGTTGCAGGCAGAGGAGTCGCACGCTCAGATTGCCACCGCTCAACCTTCCAACCGGTTTGCGATCCTTGTGGCTACCGACAATGTAGCTCAGCAACTGCAACAGTCTCTCATGGTGCCCAAAGTAGGCGACGAGTTCAGCATGATGGAGTGTCGCTATTTGGATGGAGGAAGCCAGAAGATGCAACGGGTGTATCGTCCTCCTACTGCTCGTCGCAACCTATCCACTTCAAGTTCGCGGGCTTCGGAGCGAGCTGGAGGAGTTATCTGGCCAACCATCCAGACAGACAAGCAGTTGCTCCAAGCTTGTATTGCCCAGGTGTGCCTTGCTGTTTCACCTCAGAATGGCTCAGAGCACCGCAGCCCAATCGATACAGCCGTGTATATGGGTAACCTGTCTACAAAGCGCAGTGGTATCCCGAGCCAGCTCGCGCCTCCATCAACAACAGTGCGACCTGAGCTAACACTGTACTTGGACCGATGGACATCAAGTCGTCCTCGATCTGATCTGGCCTTCCGGTTGACCGATGATTCTGGAGAATCATTTAACCTTGAGGAGCTTCAGGTTGCGGTTGCGATTCTGACGTCCCGACCTCCTCGGCGTATCAACTATTATCCTGCGCCCCAGTTGACTTCGGAAGAACAGAGCAAGGGAAACCTAGAGGGATCTCTTCTAGTTACTTGGGACCAGCATCCTCATGGCATGCGTGCTTGTTCTGACGAGATGAGACGAAGCTACAATTGCTTGCCTGGCCCCAAAGCAGAGGTTGAGGATACTCAAGCCGAGGGCGTTGATCCCAGCCCCGCAAGTACAGGTATCATTTACAAGCCACGTTTCGTCCAGGGAAAAGGAGGATCGAAGATGGGATGGTGCGACAACTGCCCCGAGGGTGGCTTCTTCCGCATGAAGAACAGTGGCTACCTCTACCACAAGAACCACGAGCATGGAATCTTCGCCAACGGTCATGTCTTTGAGGACCCCTTGTGCATCCGCCGCAAAATTGAGCGGGACACGAAATGGGAAGGCCTATGTGGAATTTGCTATCGCTGGATGGATATTGATAACAACGAGCCCGAGAAGTGGGGCACCTGGTTCCGTCATTACAACAACTGCACCAAAGAGTACGACGAGCTTAAGAAGGCGATTCTTCGTACCGGTGCTCCGGTGCAGTTTGTTGAAATCGAGTACCAGCCCTACATGACCGATTAACACTCTCGCTTCTCCTACCTTTATTATTATAGCATTATATTCTATCTTTATTAGTACATTCATCTTTATTAGCACAGTCTCTTTCTAACAAAAGGTGAGAAGAAACCTCAGTTCTGTGAGCTCTACTTGATTGTTTGCGAGGCAGTTGTTTGGTCGACGCGGATCATTACAGCTCTGCGCACGGCTCTCAACCCTTGCCTCGGACATGCCTTGATGCTGCAGCTTAGTAGCGCTTCGCTGCATCAGATCACGCCTCGTCGTATCTTATGCGAGTGGTGGACTTGAACGAGCAGGAGCTCAAACAGGGCACTCCATTCGAGGCCTCGTGGCACCAGGATTATGCGGATACGGCCGTGGTGTTTGTAGGAGGCTTGCACCCTCAAATGACGGAAGGGGACTTGCTTGTTTTATTTTCTCAGTATGGCTGTCCTGTTTATGTAAAGCTGGTGCGCGACAGCATAACTGGCAGGTCGCGGTGCTTTGGCTACGTTAAATACGAGGACCAGCGTTCAACGGTCTTGGCTGTGGACAATTTCAATGGAATTACTATTCTGGACCACGTTTTGAGAGTGGATCATGCGAGAAATATTGATCAAGAGCCTCTGTCACTACAAACATTATACGACGATAGTCAGTTGCAGAACAGCTGAATATAATGACATTGCTATGAAATATCTAATGAAACCTAAAGATCAAGGCATGAAAAAACGTTAAATGGTTTGTTATTTCCTCCAAGCGATACTTTGAACGCTATTTTTCGAATACGGAAGTACCTTCTTCCGTGGGGCCGATAAACCGGAGATAGGGTAGGGTTGGATGAGCACCCGCCTGTTAAGTCCGAATGGAATAATAGTAGTAAAGGGTAGGTATGAAAGGGGACAAGTAGACTGTAAATAAGCCTATTCTAAACAGGTAATCGATTGGATCGCATATTATTGAGGAATTCTAGCTGGGTGGCGTGCAGATTCGAGTTGGGTTTTAGGAGCCCTGGTCTCCGCAGCATCGAGAGCGCGTTGACCTTACCCTGGATGCATCTTTCTTGGCTGCTGGGATGACTGCATGGGGCGCGAGGTGCAGGGCCGCCGCCACAACGGCATCGCCCAAACCCTAAACAACCCATTTATATATCCTAAGCCGTAAATAATCTTATCTACGTGAGGAGTTGGGTTTGAAATCTCTGATATTTCCACCGGTTATTATCTTTACGCTCCGTCTTAAGTCTTTTTTGTATAAAAAGAACTAAATATGTCCGAAGAGTACACGCCAACCCACCCGAGCGACTCTTCAGGCACTCTTGGGGACGACACTGAAAAACGACCACTAGGCGCAGCCGCAGCTGCCAGTGGAGCTGCTGGAGCAGTTGGCACTGCCGGAGCAGTTGGAGCTGCAGGTACTGTTGGGGCTGCCACCAGTGCTGCCGAGGTTCCCCGCAAGAAGGGCTTTTCGCTATTTAAGAAGAAGCCAAAGGAAAAGACCGCCGAGGACATCGCGGCTGAAGAGGAGGCTGCTGCCAAGGAGGCGCGGTTTGAGGCTCTGCCCGAGCATGAGAAGGCAATTCTCAAAGAACAGCTTGAAATCAAGACCCCCAAAGCGACTCTCTTGACCTTTTACCGCTTTGCTACTCCCTGGGATGCGTTTCTCATCTGCGTGGGCTTCTTTTTCTCCATTGTGCATGGTGTAGCTTTGCCGATGTTTACCTTGGTTGTTGGTGCCATTACCAACAATTTCAATTCCTTTTTCGCTTCCGACGCGCTTTCGGGCAACGATTTCCAGAAAATGGTCGACCACAACTCATTGTATTTCGTGTACATTGGTATTGGCATTATCGGTGCTGCCTCGTTTGAGTCCTATTTCATGGTCGAGCGCGGTGAGGTGCTGACGTCGCGGTACCGGAAAAACTACTTGAAGGCCGTCATTCGCCAGAATATCGCCTATTTCGACGACCTCGGATCGGGTGCCATCACCACGCGCATCACCAACGATACCACAGCCATCCAGGAGGCCATTTCCGAGAAAATGGGCAACATTGTGCAGGGAGTGGCCACGTTTATTACTGCCATTGTTATTGCATTTGCTACCCAATGGAAACTGTCGTGCATTCTTCTCTCTGCCGTGTTTTATATCTTCTTTGTGATGTCGTTCTTTGCCGGCATGATGGTCAAATACGTCATGGCTTCCATGAAAATCTATTCCAAGGGCTCTTCGGTTGCCGAAGAGGCTTTGCAGGCCGTTCGCAACACGATTGCCTTTGGTGCTCAAGACCGCATGGCTGAAAAGTACGGCAAGGCTCTGGCCAATACAAACACCTGGGAACACAAGGGCAACCTGTGGCTTTCTGGCATGCTTGCTTTCATTTGGGGTGGCATGTTCTGGATCTACGCGTTGTCGTACTGGGAAGGTAGCCGTTTGATTGCCAGCGGCGAGGCCCAGATCGGTAAGGTCATTACCGTGTTGGTTGCCATTTTGATCGGTTCTTTCCAGCTCGGCAATGTTGCCCCCAACTTCCAGTTCATTGCCAAGGGTCTGGCTGCCGCCCGCTCTCTTAACGAGGCCATTGACCGTGTGCCTGTTATCGACTCGCTCAGCGACGAGGGTTTGCGCCCCGAAAAGATCGAGGGCCACATCAATCTCAAGGACGTTCGGTTCCGGTACCCTTCGCGGCCCGATGTGCTTGTGCTGCCCGACTTTTCTCTGGATGTCCCCGCCGGCAAGACCGTCGCGCTGGTGGGTATGTCTGGTTCCGGTAAGTCCACGATTGTCGGCTTGCTGGAGCGCTTCTACCAGCCGCTTGCTGGATCCATCACTTTGGATGGCACTGAGATCGACAAGCTGAATCTTCAGTGGCTACGCCAGCAGATTGGTTATGTCCAGCAGGAACCAACTCTTTTTGCCGAGACCATTTTCGAAAACATTGCCTTTGGCCTCATTGGCACTGAGCACGAGCACGCCAGCCCCGAGGTGCAGCGCGAAAAGGTCATTGAGGCCTGCAAGCAAGCCAACGCCTGGGATTTCATTCAGACCATGACCGACGGACTGGACACCAATGTGGGTGACCGTGGTTTCCTGATGTCTGGTGGCCAGAAGCAGCGGATTGCCATTGCGCGTGCGATTGTTTCCGACCCCAAGATTCTGCTGCTGGACGAGGCCACATCGGCTCTGGACACAAAGAGTGAGGGCATTGTACAGGAAGCCCTCGACCGTGCCGCCAAGGACCGCACCACGATTGTGATTGCCCATCGCTTGTCGACCATCAAGGATGCCGACAAGATTGTTGTTATGGACAAGGGTCGCATCATCGAGCAAGGCACCCACCACGAGCTGCTGCAGATGGAGGGCACTTATTCTCGCCTTGTGGACGCGCAGCAGGTGACGCAGCGGTCCAAGGAGTCTACACCGGGCGAGCACGAGGTGCAAGCCTACTATGGCGACGAAAAGGATGCCAAGCGGGATCCTCAGAACGGTCTGATTGTCCAGGAAGACGACATGCCGCAGCTGGGTGAGACCCTCACGCGCGTGGATACCGCCTTCAAGACGATTCCTGGTGTTGACAAGACCGAAAAGGTCACAATGTGGCACTCTGCCAAGGTCATGTGGGCGCTCAACAAGAACGAGCACAAGCAGCTGTTTTTGGGTATCTTCTGCTCGATCATGGTTGGCTATGCCTACATCGCCATGGCCATGCTTTCTGCCAAAGTCATTTCTGCTATCATTGTTCCTCCCGAGTTCTACCCGCACATGCGCCATGAAGTCAACAAGTACACTGGCTTTTTGTTCATGGTTGGCTGCATCTCGTTTGTGTCTGCGTTTGTTATGACTTATATGAATACCTATGCCTCGGAGAAATTGGTGCGCAACATCCGTCTGTCGCTGTTTAAGCAGTTTATGCGCATGGATGTGGCCTTTTTCGACCACGACAACAACTCTCCCGGATCGCTTACTTCCACTCTTGCCAAGGACGGCAAAGCCATCGAGGGTATTTCTGGCTCCACGTTGGGCCAGATCTGCCAGAGTCTGGCCACTCTGTTTGGAGGTGTTATTACTGCTATTCCCTTCAACTGGCGTATCGCTTTAGTGGCCACCGCCTGTGTGCCTGTGCAGGTTGCTTGCGGCTTTTTGCGCGTGTATATTCTCAACCGGCTGCAGGAGCGTGCTCGCAAGGTCTATGAGAAATCCGGCTCGCTGGCCTCGCAGTACGCGACCGCCGTGCGCACCGTGCAGTCTCTGACTCGTGAGCGCAATGTGTGCGACCTGTACGCTGAGGCAGTAGATGGCCAGGTGCGCAGCTCGCGGCCCAGCATTGCCCGTTCGGCCATTGTTTACGGCCTGTCGCAGGGCCTGACGCCCTGGGTCATTGCACTGGTGTTTTGGTACGGCTCTACGCAGATGCGCGAGGGCCGCGCGACGGTGTTTGGATACTACGTTGTGTTCATGGCCGTTGTTCTCGGTGCCCAGTCGGCTGGTCAGATGTTCAGTTACGCGCCAGACATGGGCAAGGCCCGTCAGGCTGCCGCCAACATTGTGCGCGTGCTCGAGGCCCAGCCCAAGATTGATGTCTGGAGCGACAAGGGCCTTGTTCTGGACCCCGAGACCGTGCGCGGTGATATCGAGTTCAAGGACGTGCATTTCCGCTACCCGACTCGCCCTCAGGTGCCCGTTCTGCGCGGCCTCAACCTCAAGGTCCAGCATGGCCAGTACATTGCCCTTGTTGGTCCCTCGGGTTGCGGCAAGTCCACGACCATTGGTCTCGTGGAGCGCTTCTACGATGTGCTCAAGGGTGCCGTTACTTTTGACGGCCACAACATCGAGGACCTGAATCTGGCCGCCTACCGCGAAAACATCGCGATGGTCCAGCAGGAGCCCATGTTGTACTCGGGCACCATCCGCGAGAACATCGTCATGGGCTACCCTGGTCCCCCCGAGGATGTGACTGAGAAGATGCTGTACGATGTTGCCACCAAGGCCAACATCCACGACTTCATCATGTCGCTGCCCGATGGCTACGACACGTCCACCGGCTCTCGCGGCTCCATGTTGTCTGGCGGTCAGAAACAGCGCATTGCCATTGCGCGTGCGCTGATCCGCAACCCCAAGGTGTTGCTGCTGGACGAGGCCACTTCTGCGCTTGATTCGGACTCTGAAAAGGTCGTCCAGCAGGCCCTGGATGTGGCCGCCAAGGGCCGCACCACCATCGCTGTTGCTCATCGCCTGTCGACTATCCAGAATGCCGACATCATCTACGTGTTTGAGAACGGCGTCATCAGTGAGTCGGGCACTCACCAGGAGCTGCTGGCTCTCAACGGCCGTTACGCCGAGCTTGTCCGCCTCCAATCTCTCGAGAACTAGTTTTTGAGCCTCTTCGATACCCCTCGGTCTAGCATAGTTTTCAGCATTTAACTACAGTTTTCAGCATTAATTTAGTACATTATTTCAAAATTACGTTCTTGCTGGTCTCAGTTCCGCGAGAGGCACATGTCAGTTCCCTCTAACCTGTGTGGCCTCGCTGCGCAATGTGATTTTATTTTATGTCTATTTTTAATTATATAATTAATATATTTCGATTTTAAAATCAAATTACTAAGCCATTAGGGCTCAGGGCTCTTATCAACTATCACCGACTCTAGTCTGCCCGTCGCTCTCGCAGCTCTCCAAATGTCGAACAACGTCTCGTACGACCTTATCTGGCAAATCTCTCGCCCTTACAGCACCTACCTGGTCAAGACCCGTGCTAACGGTGGTGCCCTGTTCTCTAAGGAGCCCCTGAACGTTCAGGGTGTTTACACTCAGTCCGCTTCGGGCTTTGCCAACCCCACTGCCGTCGGTGTTGTCAACACCCCCAAGGGCATTACCGTCCTGACCAAGTCCAGCAAGAACGCTAAGAACGCCAAGGTCTCTGCCTCGACTTTCAAGAACTCCAAGGACTCGCGCAAGATCGCTGCTGCCGTCTCCAAGAGCACCCGCAACCACCGCTCCGAGCTGCTCGAGCCTGCCGTCCGCAAGGCCTCTGCCCTGGCCCGTGCCCGCAAGAGCAAGAAGACCTACGCCGCCAAGTCTCGCAAGTAAGCGTATATAAAATAATTGTTGCTAGCCAATACATTTCATTTGGTATTTACTACCCTACTCTATTTTCTTGGACAACATGCTTTCCTCCACAAGTCATTAGACCCGTGCATATTACTAACGCCAGCAGTAATGAGAACAGCAAATATTATTAAGCAGAATGTGCATTGTGTGCATGAACGGGCGGACATGCATAGTCGGCCTAGTTTGTTCCGAAAGAGTAAATGCGTTCGCAACCGCAAAAATTACCAGTACAGGTAGTTGTAGGAGGTCCAGTTACTGAATTGAAGTAAATGACGTCAGTTCACGCGGCCGAGTTCGGCTCCGAGGCAAGCCTTAATTGAGCTATTGTTTGCTTCTTAAATAGTGGTAATCTAGCCGACGGAGCACGAATAGGTTTATTCCTTTTATTTAATTAGACTTACCTTTGTTGGAGTTGTGGGTTTCGGAAGAATGCCGGGATTTGCAGGAACCCCACGGGGTCGTGCCGGGCGCACCCGCCCTAATTCGCCCTAGCCCCCTGGAACTATAAAAGCGGTGGGGGTGGGTGCGGGGTAAGCAACTCCCACTATGGTCAAAGCTGTTGTTGCCGGAGCTGCTGGTGGAATTGGCCAGCCATTGTCGCTGCTGCTGAAGCTGTCGCCTTATGTTGACGAATTGGCCTTGTACGATGTTGTCAACTCGCCTGGTGTCGCTGCTGATCTGTCTCATATCTCCACCGCAGGCGGTGTCAACGGTTTCTTGGCCAAGGAGAATGGACTCGAGGGGGCCCTTACTGGTGCCGACATCGTCGTCATTCCCGCCGGTATTCCTCGCAAGCCCGGTATGACTCGCGACGATCTGTTTAAGATCAACGCCGGCATTGTTCAGGGCATTATTGAGGGTGTTGCAAAGTATGCTCCTCGTGCTTTTGTGCTTATCATCTCTAACCCTGTCAACTCAACAGTCCCGATTGCTGCTGAGGTCCTCAAGAAGGCTGGTGTTTTCGACCCCAAGCGCCTGTTTGGTGTTACTACTCTTGATTCTGTCCGCGCCGACCGCTTTACTGCTTCGGTTTCTGGAATTAAGGACCCTGCCGATCTGCACGTGCCTGTTGTTGGTGGCCACTCTGGCGAGACCATCGTGCCTCTGCTGTCGCTTGCTACCCCCAAGGTTTCCATTGAGGGCGACAAGCTTAAGGAGCTTGTGCACCGCATCCAGTTTGGCGGTGACGAGGTCGTCAAGGCCAAGGACGGTGCTGGCTCTGCCACCCTGTCGATGGCTTACGCTGGCTACGTCTTCACCGAGGCTGTGCTGAAGGGCCTCAAGGGCGAGAAGGCTACTGCTGCTTCGTACGTCTACCTGCCGGGTATTCCTGGCGGCGATGCCGTCAAGGAGATTGTTGGCGTTGACTTCTTTGCCGTTCCTGTAGAGTTCGGTCCTGACGGAGCCACCAAGGTCGATAATATTCTCCCCAAGGCCGACGAGTACGAAAAGGGTCTGCTCAAGATTGCTATTGATGGTCTCAAGGGCAACATTTCGAAGGGTATCGACTTTGTCGCCAACCCCCCGTCCAAGTAAGTATTTGTTGAGTTCTTAATACAAGAAAGTACTAACAGATTGTGAAGTTGCACACCTCTCCGCCCCTCCTATTCTGCGATTGCAGAGCGGTCATAGCTACATAGTGACGCCGGAAGTACTCGGGATCGATACGGAACAATCAATTGGGTTTGTCCGAAGCTATCCCGGATTCTTCCTTGCTTTGAATCCGACTTTACCCGACCTGAATGGCTGCGGGGTTGTATTGATAGATGACTAATGAACCCTAGACACGACGCAGACGACTAAGCCTGCAGGATTTAAAGCCCGCACGACTAAGCAATGGCAAAAAATTGCGAATATCGACCCTTACCCTTTTGCTCACCGTTTTGGGTGATAATGCACATGTAAACAAATTGGCGTGGGTAAGGGAGATGCTAAATAGGCGGTCTAGCTCCCTCTCCTCTTCAATTATTTCACTCCCTGAAAATACATTCCTTCGAGGCCCAATTAGCATTTTTTGGTTGAAGTTGTAATGAAACGCTCGGCAGAAGATCACTATGATGATTTCGAGCCGGTAGCCATGGATGCAGCTACTCCACCCCTTTCCAGCGGCTTTTCACCGGCCCCGTCGCGGCCTGCATCTCCTCAAAAGCGTGCTCGGAGCACTCCCCCGCCCATCCAACAGGGTCCTTTGTCTTTTAATATAGCAGGAGATCTTGTTCCAAAATACGCGGACCCAACCCCGAGTTCCCGGCCGGGCATTCGTTCTCTAGTTCTCCCGGAAAACCCGGTGCGGCTGTTTGGGCCGTCTGGTTGGGTACGTCAAAGCAACCTACGCGCTGTTCTGAGTGCTGCTGATCATACTCTGTTGCTGATTTTCGAAAATGAGAACGATAGGGTCGGCGCACAGCTCCTCTCGCTGCCAGTAGTGCAGCGGTTGGGGCTGTTGGTCGGCCACTGCCCTCCTCTCGCTGGAGTTCCTGTGCTTGCTCTTGAGGATCCTCTTGGCGTACTTGCGCGAGAGTGCCGAGTTCTGGATCCTCTTGGTGGCGGCCGTTCGGCGGCTCCATGCCTTGTTCTCGTCCGGGAAGGCCAGATCCAAGCCACCGCGTTGCTTGGCCGTCCTTTCCAGGACATTGTGTCTCAAATCCAGAGCTGGGGCATCTGGGTTGAGTAACTTTTTATTCCATGTGCATTTGCTTTTCCTCTCATTTCTCTCGGGATGATGTTTCATTATGTTCTTGAACACACATATCTACCGAGAGGTTAGTATACTTGATGCATATGCATTTTCTTTTGCACAATATGTAGGTACAAATTGACTACAAATAACCAATTTCTGTGCGACCTGCTTGCCAGCGAGCAACACGTCTCCTCCCTAAAAGTACCCCACAAAGTACTGCTGGTAAAGGGTTCTAGTAAATGGTAAAGTATCAAAGGTCTAGTCTAAATACCGTCTTCAATTGAGCTTTCTTTGAACGGCCTGAATCGCCTTGTAGGAAATGGTGATGAGCAAAGCCGACGCCGCGAAAATACCAGCTCGGCCATACTCGTCGACCACCGAGAACAGCGGGTAGGGGAAGAAGAGGTTCTGCGAAAAGGTGTGATGCACCCAGACCCAGTATGCACCGGTGACGGCCAAGAATCCGAGGAAGGACTTGGCAATTCCCGCATGCCACAGCCGCAAGGGGCTGTCGACTGCGCTCAGGAACTGAAACAGGGCCGGAAACAGGTGGAGCTTCATATCCAGAGGCAGCGACAGTTTGGCGGCGAAACGAGGATCGAGCACCAAATTCGGGTCGACGGCCTTAATTGACCAGTACAGCACCGAGATGAGGATTTCCACGGGAGCGCTGATTTGCAGCAGCACGCTCTGCAGAGCGGCCAACGAGCGCAGGCCCGTGGCCATAGCGGCAATTGCAACCACCTGCTGAAGCAAACTGGCACAAACGCCCAGAATAGTGAGGAATTGATAGTGGCCACCATAAGAGGAGGCAATCACCGACGAGTCATTGCTGAAAAGCGTGTTCAGAGCAGTATAGTAGACATACACAGCTACAGCTGCGAGCAGAATGTTGGCCATTTCGTAATCTCGGGGTCGGGGGGACAATAATAAAGGGCCCGGCTGGGATTACAGGGCCCGCACTGGAAAAAGCGGTGCAAACTATATATTCTGTATCAGCTGGAATTGGGCACTCTAGGTATATACTCAAAGGGGTAGAAAGCATGAAAGCTGCTAGATTAGCGATAGTGAACAAGATAGCGGACTCTGGACAGGGCCCAAGACAGGATCCAGGACAGCGCCTAGTCTGAGTCGCTATCGGGATTGGCAACAAAGAGCTTGATTTTTCCAACCTCCTCACAGACACTGGCAGCAGAAGAGGAGCTCCGCCGCGATGCGCCTGTCGCGATAGCCGCGGGAGCGAGCGGAGAAGCTCCTCCTGCCGCTGCCGCCGAGTCGTCGTCGTCATCATCAACCTCAGACGCCAGCATCCGGGGTTGCAGGTGGGTATAACGAATATCCATGGCTTTGCGCACGAAATCCTTGGGGACAGTGTATGTTGGAGCTACCGACCCTGCAACAACCCCAATGGGCAGTTTGCTGGGCGTCTTGCCTGTCACGGTGACTCCTGCCGTATTGCGAAGATATCTGACATATGTGGAGCCCGTGCCGATACCAAGGGCCTGCTCTGTGGTGGCTTCAGCATCATTGGTGGGCAGTGGAACCGTGAGGACGGGTTCCGGAGGCAGAGAAGACTTATGGGATGGCGCCACGGAGCCCGCTCCGGACGTATTAATAGATGCTCGGTCCGATCCTCTATCCATGGACACCACCGAGATACTAGGGCGAAGGTCAGTGGCCGGCTCGCGGCCAATGGAGTTGCCATGCACCGACTCTGATCGTGTAGGCGAGAACGTAGGCACAGACGAGGTCGGCGACGGCGTGCTGTCGTCAAAATAGGCGTCATGAGGCTGACGGGGTACCTCAGGGCGTGCTGGTTCACGATATTGCGGCTGTTCTGGGACAGCAGAAGCTCCAAACAAAGGATATACATCCCCTGATGGAATGCGCGCATGGCCGCCGTTAGCCCTCTCGCTCTGGTAGTCCTGAGAGCTCTGGTATTGAGAGCTCTGGTATGGGGAGCCCTGATACTGGGAGCCCTGATACTGGGAGCCCGGGTTGGTGCTTTGGTATTGCGAGTTTTGGTATTGCGAGTCCCGCGACGCCTGAGGTTGATACTCCTGAGAGTACTCTGGCTGGTACTCTTGAGAGTATTCGGGTTGATAACTTGGCGAGTACTGCTGAGAGAAGTCCGAGGGAACAGGAATATCGCCGTATATTTTAGACTGAGGTTCTTTGGAGGCAGGCGCAGCCTTGAGCTGCTCAGTGTTTGGGGTCGACAAGGTGTGATAGAGTTCCTGCAGCTCAGGGTCCGCATTAAAGTCAAATCCCGAGTCGTGTTGGCGAGATTGACTAGGCGCGGGCTCTGGAGGAGAAGACTGGGTTGTGTATTGGTTGTAAAAGTCCACATTATGGCCGTATTCTGCGTCGTGGCCAGGAGCTGGCGATTGATTCGAGTCATGAAAGTCCGCACTCTCGGTACTTCCACGGTCTCCTCGTCCATGTACGGTTCCGCCATAAGGAGATGATAGTTGCGGACTCCGGCTGAACTCCCTAGAAGGAACCATAGGCGAAAGGCCCGTGCCCACAGGCTTGCGACTGACCGTCGACCGCCGGTCCGGGTGCATTAGGTAAACGGTGCGGTTGAGTTGTGGAGTGGTTTTGTAAGGCTCCGGAAAGCTAAGCGGCCTATGCTGGGAGGAGGAGGAAGTGAGCGTAGTGGGATCAAAGACTAAGTGAACTTTTCACTCTGATTTATCATCAAAATGAGAGCCTTCTCTACGTCGACGGTTCGAGCTGGCCGTACTGCGGTCAGTATTGTGCCGCCCGTGCATCATACGGTGCGGTTCAAGAAATCTCAGCTGATGGATAGATTCGCCGAGCTGCAGATCCCGCGGTCGTCGGTCAAGTCGCCGAAATACCGGCCCCAAAACACCAGCCCCGACCGGGTCCGCGACCACCATCTCAACACCGTGGAGCCGGACCTGCTGCTCATCAACTATCAGCACAACCAGCCCCGGATTTCCGGCCACAAGCCCCGTCCCCGCGACGGCTCGTCGCCTTACCAGGTTTACCAGCCCCAAAGAGCTCCGTACGGAGGCAGCCAAGCCACAAAGGATATCAAGCCCCGGAGCTGGCGCAACGTTCCGCAGATCACCGGCATTTCGCTCAACTGTTTCGTCAAGTCTGCCACCATGAACCACGATTTCGCGACCGCGGCAAAGGTCCAGCTCCAGCAGATCACTGGTCAAAAGCCCCAGCCCGTGTTTGCTCGCACAAACGTTCCTGCATGGACCCTGCGGCCCGGCATGCCCATGGGCGCCAAGCTCAAGCTGCAGGGACAGGCCATGAACCAGTTTCTGTCGATTTTGACCGAGGTGGTTCTGCCTCGCTCCAAGACTTTCACCGGCATCTCCAACACCGCAGGCGATTCGGCGGGTAACATTGTGTTCTCGTTGACCCCCGACGATATCCGGTTGTTCCCCGAGATCGAGGGTAACCTTGATCTGTGGCCCCAGACCTTTGGCGTGGACGTCTTCTTCCACACTTCTGCCCAGGTCGATCCCGAGGCCCGCACGCTCATCAGTGCGTTTAATATTCCTTTCGAGGGCAAGGAGCGGTTCCCTGCAAAGTGGTAGGCCCCGTACATAGATAAAATGCACATATTTTCCTCTTAACATTAGGACCAATTGTTAACTCTCGTCGGTTATCCCCCTTTGATAGCACTCTATTTTTCTAACTCTCCGAGCACCCTTGCTCCCGCGGGCGATATATGCAGACCTGTATACACAAAAGAAAAAATTGTGATTTAGGGTTAAAAGAAACAACTACTAAAATTCTTAAAATACAGCCTAAAATTAATATAAAGCCAGTGGTCTGGATATAGGCGAGATCCATGCTGGGACTGGTGAGGGAGCTGACATGCGGGTGGTGATCGATAGCGACAGCGAGGGCGAGAACGACATCTCCGTCACCTCCCGCCAGCAGATCCTGGCCGATCTGTCGTGCGATCAAAGCACCTCGTTTATGGCCAGCGATGTTGAGGATGTGGAAACAATGCTCAGCCAGCTAGCTCTTTCCCTTTCTGAACGTCGAGCCTCGGAGATTTCTCAGGACAGGGCTGCTGTGGAGAAATCGCGCTCAATGCTAAAGTCGGCCGCTTCTGAGCTTGCAGGGACGATTGAGTCGTCACTTTTGCAGCGCTCGACTCGGCGTAAGGCGCGTCTGCAGGAGCTGGCTCTTGTTAGAGCGCAGCAGCGGCTGGAACGTGAGCGCCAAGAGCAGATCGAGCGCGAACGACAGGAACAGATCGAGCAGCAGCGCAAGAAACTGGAAGAGCAACGAGCCGCCGAGGCTGCTGCTGCCGAGGCTGCTGCGGCCAAGCGAACTGAGGATGCCAAGAAACAGGCCGATGCTGAGCGAGCCCAAGAGGCCAAAAAGGCTGCCGAGAGGGCTACCGAGAGGGCTGCTGCGGAAAAGGCAGAGAAGGACAAGGCTGATGCCGAAGCCGCCAAGAAGCAGGCTGCGGATCAAAAGGCAGCCGAAGCCGAGAAACAGGAAAAGGCGGCTGCCGAAAAGCTTAGCCAGGAACTCGCCCAGGAACGGGCCGCAAAGACGGCCTTCTCTGATCCTGACGCAATCCAAAAAGAGTATGCACACTGGATTGATATTATCAAACACATCAAGACCGATGTCAATGCTGTTGTGGCTGCAGATAAGCCGCTGAAGAGCCAGTGCTTTTTGCTCAAGACCAAAATCAAGCCCAAACTTGGCCAGCTCACAAACTCCAAGCGCAAGCTTGTGGAGACACGTGACGCGCTTCGCGAAATCTTTAATGAAGCCAAGAATGCGGGAGACGTTGTGTTCAAATGGACCCTCAATATTTACGCCAAAGATGTCGTGCACCAAGCAGAGAGCGAGGCCCATTTGGCCGTGCAAACCGCTATTCCCCTGGCAATGCTGTCGATTCTTCTCTGGGGCGAGTTTCCCGAGCTAGGCGATTTTTTGGTCGCTCGGTTCGTCAAAAAGTGCCCGCAAGTCATTGGCTACGCTTGCCCCATCGACTCCGAAGAGGGCCGCCTGCGCATGGGCTTCAAGCGGGAGGGTCAGCGGTGGGAGTCCATGGAGTCGTATAGCGAGCGCATTGCTGGTATGTGTGCTGTTTGGAGTGCGATGACGCAAACCAAGCTGAGCGCTAAGCAAAACATCAAGCATCCCTACCCGATTGTTCATTCGTGGGTGTTTTTGGCTCGCCAGCTCAACAAACCTAAAGAGCTGCTGCTGAATGCCGATTTCGCGGCCGTGGCCGCGTGGTGGGATATCACCGCGTCACGGTTCCAAGTCGCGTTTGGTCGCCAAGCCAACAAGGTCCTCGAACTGGCTACCGAGGGCTGGACCCAGAGCGTTGCCGATAATCGCTGGCCCGCGGCGGCTCGCCTAAGACTACTTGGAGAGGACTGGAAGACCGATGGAAGCATCAAACCAGCATGGAAGCCGTTGGTTGCGTGACCGCCCTTTGGCGAGGCTCTCACCTACTTCCCTATTATATCTACTATCCATCTATTGTGTCTAGCCTCTAAGGGCCTTCGTTGCTCTACGTAAAACATAGATAGCAAGCAGTAATCTGAGCACAAGGCCTCCGATGATGGCTCTTGGAAGGTACTTGAAGTGCCCAGATAGCAATTTGTTGACGAGATCCATCTGACCGGTTTGCATGCCGTCCACAACCACTTCTGCTAGCTGCTGTGTTTTGCCCTTGGTGGTATGGTAGCTCTGTAAGAATACCAACAACCGCATATCCCATGCATTCATAGTCGGGAGCCATGTTTCGGACCGAAAAAAGCCCGGCTCAAGCACCTCGAACAAGTCGGTGAGCACACCAAGCGTCACTCCCCACAGTTTGTATGGGGGAGCCGGCGGGGCCAACGAGGGGTCGCTGGGCAGCTCCAATTGACTGGGGAGTAGATTGATGGCTGCAAACCGCATATTTCCAACTTGCCATTGCACAAAGCGAGTCAAGAATTTGGGCAAATACTTAATTTCGAGTCGATCACCTACCGGGGCCAACTCAACCGTCTGAGACTTGCGGTCCAAGAGCTGTTCCACTGGGTACCAGAACGCAGTGGCCACCTCTGTCCATTGGGGGTGCAAAGGGGCATCGTAGTTGTTCAAGACAAATACAAATGGACACAATGCAAGTGCAATTCTGCGACCCCACGAGACTCTGAGGAGCCGCTGGTCCAAAGGACCAACATAAAAGCCATCTTTCTCAAGATCAATGCCTACTTCTTCCCTGGTTTCGCGTACCGCAGCCTCCAAATCCGTCTCATCGGGCTCCCGTCGGCCGCCAGGAATGGCAATATGGCCCGACCAGCGGTCCCGCTTGGAGACGGCTCGCTTAATGAACAGGATCTCGCCTTGGTGGTCGCCTATGTCGGCAATGTACTCATCCAGTGAGGGTCTGGAGTAGCCAGGAATACGAATAATTATAGCAATGGATCCTCGTTTCTGCCACTCGACTTCATGCTCGTGAAACTTTCGGATCTGCGTCAGAGCACTCTGCATGTCAGCTCCTTGACCTTGCCGCTGTACCGAGGCACGTATGTTGAGCCTAGATGAAGTCGAAAGCTTTTGAGGAGCGTTGAGGAGAGTTGTTGAGGAGCCTTGTTAACTTCAAATGAACTAGATTATATGAAATGTCTTAAATGCTTGCTAAATGCTCAATGCCTTACTTGGCCTTGGCAAAGCCCTCGGTTAGGCGCTGGCCAAAGTCAGGCGAGACCTTGCCAAACATCGCGGCAACAGCCTTCTGGATTTCAGGCTTGGCTGCCGAAGCATGGGCAACGATGTTGTGCACAACCGCGTCCTGCTGGCCGGTCTTGGCAAAGACTCCCCACAGCTTGCGGGGCTGCTCAAAGTCCTTTTCGGTCGCGCCCCACTCGAAAGCAGTGGCAGTGCCGGTCCACTTGACGTGCTCGTCGCTGGCCTTGGGCGCGATGGCCTGGTCGTAGGGAATGGGCTGGAACGACGAAGGGTAGTTGGGCTGCGAGCCGTTGTTGCCGTCAACAGACATCTGGCCATCACGCACAAACGGGTTATGGGCAACAGGGCACTTGTTGACGGGGATCTGGTAGAAGTTGGGGCCAAGACGGTGACGGTGAGTGTCGGGGTACGAGAACAAACGCGACTGGAGAACCGGGTCGGCGCTAGGCTCCCATCCAGGAACAGTGTTGGATGGTGAGAAAGCGGCCTGCTCGATCTCGGCAAAGTAATTGTCGGGGTTCTTGTTCAAGGTCAGCTTACCGAACCGGCGCAGAGGGAACTTGGCCTGGGGCCAGGTCTTGGTGAGGTCAAAGACGCTGAAATCCTGCTTCTCGGCCTCCTCAGGCGAAAGGACCTGCACATAGGCGGTCCACGAGGGGTTGTCGCCGCGCTCAATGGCGCGGAAAAGGTCCTCAGTGGCATAATCGGGGTTGGAACCGGCAATCTCGCCGGCCTCCTCGTTGGTAAAGGTCTTGATGCCCTGGTCGCTCTTGAGATGAATCTGCACGTAGTTGAAGCTGCCGTCGGCTTTGCGCCAAATGTAGGTGTGGCCCGAAAAGCCGTGCATGAAGCGCACACCATCGGGGGTACCACGGTCAGAAAACAAGATCATGAGCTGATGAACCGCTTCTTGGTTTTGCAACAAATAGTCCCAGAACATGTTTGCATCCTTCAAGTGAGTTTGAGGGTTGCGCTTCTGAGTGTGGATAAACAGAGGGAACTTGGAGGGGTTACGGATAAAGAAAATAGGGGTGTTGTTGTAAACCCAGTCAATGTTACCCTCCTCGGTGTAGAGCTTGGTAGCAAAACCACGCGGGTCACGGGCAGTATCGGCAGAACCCGATTCACCGCCAACAGTGGAGAAGCGGGTCAGAGTCTTGACCTTCTTGCCAACCCTGTTGAGGAATTTGGCGGTGGTGAGGTCGGAAACATCATCAGTGACCTCAAACTCACCAAAGGCACCTGCACCCTTGGCGTGGACCACGCGCTCGGGGATCCGCTCGCGGTCAAAATGAGCAATGAGGTCAATGAGGTGATGGTCCTGCAACAGCAAGGGGCCGGGCCGGCCGATCATTTCGCTGGCATAGGGGCTGAAAACGGGACAGCCACTGGTAGTGGAGTAGGGGGCATTGGGATTGTTAGACATTTGAGTCGTTGATGGCAAAACTGGTGGGCGGCAGGCAGTATATATACTGCATATGCATGCCCATGCGTCAAGTTGGTAATTGCGGTGTTGTAATTGGTCTGGACTTGACGCCAGCACCTGTCAAACGCAGGCTGGTGCCAAGAATCTTATTTCAAAAGAGAGGCATCTGACACTAATAAGCCACGTAGCCTCGACTGCACTTTATTCTTAGTGAATTGCAACCGTTTTGGGGCATATTTCATTGAGGCACCTTCGTGGCTGCAGGCAGCAACGCCCTTACCCCCTGGCACCCTGCAGGCTAGAGTCCCATGATGACACGAACTGTCATTATAATGGACCGGGTCTGGACCCCGACAAGCTGACAGACGGGCGGGTTCGCTAGCCAGACCCCGCAGTTAGTAATAGGGCATGGCCTGCCGCTGAGAAATGCAGGGCCTACTTACTATGTGCAGCAGCCGGACCACCTGCGGCTTGATAAGAGGTCCTGAATCTAGAAAAGTTAGTTTGCCTGCCATGGGATCACTGACGATTACTTGCAGCACGACTACCTGCTAGAAAATATTCTGTTTGGTTTTCGAATCCAGTCACCCTAGCGCCATTTTGCGCACATATAGCTATGCTTACGGTCTAAGTATTATTATCTACGGGCTGCCGACCTCGATAGTAGAATTCTAGACCTTGAGGTAGAAGGCTCTACAGAATTGAGAACTCTAGCGGGCCAGATTAAGCTTGACTGATCCTGGCATCAGCTTAGAAAGTCACCCGCTACTTGGCGCTGTCCACGAGAGATAATTCAAGTTACTGTGATCTTGTTAAATGCCATGTTTGGCGACCGGGCCAAAGCTTGTACATAAATGAAAACGATCCATGATGTGTATCTCCTAGCACCCTTTTAGCTCTAAAGGCAGGGCTTGTTGCGAGGGTAGTGCGTATTGAGGAGGGGTGTTGAGAAAGGGTCGAGTGCAGCAGTTAAGTGCAGCAGCCAAGTGCAGCGGTTGAGAAGTAAAAATAGTGGCTTTAACCGTAGTGCTCATGACTCTTCATTGATAACATCAACGAGCCAATCCATTCCTTCAGTAAGACCATCGCCGCGGAGAGCCGAGCAGGCAACAATGGTCCAGCTGCGGTCTTTAAGCGACGAGAGGTTAAGAGCCTTTGCGATCTCCGAGGCACCAAGGGCGCCTGGCTGGTCCTGCTTATTTGCAAAGACTAGCAAGGCTGCGTCTGCAAGCTCGTCTTCTGCAAGCATTGTCTTGAGCTCTGATGCCGATGTTTCCAAACGGTCCTTGTCGGTACTATCCACAACAAAAATGACTGCGGCTGTGTTTGCGTAGTAGCAGCGCCAATAAGGACGGATAGTAGTCTGTCCACCCAGGTCCCAGACATTGAATTGGAGGTTTTTATAGGTAAGAGTCTCGACATTGAAGCCGACAGTTGGCACGGTGGATACAACCTCACCAAGCTGCAATTTGTAGAGGATGGTTGTTTTACCCGCGCCGTCCAGGCCGAGAATTAGAATGCGGTGTTCTTTTTTGCTATTCCATAGCTTGGAGAATAGCCCACTGAAGCTGTTTCCTTTGTTAGTATATTGTTATGGCTGCAACGCCTTTCCACACATACCCATTATGTCAGTAGCTAAGGTTGATGATGCGAGCTGGGATCAAAGTTTGGGGTCTGCTTGTTCTGCCTGGCGGCTGAGATGATCAAGCTGGGACTAGGCTCGAGACGAGAAAAGTGGGGGCCGCGACCACCCGAGGGATATGTCACACCGTCATCTGAACGCTGCCTAATAGGCTGACAAGGAACAAGGCAACAAGGACTCAAAACCGGCGAATCGGTCCATGGCCAGGAACATGCGAATGTGAGCCATTGACCTTTGAACATAGTATTATCATAATAAGAAAGTGTAGAATAATGGGAAATTTAGCTGATCTGATACTTATTTGCGGAATCGCCCTTGGCATACCGACAGGGGTCGTAACCCTACTCCGGAAGGCTCCCTCGGCGCAATTGACCCTGTGGCTGAGCAGCGATGATATTTCCAGCTAAGATTAGGGCCCAACCAGCTGCCCTCGCAGGGACTACACTGCTGCCCACTCTTTACCGGCCGCGGGCTGCGGGTGGTAGCCCTGCATAATCCTGCAGGCACGCCAGAGGCTTTGTCAAGGATTGCTCAAGCGGGGTCATCATCCCATCCCAATATCCCACATCTGACTAGCCCCCATCAGCCCTGATACCGCAAATCATGCCTTTGTCCAGCCCTGCACGAGAAAGGCGAGTGCCTGTGCCAGAAGTTTTGACAGTCACTGATAGCGACACCGCATCCACGACAAGTACAGCCAGCTCCACTATCACGCCACAGCAGCCGCCTCAGCAGCCGCTCTGGACAGAGAGCACCGTGGCTGATCTGATTCAAAGCGACCGGCTAGTAACCTATGATGGTAATGACAATGTCGAAAAGGCTTTCGAGCTTATGGGCAAACGCCAGCTCACCTGCCTGCCGCTCACAAAGGCCGGCAGCACAGACGTGGTGGCTTATCTTGACTATAGCGATCTCAACTGCTATCTGTTGCTGGTCATGGGCCATGTTGATCCTGCCATTGATTCGCCTCAATTCCGGGAACAAGTTGAAACCGCTCGTAGAGGCGTGCCTGCCAAGGCTATTTTTGCGTCTCAACTGGGCGCTCGCGAGCCGTTTGTTCGTATGGCGGCCACCGTGCCGCTTTCAGCGGCCATCCGCCAGTTTGCAGCAGGTGTCCACCGTATTGCAGCCGTAAACGAGCGCGACCAGGTTGTGGGTGTGCTTTCACAGCGTCGCATGGTCCGCTATGTCTGGAATAACCTACGCCGATTCCCGCTACTGGATCCGTCCTTGGACAAGCCCATTGAAGACCTCCAAGTGGGCACTTACAACGGAATGATGACGATTACTGGGGATGCCCTCCTCATTGACGCGCTGGCGCTCATGCATGACAGTACCGTGTCCAGTGTTGCCATTGTAGATAGGGAGGGGAACTTGCTGGGCAACATTTCAGTCACGGACGTCCAGCTTCTCACCTCGGGCCAGCAAAGTCATCTTCTCCGGATGCCTTGCCGCCATTTCCTTACTGTCATTCTTGAAAACCGCGGTCTTATCGACGGCAAGGACAGCGTTCCGGTCTTTTATGTCCACCGCTCCACCAAACTGTCCAAGGTCATGGCCAAGCTTGTGGCTACCAAGGCCCATCGGTTGTGGATCGTTGACCGGCCCGTTGACCCGGTAACCAGCGGTAAACTGGTCGGTGTCATCTCGCTCACGGACATTTTGAACTTTGTGGCCCGCCAGGGAGGCCAGCAGATGGACCCTGAAGCAGCTCGCCGGCACCGCAGATCGTCCTCGTCTTCGGTGCGCTCAAACTCGCGAGCCCGCTCCTCGATGAGCATTGGAAGTCCTCAGAGTCCTCACCAGTCCCCGTCCGGCCTCCATGTTCCGCCGCCCAGTTTCCAGCCTGGCTCGCCTCTAGCTCAGCCAGTGTCGCTCGCTCCTCCAGGCGCTACCCCGCCTAGAAATACGCCGCCACGGTAAGGGCGTTCCCGTGCGACTTTACAATTACCTAAAAGTATTTTGAGCTATAGTGTCCGTAGATATCCTCGAAATTAGTTCCTTGTTTACTGATGCAAAAAGAGGGCCCCTCTTGGACCAGACTAGACAAGGATAGGGTGCTAGTAGGTCCAGCAAAAAAGGGCCGAGCTGGGAATTGAACCCAGGACCACTCACAAATCTGCAAAGCCTAAGCAAAGCCCAAAGCGAGGATCATACTACTAGACCACACGGCCATTTTTCGAAAAAATCGCGCTCTTACCGAGATAGGCCAAAGCCTGCTCGAATCAAGAAACTGCCATTTTTTCTTCGGATCCACCCCCTGCTCAGGGTTCGAAACGGGTGCTTGCTGACGTATGGCCGTTATTTAGAGTCAGCTGCTCCTTGCAAGACTGTCGTCGTGACTTAGTCAATATGGGCCAGCGGCTATTGAAGAAGTATGGCGATCGCTTGCGCACTATATACGATGCTGGTTCTGGTAGATTGCGGATGATTGTAGGAGATGATAAGCGTGCTGTTGTTGGCGAAATCATGGGTGCCGCAGTTCCTCCTGATGAAGCCGTGACCCTTTTCACTGGCGTTGACGCGGTTCCGTTCGTACAGAATCCTGATCTGCCGGATAGCGACCTTGTAGCCGCAATTCACTATTATGCCTCTACGTATGCGGAGAAACACAATCTTGAACAAATGTATGGTTCATTTGACGAGACTGCATTGCTGGCTATGGCAGTAATTCTCGAGGAGAAGATCGACGAGCTGTTAGGAGAAACCGGTCATCTTGTCTACGCGCAGGAACCTGGAACAAGAGACAGCTCAGATGAAATCTCTGATACCAGTTCTAACGAAATCGATTCCGATGGTATTGAGATGGATAATATTAGAATGATTGACAAGGACAACAACAGCTCTGCCTCTGGCTCCGACGAGAGTGACAGTGACGATGAAATTGATACGAAAATCATGCTCGATGAGTAGTTACGCGGTCTATAAACTCATTTATATCTATTTATTTTTTAGCTGCCTCGGTCGCCAAGAACTTGGACATGAGCTCCAGGCCCTGCTTGAGAACCTCGCCATTGTTGGAAAAGCCTACCCGCAGAGTACCCTCCATATCCATGGCACTTCCAGGCACCAACATGACACCAGTTTGGTCCAGCAGTTTGGTGCAGAACTCCACCGACGTCAGAGGAAGGTCGTACTTTAGCAGAGCAGTGGTTCCTGACTTGGGCTTGACCCACGAAATCAGCTCTTCCTTGTCTACCCAGTCGGACAACAAAGCCAAGTTATCACGAGTGATCTTCTGGCTCCGAGCAAGAACCTTGTCCTTGTTCTCAAGTGCCATGGCTGCGAAATAGTCGTCAAGCATACCCACGCTGATCGTATTGTAGTCGCGATGGATAGAAACAGCATGGATAAGCTCGACGGGGCCCGCAATCCAGCCCAACCGGAGTCCAGCGAGTGCAAACGTCTTGGACATACTGGCAGTGCTAATACCCTTCTCGTACAGGTCGGCAATCGACGCAGTGGCACCGTCTCCTTCCTGGTTCATGCCCCGGTAGACCTCGTCACTTAGCAGCCACGCACCGCATCCTCGGGCAATCTCAACAATCTTCTTGAGAAATTCCTCGTCCATCAACGATCCCGTCGGATTATTGGGATTGTTGATGGCAATAAGCTTGGTACCAACGGTAGCCAGCTGCTTGAGTTCCTCGAGATCAGGCAGGTACCCGTTCTCTTCCTTCAGCCGCAGAATCTGAACGTCCGCTCCGTAGCTGGCAGGAATAGAATAATGCTGCTGGTAGGTAGGCATGACCGAAATAACACGATCACCAGGCTCAACTAACGTCTCATGAACAAGCGCATTGGCACCAATAGCACCATGGGTAACGATGATATTGTTCATGGTTTGCTTCTCATAAAGACCCGCGATGAGCTTCCTCAGACGTTCAGTGCCTTCAATCGCTCCGTAAGTCAACTTGATGGCAGAAAGCTCAGACATAACTGTGTCTGTAGCCCCCGCAAGCTCCAGGAGCTCACCAACAGTGAGAGAATCCACACAAGTCTCGGCAATATTAAGCTTGCACTTGTTCTCGTACGTATTCATCCAAATCTCAATGCCAAAGTCCTTGATCTTCATGTTTGCTACTCGGTGTTCAATTGCGCAAGGGATATATCTGCAGTTTATATAGACGGGCTCGACACTAAGCCAAGCATGCACATGCAACCCTTCCTAACCCGGGGCCATACATGATCCTGCAGATGGCACCACAGGAACTACTAGACGAGACGGAAAACAAGGAGTATTCTGAGTGCTATAGACCTAAATATCGATATTTCCTAAGCTAGAGCCTTTGAAACAACTCAATTTATAGTGTCAGAAGGATAAACATGTTTCGATATGGACACCGACCTTGCATGATGCTTATCAATCTCGATTCCAAGGAGTATGTGAAAGCGAATTCCCATTAGGGTTGACGTTCTCGTGTGAGGGGGCAGGAGCTCGCGAGAGGCAAGAGTTCTAGAGTGGCAGGAGTTCCCGAGAGGCAGGAGCTCGCGAGAAGTTGAGAAAATTTACTATGGGTTGAGAGGCTCAAACAATAGCAATCTCATTTAATTGTCAGTTGTCTTGTCGATTAATGGTGTTATGATTCATAATTAGAGCACATATTCCTGGCACAGCATGTGCTACGTCCGTATATCAGACCGTCTTTACTATATCAATTCCTTTGCAGTAAGTGTACATATCGAGTGAGGCCAAAGTCTGTTTCAAATTTTGACGAAAACGGCCTCCGAGAAGAATTGCATACTTGCTCCTAAGAGTTGGTGGACCACCAGTACGAAGATTTTTTTTTCGAATTCTTGGTTCAATGGTCTAGTTGGTCATGACGCATGCTTCACACGCATGAGGTCCCCAGTTCGATCCTGGGTTGAATCATGTTTTCTCTGGTTTAATGGTCTAGTTGGTCATGACGCATGCTTCACACGCATGAGGTCCCCAGTTCGATCCTGGGTTAAATCAAATTTTTTTTTTGATTTTGGGTTATATGTTCTTATTGTAAACACAAGTGTGAGCACGCAGAATTATTTTATACTTGAAGGAATAAACTCGAAGTAACTTATAATGGCGAGGCTATATAGTACCTTTACTGCAAACGAACTACTAGTTTCTCGTTGGAAACACCCTTGGACATAAGGTCCAATGCATGAGGAATATCCTTCAAACTGTTTCCAACGACAGTCGTTTTCTGAGCCTTTACAGCATTGATAGCAAACATCTCGTCAAGGTGCTCAAGCATCTTGGGAACATATGGGATCACACTGGGACTAGCAGTTACCACATTAGGACCCAGCTTCTTAGTGTCGTTGAACATGTGAAAGTACACAACTTGATTGCAGGTAGCATTCGCCTTTATCTTAATAGGTGGGGGGATGATCAAGAACACCGATAGTGTAGCAGGTTTGGTGGTTGAAAGAACTTCCCAGACAGCTTCCTGGCTCTCCTGCTTTGAGTAGCAGTCGAACCCCAGAATCACATCGTCACCTGCAATGTTGTTGACCTGCTCTTGCCAATCGTCATCATGGTAGTCCAAAACATGATCGGCTCCGACGAGGCGGAGGTCATCGAAGTTCTTCGCAGATGCAAGAGCGATGACAGTGTAACCCATGTACTTGGCGATCTGGCACAAGGAAATACCCAGCGAGCTTGCAGCACTATAGATAATAACGAACCCCGATTGAGAGTTGGGAATCATTGGGATCTGGTCGTTGAACTCGAAGCCAATCGCAGCAGTTTCCATAGTCAAGCCAAGCGTAGATGCCTGCTCGAAACTGTCTGGAAACCCCACCGGAATACTGTCGGAGAGGTTGGTAGTCAGTCTAACAGGAAGCTTAAACAGTAATGCTGCCCTTACAACAATATAGTCGCTGAACGCACCTTCCGAAGGTCTGTCAACATCCGAGCCAGAAACACCACCTGCAGTAGTGTCGCCAATAGCCCACTCCTTGACATCCTTACCGATGTGAATGATTTCTCCAGCAAAGTTACAACCAATTCCAGAGCCCTCAGACCATTTCATCGCGACTTGACTGTAGTCAATGGGGTTCATGCTTACAGCTTTGACTGCGATCAGGACTTCATCAGGATTGACTTCAGGGACGGCAACTACTTCAGGCACAGCTTTGCCATCTCTCTCAACATAAAGGGTTCTTGTCGAAGGAATCATTGTGCTCTTACAAGGGATAGTATGGAGAAGGCGCTATATATTGCCAATTACTTGCGCTGCATGCAATATTTATCAGCCGCTTATGGTGCATGCATACCAAAGTTTAGGGTTCAGTCATCAAAATTGGATGCACGTAGTAGAAACGAAAATTTTGCTAGAGAAGTTGTAATACATAGAGTGCTTGAAACTAGACCCATTGATGCATCGGGTTGAACATTAGTGATACTATGCAGAGATGTAGGTATGCTGCGTGGGATGTCTTCCTGCAATAGACTAATCTGTGGACGCAAGGTATGCACCCTTTTTTATCTAGCGCAATGAACATGCAATAGCAACCAAACCGCATGCCAAGTACTTTTGCTATTCAGATTATGAACCATAAGAAATCTTATGATTCTCTGAAAGGTCTTATTGTGGTTACCAAGCTCCAAGCAGACAATGGACTCTAACTAAACTGTCGGCTGCAAGATTTCAAGACCAGTACTTTAACGCCTACACCATTGAGGACTGAAAAATAATTTGTAAATTGCTCAAGCAGAAAATCACCCTTTTGGCATTACATAGCTGGCAAAGAAAGGCGTTGACGCACAGTTGTCCACTGTTTCCCCGCGTTTGAAATGATGCGTCGAGTGATGCATTAGGGCAGGGATAATTCAAATTTCCGGAGATACTAGATACCGAGATCCGAAGCGAGTAGATAGCACCATTTCAGAAGCAAATTCTGCCATGCAAGTATTGTGAGTTACTATGTGAAATAAACTATCTCGGCAATGCCATATACTTGTGCGTTTAAACGCGCTGATGTTTAGTCGCTTCGGGGATACACAAAAATAGGTTCTGACCAGTATCTTACTCAAGGCGCACTACGAGCTTCTCGTTCGAGACGCCCTGCGACCATAGCTCCAGAGCACGAGGAATATCCTTCAAGCTGTTTCCGACAACTTTTGTTCTCTGAGCTTTGATTGCCTTAGAGGCAAACATTTGGTTCAAGTGCTGGAAGATCTTGGCTGCGTACGGCAACGCACTGGGATCAGCCTCGAGAACGTTGGGTCCCATCTTCTTAATATCATGGAACAAGTGGTAAAAGAGGACATCGTTGAAACTGGCATTGGGTTTTTCTTTGGTCGGTTTGGGGTCTGTCAAGAACGCACTCAGAGTAGCAGGCTTCGTAGTCGAAAGAACATCCCAAACCGCATCAACGCTCTCTTGCTTGGAGTAGCAGTCAAACGCAACAGTCAGGTCATTGCCTGCGATCTTCTTGACTTGCTCTTGCCAGTCCTTGTCATGGTAGTCCAGAATATGGTCTACTCCAATGAGACGAAGGTCTTCGAAATTCTTCTTGGACGCCAGGCCAATGACAGAATAGCCAATATACTTGGCCACTTGGCAGAAGGCAAATCCAAGAGAGCCAGCTGCACTATAAATGAGCACATAGCCCGATTGGGAGTCCTTAACAACTGGGATCTTGTCGTTAAACTCAAATCCAAGTGCGGCCGTCTCCAAGGTCAAACCCACCGTGGACGCCTGTTCAAACGAGGTTGGGTAGCCAACCGAAGTTTCATCGGAAACATCCCGGCTCAGCTTTTCGGGTAGATGGAAAAGATACTCGCTCTTCACAACGATATAATCGCTGAAAGCACCGACGTCTGGCCGGTCGACATCGGCTCCAGCAACGCTTCCAGCCGTGGTGTCGCCAACAGCCCAATGCTCGACGTCTTTACCGATCTTGATGATTTCGCCTGAGAAATTGCAACCAATTCCTGCTCCTTCGGCCAGTTTGAACTTGACCTGGATGAAATCGATAGGATTGATGCTCACTGCTTTAACGGCAATCAGAACCTCGTTCGCCTGAACTTCAGGAACAGGTACTTGCTGGGCGACAGCTTTACCGTCTTTCTCGATAAACAGGGTTCTTACGGAAGGAATTTGTTTAGCCATTTTTGAAATCAATTGGGCGGAAAAAAATGCGCTTTGAGGAACTGTCAACAGCAACGATTAGCTATGTACGATTTGACATCAAAAACGGCTGCACGTTGAGGTTTAGGTAAATAGTCTCCAAAAGCCGATGGAGTTTATCCGATTGGTGGTCAGAAAGCGACCAATAAAACCGTTTTAAGACTGAGAAATATAGAACGCTTTGAAGATGCGAGCATTCGCGAGCTGCTTCAAGTTGATTGCCAGAAAAGAAGATGCTACAATGATAGCAAAATGGCTGCCAAAGGAGTCAAACAGGAATTTAATTTTTCGAAAAATAGGCACTGTGGCCGAGCGGTTAAGGCGAAAGACTCGAATCTTTATTTGGGCATCTTTTGGGATATTCCCGCGCAGGTTCGAGTCCTGCCGGTGTCGCCATTTTTTTTGGTCCTTGTTCAATACATTGCTATGTTAGCAGTATTTTTGTAGCCCTTAAAAAATTTCTGGAAAGATTGATACGGAGCACCATTGGGCCCATGAAAGGTGGCGGAAACTTAGTTTTTTTTGTTATGTTTTCAGCAAAAGTGTTATGATTTTGCTGGGCGCCATATATATGCACAACTCGCATACCGATTTCTAATCGCTTGCCACTATGGAAGAATCGTTTGCGAAGCTGTCGATCGATCCCGAAGCGGTTAAAAAAGCAGAAGATGTGCCTGAAGCAGCCCAGAATCCCGAACTCGAGCCCATCGAGGACCGCCAAATTATCGCTAGATTCACCCCGAAGCATACGCAGCCGTTGATCTCCTGCTGCTCGTGCGGAAAGCCCATGCAAAGCAACGGCTTCTCCACCTGCAATGAGTGTATTGCCCTAACGGTAGATTTTACGACTGATCTTGCGCATTCGGGGTCCATTCAATTCTGCAAAAACTGCGGCAGAGTCAAGGTTCCTCCTGGAGGATGGCAGTATGCGGAACGGGAGTCTCGCGAGTTGATGGCCATCCTTCTTCGGCGGCTAAAGATTAATGATGCGCAAGGCGTGCGGCTTGTGGATGCGAGATTCATTTGGACAGAACCGCATTCTCGCCGCACAAAGATCAATGTCACTGTTCAGGGTGAAGCGGCACAGTTCAACAACCTCATTATCCAGCAGTCGTACCCTGTGGAATTCTTTGAGAGTACAACTCAGTGCCCAGATTGTGCCAAGTCGTACACCGCCAACAAGTGGGTTGCTACGATCCAGGTGCGCCAAAAGACGGAGCACAAGAAGACGTTTTTGTACCTGGAGCAGCTTATTTTGAAGAACAAGGCGCACCAGCAAACTATGTCTATTGAGGAGAAGCGTGATGGTATCGACTTTTTCTATAGCCGACAAGCAGACGCTGCAAAGATGCTGGAATTCCTCCAGTCGGTTGTGCCTATTCGCTCCAAACGCAGCGAACAGTTTATCTCTGAGGATACTCATACAGGCAACAAGTCCTACAAGTTTACCTATTCGGTGGAGATTGTTCCTATTTGCCGCGAAGATTTGGTTGTTTTGCCTCGCAAAGTGGCGCGGCAACACGGCAACATCCCTCCTCTTACTCTGTGTTTCCGGGTGAACAAGAATGTGCACCTTATCGACCCCAACACTCTGCAAACCACGATTCTCACTGCACAGCAGTACTTTAAGGATCTTTTCACCTCCGTGGCATCGGCCCGTACTCTCACCGAGTTCATTGTGCTCGATATTGAGCCCACAGGACCGGCTCACGACAAGTTTGCGCTTGCGGATGTCACCATTGCCCGTGCCAGCGATCTCGGAGTCAACGATACGACATACTATATCCGCAGCCATCTTGGTGGCATTCTCCATCCTGGCGATAGCGTTATGGGCTACGATCTGACCACTGTTAACTTCAATCACCCTGAGTGGGACCAGCTCAAGGAGGAAGAGATTCCTGATGTTGTGCTTGTGAAGAAGGTGTATCCTGAGAAGCCAAAGAAAAAGAAGACTCGTCTTCAGCGTATGGCCAAGGAGTACAACGAGGACCCCGAAGATATCACGAAGAAGGGTGCGCCTACTGCCTCTCGTGACTACCAGGAGTTCCTGCAGGAGCTTGAGAATGACGAGGAGCTGCAGGAGGAGCTGTATTTCGAGCCTGAAGAAGAGAATATGGCGCTTGCAGCTGACGAGCTCGACGAAGCCGAATCATATTAGCATTTTGTAGCATATGTGTCTATATTCTTGTTAGCATCTAACCTTGTGCTTTACTTTGATACTATAGTGTGAAGTGTGAATTGTATGTCCAGGCAACATGTTGGCCTGACAAACGCGGGTGCATGCAGGACGATCGCTTTGAGCTCCACCAGCTCTACAAAAGCGCGCTGCTGCGGCTGATCAACGAACGGGCCTCGGCGATCGACCAGTTGTGCGTTTTCCCTGCGCTTTTGAATGGCGAATTTTCTGCCGAGTTTACCGAGATCAAACAGGCACCTCGGGATCCGCTCAAAGTTTTGGATCAAGCATCTCGTGAAGAACTGCCGCAAGTACTAGAAAAAGCAAAACGGTTTGCGGAATTGGAATACATGGCTGCTTGCACGCGGTTTTGGAAATCCGTTTCGACCTACATTGAACTCGACACTTGTAAAAACAAGGAGTTTCCGGCTACGTCAATAGTTGAGCCAGATGTCAGCCAATTGATAGGAAAAGAGACGATTGTGGGGCTGAAAACACTTGAATTGCGAGCGAAGCAGTTCAAATCTGACCCTGAGTATGCCGACTTTTGGCAGGAGGTAGTGGAGAAGACCCAAAAAAAGGCTGCCATATTGACGATCCGGGCAGTTGAAAAGGAGGCACGTGAAAAAAGCTCCGCTGTCGCGGAAGCCCATGACTCCAAACCTGAAAAGAAAGACAGTCCCTTTAGAAAGTCTGTGGTTTCTCGGATGACGCCAGATGAAGAAGTCTTTGACTCTCTGGTGCAGGAATCCAGCGATGGGTACCTGCCCGAGTATGTCAACCGAGTGGTTTATGGGGAAACATCCAATTACCAGGCCCACAATTTCACTGAATCCTACTTGTCGAGCAGGGTGACAGGGTATAAGTTTGCTCTGTATTACCCTCGGCTGGCGGATTCTAAAGAGGTCCCGAAGTACGACAAGGTCAAGCAGAACGACGGCACTATTTTGGTGAAGTTCTCTGCCAATGGATACCGCACTCTTTCATTCCGAATCCTTGACGAACCGTGGGATATGCCGCGGTTCATTCCTGATAAATTCAAGGCCAATTTTGAGAACGGAGTTCTACGGCTCGAGTTTGTCTTCAAGCCGCACTACTACCGCAAGTAGCGGACCATTAGCAGGTAGATTATTTATATTATAGTTATGCATTTTACATTTTGGTAAACATTTTTAGAGCTTGACGTGCGAAGCCACAGTGGGCTTGGCATCCTTGACCACATTGCCGCGCATATCGCGCTTGTTGCCGCGCTTGTCGACCATGGTGACATTGCCCTTCTTCAGGGTCTCGAACATGGCATTCTTGCTTGTGGGCTTGCCCTTGCCGTTCTTGCCGGCAGCAGTAGCAGCAGCGGGTTCCTCGACAGGAGCCGGCTTGCGGGCCGCCTCAGCCTTGGAGCGGGCCTTGGCACGGCGGCGCTGGCGACGACGCTCGTCGGGTGTCAACTCGCCGCGAGCAACGGGCAGGCCATCGGCACCAACAATCTCGTCCTTGGCACCGTTCTGGCCAGGTTTGTAGACTTCCTGCGGCGCAAGCGAAGAGCCAGTAGCCATGGTTGATGGCTGAGCATCCTCCATAGAAATAGCAGGAGCATCGGTGACGATCTGGATAGACGGCTTGGGAGCCTTGGGCGTGTAGTTCCATGAGCACAGAGCATCGAGCTTGCGGCTAAGCGTCGCATAGAGGTCCGTGATCTCCTTATGGGCAGCCACTTGCTTGGCGTCGTCCTGCTGGGCAAAGTACTCGGAGTTTTCCTTGCGGAGCTTGTCGTCTTCGTACAGTTCGGCCAGCGATTTTGAAGATTTGGTTTCAGAGACCTCGTCCAGCTGCTTGCTCTTCTTGTGGTCAAGCTCTGAGGGAGGCAGTCTGCGGGCCAAATCGTCAAACTGCGACTTTTTGATGCGGTCGCGGATCATATCCTCCAAGGAAGTAGTGACTTCCGAGGTAATGACAGGAGCGGCCTTTGCGTTTCGGTCAAAGTCAAGCTCGGTGGAGATAAGCGAGTCCTGCGGGCGTTCGGTGCTAGCAACCTCGCCGCGCAGAGCCCATTCTTTGCGGCCCACGTTCTCTTCCTCGAGCTCGGCAATCTGCTTCTCCAGCTCGCGCTGTTGGCGCTCGAACTTGGACAGCTTCTCCGACCCGCCAGCGGGTGCATCGTCCAGGATTTCAAGCTGCTCTGCGTCCTCCTCATCGTCGCTTGCAAAGAGATCACGACGGGCATTCTGCATGGCATCCTCGACCTGTTCCTCTTGCTCCTTCTCCTCCTGCTCAGCAGGGGCCAGAGCGATCTTGCGGCTCTTTTTAGGAGGCGGGGCGAAAAAGTCTCTGTAGTGAACATCCTCTTCACTATCTTCCCCAAGATCGGCGAGATAATTGATCTCCTCCTCATCATCATCGTCATTTTCATCCTCCATAGCCAGGACTTGTTGCTGGAAGTCTTCGAGACGGAACATACCTTTGTTAAGTTTCTCAATCTCGGTTTTGTTTTCATCGTCCTCTTCCTCTTCCTCTTCCTCTTCTTCTTCGTCGTCGTCCTCTTGGTCCTCTTGGTCTTGGTCCAGGTCCTCTTCATCCTCATCTTCGAGATGACGGCTCTTGAGGGTCTCTTCAGCATCAAGATATTCGGTTTCATCGAAATCATCAACACCGTTGATATCAAGCTCGCCTTCAGAGTCTTCGTCCAGGTCTTCTTCCGGGTCTTGATTTTGGTTCTCCTCGGAGCCTTCAAAGCCCTCAAAGCCTTCTTCAAAGCCTTCCTCAGAGTCCTGGTCGGAGCCTTCGAGCTCAGACCCTTCAAGTTCTTCACCCTCAAGATCTTCATCCTCCAGCTCTTCGTCCTCGGAACCAACATCGCCAACCATGGAACTAAGTTTCGCAAACAGTTTGTCTAGAGTGCCATCCACGACCATTTGGGCCTGCACAAACGCCTGCTCGGCGTCCAGTCCGTCAACATGCACAGCGTCCAGCACTGAGTATTTCGAAGCAATGGGATCGAGAGCCTTCTTCAATCCCTGCATGGCTGCGTTACGGATGCCTTCATCCGCCAGCAGCAGGTCTTGGGGCCGCGAGGCCACCAACTGGTCAAAGTCCATTGTCTAAGAAATAATTTCAAGGGTAGGGTTTTTTGTTTTTCAAGCCAGGCAGCAGCTTAGGTTATGCGAGGGCCAACACCCGCTCGCTGCTGAGTAGTCTGCCAGGGTCTGCTGTGGCTGGGACCAGATCAGAAACCCTGCTGCCCTGGAATAACTCAACATGTTGCCTACTCTGGCTCGCACAGTTCGCACGGGCCGCTACGCCCCCGCTCGCTCACTGAGCGCTGCTGCACGTCGTTTGAAAGCCACGGCTTTCGATATGCCTGCCATGTCCCCCACAATGACCGAGGGCGGTATTGTCGACTGGAAATACAAGCCTGGCGACTCGTTTTCTGCCGGTGATGAGCTTCTCGAGATCGAGACCGACAAGGCCCAAATCTCGGTCGAGGCGCAGGATGACGGTGTTCTGGCCAAAATCATTATCGAAAACGGCGCCAAGGGCATCCCTGTGGGCACTCCTATTGCTGTGCTTGCTGAGCCGGACGACGACATTGCAAGCATTGACTTTGATGCAATTCTGGCTGCCAAGGGCAAGCCATCAAAGTCCAGCGAGCCTGAACCTGTTCAAGAGACTCCCGCCGAATCTTCCAGCGAGCCTGCTGCACCTGCCTCGAGTGAGTCTGCCTCCACTGGAGCCAGCTTTGGCAGCGAGTATACCGGCAGAGGAGCTGCTGCCAGCTTGCCCTCTGTTCTTCGTCTATGCGACGCCAACGGAATCGACCCCAATTCCATCAAGGGTTCTGGCCCTAATGGCCGTATTCTCAAGGGCGACGTGCTGGTTGCTCTGGGCAAGATCTCCGCTGATAAGACTCAGTCCGAGTCGGACCGTCTCGACAAGCGGTCGCATCTGGATCTTTCGGAGGCCATTCCGTTCGAGAAGCCCTCGCAAACTAAAGCCCAGAAACCGGCCCCTCCTCAGCCCACGATCATCGAGGAGGAGATTCCCTTGGCCGGCTTGCTGGAGGTAGCCCAGGAGCTGCACTTCTCGCTGCCTCGGGCTCTGAAAAAGGCGGAGCGTCTGGCTATCCGTGACTCTATCATTGCCCAGAAGCCCCGTGCCAGCGTGCTGCGGAGCTCTGCTCTTGATGCTCTCACTGCTTCGGCCCCCAAGGTGCCGTACAGCGTAGAGCTGTCGGTGGTAAAGGTTGGCGGCGTTGCCGAAAGCGTCATTGCCGAGGTGATTGTTGCGCCTCAGCTCAAGGCTCGTGGGGAGCCTGCGGCTGCCGTTTTTCTCTCTCGGTTTGCCTACTACCTTGGAGAGGGCGCTGGCGAGCTGCTAATTTAGATGTACATTTTATGAATATGTTGTTCCGAGATTACTAGAGTATATATATTATCCCGGTCTGCTCAGCCAGTCAGTCTCAGCCTCTAAGCTCTATTTACATCACTCTTTTGAGTCTTTCTACGGTCTCTGGTGCTATTGCTTGGGCTCGTCTTCCTTCTGGTTAGACCTATCCTTCTGGTCCAACTTGACCGACTTAGAGTCGGGAAGTTGCTGTTTACGCTTGAGAGTACCCAGAACAGCATTCTTACCAGCGTTAGAGAACTTCTGGACGTCCTCCTTCATGAGCTGGCCCATGGCCTTGGCACGCCAAGCAGGACCAAGATCTCTTCGCAGTTCCGCCTTCTTCTTCTCTGCTTGCAACATCTGGTGTCTAAGGACATCATCATAAGAAATACCTTTCTCGGCCATGGCAACGGGCTCTTTTCCAAAGACAACGTCATATACGCGACCATCTCCCCAGAACCAGCCGCTACGGTCAACGATCCAGGGCAACCGTCGGCCCTTTTCCCACAAAAAGAAGAAAAAAGACGACCGCGATGCAGTGCCGTAGAAACCCTCACCAGTCCAAATCTTGGTCCGCTTGCCAATTGAAAGGTTCTCCACAGGAATAGAAATCACAGGGGAAGGACGGCCAGGAACCCAAGGATGGGTCACCAGCTTGATGATCTCGCGAGGACCAGGAACATACTCAATCCGACGGACAAGTCGGCTGGGGATAGTTGCAAAGGTCAATCCAACAATAAAGTAGCAGATAGCCATGCCACCAACCATTCCGAACCGTTTGACTAGCTGGCCAAGATTCTCCATGGCAGTGCCATCCAGGTCGTTTTCCTGGTATGACTTGACCATCAGGGGAATACCCATGTCAAGAACATCGAAAAAGTTGTAGGCTGCAATAAAAGCCAGAGCAAAGCAGCCTACAAAGTAGAGCCGGTGAGACTCGGCCATATACAAAAGCTCGACTCCCTGGGTGCGCTTCAGTTTCTCAATCAATTGAGAAAAGCTCAAATTAGGGCCAACCCGAGGAGATCCTGCCTTGGGAAGCAGCGTAGGCGCAACATCCTTGTGCAGAGGGAACTTGGGTAACCGTTCTTTAAGTTCATTCGATTGCAAATCACGGCTCGGATCAGTAGACTCTGGCAACCGGCTGTTCCAGCGGATACCCCCGTAGCAAAGCAATCCTGCTTTAGAAGTGTTTGCGATCTTGCATACTTCAGAAACGCGGGGCCGTGCTCTGATAACAGGCCAGAGCCGACCTGCCGGATTCAGAATTCTCGGGATCATGACGAAGATGAAATTCCTCGCCCTGGGATCACCCATCCGATAGTGGCTCAAAACCTCGGGCATAGTAACCTTTTCATAAATACTACGGAAAAGACGTAAACAGAATCACTTTGAGTATTAAATAATTTAGCTCGGAGGAATACATAAAAAACATGAGGAACTTTTTAATCTAAAGTATACGTAGCGGCGCCGATTATAACGATAAAAGCCGACGACCTCTAGCCCGCAGCGACATATACCTAGAAAGAAAATGAAAACAAAAAGACTTCTTTAATATCATAATCCTTGCTGAAAACTCCGTTTGGCCCGGTTCGGCTGGATTTAGACGGTCGGAGAAAGTGTGTATGCTGTACTGGCAAACTCACCTGCAGGTTCATGCAGGGATATGCATGTAGCAAATGTATAAACTGCGAAGGTATCAATTGTACTATAAAGTCAAAAAATCTATTGCTTGCTGATGAGCTGCTGAATTTGGATAATAGCCTTGTTCAAACCGGTGACATCAACCTTGTTCTCCGACGCCATCTGCGAGACGCGAGTGAGCGACTGCGAGAAAGCCTTGATGGCAGGCTGCGTGACCAAGTCAACACCGCCGCCAATCAAGTTAGTGATAAGGACCTCCGCACCGTTGGTGACGGACTGAACAAACGGACCCAAAAGGAAACCACCGACAGCCTCAGACAGGCCGAAAGTCAGGGGCGACAGAGCCTCGGCAATAGTGCCAACGGCGTTGTCGATTTGAGAATCAGCACCAGTGAGGAAAGAAGACAGAACATCAGCAGTGGGGTGGCCATCCTGGCGCTTAAGCTGAGCGGTCAGAGTGTCCATCACATCACGCGAGTTGTTGACAGAGTTAGCAGTACCATCGGCAAGAGCGTTACCAGTGTTGGCACGCTTGGCCTTGGACTGCAGCGAGGTGATCTGGCTAATAGCCTTGTTCAAGCCGGTGACATCAACCTTGTTCTGGGCGGCGATCTGCGAGACGCGAGTAAGCGACTGCGAGAAAGCCTTGATAGCTGGCTGTGTGATCAAGTCAACACCACCACCAATCAAGTTGGTGATGAGAACCTCAGCACCGTTGGTGACGGACTGGACAAAGGGACCAAGGAGAGCACCACCGACAGCCTCAGACAGACCGAAGGTCAAAGGAGCAAGAGCCTCAGCGATAGTGCCAACGGCGTTATCGATCTGAGAATCAGCACCAGTGAGGAAAGAAGTCAGGACATCAGCAGTAGGATGACCATCCTGGCGCTTGAGTTGAGCAGTCAGGGTGTCCATGACTTGACGAGAGTTCGTGACGGAGTTGGCAGCACCGTCGGCAAGAGCATTGCCAGTGTTGGCACGCTTGGCCTTGGCCTGCAGAGTGGTGATCCGGCCAATAGCCTTGTTAAGTCCAGTGACATCGACCTTGTTCTCCGAAGCCATCTGCGAGACGCGGGTGAGCGACTGCGAGAAAGCCTTGATGGCAGGCTGCGTGACCAGGTCAACACCACCGCCAATCAGGTTGGCAATCAGAACCTCAGCACCGTTGGTGACGGACTGGACAAAGGGACCAAGGAGAGCAGCGCCGACAGCCTCAGACAGACCGAAGGTCAAAGGAGCAAGAGCCTCAGCGATAGTGCCAACGGCGTTATCGATCTGAGAATCAGCACCGGTCAGGAAAGCAGATAGAACATCAGCAGTGGGGTGGCCGTCCTGGCGCTTAAGCTGAGCGGTCAGGGTGTCCATCACATCACGCGAGTTGTTGACAGAGTTGGCAGTGCCATCGGCAAGAGCGTTACCAGTGTTGGCACGCTTGGCCTTGGACTGCAGCGAGGTGATCTGGCTAATAGCCTTGTTCAAGCCGGTGACATCAACCTTGTTCTGGGCGGCGATCTGCGAGACGCGAGTAAGCGACTGCGAGAATGCCTTGATGGCAGGCTGCGAGACCAAGTCAACACCACCACCAATCAAGTTGGTGATGAGAACCTCAGCACCGTTAGTGACGGACTGAACAAACGGACCTAAAAGAACGCTGCCAACAGCCTCGGAGAGACCGAAAGTCAGGGGCGACAGAGCCTCGGCAATAGTGCCAACGGCGTTGTCGATTTGAGAATCAGCACCAGTGAGGAAAGAAGTCAGGACATCAGCAGTAGGATGACCATCCTGGCGCTTGAGTTGAGCAGTCAGGGTGTCCATGACCTGGCGCGAGTTCGTGACAGAGTTGGACGCACCGTCAACAAGAGCGTTGCCAGTGGCAGGGATAGCAAGAGCCATGCTGAGAGTAGCCAGCAGAACAGATTGAGAGAACTTCATTGTAAAAGAAAGAAAAAGAAAGGATTGGGTGAGTAGCGAAAAGAAAGACAAAGAAAGAAGACAAGTGCTTGTCCTAAATGTCCCTGTGGGTCTGTTCTTATAGGCGATAGACAATTAAGGTTCAGGAAGTAAAGTCATTTCGGCTCCAGAGGCAAAACCTTATGTTAAACCTTTTTAAAAGGATTATGGTCTAGAGATTCTGGTGTAGAGCCTAGATTGGCTTGAATTTCGTGCGCCGAAAGAGAGTGCAGTAGAACCAGTTTGAGAACTGCGGTAAACTCGTTTAAAGGAGCTCCCGAGCATACCTATATGGAGCAAACTATGGTAACGCATGCAGATGTTTGCAATTTCGCTTGGTAAGGAGATGTGGTTCGAAATAAGGTTTTTT
Organism: Wickerhamiella spandovensis; assembly: GCA_022577695.1. Classification (NCBI taxonomy): domain Eukaryota; kingdom Fungi; phylum Ascomycota; class Dipodascomycetes; order Dipodascales; family Trichomonascaceae; genus Wickerhamiella; species Wickerhamiella spandovensis. Next base: position 217,800 of record JAKIRT010000004.1, on the reverse strand, counting down.
GCAGATTAGTGCGTGCACACTGCATAAGACGCTGGCTAAGGCTGCAACCGCCGAGGAGACCCATACGGATAATAGTTAAATATAGAAACTGCAAGCATGGTGCTCTATAAACTTCATCTTGAGGCAATGCGATCGTGAAGAAACCACATACTTAGGCTTGAAAAGGCAGGCTTGAGAAGTTGTCGAACAGTTGTTCGCAAAACCCTAACGTCGACCGGAAATCATTGAATATACCTAAGCCTCGGTGTTCTCACGTGCAGCCTTGAGTCGGCGGTACTCAGCAATAACGTTTTCGCGCTCTGCTTCCAAGATCTCGCGGCGGGCAGCGGAGCTTGCAGCTGCCTTGGGAACGTTACCTCGAATCTTCAACTTTGGCAGTTCCGGCGGACGGTCGGCAACATCACCAAACTTTGGTTTCTCAGTTGTTTGGATCCGATCCCAAGGATCAGGCGACTTGTCGCGATTAGACCACTTCCAATTTTCAGCATCAAGATCAGCCTTATCATCATCTGCAGTGCGTCCCCGTTTCTTGTCGAGCCGACTCTTGTACTCAGCTCGCAGGTTTTCAGCCTTAGCCCGCTGTTTTTGGCGAGTTTTCTCTGCCTTGGCATTTGCGACACCTTTTGCCTGTGGCAATGGCACAGCCTCGTTCACTCGTCTGGAAAAGTCAGACATCGACTCACCCTTGCGGATCTTCAATTCCTCCTTAGGTGCGGCTTGAACCTTTGCCGGGGCCTTTGACTTTGTCTCAATGGCCTCAGCCTCTCGCTTTTTGGCGCTTTCTTGTCGTCTTAAGAGATTGCGGAAGGCCCGAGGAGCATCTGCTTTGAGCTCGTCCATTTCCGACTGCTCGCCTGCTGAGGCTTTTTTGGTTTTCCGACGCTTTTCATTGATATCAAAGGAAGGTGCATTGTCGAATGATGCTTTCTTTGGTTTCGGGCCCTTGTATGGGCCTTTTGATTTTGAATTCTCAGCTTTTGGATTTTTTGGCATTCTTTCGAGCTTGCAGGACTAGTGAAATTTAGTTTTCCAGTATTATATAATTTTTTTCTCGACGAAGCCTGACTCCAAACTGAAATAATCTGCCTAGTCAAACGACCATCAATAATGCCAAAAAGGTCACGCAAGCAGATAAAATTAGACGATACCAAACGAAAGCGGCAACATCTGGATCAAGAGCTTGTTGGCAATTGGGATGCCTTTGAAGGAGCCGAGGATCTAGGCTTGGAGGACATTCCTCGCCGATTCAAGGTGGAGGATGAAGAAGAAGAACAAGGCCTTCCCGTTATTCGTGATGGTAAAGTTGAACGGGTGCGTAAAGCTCCTGCCAAAAAACTTGTTGAGAAGCATGAGTCTTCTAGCGAAGAAGAAGATGAAGAGGAGGAAGAGGAAGCTATTGAGGATTCCGAAGTTGCCAAGATGGAAAAGGAGGCAGCCGAAGCCGATGAGCCTGAACCCAGCGACCAGGAAGTAAAGGAATTGGTTGCTGATTATGCCGGATTGATCAACGAGAATCCTGAGGAGCATTTGGGTAAAGTCAGAGAGCTGCAGCGGTTGGCTGCTCGTAGCAGAAGAGCCCGCACCAGACAGATTATCATGCTTGCCTTACTTACTATTTACAAGGATATCATTCCCGGCTATCGCGTCAAGCCATTGACGGACGCGCAGAAAAAGGAAAAGGCAACCAAGGAAGTTAGACAACTGCGTGACTTTGAGCAGCTCCTGGCCACCCTCTACAAAGAGTATCTGGACCTTGTTAGGCTTTTCTACAACCAGGGTCGTCTTGAGGCCGAGGGTAAACGTTATGCACTTGCTTCAACGGCCGTGCGTATTGCGGCAGACTTGCTTGAGTCTGTCCCTCATTTTAATTTCAGAAACGAGCTCATCAAAGTGTTGGTCGAGAAGCTCAGCTCACAACGCATTGACCAGCCCTTCCAAAAGGCACTGGACTGTGTCATTACGATTTTTGAGACAGATATGGAGGGCCATGTTAGTTTTGAGCTTGTGCAGGCACTCGCGAAAATGATCAAAACCCGTCGCTACAAGGTTGATTCCAAGGTACTGGCCACACTGGTGCATCTCCGTCTGTTGACGGAGCTCACTGGCCGCGCTGATTTGGAGAGAATGATTAAAGAAAAGCCCAAGGAAAACCTTATCAAAAAGAAGGACCGTGTGCATTTCACCAAAAAGCAACGCAAGCAGCGTAAGGAGCAAAAGGAAATCGACGAGGAGATGCGCAAAGCAGAGCTATCGGTCTCGTCTCAAATGCGCGAAAAGCTTCAGGCCCAGTCGCTCAAGGTCGTCTTTGTTCTCTACTTTAACATTCTTAAGGTGAGATCCAAGACCCTGCTGGGTGCTGCTCTGGAAGGTTTGGCCAAGTACGCTCACTTGATCAATGCCGACTTGTTTGGAGACTTGCTGGAGGTGCTGCGAGAGATCATCACCGAGCAGGAGATTGTCAATCCCCGCCAGATTCTTTTGTGTGTTTGCACTGCGTTCGCCCTGTTGTCTGGTCAGGTTGGTGACTCCGTTAACCTTGACTTGTCATTCTTCATTAACAAGCTGTATGATGTTCTGCCGACCATGGCCCTGGACCCTCTTATCGAGCAAAATCATAAGCATCTGGCCTCGAGTCATCGCGGCCGACTCACTAGTGAAACTGACATGCTGGTGCGTGCACTTGAATCACTATTTTCAAAACAGAGCATGTCTACTCGTCCACGAGTGCTCGCGTTTTCAAAACGTCTTGCAACCTGTGCTTTGTTCTTCCCCGAGAGAACCTCTCTGGTGGCAGAGACTGTGCTTGAGCGGATGGTAAAGCGGTACCCTTACTCGGCTGCTCTGTACCAGACCACCGACCGGATTGGCCGCGGTTCGTACAACGAGAGTGCCGACATTCCGGAGCGTAGCAATGCTGAGGTAGCCACTATGTGGGAATTCGCCTTGTTGGACAAGCATTACAGTCCCAAGGTCCGGGAGAACGCTAGACAGCTTGCCCGCACCAAGGAGTGAAAATAATAGTATAATGAGCATAAAATAATATGTTATGGATTAAATACAAAGGATTTTTTTGGTTCATCAAGAAGATCCGCCCAGGGCAGCGGCCAGGGTCAAGTACCACGTACGCGAGGCACCACCGTCGAGCCACGACGAGCTCCAGCTGTCCTGGCTGAAGAACTCGTACGCCGAAGTGGGGTCGTAAAGGACCTGGTTACTGCGCAGAATACCCGTCCAGCCGGAGTTGACATCGTCCAGGATAGGTGCAATTACGGAGTCCCACTCCTGCTGCACAAACTCCTTGGAGCGAATCAAACCTGAGGCACCAGTGATAGGAATCATGTGGATGCCCTGGATGTACTCGATGTTGGTGCCAAAGTAGGTCGTGTGGTCGAGCTTGTTCTCGAAAGTAATACCGGCCACACGGTTGGCAAGGATCTTCGAAGGCTGGATGGCGTTATCATTCTTGAAGTAAAAGTACAGGTCCATGGACCGCTTCATGATCGAAAGCATCAGATCACCACGAGCCTCCATGCCCTTGTCGCCAACAACCTGACCCCAGAGCTTCATGCCGTAGGCGAAGTTGTAGTCTTCAGAAGTCGACTCCTCATCCTTACCATCACCGCTGGCAAACAGACCATGGGCCCACGAGTGACCGTGGAAGAAGTCAAACATGCGGAAAACGGGGAAGTGCGAGTCATCGCTTGAAGGATTGGCAACATCGCGAACCAGCGAGTTGACCCAGTCCTTGTTGTCCTGAACCCAGGGACCGCCGAGCTTGTTGTCAATCAAACCAATAACAGCAGCAGCATGGACGTAGTAGCCGTAGTGGAAATGATGATCATTGTACAAGGGAGCACCGAAATCATCCGAAACAGAGCCTCCATTGTTGGCAGCCGAAGAGGTAATGCCCTTGAAGAGAGTGTCGTAGATAAAAGGAGTAGGCTGATTGTTGGACAACCACGGGCTCAAAGCACTCTTGAGAGACTCAAGACCCTGCTTGGTGACAGAATCGGAGCCAAGAACCTCAGAGGCAACAAGAAGAATGTAGGCGAACTTGTCAAAGCCCTTGCCGGCAGTGTAAGTTGAGGTAGTGTCGGTCTGGCCAACCATATCCTCAGCAATCTCGTCATTGACCACCTTCGCGATGAGCTGAAGAGCATCCTTGGAGAAAGAAGTAGAATCCTGGCCAATCTGGTAAGGGAGCCACTGGAGATCAGTGTACAACTCTTCAGTCATTGTCAAGGATGAGGCAACAACACCAGTCAGGTAACCCTTGTTACCCGAGTAGGTGGTGAGAGTGGTAGCGGCATTCTTAGTAGCGGCAGAGAAGGAAGCAACGTGATGAGGCAGAGCATAGAGCAACGGGCTACCAGAAGAGGAAGTACCGCTGGTGGTGTAGTCAATGCTGTAAGTAGCAACATCACTGGCCACAGAGCCATCGATCTTGGCACCGGTAACATAGGCACCGGCAGCACTGTCAATAGCAGCATCATCGGCACCCTCAGGAATAACTGCAACCTGAACGACGATACCGTCGGCGCTAGACGAGCCAACGAGCTCATAGTTCGAGTTGACAGTCCAAGTGAAGCCAGAAGAGCCAGAGCCAGAGACGTAAATATTCCAAGAAATGCCATTGAACAGATTAGCACGGAACTTCTTCACACCAGAAGAAAGGTCAGTCTTCTGCACAAGGCTCTGGATGCCAAGCTGGCTGAACAAACGAGGAGTCAGGCCGGTGTAGATACCAGTTACCATGCCCATGCCAATAGCGACCGGGAGCTCGATGGAGCCACTGGAGCCCTTGACGGTGACAGTTGTGGAGAAGGGGCCAAAGTCTCCTGCTTCCAAGGAGATGTCATCGGCCGAGCCAAACTCCTCAGCCGAGAAGACAAAGCTCTTGAGCATCAAGGGGTTCGTGTAGTACTCGACAGGGTTTGCAGAAGCATCAGGACCAAAGACTTGCTGTGAGGCATTGGTGTAAGTGACACCAAAGCCGTAGTAGGAGGTGTCCTTGGAGAAGAACACATTGTAAGGCTGAGCAAACACAGTGAGGTCCTGGTCATCCAGGAACAGATTTGCGTAAAACTTGTTGGTCTGGATAGGGCCGGACTGATCAATGCCGTCAGGAATGGTCAGAGGGATCGCTTCCCGAGCAAACATACTGAGAGGGTCAGATGTGTCGATAGCCGAGAAAATGGCACCGTCAGAGTAGTAGTTGCCGCTAGTAGGAGCAGCAGCAGCAGAGGTGGAAGAGCTTGAGCTGGACGAGCTCGAGCTCGAGCTCGTAGTGACGCTTGATGTGGTGGAAGAAGTGGCCTCCGGAGACGTGGTCTTGGAGTCAGAACTAGAGGTGGTCGAAGTGGTCTCTGCAGAAGTGGAGGTAGTCGTAGCAGAGGTAGTCGCAGCAGAGGTGGATGTGGGTGTAACGATAGTAATTCCATTAGTATAGGTTTCCGGGTTCACTGTAGTGGACAACTGAACTTGCGAGTACGAGTCCGTTTGCGACACAGGGTTAGCCTTTGTGGTTTGGATGGTGGTCTCCACGGAGCCGGAAGCAGTGGTAGAAGGAGTGCTAGAGGCAATAAAGAGAGTGGTCTCCAGAGTAGTGGTCTCGTCCTTGGTCACTTGCTCGGGTTGAACGTACGACGTGAGGGTCTGAGCAGGCGGCGTGTAGACTGCGTGAACAGTTACAACAGCTGCATATGCCGAGGGCAGAAGAGAAGCGAGGAAAGCGTAACGCATTGCACCTGTCTGGGTATTAACGAAGGGTTGAAACACGGACTTGAACGAAGGCGTATGAACGAACGAAGAGAATGATTCGTATCAATGGGTCCTATACTTTGGAAAGCGTGCGGGTCCAAGACGTGCAGAATGCGGTGGGTCGATTGATCGGGGTAGAAAGACCGTTATTTAAATAACGCATGTGAGCACGGACGCTGCATGGCTGTGGCTGGTAGCGGGCTGGCGATGGCTGTACTTTATGCACGTGTGCACAGGCAATCCTTGTTCACTCGGGAGGGGGCTGGTTAAAGAAGGCTGGTTATGTACGAGGGCAAGGGCTCGCATGCAGGGAGCCAGGTCGATCGGGCCAAGATCCTGCCAGTCTAAGCACGGACAGTGAAGATTGCGTCAGCCAAACAAGGGACCCTTCAAGTTTTTGGAGGTTAGGAGCAGCTCGTGATGGTTTAGGTTAAATATTTCACAGCCTCCAAAGCCAAGACTACCAAGTTACCTAAAATCTCGCCGCCAGTTGGAAAATGGATTGGTCTACTGTAATGGGCACGGTGACTAGCTCAGTCGCTGCGGAAATTGTGTTCCATCCGCTGGACACCCTTCTGACCCTGCATCAAACCACCCCTGGTGCGGGCTTCATCCTTCCCTGGCGACGGTACTGGAATGGCTTAGTGCCATCCATGACAATGTCCGTACCTGCTTTCACTGTGGATGTTGTAGGCTACCGCGAATGCAAGAAGATACTTGCACCGTATCTAGGAGCCGGAACAGTGTCGAATTACATCACTAGTGCTGCAATTGCGCAGGGATGTGCGTCGCTGCTATGGACTCCTCTAGAGGTGATCAAGGGCCGCATGCAATTGTCCCACAATACCCCCATGCGGGCGGTTGTTAAGCAGATCTACCAAACCGAAGGGTTCAGGGGATATTATCGCGGCTATTGGGTTGGTCTGGGCATTTATTTGCCTTATACCGTGTTGTTTTGGGTTCTTTATGAGGAAACTCGCAACTGGCTTTCCGGAGCCTCAAAGAACCCGGAAGTAAAGCCGACACTTGCCCAGACTGCCATTGCTGCGTCTGTGTCTACAGGCGTGGGAGAGACGCTCACGAACTTTTTGGCTGTGGTCAAGAAACGGACCCAACTGGCTACCTCTGAGGAGCTCAAGAGTCTTCGGCCCAATGACTCTCAAAGCGTTGTGCAGGTCGCCCGAAACCTGATCAAAGAAGAAGGTCTTTTCCGGGCCTTGACGAGAGGCCTTACGGTTCGCTTGATGGGCTCAATTCCAGGTGCGGTATTGACAATGGCCCTACTGGAGCTGCTGTGCCCAGATCCCACTCCTTGACCAGAGCAACCGGTTAACTCAACTGGTATATTTATTGTACATATTGTATATATCCCCTTTGTAAATACTGTATATAGCTGTAATGGCATCTTCCTTGGAACGGCCCTGGGCGTGTGCGAGCTATATTGCAGGACCCGGACCCAAATCAAAGACTAAGCATGTATCGCTACTTGGTGGGTAAATGGGCCGATCCCATTCTTGCCGTTGGGCTTGGTCTAGTGGCCTTCAAGCAATACGAGTTTAAAGAGGGTGGTCCTACTCTTGTCCAGCTTCTCCAGGAGAAGTTTGAGACCAAAGAACAGTCGTAATCTAGTTGCCTGCTTCTACTTGCTTGGCTGCCTAAGTTACTCAGAAGGCCGGCGACTGGCTAAACCGAAAGTTAGAGCTACTGGCAAAGGATATTTGAGGCCAGTTTAAGGCCGTTTTGCACAGAATCGCGGAACACTAGGCGGTAAAAGTCTATAGTATATTACCTGCTCGGAATACTCGAGCAAGGCTATATAAATTTATTTCTCAAGCTGTCGCCAAAGGTCGTCTCCGCAGTCGTGATAAATTACAGTCACCAGAACACGGTCGGCGGCTTCTTTCTCCAGCAGCTTGTAGGCGGGCGAGTCGGTGGGGTAGAGACGCTGCCATTGGTGAAGCACGTCGAAAGCTTCGTCTCTCCAAGCCGCAAAAGACTCGGCAGTAACAAATGTCGATTGGACCGTACGCCCATCCCATTCACCCCAAGTGACTGCATGCGTTTTGGGGGTCACATCACTTGTTTGAACGGCCCCCGATTCACTGGCTGCAAAGTAAGTGGCAGTCCCCGCCGGGAGCTTATCCAGACGCTCGCGAATGGTTGCCCAGTCGCTGGCGGTGGTAAGGAACTCGACAAACGCCTTTTGGTGAACAACACCATTGGGCGGACCCCAGCCAAAGATCCGGTCGGTCGAGCTGGTCTTGTCGATGCCGGGCTGCGACGAGAGAGTCCAGCGGCCCTTGCGGTTGAGTCCAATGAGCTCTTCCTGAATCAAGGCCGTCTCTGCACTCAAGGGCTGGTCGCTGAACGGAATCACGGGGATTTCATTGGTGATATGTCCAACAAATAACGATCCAATATCCTCCGGCTTCTCAGGAGTCGTCCATTGGGGGTGCGGCACGCCATTCTCGGCACCATGGATCACGGGACCGTAACCATCGATTTCGCCAAACGCCGCCGAAGCAGGATCAGAGTAGCGACCGTTGGTGTAGTCGTCCCAAGTGGCCTTGACCTCGCGAACTGACGGCGACGAGGCTCGTGAGTCGGACGGTGAGCAATTGGATGTTTTGGGGGCCGCAGTAGTAGCTCCATCGTAACGTTTGCGATGAACCAGTCCGCATTGAGTAGCGACCTGGACCACCGAGTTTTCAAGATTCAAAGTGTAAAAGTGGAAACCCTTGACTCCAGCATCCTGCAGCTGGTGAACCATATTGACGAGCAGCTTCACGCCATACGCCTTGACCTGGCGGTCATCCTTGGTATCCAGAGCAGCGAAATCTTCAAGCACACGGGGAGGAATACTTGCGTGCGAAAGCTTGGCCGACCGCAGGAACTGTTGGTAGGAGTTGATGGGCATAATGCCGGGCAAAATTGGCATGGTCTTGAACAAACCAGAGAGGTGCTCTCTAAGGAGCTTTTCATAAGAAATAAACTTCGAGCCGTCGTAGATCAACTGAGTGACAATAAAGTCTGCGCCTGCGCGCACTTTCTCCACCAAATAAGGCAGATCCTGCTCCACGGCCTGCGCGCTGGCAGGACCCTCGGCATGGCCCTCTGGATAGCCCGCAACGCCAATACAAAAGAAGTCGCCGTATTCACTGCGGATATATTTGACGAGATCGGCAGCACAGGCCAAGTCAGACTTCTGAGCGTAGTCGTCGCGGGGAGGATCACCACGCAAAGCGAGAATGTTGCGGATTCCAGCAGCCTGAGCCCGCGCCAGAGCAGAGTCCAGGATCTTACGGTCCATATTTGTGCACGTCAAGTGAAGCACAGTAGGGACCTTAATATCCTGCTGGAATCGCGTGGCCAGATCAAGCGTCCGCTCAGCGTTGGAGCCGCCAGTTCCCCATGTGATGCTCACAAACAGAGCCCCCAGAGCAGTCAAGCGACGACACCGGTCCACAAGATTCTCAACACCCTGAGGAGTTTTAGGCGGGAAAAATTCACAACAGAAAAACCGTTCGTCGGCAGGGAGAGCACCTACCAACTCGGTGACTTTTGGAGATTCACTAGCCATTGTGACTGATGACTGGGCTGTCTGGGGAAGTCCTAGACTGCACAATCCTGCATAAACCGGCGAGGTTATGGCATTGAATGCGGAATGAGAAAAAGTAGAACTTGGAAACCAATAGAGTCAGACCATTTGTTCCATTCGATAATTCGATAAATGCTTGACTCTGGGGCCTGTTTATGCTTCTATGGAGTACATATCTACTTCGTCAAGTATCAAGATCTGCGTGCTTAATTGATACTTTTTAGGTTCAAGTGGTTTCTGCTAAAATAATAAATAAGTGCTGTTGGCAGCTATACTAGTAGATGGAAACTCCTGTGACAATAGTCTACAGTGGTGATAGAATGTATGCAGAGTCTTGCAAATCAATCTGTCACCCTCGCATGTCGGACCTTTTCGTGGACAGCCCGCCCGGCAGTCCATACGAGGAGGCGCAGGGCGAAGCTGCCCAAATTGGAGATAATACATATACGGAGGTGGATGGCGCCCCGAAAATCCTTGAGACCGAGGAGTCGCTGAGCAGCCAGAGACAGGACATGGTCGAGGTTGCCTCCCGGATCCGTGACTCTGAAATGGTTCCAAAACTGTCGCTGCTCGGCTATGAATCCACAATTGTACATGAAATGCTTCTAGAAGATCAATTGGCTGTAATTGGCTGTGGACTAGGCCTCCACACTGCTGCAGCAGCTCTGACTATGCTAGTAGATGTTGCCGGCACCTCGAGATCGGTCACTTGCCCATTGCCGATTGGCAAGGAGAGCCTGGTTCTAATCATCGGAGCGTCTCTTGAGGATTGCGAGTATCTGGAGGATGAGCTCAAAGCTCTTAGGGTGCCTGATTTGGTTTCACGAGGTGTCCAAGTCCTCACCAGCACCATTGATTCAGGCAAAAGGCAAGTCGCATACTCGTCGGGAGGCATCTACGCCGTCACATCGCGGATCTTGGTTGTGGACATGCTGAATGGAAACATTGATATCAGTAAGATTACAGGAACTATTGTTCTGAATGCTGAACGAGTTAGCGACACCTCGTCGGAGGCCTTCATTTTGAAGCTCTTGAGAGCAAAAAACCAGCATGCATTCATTAAGGCATTCAGTGATCGCCCTGAAGCGATTTCTAGAGGAATCAATGGTCTTTCCACGCGCCTACAATCGCTTGGTGTTCCGAGAGTTTCTCTGTGGCCGCGATTCCGGCTTGAAGTAGCCGACTGTCTGGCAAAGTGCCCTGTGAATGAGATTCTTCTTGAAATGTCACCGTCCATGATTGCATGCCAAATGGTTCTTCAGGAGCTGTTCCAGGTATGCTTGTCGGAAATCAAGTATCGCACTCAGGGCATCGATAATGAGGGCTGGACGGTTGACGCGGCCTTGTCGGGTGACCTCTTCACTCAAATCCGTAGAGCCCTGGATCCAAGCTGGCACCGACTTTCCACAACATGCCGGCAAGCCGTTCATGAATTGCGGGGTCTACAGGGACTTTTGCATGGTCTTGCGAACCAGGACCCCGTCCGGTTCCAACTGCAAGTTAACGAGATGTGGCTCGACCAGCGTGCCAACGAGCCATCGCCGCTCTTGGAGCTGGAGGCTGCTAGAGCCCTTCGCCAAACAGCAAAAGAGCGCGTGGTTGAACGCGAGGAGCTGCCAAAATGGTACCATCTCAGCGGTATTTTGGTTGAGTATGCCGCCAAGAAGCCCAAGATTCTTATTCTCTGTGGCGACGCCTACACCAAGAGCCAGATCCAAGGCTATCTTGAATATGGTGAAAACTATGTTTCCCATCTTGTTGAAATCAAGAATGTCTACGAGCAGTCACTTCGCGATAGAGACTTTGAACAAAGTTTAGAACCGTCCCCGCTACCCGAGCCCAAGCGGGTCCAGGACCCAAGAAGAGCTAAACGTAGACGGGTCAGAGGCACTCTTCGAGCCCTCGAGGAACGCCCCAGACCCCCGGCCACTATTGAGGAGTTCACTGCGGAAGCTATGCTAGTAGAAGTCCAGCGAGCACCGCCCGTACCCGGGCTGCACCCGCGCATAGCAACATTTGATGAAGCACGTATTCTCTGGAAACACAAACCGGATGTGGTGATCATGTATGAACACAATCTTGAATTCACCCGCAACCTTGAGGTTTACGAGACCTCGTCCGGAGCAAAACCCGATGTGTTTGTGATGTACTACCAGCGGTCTGTAGAGGAGCTGCACTATCTGAGTCGGCTGCGCCGCGAAAAAGATGCTTTCTCAAAACTGATTCACGAAAAAGGAACGATGCCCATGGTTATTGTTGATAGCGATGATCGCAGTGCAGAAATAGACGGCCCACGTGTTATTAGCACTCGAATCGGTGGCCGCCTCCAGCAACGGGTGGTATCCCAAAAGCCCAGGGTGGTGGTGGATACGCGCGAGTTCAACGCGTCACTACCGTTTCTGCTTTGGAAAGCACATATGGATGTCATTCCACTGACGCTCACTGTAGGCGACTATGTTCTTAGTCCCAACATTGTGGTTGAACGAAAAAGTGTCACCGACTTGGAGGCGAGTTTTAGAGATGGACGTCTGATCGACCAATGCAAAGCCATGTTCAAGCACTATAAAACACCCATGCTCTTGATTGAGTTTGACAATGAAAAGTCATTCTCGCTGGAACCTTTTGCTGAGATCAGAACCGCTACAATCAGACAACAGAGCGAGCTCATCACGAACCTTGCCATGCTACTGCAAAAGTTCCCTAAACTGAAACTTATTTGGAGCATTTCACCCCGGCATACGTCTGAGATATTTGCCGCCATCAAAACAACGTCCGAAGAGCCTGACCCAGTAATGTGCGCGTCGGCTGGTCGCCAAATCGTCAACAACGAAACTGCGCTGGCAATGCTTCTGGCCATCCCTGGAGTAACAACAGCAAACAAGGACCGGATCATGGCCCGGGTGAGCAATCTCAGAGAGCTTGTGGAACTGGGAGTCAAGGACTTGGAGCCAGTTGTCGGAAGAGAAGCTGCTGTCAAGATGGTACGCTTCATGAGAGAAGGCGAACAAAAGAAGGATGAGCCACTTGAGCTGGACTAAAAAGAATTCCTTTGCTATTTCCAATTATATATTTATAGTTTTCCCTAGCGCCCATTGTGTCATTGGACCTTGACGTCGCGAGGCTGGCTGTCGTCCGAACCGGAAGTCGACTCGGGCTTAGGGGGAAGCTGTACAACCGTTTTGTCGATCGGAGGCACGACACCTTCGTGTTCCTCGATGTCGAGTGTAAGCTTGGGACCCTGGAACCACTTGCGAGCGTGTAAAAAGTAGTAGGTCAAAGCACCGATCCACACAGCAAAGTTGATCACTACCGTGTAGTTCATAGTGTCGGGCTCCACTGCACGATCAGCAGGGAACAAAGTGATAATGAACACGACAAAGAACAGATAAGTAGCGGCAACAATGTTGATAATTCGCGACAGAGTGTGACCCGTGTAGAACGGACCAGGAATGAAGTCTGAAGGGCGGAACCAAATGGCGCGGCAGATGATGGGAAGCATCCAAGCCAGACCGTTGGAGCACGCTGCCAGCGAGAAGACGGCGAGCGAAGCACTAGAACCAATCATGGTCAGGCATCCAATTGCAAGAGCGCAAATGGCATCGAAAATAACCGCATACACAGGCACGCCAGTCTTGTGGTTGATCTTGCGGATCAAGGACGAGAAAGGAAGGGCACCATCACGAGAGAAGGCCCAGGTCTGACGCGAAGCCGCAACAAGAATGGAAAGACCCATAAACCATTGGATAACGAAGGCAATGCACATGATACCAATAGCCCACCGCTTGCCCAGGCAGTCGTAAATGATCTGAGCCATAGGCTGACCGGTGAACGAGGTGAGAATGGAGTCAAAATCCTTGGAAATGACAGCAGCAAGAATAGCCATGACAGCAAAGCCAAGAACCCAGCACATGCCAATAGACATGATGATACCAAGAGGAACAGCCGTAGCCGCGTTGGAGGCCTCCTCACTCATGTGGATGCACGAATCGAATGCACCAATTGTCCAGATGGCAGACATCCACGACAAGACCCATGACCAGCCATATGTCCAGTCACTAAGGTTAGTGGTATCCGTAAAGACAAACTTTCCAGAGTTGAGAGTGCCCTTGTTTGAAGCACCGATGGGCAAGGCAATGCAAATCAGGAAAATCAAAATCATGTTCAGAACAATGCAGAAGGTCTGCAGCTTCGACATAACGGAGGTTGCAATAGATGCAACGGCAATTTGCAACAGCACGCAACCAACAAAGACACCATAGGTCTCGAATTTTGTAGGAACAAATGCACCATCAGAAGCCATGGCGGGAATCGACATCACCATGGCAGCGAAACCATAGTCAATACTGCAGATACCACCAATAAGACCGAGTGTGTTTGCATAACCGCAGAGGAAGCAGAGTGGGCGCTTGAGCTTCTCATGTGCAAACTTGTACGTCCACCAATAAAGACCACCCGAGGTGGGCATGCTGCTTCCCATCTCCGACAAGGAGATACCCACAAGCATGATAAAAAAGGAAGGAACAAACCAACCCCAAGTCATGCCCACGCCGCCAGCGGCAAGAGAGTCTGCAAGAACACTAGCAATTGAAGGCACCAGACTCATGATACTGAAAGCGATACCAAACACCTGGATAGGGCTGAAGTTACGCCTAAGCTCGGGCTTATAGCCCAGGTTCATGAGCAATTCATCGTCATGGACGTGTTGTGCCTCGGACATATTGAAGATTGGAGCTCGTGATCACTGATCCAACGTATAAAACGTCAAGACTTTATACTATCTACCAAATGCTGCAAGCTCCTGCATGCAAGATAAGGGGAAGCACCCCAACCCCCGACGCAACTTGAGACCCTAAGCCTAACGCCTAGAGCCCCCCTCTGCTCCCCAGATGACGCCAAGCTCGGTTGCCGCAATGGCAACCGATGCTGCACAGAGACGATTAGTTTGGAATAAGCAAATAAATCTACTTGAACAAGCCGAGCCGAACCACGTGGACTTGGTCCGGCAGCTGAACTCTGTAGAAAAAAAGGAGTCTTCTAGATCCCGGAATTCTTGATAATGCACTCCTCGGGTCGAACTTACACTTTCGGCATTCAGGACCCCTGCTGCAGATGAGATAACACCAGGGGCAGTGGCACAGCCCCACAGGGAAACCCCCAGCGATAACGCTTCTAAGATAATTATCTAGAATATTTGGGGTGGTTTTGCAGATGCTTGTTGATGGACGAGTGGAATTGACTGCGGCTTGCATGTAGCTGCACATTTGCTGCAGCGTGGGCGAGCATACATCTATATGGATTCTGTGCATGAACCATAATCTAGACAGGCTATTTTTAGGGGCACTCCGCCGTTAACCTTGATGGAATAAAGACATAAAACGCGCCATGCTCTTGCGAGTGCGTTATCAATTAGCATGCAAGAAACATCCAGCTTAACCTAGCCCTCTGGGGCTGCATGCTTGACAAGACTAGGAAATTCTCGGAATATATCGGAAGTGCATATCTGAACTGCCTTCGGTACTCTGTAGTGTACCGTCTGTAGGTTGAATATACTCGAAACGAGAATTCTGAGACTGGTGGATAGCACGCGAACGCCTTTGGTGCGGGTAATGGCTCCAGGGTGTTTCGCGGGCATACTGGCCAGGGCAGGGAGCGCCAAGAACCGTTGGATCCCAGCATGCATGCAATTAAGCTACAGAGATATCAGACCAGCCAGATAGCGCCAGATAGCGCCATATAGCGCCGGTACCCGGATTACCCGGATATGTGGGCCATACTGCTAGTGAGATTGTGCGTGGGTTGCGGCGGTCTGGGGCCCCCAAACTCAGATCTACAGGTCATTAATCAAGTCATTAGTCTAAAATACAGTTACTACTCAGATGCAGCCTGTTCGGGAGTCTGGAGATTTTGTCTGTCTTCATAAAGCGAAGCCAATTGGCGCACCACCGCCTTGTCCATTTCCATAGTCATCAAGCATCCAAGCAGATGTTCAACGGTGGGGAAGATTCCCAGATTGTTGGCGTCTTCGCCCTTGCGGGCTTTGCGGAACAGGGTCTGGATCATGGCCACACCGCGCTGGGTGATGCGGCTAAAGGGCCGAGCCTTTTCGGGTCCGGCTCCAGGAGCGTTCGGGGTCACGACAATCATGCCGAGGAAGTTGACGATCCGCAGCAGACGCGAGCCGAAATGGTCCAATGAGGCGAGCCAGCGGCCGGCCAGGTTATGGCCGCGCCAAGGGGTTGGGGCGTCTTCCGGCTGATCTTCATCCTCGGGAATCATATGGCACAAGAGCTCGAGCGCAAGACCGGCCTGGAGAAGGAAGGGCCGACGCACGTCGATGTCGCGGGACGATGGCCGGAAATTAGAGGTCGGCATCACCGACGACATCAGGGCAAACGCGCGGGTCATCAATTCACAAGGCTCCAGGGTCTTACGGCCGGCCAGGAACCGCTTGACAAGCGTACGGTAGTCGGGGTCCGTGACGGTGTCTTTTAGCACAGACTCGATAATCTCGCGGTTGCCGGCGCGAGGGAGAATCTTGACAAACACATCGATGGCATTAGCAATGTAGCGGTGGATATCCATGTCGCACTCGGCAAACACGAGCTCTCCGTGCTTTGTGTACGGCGACTCTTGCACGCTAAACGACAAAAGAAACAGCACTAGCACAAAGGTTAGTTTAGGGTCGTCAAGTTGAAGATGTAAGGCAATATTGCTCAGCACCACCAGCAGGTCCTTGCAGAGGTCCAGTGTGCGGAGCTCCGAGTCCAAGAGCTGGTCGTGCTCGGCCAGAGCAAATAACGTCGACCACAGCAGGGCCTGGAACTCGGGCTTACGGGCAATCAGAGGCCGGTTGGGCTCAGCAAACGATAGGTTCCGTAGAATGCAGGTTGCCGCCAGTAGCCGCGAGCACGACGCACTCAGTAGGAAGTCGTTGCGCTCGCCGTGGCCCGGGGAAATGTCCTGCAGTTCGCTCTCGATGCGCTGGTACCGCTCGTTGTAGTAGACAAAGTTGAACGGCTTGACGTCGCCATCGCCCTTGCCGAGCGCAATGGCCGCAGCCATGGCCTGCTCGGTGATATCGCGGGGATCCGGCGTGCTGCGCTGGCTATTGAAGCTCGACCGGTCGCTGGACGCGTCTGCATCCTCCAGTTTGGCCTGCTTGACGGCCTCGGAAACACCCGTGTAATCCGGCCGCCTGGGCTCCACCACCGCGCCGGTTTCCGCATCCACCTGCACCTCGATGGTCTGGCCGTTCTGGTGCTTGCGCTTGATCTCTTCAAAGATCCTGTCCGCCACCGTCTGCGGCGCGCGGATGGGCACATCCTCGCTCTTGACGGGGTTGTTGGGTCGCACGAGCTCGGTCTTGTGCTTGAGCAGGAGCCCAAGGCTGTCCTGAACAATGACGCAGAGATTCGCCAGCAACCGGGGGCAGTGCTGCATAGAAATATGCACATGCGGGTCGGTGGTCACCACAATGAGCTTGTCGAGAGCCTGACGGACCTCTGCAGGATCGCGCGATTGCAAACTCAGCGTGATGGCGTGCAGGTCTACAGTGGCCAGATCAAGAGGGAACGCGACGTCGGGGCGCCAGTTCTCGATCTCGGTACCCAGCTGGACCAGCGACCGCATGGACCGACCGCCAAACGTCTCGTGGTGCTGTCGCTGCAAAAGGTAAGTGTCGTCATCAACGAGCAGGCGAAACAGCTTTTCGGGCGGGTTGAGAGTGCCGCGGGCAGGCGCAGCTGCAGTAGTGGGGTGGGAGCGGCTCAGCTTCATGTCTCTCATGGCGCGGGCAATATGGGACCGCACACGAGCGGTGGCAGAGCCGCGTAGAACCACGCCGCGCACGGCAGTGACTTTGCCAAGCGGCCCCGCGGCAGCCCGCAGCGCCTGCAGCGTGGTTTGGACGGCGGCAGTGCGGGTATGCGCCGCCGCATCGGCTGATTCGGGCTCCATACCGGGCTGCTCTGGTTGCAAGGCATCTGTGCGGGTCTGAATAGTCGCACAGGTAAGACCGGTGGCCACAAGCACCTTCTCGCGGAGAGTTTCGGAGGACGCGTACGCAAGCTCAAACGGCAGCAGCATTGAGGCATACGTCGACACCACCACCGGCAGCACGTCTTTGTTGACGTGCAGGCCAATCTGGCGCGCGATCCGCAGCCACCGCAGCTTTTTGGTTGCCACAACGTATCCGCCGACCGCCTGGACAGCCGCAAACAGCTGCCACAGGTCGAGCGAGGTACCGGAGATCTCGGGCGGTGCCTGGAGGGGGGTTTCACGGAGCGCCATGAAATCCGAAAGAATGCGCGCAAACAGTTCCGGCGGAACGTCGTTGATAGGGAACAGCGGCGGTTCGCAATCAGAAGCCGCAATGTGCTGCGCCCGCGTGAGGGCTTCGTGCAACGCCTTGGCCTGCTGGTGGCCCGATAGCTCGTCGCACTGGGCCACCATGGCCGCCAGCTTTATTTGCGGGCCCGTGCCCTTGACGGCAGCAATCAGCAGCAAAGCCGCCAGAAGCGAAACCCGCACTGCCTCGACACGGAGTTTCGGGTCTTGATCCTGGCGCGGAACGCGTGGGGGCGAGCCCGCCCGAGAGGGAACCTGCGACGCTGCTTGGCTGGCTGCTTGGCTGGCCGCTGTAGAGCCCGGCAGCGAGCCTGCTCGTGAGGGAACCTGCGAGCCTGCCTGCGAGCCTGCCTGCGAGCCTGCCTGCGAGCCTACTTGTGAGCCCACCTGAGACCCTGCTTGCGAGCCGACATGTGAGCCTGCTTGAGAGCCTGCCCGAGAGCCTGCTTGAGAGGGCTGAGACGGGTGCGACGGGTGCGACGGGTGCGAAGGCGCGGTCTTTGCGGCCTGCGACATCTTGCCCGACCGGAGCCATAGACCAATATCGGCGATCTTTTCAACGGCATCTGCCTGGAGCTGGGCGTGAGCGCGGGCTAGCTGGCGTTGTTGCAGCAACAGCGAGCGTTTGTTGGCGGCATGTAGCGACTGTTGCTGCAATGCATGCTCATCCAGCGGCTGTTCGCCCGGCCGCATCTGGCCATACTCACCAGGCGGCGCGCCCGGGCCGGCGGGAACCTTCATGCCGCCCGGACCCGCCCGGGCCTTTTCGGGCCGGAACTCTGCCTCTTGTCGCGACAACGGCCGCTTGGCACCAACAGGCACCTGGCCGCGCTGCATCTGCTGCTGAAGCAGCATTTGCTGGTGGTGTAACGCCTGCTGCTGCGCAAGGCTTGGAGCGCCGCCATCGGGGCCCTTCATACCCATGCCCGGGTGGGCTCCGGGCGGGACCCGGACGTTTCGAGGCACAGCCATGCCCATGATGGGCGTCTCGGCACCAGGAGTGCCGATATGGCCAGGAGAGGCCGAAGACTCGGCATCTCGGGCCTGCATTTGTGCCCGCATGCGAGCTTGCATCTGCAGCTGAACTTGCTGTTGCTGCTGTGCCTGTTGCTGCTGTTGCTGTTGTTGCTGTTGTTGCTGCTGCTGGCGCAGGTGGGCTTGCTGCTGAGCGGGCGTAGGCGGAGTATGTGTGGGTGTACGGGTCTGTTGCATTGCTTGTGCCATGGTCATTTCTTTTTGTACTACCGATGGCGTGCGGCGGCCCGCCATCTGTGCGCCTGCCATGGCCGCTTGTGACCGGGCCTGGGCCTGTGCTTGTTGTCTGGCGTGAGCCTGAGCAGCGGCTTGGCTTTGGCTTTGGGCCCGTGCACGCGCCTGCGCCTGCGCCTGCGCTTGAGCAAGAGCCTGGGCCTGGGCCTGTATCTGTGCTTGCACTTGAGCCGGTGAGTTCGAGCCGACGTTCTGCATGGGATATTGCTGGCCCGGGAAACCCGGCCGGCGGGCACCCGACTCAGAGATGGAGCCTGCTCGCGACATTGAGTTGGCCATGCCGGCAGCGTTTCGGGGGATACCGTTCATGGCCGCAGACATGGACCCATGGCGCTGGTTGGGTCCGCCCGGCCCTTGAGGCATGGGTCCTGGTCCCGAGCCAGGGCTCTGCGGGCTGCCACTGATCGACGCCATGCTTCCACGGCGCATGGCCGCATTAGACGGCCCGCTTTGCGAGTTTCGCGAAGAGCCTTGGCCATACTGCCATTGCATGCCCTCCGAGCCTCCAGGACCACTAGGACCGCCAGAACCAGCAGGACCATTGCCTCCGGGGCCGCCAAACTGGTCCTGCGACGGGTATCCCTGCATGGAGTACGCCGACGTCTGTCCCGATCCAGGCTGCGAGCCCATACTTTGGCGAGGGATCTGGATTCGGCCCGGGTGCATACGTTGTCGCGCGTTGGCGCCAGGACCGCCCTGCGGGTCCGAATTGGCGTGTTGCATTTGCGGGCCCGGTGTGTTTTGCCCCGAATTGCTTTGTTGGCCCTGCTGGGGTTGCCCGGAGAATCCCTGCGGGGCCATGGGCTGGCTGTTGCGCATGTTAGGCGTGCCTGGACCGCGGAATTGCCGTGCAGGAACTTGGTGGCTGCCAGGGTGACCTGACTGGCCCTGTGGCTGACCAGGAACCTGACCAGAAACCTGGCTTTGTGACATCTGTCGCTGCCGCTGCATGGCGGGCATATCCATCTGAGCTCCAGCCCCGGGAAACGAGTCGCTTGCGCGCGAGTCTCGACGCGAAGCGGCTCCCGGCTGGCCAAAGCCGAGATTTTGTGGGCCGGCCCCGCCATTATGAGAAGGCGGGCGCACGTTGCCGCGCATCTGAGGAGGCAGTCCTGCCGAGGACTGCCCTTGGTTAATATTCTGATTGGGACCTCCGCTACCACCCTGGTTACCTCCCTGGTTGAAATTTTGGCCCATTCCAGGCGGTATGCCCTGGGAGAACCCTTGCTGGCCTTGGAGACCTTGGCCTTGGGTCTGGGGGTCCAACATGCCCGCGCTGTTTGGGGCACGCGTAGTTGGGCTCTGCTGAGGGATATGCGGTGAAGCGGGCTCGAACCACGACGCATTCGGGTCGCTACTCATTCGCGACGGAACCGTGTCTGAATCCAAAAACATTGACTTGTCCAGCAGGTCTGCATCGAAATATGGCGGACCAAAGTCCCCGGACATGCTTTGTCAGTTGGTGGACTGGGACGGGTATTAACAATCGTGCCTTCCCCCCCCCCTTTAGCGAGCAGGTGGGGAGATCGCCGAAGTTTCAGGGTTGGGGCCGGATTTCAGTTTCGCTTGGGACCTTGAAATTAGACAGGGGGGGGGGCTCACCGAAAAGGACTAAGCATGGCCCTTATTTCTAGTAAAACGCTGGTGCTGCACCGAGTGACATGGTTGACAATCTGTGCATTTTTCCTCATTAAAAACCCCTACGTGCTATATTCGAACCTTATTGTTGTATTGTTAGGGTCCGGTCTTGATCTCGACCAGGTCTATCTTGAAGACGGCAAACTTTCAGGCTTGGTTGCCGCTCTGTTACTGCTGCTGGCCGCGGAAGACTTTGTCGCGCTGTTTACTGTGAATCCTCAAGAACATTTCCGAGGAATTGTGCCGGTTCGGTTGATTGTTTTCTTTGGCTTAACGTTTGCCGCTTACTTTAAGATCGGACCCCTGGCCAACGCCCTTGCATTTACCTATGCGTTCCTGGAGCTGGTCCTGAACCTGGTGCTCTATCTGAGTGTGCGTGAAGAACTCAATGAAGCCACTCGCCAGCACATCCATGGTTCTCGTGAAGGCACTGAATCTACGCGGCTGTGAACTTAAGAACCCCGTAAGGTTATATAGAAAACGATGTCTAAGAAAAAAAAGCATGTCTAAAGAGAAGGTCCGGAAGATCAAAAGAAAAAGAACTTCTTCTTGTGAAGGCTCTTGGAAATCGACTTGTAGTCCTCCATCTCCTTCCAGCAGTCACGGCCCCATTGGCAGCCGGCCATGTTCACAACAAAGTCGCGCTCGTGGCGGTTGTAGAAGAAGCGCTTGTCGTCGGCTTTATCGGCACAGGCTCCGGGAGGGAATGCATTAAACTCCCGCAGCGGTGCAAACGCAATCCGGTTGCGGATCCACGGCTGGTTCTGGTAAAGATATTCAAGCGCGGCCTGCTCACCATGCACCCACTCCATATGCTTTTGCTCGTAAAAGACTGGATCCCACCACACATCGAGCATGAGCTCCGCCCACTCGCTGCGGCGGATGAAGAACGAGCCCAGCGAAAAACCGCCGCAGTCCTGAGAAATGATCATGTCAATAGGCTCGCTGGCATCCATGTAGGGAATATCCACCTCCATCTGCGTGGGGTTGTAGTAGCTGAGATTCCGGTGCAGCTGATCCATGTGGTTGAAGATATGCGACTCGAGGCTCATCTGCGGCTCCATGATGTATGTCTCCAGATCAAGCCACCAGAACCATTCGGCCTTGGGGAACTGCCGCATGGTCTGCCGGATCACGTCCACCCGCTGCCAGCTCTCCCGCCATTCATGGGTGTAGCGTTTCTTGGCCTTGAGATCCTTAATGGCAAGGTGGTATCCGTGACGCGACACGTAGTCTTTTTTGTTGCCAATAGATGTACGTTCCATATCCCATTCCTTGGCTCCCTTCCACTGCTGGACACCGCCGCCTTTATTGGCGCCCAAAATAATCACGTACTTTGCAGAGCCAAAGTTCATATGAGGAAGCCCGGGCACGGCAGTGAAAAGAGACAGCAACAATAGCACCACGAAAAGCATGACCAGCATCTTCCGCCGCGCAAAAAACGTCACTGTCCGAGCAGTAACCCGCTGCACCAGCGGGCGATATCTGGCCGTCCAGGTCTTGGCTCTCGGCTTCATGTCAGCACTGTGTGTACCTTGCAGCCAGACCTCCTTTTTTTGTCCTTAGTGAGCAGGAGATAACGCGAAAAAAAATTCAAAATACGATAACCTACAAATAAAAATCAATTTTTTAAAAAATACAAAATAACACGCTACGAGAGTAGTAGACACTTAAATTAATATAGAACTTAAATAATATAAATAATCTCATATCCAAACTAACGCGAATTAGGCAGTACGAACTTTGTTGGCTTCCGTCGCAAACCGGAGACATTCAATGGTCTCATCCACATCCTTCTCGCCAGGAGCCACTGCAGCAATCATTAGAATACGCGCACCGCAAAGACTGCTCCGTAGCCTCTTTACTAGCTCCGAAGACCCAGCATATACCTCTCTCTTCTCACCCAGTTGTCGAATAGCAGTACCAAGCTCCACAAGACTAGTGTTGATGGTGATGGCCTCATTGAGCTGCATGTCCACGGCTCCTGATTTGCGCACTCGTTCAGACCCAGCAAGATCAACAAAGCTCAGTACTCCCATAGTCTCCTTGCCAGTTTTCAAATTCTTGGTCTGGACATATAGATACAGCAGCATATGAGAGCGTGACGAGTCGCGGTTGCAATTGGTAGCGGCGGTGTGACGGCGGCGCAGAGCGCGGTGAAACACGTTCTCAAGCATCCCTTGAGATTTGAATTGAAGAACTCGAGCACCGGGCTGGGCTACCTGAGCTGTTTGTGAGCTCTTGTCAACAACGTGCTCCCAATGGTCGTCCTTGAAAAAGTCATTGGAACTGTTCAAGTAGATCTCAACAAACTGCCCACTAACCTTGATGTTCAAGTCAATGGATTCTCGCTTCTTGGCAAACAACAAGCTAAATGCCTGCGTGATAACTCCCTCGTTCTCGGGGTGTTCAGCGGACCGGCGGTTGCTCATGGTATATGTTTTTCCCGACCCCGTCTGCCCGTAGGCAAAAATGCAGACCTTCTTACCATTAATTGCACTCTCAGTTAATGCCGACACTTCCTTAAAAACGTCTCGGTTAGACGCTGTGGGTCCGAATACCTGATCGAACTTGAAGACCTTGAGATTGGTCTCGGCTCGATTCCACCGCTGCTGGATCTTGGGGACACTAACAAGATAGGTACGGTCATCCGATTCTGGGAACTGCAAAACACAGGTCTCGCCGGCCTTCAGAGGCTTTCGAACGCGGACAAACACACGGATGGTGCCCTTTAAGGTCAGTAACTCCTCAAGAAGCTTGCCATTGCTCTCCAATAGTACCCGAGTCTCGCTCTGTACTTGAATAGTTCGTACTCGTAGTTCGCATGTCTTTGCATTATTTTGCTGGCGCATATCATCAAGCTTGGCCAGCTTTTCCTCATGGATCTGCTCCTCTTTCTCAACAAGCGCACCAACCTGAGCCAGCTGTGTTTCTGCTTGTTTTGTTTCGCCACGAAGACTTTCAATATTGTCGACCACCTTATTTTGTGCCG
Organism: Wickerhamiella spandovensis; assembly: GCA_022577695.1. Lineage (NCBI taxonomy): Eukaryota > Fungi > Ascomycota > Dipodascomycetes > Dipodascales > Trichomonascaceae > Wickerhamiella > Wickerhamiella spandovensis. The sequence goes on along the minus strand of JAKIRT010000004.1, from coordinate 194,197 downwards.
TCAGGTTCTCAAGCATGTTTTCGGCAAGCTTCAGCTTGGTCTCTTGCGAATTGAAGCGGGTCTGGAGCACATCGATCTCAAATGAAGCATCATCGGTAGAACCCTTGCAGTTCTCACCGATACGTTTTAGTTCCTTCTCCATAGACCCTTCCAAATCCAAAAATGACTGGAATTGTTTCTTTTTATCCTCCACTTGGCGTTCACGGCCCCGTTTGCCGGCTTCAGTCTTCATGATGCGGTCCTGCAGCTGGGTTAGGTTGTCCTGCAGGTCGCCTACCTCACTTTGTTCAGTAGATGCCTGGGTCTCTAGAGCACTTATCTCCCGAAACATGAGTTTTCCATGAATAGCCTCTTCTTGGATCACGGAAATAAGACGAGCGCGTTCCAGGCGTTCCAAATCTTCACTTTTGCGCGTGTATTCGATGGCCTTACCTTCGGCAAGATAGCAGATAGCAGGTCGAATATTAGCGATACGTTGCAAGAGATGCTCTACAAAAGTATCTTCAGGGAGCTTGACATTGTAGCCTGTTTCATGGACCGTGCCAAGCTTGACTTTTGGGGGCGCCTGCTCTGGTCGAGGCTTTGGATCTTTGCATGGATCGCCAATTATAGCGCCGAAACTCACGGTATTTTTTTGATATGTAGGGCGCTCGAATGCATTCTGGGCTGCTCGCTTGATAGAAAAGTTTGTATCTTCGTTTGCTTGTTGAAGGTCGTCAAACACCCGCATGGCAGTATTTTCCAGCTGCATGGTGGTGATAGTTGGGACAAGCTCTCCACCAGCGCCCGCTGACGCAGGATCTGTTTGCGTGATGTCATTCGGCGTTTGGGGAGCGCCGGCATATATGCACGCTCCTGGTAGACGATCATCTGCGCCATTATCCGAGTCAATTATATGGCCCGAGCGTTAATTGTCACAAATTTGTGGTATGTGTGGTCTTAAAATTCACGTATGTATACCGCGCCTGTCTCTACAACCTCTCGGAATCATAGGAATCATAGAGAAGCTTGGAATCGGTCTCAGATGTCGTAATCTACGCACATATATTAGCTAAGCCGCAGGATATATAACCCGCATGACCGTCCCTCCAATAAGGAGGTTCATTTGGGATCAATTGCGACAGCATACCATCTTAACATCCTACAGACTTATTATCATGTCAAGCGAGGCCGCTCCTAAAACTCAGTCGAAGCGCAGCAAGAAGCCTTCTAACAAACGCAAGGCCAAGCAGCCCAAGCACAATGATGGTGACAGCGACACCAGCACCAGCCAGCACAGCGTTTTGAGTGATGAGTCTGACGACGAAGGAATTGACTCTAATATCAAGTCGTTGCCGTCTCCCAAGGGTGAGGAAAGCGACGATCAAGGCATTGACGATGGAATCAAGGCCGCCGACTCCTCGACCCCTGGTGAAGAAAGTGATGACCAGGGGCTCGATGATGGCATCAAGGCTGCCGATTCTTCGACTCCTGGCGAGGAAAGTGATGATCAGGGCCTGGATGATGGAATCAAAGCGGCCGATTCGTCGACTCCTGGCGAAGAGACGGATGACCAGGGGCTTGACTACGGAATTCCTTCGGATGGCCAGCCCTCTGACAAGTCAATGAATGAAAGCGAGAGTGATCTTGACGAGGTGCACCCCAACCAAGGTCAACTTTAAGCGTAGATGTCCAATTGTAGACGCTCTGGTCTAGCTATGTATCCGACTAAGTACTTGACTCTTCTGAGTCATGATTCGCTCTTTGGCGACTAAGCAGGGTGTAGAGATTATTGAAAAATAAATTTTGGTTTGGTGATCGAACTTTATTATGGGTATCCACACAAAGCAGAAACCCACAAAGAGGGCCCGCACTAGCAACTCAAACCCTAAGAAGAGTATGAAGCCGGTGAGCGTCTCTAGCGACGAGTCGGACAATCAAGGAATTGACGATAATATCAACGCTTTATTGGCACAGCCGTCAAACAACCAGGAGAGCGATGACGAGGAACTTCACAGCGGCATTGACGCTGAGGTCTCTTCAGATGAAGAAGAAAGCGTCGATGAGGGTATCGACAGCGGCATTGAATCCGACGAGGCTGTAGAAGCGGGTGACAGTGATGATCAGGGTCTTGACAACGGCATTCCATCGGCCCAGTCTGCTTCCGAGGGCGAGAGTGACGATCAAGGTTTAGATGCGGGCATCGCCTCGGATGACGAGTTTTCGGAAATGGATGAAAGCGATAGTGATCTGGAGAAGCCGTCCAAGCGCGATGCAGGAGCCAGCTTTTCCAATGCCGTCGACGCTATCCTGGGCTCCAAAGTCAAGGCTCATGATCGTGAGAACCCTATTCTTATCCGCAACAAGCGCCCGGCACAGGATATCGAGGAGGCTAAGCTCGATGCAAAGGTCCGCCAGCAATTGCGTGCCGAGAAATTTCAAAATAAGGACAAGGCTCGTGTCAAGCAGATTGTTCCTAAAGACGCCGATGCCGCAGGACAGGCTCTGCAGTTTGAGAAGCGGCTGAAAAAGACTGCCCAGCGTGGTGTGGTGCGACTGCTTAACGCTCTGCACGCCAGTCAATCTGCTGGTAGCGAGGCTACCGAGACTTCGACTTCTCTTGGTGTTGATAAAAAGGCATCCCAAGCCGTTGAAGCATCCAAAGATAAGTTCCTTGAGATGATTCGCGGCGGCTGATTATAGTATCTATGTTTACGGTAATATTTTATGTATCATGATTATTTGTGCGTTTGTTGGGCTATGTTTGGTGATAGTTTGCGTGCTTGGCCTGTGACTCGGGGAGTCATGTACCAATTATGCAAGTCTCGATAAGCCAGATTCCAAGCAACGTGAATGGCTCAACTTGAAAAATCAAAGCACCAATTCTATAGCTCTTGCGTTCTAGTAATGAAATACCGAGGAAACCACCGGGGAAAAGATATATATATACGTCCGAAAAGCTCTAGAATATGTACATTGATTATTTGTTGAAGTCCTTGGCCTGGAGGTTCCGAGTCATGGCAGGCAAAGCTACACGAATACCATCCATGTCCTTGGTCATCTTGAGCTGGCAGCCGAGCCGGGAAGTCTCTGTGAGTCCAAAGGCAAGATCCAGCATGTCGTTTTCATCATCGTCAGGCTCCTCCATTTTATCATAGTATTCGGGATCCACAATCACATGGCAAGTTGAGCATGCGCACGAGCCGCCGCAAGCACCTTCCATATCTAGATTATTAGCCTGGGCGACATCCATGAGATTATCGCCCTCTGCAACCTCCAAAGGGATCTGTTTGCCTTCCTTTGTGATAAATGTAACATGCAACTCTTCGCCGGGCTTGGGCTTGTGAACATGGCCGTGGCGAGCCATGGCAGTGGCCGAGAAGGACCTGATCGCCGGGAATCTCAATGCTCGCAACGTGCTGGGGGTGCCGGCCATAGCCGCACCTCTAGTCAATGCCGATTTGAGTAACATGGATCTGGAAAAACCCTTGATTTCACTCGGGCTGAATCATCTCGCGGCCGCGCATAAATTCGTGCTGACGCACTTTCCATGACATGTTACTAAGACAGGGCGGCTGGTTCATTTACTGTCAGCCCCGGCAACCTTTGAACTTAGGCCCTTCCCCCCATGTCAATTGCCCTCAAGGATTCGGGCACTAGCGAACTGTTTTCCAACTACGAAACCGACTATCAGCTTGCCTATGGCGAGATCGTCCAGCACTTAGATGATTTCGCCTCGTTGGCAGCCACAGAGCAGCGCAAGGCTGCATCCAAGACCTCCCGCGCCATCGACGAGGTGTATGAGATTATCGACCAAATGGCCGTCGAGGTGCAGTCAATCCCCTCGGGGCAGCGCTCCAAATACAACAACAAGCTGCGCGGGTACCGCTCGGACGTTGATAAGGCCAAGCGGCGGTTGAAGCAGCTTTCGGATGGCATTGACCGTGGAGCTCTTTTCGGCGACCGTGGTACTGAGGACGGAGCCCGCGGCTCAGACGTTGGCTCGGACCAGCGGCAGCAGCTGCTGAGTGGCCAACAATCTCTGGATAGATCCAGCGACCGGTTGCGGGAGAGCCAGCGGGTAGCCAACGAGACCGAATCGATTGGAGCGAATATTCTGACCGATCTGCGGGGCCAGCGCGAGCAGATCACCAATGCACGCAACACGCTCGGCGAGGCCGACAATTATGTAGACAAAAGTCTGCGCACGCTTAGGACCATGGCCAGGCGCATGGCGGCAAACCGCATCATCACCTCGGCGATTATTGCCATTCTGGTGATTCTGATTCTGTTTGTTCTCGTGAGCAAGTTCTGGTAGTTTCGTAACGATATTTATGTTTAGCTGGCAATGTCTTTTTGGTGGGGGGTGCTGCGGGTGGTGCGTATGCAGGCGAGCTATCGCCTGCATAACCATTCTATCACCTGCATATGCATGTCGCAGTATATATTTAGCAGTTCCCCTACTGGGCATCCATCATTCTACGCCCGATGTTGAGTCCCATTCTGCGTCCAGCTTTCAAGCCTCTGTATGCTCGCCGCTTCGCTTCAACTCACGACGCTACCGCGCAGAGCCTGGACCTAGCATGCGCTATCTCCGACCGGCTCTTCGATGCCCAAAGAGAGGGCGCCAATTACGAGGATCTTATCGACGCACCTGGCTTTTTTCAGCACTTGTGTGCGGGTAACGCCATTATAGATGTGCAGCGATTGTATTCCGTCAATCATCGACCCCTTGGCGTCGGCTGTCCATGGCGGCCTATGGTCCGTCTTGAGAGCTCCGAAGGCATCTACATGACGTACAAGCGCCGCAAATCCTATAGACCGTACCAAGTGTGCAGCGCTCCGGTTGATATCAATGATATCAAATGCTGGCACCCAAAAGTCCATGACCTGCGGACCGCTGTCAAGAAGATGCCAAAGAGTTTAACCCTAGAGGTGGGCCGGTATCTACAGCAGGGCTATGCTTTCGCGGGAATGAACAAGAAGAAGCGCATTGTTCTTGTCAAGGCCGACGAACGCGACCCGCATGTGATCTATAGCCTTCCCCAGGCCAAGTTCTCGCGCACCAACGGCCCCGCTGTGATCGCCGTTAAAGACGACGTCGACGGGTGCTATGCGTAGCGGAGCGAGATCGGAAATGAAGTAAAACTATGTTTTATGGGTTTTTTTGTTTAAACTTCGAATGCAACTGCCGTAGTCAAGCTGTCGATGCCGCAAGGCACTCGGCTTTATGGTGCCTGTTCTACCAACAGAAACTAAGAAGACTACTCCTTCTTGGCAGCCTCGTCGCCATCCTTCTGCTGCGACTCGAGATCGTCAACAAGATCCTCGTCGCGAAGCGAGTACCGCTGCAGCAGGTCGCCGATGTTCTCGACAATGCGGTGGGTGCTCTGCGAGCGGCGCAGCGTGGTGCGCTGGCGCGAGTGGTGCTTGGAGCGCGGCGCGGACGAGCGCTGGTCGGCGTCAAATACGTCGTCAAAGAACTCCTTGGCAGCATCCTGCGGGTTGTCGCCAAACGTCTTGGGGTTCGACAGCGACATGCCCGTGTCGTGGATCAGCTTGGCAACAAGACCCGTCCAGCCATTCTGGTGCTTGGAGCCCAGACCGCGGCCAGTGTCTGGATCAAAGTACTCGTGGTAGAGAATGTAGTCGTCAAACTCCTTGTCGTAGTCAAACAAGTCGTTGGAGCCATTGTAGGGACGACGGTTCTCCTTGTAGCTGTTGCGAGTAAACAGACCAATCAGCCGGTGCTGGATGTTCTCAGCAACCTTGGCCAGGTTCATCTCGCGGCCATCCTTGGTGGGGCAAGCCACCTGCAGCTCGTTGCCGTAAAACAAAAAGAACCGCTGCAGAGACTCGATCAACAGGAAATTGGTGGGGAACCAAATGGGGCCACGCCAGTTGGAGTTGCCGCCAAACATGCCCGAGTTGGACTCGCCGGGCTGGTAATCGACCGAAAACTGGCCGCCGTTGACCTCCATCGAGTAGGGATGCTCCTTGTGGTACTTGGACAGCGACCGGAAACCATAGTCGGACAAAAACTCGTCCTCGTCCAGCATACGGTGCAGCACGCGCTGCAGGCGCTCTTTATTCACAAGCGACAGCAGCAGACGGTCCTTGGTACCACGGTCAGACAAACTGGCCATATTACGGGCCGCCATCTCGGGGCGGTTCTTGATGAACCATTCAACCCGGCGCGCAAACTTGGGGTAGCGAGTAAGGACCTCGGAGTCGATGGTCAGACTGGCATACAAGGGAATCAGGCCAACCAGCGACCGCACGGGCAGCTGCTTGCTGTAGCCATTGCCCCACGAGATGACGTCGTAGTAGAAGCCATCCTCGTCATCCCACAACGGCTGCTCGTTGTCGTCCTCGCCACCGCGGTACGACATGGCGTCGGCAATGAAGATAAAGTGCTCAAAGAACTTGGCGGCAATGTCCTCATAAACGCTGCGGTGCTTGGACAGCTCCAAGGCAATGTTCAACATCTGCAGACAGTAGAATCCCATCCAGCCAGTACCGTCGGCCTGCTCCAGAACACCGCCAGTAGGCAGCGGCTCGGAGCGGTTGAACAATCCAATATTGTCGAGACCCAAGAAGCCGCCTTCAAAGACGTTGCGGCCGTTGGTATCTTTGCGGTTGACCCACCAGGTGAAGTTGAGCAGCAGTTTCTGGAACACGCGCTCCAAAAAGTCAATGTCCTCGCGGCCAGTGCGCTTGCGCTCGATCTTAAACACCCGGAACGTCGCCCACGCATGCACGGGCGGGTTGACGTCGCTAAAGTTCCACTCGTACGCAGGAACCTGGCCGTTGGGGTGCATGTACCACTCGCGGGTCATGAGATCCAGCTGCTTTTTGGCAAAAGCAGGATCGATCATGGCCAGCGGAATGCAGTGGAAAGCGGTGTCCCACGCAGCAAAGAACGGATACTCCCACTTGTCGGGCATCGACAGCACGTCGTCGATATGCAGATGGCGCCATTGCGAGTTGCGCACGCCCTTGCGCTCCTTCGGTGGCGGCATTTTCGCGTTCTTGTCGCCGTCAGCCCACTGCGTGTAGATGTACTGGTAGTACTGCTTGGTCCAGCACATGCCAGCAAACGCCTGGCGCTGGATGTTACGCAGCTCGTCGGTAAGCGGCAAGGGAGACACGGCGTAGTAAAAGTCGTCGGCCTCATCCAGGCGCTCATCAAGCACCTTGTCGATCTCGCCAGAGTCAAGAGGTCCCTTGGGCTTCTTGTTGCTGAACGTAAAGTAGACGGTGGCAGAGCTGTCGCTAGGGATATCCTTAAACACATACCATGCACCCATCTTCGTGCCTTCATGGTCAGGGTTCACTGCATCTTCCTTGTCCTCGACGATGACATCGTGGAAGGCGTCCTTGACGTACTTTGACTCATTCTCCTCGTCTTCACCATAAAGACGGGTCTTGTTGGTGACATTGTCGGTAAACAAAAAGTCAGGAGCCTCTGCACCTTCCGAAACACCAAACTGCAGGTACCGCTTGCCCAGTTTCGGGTGGTTCGACTCGATCAAGTCGTCGCCAACCAGCTTGAGCTGCGGCTTGGGCGCGTCAGGGTCCTCGCCCCACGACCAGGTGTTGCGGAAAAAGCATTGAGGCAGCAGATGAAGCGTGGCAGGATCAGGACCGCGGTTGTACGCGGTGACGCGGAAGTGCAGCGTATCGGGGTCCTCGTCTTCTTTGCCAGTCTCGACGAAAATGTCAAAGTAACGGTTATCCTCGAAAATGCCAGTATCAACAAGCTCATACTCGGGCTCAGTCCGAGACCGCTTGGCGTTCTCATCCCGGAGCTTTTGGTAGGGGTACTCCTTCTGAGGATACTTGTACAAGTAATTCATGTACGAGTGCGTAGGAGTACTATCAACATAAAAGTACTCCTCCTTGACATCCTCGCCGTGGTTGCCCTCGTGACCAGTCAGGCCGAAAAGACGTTCCTTGAGAATGTTGTCCTTTTCGTTCCAGAACGCAAACGAAATGCATTGCAGCGCATGCGTGTCCGAAACGCCAGCAATGCCGTCTTCACCCCACCGATAAGCCCGCATACGGGCGTGGTCATGCGGGAAATATCCCCAGGCATCACCATTGGCTGAATAGTCCTCACGGACGGTAGCCCATTGGCGCTCACTGAGATAGGGGCCCCATTTTTTCCAGTACTTTGTGCGGTTGTTGTCCTCTTGCAGCCGCTCTTCCTCACGAGTCAGGTCGGTCATTTTTAACTTGCGCAAGCGTTTTCAATCGAGTAGTGAAGTCAATTGGCTGGCTCTATTACAAGTGCAGCAATATGTCAACAGAAACGGGTGGGAACCTTTGCGTGGGTGTAAAGGTGGGCAGCGTGCGTTCCCAGTGGTTGTTGGGCAGATAAGCTTATGTTGCCCCTAGGGTCCGCCAGGTCCCTCATGCATGGTGTAATCCGGTCCCTAGGCAACTGATTCGCAGACCCTCTAAAAAGCGGGGTTGCTGCGCCTGCAGAGACGGCTGTACTGGTGCTTTCTTACCGACGTAGAAAGAACAACGATGCGTCCAGGTAAATTTTTGGATTATAACCTGCCTTTTTAGATTAATGGCGCACGGTTTCTCCATCTCGATCCCTTGGCACGAGCCGCGCTCGCATGCATGATTATGCCACCCAACTTTGCCGTAGATATTCCGTTGCTACTATGCATGGCCTAGGCTAATTTGAAATGTTGAAAATAAACCGCAAATAAGCACCGATAATCATATAATAAAACCTCGAAAATTTTTGTTTTCGGGGTTCGCCAAGGCACATTCTGAAACGCCGAGCGTGCGCCCAAGCCTGCCTGCCCGCCTTGTGCATTCAACCCGAGGCTCCAACAGCGTAACTAGGTCGAGCATCTATTTCGTCGAATCCCAATACACTGAACGCGACAACATTCGAATACACTTATACATTAAGCTCTAACAAATCTATATTCACTAGTTGAGATGATTCCAAGCAGTCTCCCTGAAAAGAAACCGCCGAGCTTCAGCAGCATGGATAATCAGCATCTGGGCAGGGTAAACTCTGGTACTTGGGTAGGGAGAATGTGTCATCTCGAAGCTGAAGAAACCAAGCCGAGGAACCAAAAATACGTGGATATCTATACCGAGGGCTGTTTTACTCACAAATGTTGTTTCAAATCCTGTTTGTATTGTCAAAACCCTATTTTTGAGCTCTAAAATGCTATTTGTTATCCATAGCCCAAGCTGTGACCAAACCCAAAGCCTGAAAAAGGTCATGTGTTCGTTTGAGAACAAAGGAATGTAGACTGCATACGCCGAGAGTGTCCTTAAACCCGGTACTTTGGGGCCCAGGGTATATAATATAGTACTGTAACAAAATTTCATGTATAAAATCTTTTTTTTGAAAATCCATTTCCCCACGTTGCTGCCCTAGCAACGATAAACGTCAGTATCGACATGGCCTGCGCGCAGGAGCGGCATTACATACCCCTACCCTGTTTCTCGCGTTGTTGTCATCATTAAGCTGTTTTTCGTAAGCGCTTGCAACAAAGTGTGTCAGCCAGGTATTTACTTTTACCTATTTAGGTAAGGGTGTGTAAGGGTTGGGGCGCATGGGTGCAGATCTATGCATAGATCGCATCATCACCAGAAAAAAAGTACCCACCTTCATCGTCACCGTTTGCAGTTAGGCCCCCCAATCTTCAGGTTCGCGTTTGTTCTACATTCTTTCTTTACATTCGTTCCTTATAAACCCGTACCAATGAAGTTTACTACCGCCGCCGCTATCGCCCTGCTCGCTGCCCAGAGCTCTGCTTCCGTGCTCTCCAACACTGATACCACCGTCTACTGGACTATCACCAACACTATCACCATTTCTCAGCCCTATACGACCACCCAGGTCAACCTGCACCTTGCTGCTGTGGTGGCCGCGTCGTCTTCGGTGGAGCCCGCTTCCTCCTCAGAGGTCGAGAGCTCCTCGGCCGTCGCGTCTTCTTCTGTCGTCTCGTCGACCGAGTCTTCGTCTGAGGTCGCCTCCTCGTCTGAGGTGCCTTCGTCGTCCTTTGTATCGTCTTCTGCCGTCGTTAGCTCGTCTGCCGTCGTTAGCTCGTCTGCCGTCGTTAGCTCGTCTGCTGTCGTTAGCTCGTCTGTTGTTAGCAACTCTTCGTCTGCTTTCTACAGCTCGGCTAACGCTACCAGTTTCGTGAACTCGTCGGCCGTGTCCACTGGCTTCGCCAACTCTTCTGCTACTGGCTACAACTCGAGCCGTATTGCCAACGCAACCTCGGCTTTGTCCAGCTCGATCCACTCTTCGGTTGTTTCGAGCCATGCCAGCTCCAGCCACGCCAGCTCCAGCCCTGCCGTGTCTTCGGCTGCTTCCAGCGGTGCTGGTGCCAGCACTGCCACTCCTACGGCCTCTTCGTCGTCCAGCTCTTCTCGTAACGGTGCTGGTCTGACCGTTCCTGGTGCCGTTGCCGTGGTTGGTGCTGCCGCTGCTTTCTTCCTTTAAGAAATAGCAATACCCTAGTTATTAAGATCTTTACTATATCTTCTGTTGACATATTTGATGCTCAACTTTGCTTGAGCAGCACAAAATACAAGTCAGAGCCAGTATGTACTACTCGCCCTCCATGGCTGTTGCCCAACACTTCACACACACACGATCTCTATTTTCTTTTCCAAGCTAAGGTGAATCAGAATGTATTCTACAAATAATAATAATGCAATTACTCGGAGACCGCAAATGACACGATTCGGTCTTTTCCTGGCTTGGTGAGCCAGCGGCCTAGCCGGTGCTCGCGAGACAACGTAGCTACTATCACAAACTCATTGTGCTTGGCATCTTTCTCGGCAACAGACAACTTGGTGACAATACCACGGCCGATGGGGATTTCGCGCACAAGTTCCAGCCGTCTTTGGTCCTCGCTGAGCTTCCACATGTTCACCGTGCCCGACCAGGAGCCGGTGAAAACAACGTTGGAATAGGGGACCGCAGCCAGAGCTGTGATGCCGCGGGGAAGAGCAGGCGGGATCTCGACCAACGACGGATCAGACTCAGCCGACGCTTGCTGAGGCGTCAGAGCAGGATCCGTGCCATGGCCACGAGCAGCAATCGAAACAGGCTTCTTCTTCTGCGCAGACCACAACGACACATTACCGTTGTCACTTCCAGTCACAAATAGCTGGTTATCCAACATGGTGCACACATCAATGCTTCCCTCCAAAATGACATCCTTGGAAGTGCCCTGAGAGTGCGCCAGCTTGGTATCACCGCCGCGGAAGGTCAACCGTGACTCCTCCGGGATCTTCCAGAAGATGGCCGTACGATCCCGCGCACCAACAGAAATACACCGTTCCTGGGCCAGGGCAGCCACATCGACCACCTCGTCTTGGTGGCCGTAAAGGATCTCAACCTGAGCCATCTGGTCAAGGTTATATGTGCGCAGGCGCAAATCGCCGCAACCAGCATACAGATCGTTAGAGCCTTTGCGGAATGCCAGACTCAGCACAGTGCCCTGTCTATCGCGGGTCTCAAATACCTTGATAGGAGCCAGATTTTCGGCGCTCCACACAACAATACGCTTGTCAAGGCCACCAGTGACAACATAGCGGCTGTTGGCCGCGATGGAGACAATATCATTAAAGTGGCCGAGATACTCGCGATTATTCTCGGCAGAACGGCGCTTGACGTTTCCGCCTTTAATAGTCTTTAATAGTTCTGGCTTTCCACCGGGATTCAGTCGCCATTTTTGAATTGTAAGGTCTTTTGCGGCCGTATAAGCAAACGGCCAATTAGCAGCCACGGACGTGAGGTTGCGAGCTTTTGTGTCGGAATTGCGAGCTTTTCCAACGTTACTGTTCTCTAGAAACCGGAAAAGTTTTCCTTGGTTCTCAGCAACGTCCTGCTTCAACCGACGGGCAATGATATCTCGATCGAGATCCTTGGCATCAAAGGCAGTTTCATCATGCAATTCTGTTTCTAAACCACGCAGGTACTCCTTTGCAAGACGCCGACGCTTGTCTCCTTCGGTCTCGTGATCGCTTTCTTCGGGAATCTCTTCTTCGCTATCACGGTCGCTCATGTCCAACTCGCTGCCACTTGTGATTTCCTCGTCCACAGGCTCTGGCCGACACACAGTAGCCTTCTTGGGCCTTTGAGCATTGATTGGGCCATCGGCTCTTCGCTTTCTTGCTCGCTTGGCCGGGTTGACGAAAAACGAATCAACCATACCAAAAATTTCAAAGGAGGAAAGTCTTTGGTTTAGCTAAGCTGAAAAATCGCCCTCCCCACGTCCCAGCCTGATTCAAGCCTGACCAAGCCAACAGCCCGAGCCATAGGTAGACACTAGTTATTTATGGCCAACGCTAATAATCCAGCTTTTGGCCGTGTGCACTCTAAATAGCTCAGAACTGTTTGAATCACTTGCTTGCGTCCTTTGCTGCCGTTCTTTAGCAAGAAACTGCTCAAATAGCCCCAAAATACCCGATCGAATCGTTGACAGCCGCTTGTGCGCACTCTGCACCAGCACATGCTCATGCTCCTCTTTAGCAATATATAAAGCAGCCACATAGGTCTTGCTCCAGCTCTCCAAGTCGTCCGCAGATGCAAACCCCCGAGCTGGTGCACTTCCCGAATGCAGTGCAATTCCATCGTCAAGTTCATCCAAAAAGTCCAGGAATCGCAACAGTTTGCGGGCGGATGCATCCACAGTTGCTAACCGACGCTGTTCCATAAGTTCGGCCTCGAGCTCGGCTACGCTCTTGCCGAGATAGGCATCAGTACGAGTCACCTCTGATTGAAACCGTAACACTTCCAATCGCACAGCATCCAGTTGTAAGGAGCCCTCATCCAGCGAGTCTGCAGATCGCAAAAACTCTCCATAATTTTCATTTACGGTGTCCATAAGCTCGGTATGTAGCCGTGATTCCCAGGACATGATGTTCCGTCGCAAGTCAGTGAGGGATTGGAACCGGCAATGGTCGTTTAGAAACGCTTCAACATCAAACGATGGGTCTGACAGTGTGGCCCTAGTGATTTCTTTAGGAGCAGGGAGGTCATCATATTCATTGTGTGAAGCCATCACGGTCGCGTCAAGGGACCCATTCATGGATGGCATTTTGGGGCTTATGTGTTAGTCCTAGTACCCCCTCTGTGCCCAAAGCGAACATACTAACCTCCAGAATTTTGCTGATATAATCAATGCTGTTTTTAAAGGGGATTCCCCAGTCTGTCCTTATTTCAAACATACCGCTGACCTAAGCCGAATTAGCTGGTTTCCCAAGCTGGCGATAGCCCTAGCACCCCTTCCTAATGCGTCATGGGCAAGGGCCACGCTAATTTACCCGCATATATCCCAATCCGTCTACTTTTCACGCGTACTGACCGACCCAAATGACAGATTTACAGGCCAAGTACCCGCATTCCGCTGGTATTACACGCCTGGCATACAGTCCTTGCGGAAAGTACCTGTTCACCACCGGGGCAAACGCGTTCGTCCGTCGGTTCGCGTTAGGATCTAATGACGAGCCAGACACGATCGAACTAGATGCCCCCGCATTCTCTATCGCAACAAGCGCATCTAACTTCGCAACAGCGGGACAGGATGGCATCACTCGTCTGTTTGAGCTTGAAGGCTCGGAGCCGACATCGATGTTGGCCCGCGCTGCCCTGCCAGTGCGCTCCATTGATTTCAACAAACATGGCGACGGCGTCGCGATTGCCGGTGATGATTCGCTTTTGATAGCTACAATTGACGATGCCATGAATGCGCTGAAGCTGCCCGATCATCCCAACCAAGTTCGTCACGTCACTTTTAGCAGTGATGGCGATATGCTGGCGACCTCATGCCTGGATGGAAACGTTCGTGTGTATGCTCTTAATTCGAGCACTCCAGAGCTCGTTCATACTATCGATGGTGTTGTTCCTACTATTTCCACTGCCGATGATGATCGCTCCTCTGCTTTGGCTTGGTCCCCTGATGGAAAGCACTTTGCTCTGCCTACAAAGACGTTTGATGTCGCGATCTTTGAAGTCGAGTCGTGGATGCAAACATCTCGGCTTACTGACGGCCATTCAAATGCGATCACTGATCTGCAGTGGTCGCCGAATGGCCGGTATATTGCTACTACTGGTCGCGACAGCAAGGTGGTACTCTGGGATGTGCCGTCACGCAAGGCAGTTCGCGACCTGCCGGGCATATCCGAAGTTTCTCAAGTCCGGTGGAATCCGCACGAGAACTCGATCTCGTTTGTTACTTCAAACGGTCGTTTGTATACTACGGATGCTATTGGCAGTGACTTACCTTCACCAGTCGGTGATATCTTTGAACTCCAACGCCCTCAGTCTTCGGCAGCTAGTGCCAGTGTCTCAAGCAGTGCGGGCAGCCACCGACGAAAACTCGAAGGCGATGATGTTGAGGGTGAACAGAGCGACGACCTCTTTGGAGAAGATGATGATGAAGACGAGGATCTTATTGTCGAGCAGCCGAAACGAAACGGACATGCAGCCAAGCGACAACGGACTATCCCACGTCTTGACCAAGTCAAGTCGTTGTGCCCCGGTGCTACCCCCTGGGTCAATGGCCGCCGATACCTTTGCATGAACCCAGTTGGTTATGTTTGGACGGTTCTGCAGGACTCTGATCATAATACCATTACCGTATGCTTCTACGACCAAAGTATGGAACGGAACCGGCATTTCCGAGACTCTGAAAAGTTTGACCTCGCTAGTCTTACTTCTCAAGGCTGCCTTTTCGCCAATACCACCACTGGACGCGTCTCGATGCGCTTCCATGCCTCCTCAGCTGATAATTGGGACTATAGTGTTGGTGAGGGTGACAAGGTGCGAGCTATCACCTTGAGTGACGATGTGGCAGTTGTTTGTACTGCAAAGGGATATGTCCGTGTGTTTACCACCTTTGGCTCGCCTATCAAAGTTTACAGACATGCCCGCGATCCTGTCGTGGCTGTTGCTGCTCATGAGGCGGCCATCTTCTTTGTGCGCCAGACCGCAGCCGGACAACTTGAATACTCGGTAGAAGAAGCTGTGGGACGCGAGGTCTTGCAACGTCATTCTGCAGTGGACTTACCCCCTAACACGACCTTGAAGAGCATTTTCTTCAGCGAGAGCGGCGACCCATGCATTTATGACTCCAAGGGAACCCTTTCCATGCTTGTGCACTGGCGTAGTCTTATGCAAGCTCAGTGGGTACCTTTGTTTGACGGTGAAGAGCATGCCAAAAGTGTTGATCGCCAGGAATCATATTGGCCTGTGGGATTGGTTGATCAAGATTTCCTGTGCATCATTCTCCGTGGTAATACCCAGTATCCTCCTGTTCCGATGCCAGTTACCAACACCTTGCCGCTGGCAGTGCCGGGCATGACGCCTTTGGAGAGTGCATACATTGTACAGACGACATTGTTCCACCAAGAACAAGAGCGAGTGCAATATGGAGGCATTGAAGGCGAAGCCGAGCAACGACTTGAAGAGTTTGTGGTTGAACTCGACAAGTTGCTGCTGAGACAACTGCAAGAGGCTTGTCATGAGAACCGCGTTAACAAGGGTCTTCGTATTGTTGCTGATCTCAAGCGGCCCGAAAGCGTGGAGGCAGCAATCAAGATCGCCATGCATTTCCAACTGTCTACTCTTGCTGAGCGCATTCAGCAGTTCCTGGAAAATACGCTCCAGGTTAACTAAACTAATGTAAAATATAACAGATACTGATTTTCTAGTAAATAAATCTCTCAATGAACTGATTTTCTTCGTCTGTTCGGATGCCGAGGATGGTTGCTACGCCCATTGTTTATTTCAGGGAGGTTCCTGCATGTCGTGCAGCACGAGCCCCACAGCATGTCTGAGGGAGAAACACGCGACTGACGCGCTCAAAGATTGGAAAACACTAAGCTTTAAGTGATTCTTATTCCTCTCAGGTACCTGTGAGTTGTTTTCATCTAATATGTCCTTGTCAGGCACCGGCATGAATCGGGGCTTGGATCTACATGCCTACCAGATCTGGTGTGAGGGGGCGAGGAGAAAGAACACTCCATATGCGGCACTGTGGTGTGGCCAGGCATATTGTCAGGTACCGTTTGAGAATTTAAACTAGTTTTTGTAATTTTTAAGAGATTATACAATGTTTTCCGTGCAATTTTCTATCCATTTTGCAAAATTGGCCGAGTAGCTTTCTTTCGCACATGATGTTGATCTGGCAACCAATGCAAGTTGGGACCTTTCAGCCCCTAGAACGGCACCCCTCATGCAGATCAAGGGAACTACAAAGGGCCCGTTCCTGCTGCAACCACATAAAAAAAGCCACGCCAATACACGTGTAAATAATATTTTTTGAGAAAAAAAAAAAACAAGAGGAGAGTAACTCTGCATATGGTCCGGAATTTGAATATCTCCCCACCGGCTCTGCGAGACCATGGCATGACAGAGGATAGCATGGACTAACATTTCTTCGACTTTTGAAAATTTTACATATAAGAGTCTAGGAAAGTAAGGACAGTCTGCATATAAAGGAGCAAGGGTCTCTTTCGACCCCCTTGTATACAAGTGGACCATCGTGAAGGGTCGCATACCGCCTTAATGCAGTGTATATAATATGGCCTATAGCTGCAGGTGACCTGCATGACCTAACCACACTGAAACAAGATATAAACCCCGGTGCGGGTCCACCTAAATCCATCCGAGACGTGGGACGGCTCGGATCCTTATCCGCATTTGTCCCCCTTGACATGTGTCAAGGTATTTTATTGTGCTGCAAGTCTGTCCCTGTACATATCTGGGGCTGTTGGAATCAAGGTTTGAACCAGCAGCTTCCTGGTCGAGAGCATGTGGGCAACCCACATTGCCGTCCGCCGAGAAAAAAAAAGCTTGGCTCAGGATTGTCAGGTCCGAAGGAGAGAGCGGACCTGATAGATTGAAAGAGCCTAAGTGCTCATTTTCTTACCATGTGTTTGTATCTAACGCAATTCGGGAGCTGAAGATATGGCTGCATCTGGTAGGGCGATCTGGCCTCCGATGATGCCTAAGACATGCATGTCGCTAATATCACTCCAAGTGAGAGCAGGACGTCGGGGTTTTGCCTTTCTTTGATTTTAGCTTAAAGACATGCAAGTGAGAGTGGTACTGAGTATTCGTGGACGGATCTTCTGGAGAGGTGATCCGTTCATGGAGAACAAAAGTATCTGCTTCTGTTTTGGGCAGAACCGTCGTGGATGAAAAGACAAAGTGATGGATTGAGACGCCGTTGGGTGATGTTGTGGGAGGCATCTCCAACTGTTTAGGCGTCGCTATCCGTCACTGTCTACTGTATGCTGTACGCTACCCTTGTAGTTTTTTATTTATTAATATTGTTCATACTGTCACGGATATCCTGTTTAGTTTGTGGGCATGGACAGGGGTGAAGAGCCAAGTATAACCAGCACAGGCATCGGCACCGTTTTCCAACAAGACGCTACCAACGCCCACGCTACCAACGCCAAACGCGAGCAGACGATGCGGGTTTACTCTAAATATCTTACATGACCTGCAATGTTACCGATTAGTTACGAGCCTTTTCCGCCTTGATCGAAGCAGGGTCCTCGAAGGCCGGGGTCATGCGGGGGTTCTTTTTCAAGTGGACCTGCTCATCCGTGGCGACCTGAGGGATGCGCTTTTCAAGCTTGAGCTTGTCGAACACACACTTGTTGAGCAGCCGCTCTGCTGGCCGGCAGCCGTAAAGCTGCTGGTTGCTGTTCTCCAGGCACTTCCAATGCAGGCGGAACTCTTCGAGGCAGTGCTTGTTGATGTCGTCAAGCACGGAGATGGCGCAGCGGGTGACGCGGCGGCCCTCTTTAAGGCAGTCTACAGGGCCGTTCTGGGCCTCCTTTTTGCAGAGCATGAAATCGTCATTATAGGGCAGACAGCGAGCACCGATAAAGTACGAGGCCGATAGGAGCGGGGCCGACGTAGCTCCGACCTCAGGGACCTGGGGAACGCTATCGGGCAGAGGTGTTGTGTCTATGGCCTCGACGTATTTAAAGGCAGGCTCCTTGGACATATTGGAGTTGTGTGGTTGGCTGACTGGGATCGGGGATGGTCTTTGGGTTAGCTGAGTAAGGTCTCACAGGAGGCTGACTGGGACCGAATGTCTGAGGGTTACTCAGCACGGGAGACCCGCCAAGGGAACATATACACACCCCAAGGACCAAGAGAAGTCAGCAATGTCCTTGAGCTTTTCGTGGTCGCGGGCGGGTGATAGTGCTCCGACGGCAAACGGCTCGGCGGCTCCGCCCAAATTGCTGGAGTCTAAACCAATGGTGCCCATAATGGATCAGCTGGCGCGGGCCAAAGAGGCCTGGGATCCCGCCAGCCCGAATTGTGCATTCCAGTATTATTTCTACAACAAGGTGCCTGCCGACCAGGCAGGCTTCTATACAATGCCGCACGGCCAGGACCAGGCGAAATGGGAGAAGGCGTTGGCGGACCGGCCGGACGCCAATAGCGTGCCTGTTCTTGCGGTTGGCTTCAACGACCTGCAGACGCGAGCCGCGCGCCAAAAAGAGCAGATCAATGCTTATAGAGTGCGGATGCACGAGATCAACAACAAGCTGGGCGAGCTGGCAAACCGCCACGACCTCCACACGTCGGTCAAGCTTGCGGAAATGAAGAAACGGCACGTCGAGCTTGCCCGCAAAACGCTGGCGCTGGTCGTCCAGCTGCAGGTGCTGCTGAACCGTGGCTGGGCGCTGTCGCCTGACGAAGAGCTTTACCAAAAACGCCTCAAGCAGCTGCTGGAGCGGGCCGACGATCCCTCGGTGTTTGGCTCGCTGAACGAGGTCTGGGCCCGGCTAAAGGCTATGCGCGAACAAGCAGCGCACACAAACAACCCTGCTGCCGAGCAAGCTCGTCTCGAATGGGACCGCGATAGCGCTCAGCTCGAGAGGGTTATTTCCGTGCTGGCATCCCAGCAGACCGGCATCAAGTTCCTCACAAAACTGCTGGAGGAGGACCATGCCAAGGTCGCCAAGGTGCTGGAAAGCGCAAAGGACCAGGAGCCTGCGCCCAGCAAACCGCTTCCGAACCAAGAGCCTGCAACCGTAGCTACCACTGATCCTATTCCTACACAGGCATTGCCGCCCACCAACGGCCTGGCTGTGTACGAGCGACAAGAGCTGTCTGCGTGATGTGCAGCCTTTGTGGTGCAGGGTTGGCCAATAAACAAGTATGACTAGATATATGAGAATAACGAGCCTAGTCTAAATATTTTAATTGCTTGATCTCTTCAGGATCCCGGCTGGCTGCTATTAGCTTCAATGTTTGTGAGGTTTCGGGCACTGCCGATTCGATGCGGAGTCCAAGCAACTCTGTCTCCAAATCAGTCAGGTTCGAGGCTGCAGATTTGCCTACTGTGAAAAGAGCCACAGGCTCTTGCTTTTGGCCACGCTCAAAGTCCTCGATAAGCACTCTGAGCTTGTCCAGACGTTGCTTGGTGACTGGGCATATTCCCTGACGGTAGTGCACGATCCGGCCTCTATCGCCTATAAGCGAGGCCAAATGGGTTCTGACCGCAAGGCTTTGGCTCAAAGTGCTTGGAGGAGGAGTGACTTTGAACGATGTCAACAGTGTTCTCTCCAGGAGCTGCTTGACCGATGACATAGTTGAAGGCAAGTTATCTCGCACCGTTGATGGATTGTACCTTTCATGTCTCCTCGCTATTCTCATCAAGAGCAACTTCCTTAGTTGACGTATCGTCATACATGTTCATACATACAATAGTGAAACACAACGGTAATGTTAATTGGTACCTGGAGCTATATACAAGGTTTAGAACCGGCCCTTGACGAGCTCAATGGCAAAAGGAGCGGCCCACAGGGCGGCGGCGACGGCCAGGGCGGTCTGAATAGTCGAGAGCGACTCGTTGGTGCGAGCAGCAAGCTCTTCTTTACTGGGGGGAGGAGGAGGGCCGCCAAACATTGTCAGGTGTAGTAAGAGGGATGATTAAAATTTCAAGAACCCAGGCTCCTCATCTTCCCTTAGGTCATCATGGCATCCGAGACCAGCGGCAGTGTTCCTACCTCGCCAGACGGACCTCACGCGGTCGCCGACGAGGCTCCCCAGACTATTGAGCAAGCTGCTGAAGACGTTGTTGAAACGCCGGCTAGCGATAAGGATGCCGGTGATGCCAGTGATGCCGGTGATGCCGGTGATGCCGGTGACGACGCCGGTGATGCCGGTGACGACGCCGGTGGCCATGACGATGTGGATGACGACGACGACGGCGAGGCGTATGGAGAGGACGACGAGGCTGCTCCCTTGGATGAGGAAGTGTATAAACTCAAGAGCCACAAGCGGGCACGTGCTGCCACGTCTTCGGCAGCCCCTAAAGAGAAACGGCGCAGTCGCCAGCCCAAAGCCTCTGAAGAGCCCCAAGAGCAAGCCGCCGCTTCTCCCGAGCCCGAGCTGGACCCCAAGGCCAGAGAACGCCGGGAAATCGAGGCCCGCATTGATGCGGCCATGGAGCGGCCCAACAAGCGCCGCAAGGCCGCTGGCGACGACATTGAGCGTCTCCAGGACGATATGATTGCCCAACTGCGGGAAAAGATGCGGTTGGCAGCCATCAAGGACGCCGAATGCATCGAGCAAGGTAAGCCTGCGCTCAACAAAGTCAAGATGCTGCCCAAGGTCGCCTCTGTTCTCAACCAACACAGTCTTGCCGACAGTATTCTGGACGGCAACTTGCTGGAGAGCGTGCGGCTGTGGCTGGAGCCTCTGCCCGATGCGTCGCTGCCTAGTTTCGAGATCCAAAAGGCATTGTTCAGTGCCATGCTGCAGCTGCCGATCAAGACCATGCATCTTCGTGAAAGCAAGCTTGGCCAAGTTGTTTTGTTTTACCAGAAATCAAAACGGCCCCATCTGCAGATCAAGCGCATGGCCGACAAACTTGTAGGCGACTGGACACGCCCAATCATGGGTCGCAGTGACAATTACCGCGATAAGCAGGTCGTCACCCGTTCCTACGACCCCACGGCCGACGCCAGCTTCTCTCCGCGAGCCAAGTCGACGTCTCGCACGCCCGCCGAAGAGTCGGCCATGCGTCGCAATCGCGCCGCCATTCCTACTTCTCGCGGCGAAACCTACTCTGTGGCTCCTATGAACAGAGTTGTTGCTGCTGCTGCCCAGGCCCGCCGCGAGCAGACCAAGGATGGCCAGTCGCAGTTCCGCCGGATGAAGTTCAAGATGATGGCATCTGCAAAGAGCTCGAGCTCCACGCGCAAGTCCAAGGTATCTGTAGAAGGCCGCGGTCTTAATTAGTCTATCTATTATTGTGATTTCAGTAGTGCCTGCAAGCATCAAGCATCGGTCTAGGAATGGGCCCAAGAAGTTGAGGGTGCTAGTAGATGCAGGGTCCAGTATGCAAGTATGGGCTCGCTTGGGCTCAGGAGACCATGAGTAATCTGAATATTCAGGAGTTTTCCTATCATAATGACTATATTAAATGACATTTAAGTGCGAGGCTTCTCCTTCTTCTCCTTGTACAGAGCAAGCAAAGAAACACCGGAGACCTTGACGACCTTGAAACGGACACCGGGGATATCACCCTTGGCCTTACCCTTGCGACCGAAACCAGCCAGCAGGACGGGGTCGTTCTGGTCAACGTAGTTCAAGCAACCATCGTTGGGGACGAAAGCAGTGACACGCTTGCCGTTCTTGATCAGCTGGACACGGACACACTTACGAATAGCAGAGTTGGGCTGCTTGGCCTCAATGCCAACCTTCTCCAGGACAATGCCCTGGGCGTGCGAAGAGCCACCAAAGGGCGACGACTTGAAAGCAGTTCCGAGCAAACGCTTCTTGTAGGACAGATCAGCCCAACGGTTGTCACGACGGCTGGTGCGCAGCTTGCGAGCGGCCTGCAATCCTCTAGGCTTGCCTTTACCCATGTTTAGTTGATGGAGTTTGTTCACCCAGGCTTGATGGTGTGGATATCGCCTCTGAGTGCTGTGACTGTTTAGGGCTGCGGCCCTAAGTCCCAGCCCAGCCTGTCCATCCCGCCCCGTCCCGCCCGGTTGAAGCTGACTAGTATTATATCGCTTCTGAGTAATCGCGCCCGACAGTGAAATATCGGGAGATCGACCCCTGCCCTGAGTAAGCGCTGCTTGGTTAACCCATGTCAAAACAGTTGGATAGAGACCCCCACCTCTATGCTACCGATAGCTATGAGGACATTACCGACGAGCTCAAGGAGTATGCTTCAAACATGAAGGAAGGTGAGCTGGCATCTTTGCCCAGTTTTAAACTCTACGATGCCATCAATGCATGTGAAATCGGGAAACCTCAAATGGACACCGGTCTCAATTATCGGCCTTTGGAGAAGGATCTCGAGATCCCACCGCCAGTTGAGTCTGCCGAGGATGCGGCTGCAGTCATTGATATCATCAATGCCGCCGATATGACTTGGCAGGGCGGTCGTACACTCATGCAGACGGTGTTTGCATGCCTGTTTGTTGAACAAGAGCTGCGGAAAGTCACAAAGCTGGAGGATGAGGGCCACTCGAGCCACAAAGAACTTAATGAATACTTGGGGTCCCGGCTTAAGGTGGAATCCTGGCGTGATGTCGTGGATATTTATATCCTTGCGACCCTCAAGACCTGTAGCCTCGTCGTCCAGCAGGTCAACGCTGTACCGGAAGCTGTGTTGCCTGAGGAGGACTTTCATACGGGACACGCATCCTACTACCTACTGGATGATGTGAACGTTGACGTGATCTGCAAGCTGATGGATGCTGCGCTGCGGTTTGCCAACAAAAACAAGACCGTGTCTGATCGGTTGAATTTGCGGGTATCGTGGATGCACATTCTAAGGCAAAAGATTGCTAAAAAGCACACTCACCAGGACAAGGCGTTGGAGATTCTCAAGGCCTATGAGCCTGTCTCCACAACAAAGTTTGACGTGATTGTGTCTGACGGAATCCAGGGGCGCACGGAGCTGTTTTCCCTGCCGCAAAAACTTATTAAACTGTCTATTGATGAGGCTCTGATCCGATGGTCGGGTCTAGTTTCCAGTATCAAGGGCTTGAGTCGCGTTACTGGCTTAACAAAGTCTGCCGACCTCTTGGGCTTCTTCCTGCAGTTTGCATCTCAAGATAACCTGTCACTAGTGCGGGCGATTCTCAAGTCCATTGTGCGGCAGTCGGATCTGCTGGGCCTGAGCGCCAAAACGTGGGTATCCAAGGATATCAAGGAAATCAGTTTCCCGCAATGGGAACAAGGAAAAAACAAGCAGTTGACTGACCAGTTCCTCACCCATGCCTCCGCGTGCTATATGGATCTCTTGTCTGTATTTTGTGAGAACCGGGCGCGGCAACGCGAAGGTTTGGTGGCCAATGTTGCTACCTGGGACTCGCTCCAAGTCACGGCTGAGCAAGTCGATGAGCAGGCCATGCAACTGGGCATCAGCAAGAAACTGGAAAGTACCGACGGTCAAGAGATTTGGGCCCTGGAATTCTCCTCGTGGGTGTATCTGCGCAAACTTCAGATCATGTTATGGGTTCTTCTATTTAGCTTTGAGCTGGATATCGTGCTGGAATGGGAGTATGCCTACATGTATTGGTACGGCGTGCAATTGGGCCAGCGGTTACTGGACCAGCTCTCGCGCCTCAAGGCATACTTTGAGCAGCACAATCTGCGCTCATCTCAGCCCGGCTACGCCTATCTTGTGGCCCTCGAGGTCGAGGCCCGGGCTTTGACCCAAGTATGCTCGGCAGAGTATCTTGTCCATGTGTCGCTGCAAAAGCTGGGGATTGTCAAGCCCATGGAATCGCCTTTCAAGGAAACCACCCCCGAGCTGCTGTACGGCCTTCGATTCCAACCTTATGAGTCTGTGGGAGTGCCGGCCATGGCCAAGCTTGAGACTTTCAACAAGCTGTCGGAGAACTTCACTACTGAGGTTGCCTTGGAGGCGGCTCGAAACAGTGTTTCTGGCGCAAAGAGCCTGCTAAGCACTTTGACACGAGTGGCCGAGGAGAATAGGGATCTCACATTGTTGATGCGATCAACAGTCGGGCTTCAGATTGCCATTACCCAGATTGAAAAGGCGGTTGCTAGCAAGAGCACGGCCGGCAAGCTGGAGCTGAGCAGAGACAATTACCATCCCTACTTCCCCGTCCCCAAGATCTCGTCAGTGTGATTTTTGTCGTAATTTGTACATAGTCTTGAACTAATACTAATACACATTATATGGAATATAGCAATTCCAGCAGCAGGGAGCAGAATACAATGCTACTGACCTATTTGCCATTATTGGCCTATTCAAAAGAGCTCGTCAAGGTAAGGCAGCAGATGCACCTGACCAACGGCAGCCAGAGTGGCCTTGCTCTTGAGCAGCTTCTCGGCGGCGCTCTTGAGCGAGGCCTCGGTGACCTGAGAAACGTCCGTGGCCTCCTTGGTGTAGTGGAACGACAGGTTCGAGATGGCATCGGCCTGGGCGAACTTGGTGGCGGCAATGCCGGCCTTGGCGGCCTCGGCACCGGGACCGTTGGAAGCGACCTGCTTGAGGGCGGTAGCGACCTCGGCGGCAGCGGCACTCACGCCCGTGGCCGAAGCACCGGCAATGGTGATGGTGAACAGCGAGGCGTCCGAGTAGCGCAGGATGTCGGAAGAAATGGAAACGCCCGACTTGGCGGCGATCTCGTGGAGCAGACCGGAGCCCGACGACCACTTGACGTGCTGGCCAATGAGGGTGTTGGGCAGAACGTCCAAAGAAGCCTCGTACTCAACAGGGAAGGCAATAGTGACGACCTGCTCGGGGTTGCCCGAGAGAATACGGCGCTCACCGCCAAAGAACTGGGTCTTGCCCGAGGAAAGGGCCTGGCCCGAGACAACATCGTCGAACTCGCGAGCCACAAACGACTCGATGTCGCCCTGCGAAACACCGCGGGCAACAAGCTCAAAGTTGCTCTTGACGTAGGCACTCTCACCAAACGCCTTGGTGGTGTCCAGAGAAACCGGAGTGACCAGCGAAGCCGACAGGGGGTTGCCGAGACCATTGCGGAAAGCGGCCTCATGAGCGGCATCCAAGGCAATGGCCTTGGAGTCCTTGCCAAACTTGGCAATCTCGGCGGCGACCTGGGGCTTGACGATCTCATTGTACTCGTAAGTCTTGTAAAGAGTGCCCTTGGCGACGTTTGCCAGAGCCTCCACAAAGTAAGGCAGGTCCTCGCGCAGGAACTTGGTGGTCAGCACGAGCTTTTCACGGTCCAGCTTGGTGTAGAAGAAACCACCCAGCAGCTCGCTCTCGCGGGTAAGACGAAGAGCCGACTTGGCAGCAGTGTCACGGAAGGCGAACTTCTCGAGAACATGCGCAGCACCGGGAGTAGGATTGTAGCGGGGACCGGCATTAACAATGAGCGACACCTCCGACACGGGCCGGCCATCGTCCACAGATGCAATCTTGACGCCTGCGGCCTCACTGGTGGTGAAAGCCCGGCGGCCTGCCGCCTTGCTCAGCTGCCCGACACTTTTTCTCAACATGGTTGGTTTAGTGGTGGGAGTTAAAGAAGATATTAGGCAATGGTATTGGACCAGGGTGATTGGTCACTCTGTGATTGCTGACACACCGCCCACCCTTGGTCCCGGTGCCTCCTGCGACCCAGCCAGCTTGCAGTCAGCCAGCTCGCAGCCGGGCAGTCAGCCAGGCAGTCAGCTAAACGGCCCAAAACCAAGTCAGCACCGCATACATTAGGACCAACCTAGGCCAATCTTGAAAGTATCAAAACCATCTAATTTCAAATAAAACACATAGGATTTTTAAACAATCTACAACTCTTCAAACAAACTCAAATTCAATGCCAATGTCAGCCTTACCTCCCCCTGGTCCTCCTCTGACAAATTTCCAAAGCCAAAATTATTTTTCACCATGGCGACGCACCACCTCGTCGACCTGTGCAACCTCCTAGTTGAGGATTTGTACGGTTCAACCGGCGCCAAGGTCGTTACTGTACTACTTCATGTGGGTAGACAAACTACTCGAGAAATCTGCCGCCGCACAAAACTGCCTTTGTCGGCAGTAAAACGCTCTCTCGTGTCGCTAGTGCAGGCTCGGGTCGTCAAATTCTGGAGCGACCCGAAAAGCCCTGCCGTGACATATTACTCGGCCGATTCAGAGAAAATCTACTGTCTGCTATGGCTTGGTCCTTTAATTGCCAGTATTAAGGCCACCGTGCCTGCGGAAGCAGACGAATTGGTCCCCCTGCTCAAGACGGTTATGGTGAGCGGTTACCAAAAATTAGAAGACATTGTGCAACAATCGAAACAGGACCCGACCGCTGGGCTCATCCGCCTCGCTCAGCTTGGCTATTTAATTCCTCTTCACGACTTTGAGTTCTTTCCCTTGGAAGACCTCAAAGAGAGTGCTGCTACCAAAAAGTTCCGCGAAATCAATAGCGAGCCTCGCGGCATGGCCATGACTGAAGCCATCAAAAAGACCCAGATCGAGGCGAGTGTCAAGGCGTACACAGAATCGCTTGAAAAATTACGAGCCCGCGATCGCCTGGTCACGGCTACGGCTCCTCCGCAGTTGAAAACAGAGCTGGCCGCGACTATCAACTCAGAAAAGTTCCTGCTCGCAGCCCGACGAGCTGAGCTTGTCGACTTGGTTGCCCGACGCGTGGGTGCTGTTTCTGCCAAGGTTTATGACCAGGTGCTTGCTCTTAGTGAACAGGGCCGCCCGCTAATTCAGCGCGAGCTCGAACGGGTCCCTCTCCCGGAAAATACAATCACCACTGACGAGGTTGTGCAGGCCGTTGCCAAGCTAGATCTGGACTTGGGCTCTGCATTTGTTAAGCCAGAGGACGACGACAGCACCGGCACCAAGCGAGCCGTCAAGACGGAGCCGGAGTCGGGCCGTGGTCACAAGCGCATGAAATCCACTGCGGGTGCCATTGCTATGCAGGCAGCAGCATTTGGCCAGCGTACTACTAAAGACCTGGTGACTCTACATCTTCGGCTTTTGGAAAATGCCAATGTCTCGTTCCTGCGACGAGTGGGTGATCGTAATGGCGGTGAGTGGTTTGTTCCCATGGAATCACTGCTTGAAGACCTCAAGCGTATCACCTTTGATGAAGTCGTTGCCGAGCATCTCGATCCTGTTGCTGCGCGGATCGTGCGTGTTGTGCGGCAACTAGGCAGAGTCGACGAAAAGACATTGTCACAAACAACCCTGCTGCAAACCCGTGATGTGCGTATCCATACCACGAGCCTGGAATGCAACGGCTTCTTGGATCTTCAAGAAGTGCCCCGCAGCAACGATCGCGCACCTGGAAGATGCTTCTTTTTGTGGTATCACCGGCCAGAGTGGGCCTACTCGCGGCTGGTGGAGCTCCTGTATTTTGCTATGGTCAAGGTGTTTAAGCAGATCCAAGAACTGCGGCTCAAGCACAAGACCCTGCTCACCAAGCTCATGCGTGCGGATGTGACTGGTCACGAAGACGAGTTCCTTACTGCCCAAGAAAAGCAGGACCTCGACGAATATAAACAAGCCGAGACCGCTCTCCGGGCTCAGCAGCTCCGCATGGACCGCCACGTGCGCGTGTTCCGCGATTATTGATCGCTATATTATATTAGGTACATAACTTTCTTGTCATAACACGTCTGATGTCGATTTTGAAAATGGTTACACCTTAATGTGACGGTTCGACCAGAAGGGACGGGCGTCACCTTCCTGCATGGCAGGCTTTTCGGATACAAGAATGTCTGAGCCCAGCCGGCCAGCAAAGAAAATGGGCCGGTATTTTTGCGACATCCAGAAGATGGGCTTTTCGAGCTCGGGTGCTGTCACCTCGGCATCGTTATCCTCGTCACCCTCTTCGGCAGCAGCCAGAGCAGCAGCGGCAGCAGCACTGGTCTGGTTCTTGCGCTTGCTAGGCTTGCAGTAAGGGCGGCCCGGAGCAAAATCAAGATACGCGAGCCAGTTGGGACCCCAGAACCAAACGCGGTTGGCGTCCGTCTTGTCAGTGAAGATGCCGCAGCATACATTATGCTGGCGAACAAACTGAGGAGGCAGGCGGCCAGCATGTTGCCGGGACCACGAAGTCAAGGACTGGTTCTTGATATCATACTCGCAAATACCCATGTCGGCAGTCACCACCACCAGGGTGGACTTAGGGCGGAATGCCATGGCCGTGGGGGTATCGCTAACTTTAGGCAGCGATGCAATATGCGTCGCCTTGGTGGTGCTGTATACTTCAATGAGGCCATTGTACTTGGCAACCGCAAACTGGCTACCATTGGCAGACACTGCGACTAGGGAAACCTCATTCGAATAAGGAACAGCAGGGTTGACGGAGCCTCTCTGGCTGAGTGGCTCCTGAACCTCTACAAGCGCGTTGCTGTCAACACGATAAATATCCAGCTCGCTTTCCGGGGTGACAATCAACAGCTTGCTCTCAGTAAGAAACTTGACGATGCGGCCTCCACTGCTGTAACCGGCAAGATCCTGCTTGGTGATGCTGGTAATGCGGCCGTTATTCAAGCCCTGGAGGCTAAACAGCTTGATTGTAGAAAGTGTAGCCACAGCAAGAGTCTCACCGCTCAGAGATGCAGAGGAAATGTATTCGTCCTCGCCAGACACAACCAGCTCGGCCAGCAAGCGCTTCGATTCCTTGTGCAGACGCCAGACCTTGATTTTTTGCTCTCTCCATTCGACAATGATGCCAATATCGGAGTGCATCTCGACCTGCGCACGGTACCGGGTTACTGGCAGCTTCCGGAACGGGCGATCTTCAAACTGCGACACGGAGTTGATCACAATAGTGCTCTCCAAACCACCGCTAATCAAATACGACGCACCACGGGCTTCGTATGTGGTCATACAGCGGATATCATGCGAATGCGCAACCCTGCTGGTCATGATAGTCCAGCGTTTATGGCGGACATCAGTCATTTTGGCACAAACAATCTTCTGGTCAAGACCCGAGGAAAACAGAGTCTCGCCAGCAGCATCAGTAGCAATACTAAGGATATCGGTGGGGTGGGCCTGGAAACTTTGCTGCAACGAAAGGGTCTTTCCATCCCAAATCTTTAAATAGCCATTCGAATCACCACTCACAATCTGGTCACCGTTTCGGAGAACCTTGACAGCCCACACGACAGTACCGTCCATAGTTTTGGACTTGTCAACCTTCATAGTACCAACAATACGGCCAGTGGCAATCTCCCATACTCTAAGACGCGCGTCAGCACCACCGGCAACAATGTGGTTATTGCCCTTCCAGGCCAATGATGCAAGCGAGGTGTCTGCACCGGTCAAACGTTTTGAGAATTCAACGCTACCACGGCCACCAGAAACATCAAAGATGACAACGGTACCTGTTTCACAAGCAACTGCCAATTTCTTCCCATCGGGAGACATGGCAATGGCCCAAATCACACCGGCATCCGCACGGGTGTGATCCAGAGCCTCACCGGTAGCCAGGTTCCATTCGGTGACGGCATCCGAGGCACCGACACTGAACAAGCGAACCTCACCATCGGTATTAGCCCAAGCAAGGTCTTCGATAGAGCGGTCTTTTGCTCCGAGAAGAGTTGTGTCCAGGGTCCAGTTTGATGTCGGGTTCCAGATTTCGATATCACCATTAGCTCGTCCTACGGCGAGCCGCAAATCGGGGCTCGGGGGATTTTTAGGGCCTGGTGACGGCAGATTAAATGCCAATGCCGTCACAAATGGCCGAGAATAGTCCATAAACCGGCATCTATGCAGTTGCATCTGAGCCATGGAAAATTTCAGATTATTAATTTTTTTTGGGCTCTTGAATGAAATTTTGGGATCCCTTCCCCTACCGTAAGCTCCACTCTAAAGTTGACTCAGCTTGTTTACGTTTGGAAATATGTCCTTGTGGTGCGCCGGCGCCATTGTCAATGTATTCCAGGAAAGTCAGAAGAGTGCGATAACGCATCGCAAACTCGCATCACAGCTTCGCACCATCCATGCTTCGTGTATCGAGCGGGGCCAGACGGCTGAGTTCGAAGCAGTAGTTCAACGTCTGGTGCTTAAAGTTCTGGTGATCCGCAAAGGAGAGGCGACTGCCGACCGCGTTGTTGCATTTCTTGCCACATATGCCAAATATATCTCGCCTAATGTGGAAAAGAGCCGCCAGCAGGATCCGGATGACACGATGGCTCCTCTTGCCGACACTGATGGCGAGGTCTCGCTAAGTGATGCGTCGATGCCCGATGCACCGACCCGCGCGCACGCGTCCGGCTCGGTTGACTATGATGAATACAACGAGTACTTTCTGTTTCTCGAGAACCTGTTGCGGTTTGTTTCGCAGGGCCTCAGTGCTGGCGATCGAAATGTGCGATTCAGAGCCACTCAGCTAATGGCCGTTACTCTCAAGTACGCGGTAGCTATCGATACCCAACTGGCGCAGTCCTTGTCCGAGCTCGGAATTGAACGTCTCAAGGATCGCGATCCGGGAGTGCGGGCTCAGGCGGTTGCAGTTGTAGTTGCGTTGCTGGACTCGAGCGATCCCGTTGCCTACGAGGCCAGCGTTTCGCACATTAAACAGGTGATTCGTTTCGACGATAGCCCCGAAGTTCGTCGCGCTGCTCTTCTCAAGATGCCGAAGCAGAAACGGTACCATGCTTGGTTAATTGAGCGAGCCCAGGATACCAGTGCTGCCAACCGCAAGGCCGTGTACACGCGAGTGATGCGAAGTATTGGTGACTTCCGCAAGGTGCGGATGAGTCTGCGCGAGAATCTGCTGCGCGGTCTCAAGGACCGTGATCCGTCGGTACGTGCTGCGGCTGTTGATATGGTGCTTGGGATGTGGTATGAGAATGCCGAGGGCAATCTTCTGTCGATTCTGTGCCGGCTGGATGTGATCAACAACCCCGAGGTTGCGCGCCAGGCCGTGGATATCTTCTTTGAGTACCGTCCACAGGTTTTATCGGAAAGCATGGTGTTTGACGAAGCTTTTTGGGACGACCTGACGCCTGATTCCACGTTTATTGTTCGATGCTTTAACGACTACTGCCAGAGCCACAGCATGAGCGACTTGGCCTATTCGCGACTGCCGACCCTGTCGCAGATGGCGGATATTGTAGGTATTTACTGGGAGCGGCATTTGACTATGGCTTCACAAGTACCGCAGCCCGACAACACCGAGTTTGAGCTGATTGTCGAGCAGCTGTTGGCTATTGCCGTCACTTATGATTTTGGTGATGAACTGGGCCGCACCCAGATGCTGTCCAAACTAGAGAAGATCCTCCTAGATCCCATTATGCCTTCCGATAATATGGTTACTCAGGTCCTGGCATGCTACCGCAAGGCTCTCACCTCAGACAGCGATTTCCTGCTCAAGGTGGCCGAGCTGATGGCCGAGGTCGATGGCCAAGAGTCGTTGGACGACTCCAACATGCTGGCTCGCGAGCTGCTGCAGCAGGCCATCATTGATGCTGCGCTTGGCAATCTGAGCTGGCCCTGCGAGGACACGGGTATTCTCAAGACGCTTTGGAAACGCGTGGATATTGCCCTCACTGCTGAAGATACCGATATCTTCTTGAGAGGAGTGCGGTGCCTGGGCCAGCTCTGCAGCCTCAACAAGGCGCTTGCCGACGAGCATTTCGAAGATCTGCTCAACCAGTACTATGTCCCCACCGACGGCGAGGAGCTCCTCGAGGGCACTGCGCAGTCGAATACGGTGTGCATCCAAGCGGTGTGCGATGTGCTGTTAAGTTTCCGGGTGAACCCAGATTTCGCGCGAGTGGCTGTCGAAATCATCAGTGCCGGCAGCAAAAGCAGCGAGTTCCCCGAGCTGCAGAGCGTCGCGATCCAAGCATACACAAAGCTGTTTCTGTCGGGCCTGCTCACCGACGAAGTTGTCTTGAGCGAGCTCATGACCGAGTACTACACGACAATATCCCCGGAAATCGAGCAGTGCCTCAGCTTCTTCTTGCCGGTGTATGCGCACACGTCTCCAGAAAACCAGCTGCGGCTCGCCAAGGTGTTTGTGCCTGTGTTTGAACACGTCATGACCGCCAAGAAAGACGAAGACACCGGCACCAATGTGGATGTTGATTTCCTGGCCGAGCCGGGCCAGGAAGCCATCCTAGGCGGAGCCCGCATTCCCGGTGCCGCCCAGATCATCAACCAGTTTATGGAGTTCTGCGACCCCCAGCGCCTATCACCTCCCGAGAAAACAAACGCCCATGCTGTGCTAGCCGAGGGCCTACTCACCTGTTTCGTGCCCGGATTGCTGGCTGTGTCCCGCCGAGCCGTCTTTTCCGCTTTGCCGCGTCTGAATTTGTACCTGGAAAGCGTTCAAGAAGGAGAGCGGCTCTTGGAGCTGCGACCACCCGAGGAGACTCTGGAAAAGCAGGTAAAGGTCTATGTGGACCAGTTTAGCGAGGTGGTTGAGGCCGCCATGGAAGTTGCCAGGAAGGAACAGAAGAACAATGGTGACAATATTGTTGACATTGGCGACATCGATGATGCGGCAATCGATGATGATGAAGTCGATGATGAAGTTGGCAAAGAGACCGCCAATGAGACTGCCATGGCCATCCTCAGAGCCAATGAACACCATGATGATTCTGATGTGGAAATAATAGATGTTGTTTCCCGGGATGAGCCGAGCGCAGAGGTCGTGGTTAAACCCGAGATTATCGAGAATTGTTTATAAGTTTTTAATACCCCCTATTTACACCCTTTTTTTTGATTACACCTCAAACAGCCCAGCTTCCGTGATGCAATTACTACGATGTGTAAGATAATCAGGGCACGTAATGTAGACTGATAAAGGATACGAAAATTTTGCTAAAGCGCATACTTTCCACAAGTGCTGAAGCCGCTTAAGCAGACTGGATAACGCAAATACATAGTTTATTCTGTCATGTTGAGAAACGGAATGCATACCGAATGGAGCCACCGTAGCTCCACGGAGGCTCGAGATGCAACCCTTGTGCCCTGGACATGCTAGACATCTGCCCAGGCACCGGCCCGGACATTCTTTAGAAGGGCCTGATCTTCGCGTCCGATTAATATATAAACTGGCCCCTAAGTAAATAGTTCACGGTATGTTTCGATATAAGATGCCCAAAAGAGAGCCCGTCTCAACCAAGGGATAGTTTGCTGAGGCCACGGCACATGCCCAGCCCCAGCTGTCATGCAGCGCGGTTAGGGCACGAACCCGAGTGGAGCGACGCTCCTAAAACGGGATATATATATGCAGGTGGCTTTTACCTAACAGGAAACCACCCCCTTTGGCTCAACCCATCCCTTCCCCCAAAAAAACTAAACATGTCTACTCAGGAGAACGTTAAACTGGCCCCTAAGGAGTTCCAGAAGGACAAGGACTTTGCAAAGGCCCTGCACGGCGACGCCAAAAAGGGCGGCTTTGCCGCGACCCTTGGCAAGGACCGGGACGCGCATAATGTGGCCGTCGAGGGCTACTTTAAGCACTGGGAGCGCGACTCCAACACCCAGACCGACGCCGATCAGAAGCAGCGCCTGGACGACTACGCGGCCCTCACCAAGCACTACTACAACTTGGTGACCGACTTTTACGAGTACGGCTGGGGCTCGTCGTTCCACTTTTCGCGTTACTACAAGGGTGAGGCGTTCCGTCAGGCCACTGCTCGTCACGAGCACTACCTTGCTGCGCAGATGAACCTGCAGCCCGGCATGAAGGTCCTGGACGTTGGCTGCGGCGTGGGTGGTCCTGCTCGTGAGATCTCGCGGTTTGCCAATGTGCACATCACTGGTCTCAACAACAACGACTACCAGATTGCTCGTGCCAACAACTGGGCTGCCCAGAACAAGATGGCCGACCAGCTGAACTTCGTCAAGGGTGATTTCATGCAGATGGATTTCCCCGACAACAGCTTTGATGCCGTCTACGCCATCGAGGCCACCGTCCATGCTCCTGTTCTCGAGGGCGTCTACAGCGAGATCTACCGCGTGCTCAAGCCCGGTGGAGTGTTTGGTGTTTACGAGTGGGTCATGACCGACAAGTTCGACGAGAACAACAAGTACCACCAGGAGATTGCCTACGGTATTGAGATCGGCGACGGTATCCCCAAGATGTACAGTGTTGATGTTGCCCGCAAGGCCCTTAAAAATGTCGGCTTCAAGATCGAGCACGAGCAGGATCTCGCCGACGTCAACGACGAAATCCCCTGGTACTACCCTCTGTCTGGAGACTGGCGCTACATCCAGACTCTGGGCGATGTCTTCACCTTCTTCCGCACCTCCACCTTTGGCCGCTGGGTCACCACTAATGTCACTGGTGCCCTTGAGAAGGTGCATGTTGCTCCTACTGGCTCGCGCAAGGTCACTGAGGCTCTTGAGCAGGCTGCCGTTCACCTGGTCAATGGTGGTCGCGAGGGCATCTTCACGCCTATGATGTTGTTTGTGTGCAAGAAGCCCTTGTAAATAGTCTTAGTTTATTCATCCTACTTTTATCAAGCACTTGAATAACAAACGGGCTCAGCTCAAATAAAAGCTCCGTACAGATTTCCACACACAGATCCATACTCCAATGCATGTTGCATGGTTTGCGGCTGGGTTATGATCAGTGATTAGCGGTTGCTGATATGGCGGTTGCTGATATTAACTGATGGGAGTGCTATAGATGGGAGGTTTGAAGTGGATCCACAAGAATCTACTAAGCATGGCTGAAGATAAAAAACGCAAAAGAGCTGATTCTCAGCATGTTCCTAGAAAAACCCACAACGATACTGTGAAAGAATTGGAATGGGAACATGATCACATCAAGCATCCTGATGCGGAGGATATTCCTGTGACTTATGCGTCGAGCATTGGCTCGGATGAGTCGGATACTAGTGACTCGGAAGACAGTGTGGACGAGCACGAGCTACGCATGGATGAATGGAGAGAAAAGAACGAAAAGACGGTTGCCGAGGCCAGCAATAATGATCAAGAGGAAGTCCAGGCAGACTTTGACTTTTTCAATCTCTCGGAAGCCGATTTCATGACCATCAAGTACCTGGTCCGCAATCTCTTGGATGTGGACAACATCAAGTTCAATCTCTCGCACATCACCGATCTTATTGTCAAGCATGGCATTGGCTCGACCATTAAGGTGGATGGCGAGGAGAGCGATGCTATGGCCTTTCTGACTGTTTTGGATCTGTCTGAACTGCGCAAGGACCCTGAGATCTCAAAGCTATGCTCGTACCTTGTTGCCCGAACCGAGACAAGCGATCCTGCACTTAGCCGGACTCTGAGAAAGTTGTTTTCGTCGAAAAGCACCGAAAAGGCTGGCCTTATTCTATGCTCCCGCGTGCTGAACCTGCCCATTGAACTGATCCCTCATCTCTATGCCATTCTAGTTGAAGACCTCAAACAGTCAGACAAGAAATTCGACACGTTCATCACTCTTTCACGCGCTTACAGCTTCGATAATGCTGCTGGAAGCTCCGATGGCGAACTAGACATGGAATACTACCACCAAGAGGATGCGGCCCTCCAGCCCTTGGCTGATCGGTTTGGTTTCTTTGACTATGAGGAGGCCAGCCGCAACGCTGCTTCTCGCAGTGCCTTCACAGAATCGGGAATTCTGCCCAAAGGTCATATCATTGTCACCAAAGCCAACAAGCTGCCGACGGTTGTTGAGACCTTGCGGTCGTGGTGTGAAAACCTGCAGGAGCAATACCTCCAAGCCCAAATGGAAAAGACTTCATTGGATACATAAAAATGAGCACCCACATACTTGTCACAGCTTCTATTTTACTCGTCTAGTCTACTCGACTACTTTGCTCGACTACAACATTCAATTTCTATGCCGCAGTGCTACAATGATGAGTCGGCATCGCAGTCAATACCAAGGCACATGGCATTATATAACCACCCCACCCCACACAACCCCCCACAATGCCAACATATGCTGCCTTTGCCCCGGCTCCGGGCGAGGTTCAGCGCAGTTCGGCACCTCTACTGGCGACAACTCCACCGACAGTGACCAAAGCAATTAGCCAGGTGTATCCGTTCATTTGTTTTGCCGACCAGTTGCTTGCTCTCTTGACCTGGACGACAGACGACAAATGGCAGTCGTTCTTGCTGGTAGTGCTATACACAGTAACGGTGAAATACTTTGAATTCATCGTGCTCAACCTCGGCCATATCGTCGTAGCAACTGGCGTGACGCTGGTGGTGCTCAAGGCCCATCATTCTGCCACCCACGAGCCGCCGTCACTCGATAGCATTGTCTTGACCCTTTCCAAGCTTTCGGCCCGGATTAATTTATTCTTGCTGCCTCTGTCGGGTCTTAATCTTTCCAAACGTGAGCTTACCCGCTTCCTTTTTGCTGCTGCCTTCATGACACCGTTGTATTTCGTGGTCACTCATTTCTTGCTAGATGTTCGCTCCATCTGCCTTTGGTTTGGTCTATATGTCCTGACATACCATTCTGCTGCTGCGAGAACCACCAGAGGGATTCTTTGGCGATGGAGAGTGGTTAGAGTGGCTGTGTTTTACCTCACAACCCTCAACTTCAACTCCAACCAGCTGCACACTGCTGCCCGTGAAGTTTCTTCCAGAGCAAGCTCGCCTGCTCCGACCAATATCCCTTCTACTGGCGCTAAAAACGTTCGATTCACCTATGTGCTGTTTGAGAACCAGCGGAGATGGCTCGGAATCGGCTGGACATCCAACATGCTGGCTTATGAACGAGCTCCCTGGACGGACGAGTTCCTCAACGAGGCCACTTCGCCTGAGCTGTTCAAGCTGCCTGATTCCGAGGGAACAGGCATGGTCTGGCGTTGGGTCGATGTTACTTGGAATATGGACCTCTCCAACGATGGCTCGCTTGCGCCCAAGTCTAAGGTCATTCTGACTCCTGATCCCGGCGAAGAGGATGGTTACGTCTACTACGACAACATGTGGAAGCGACCCAGTGCAGAGTATTCGTACTCAAAGTACACCCGCCGCCGTCGTTGGGTTCGCATGGCCGAGCTCGTCACTCTCCACGCCCAAAAAGATGAATCCCCCGCAACGGCAGCGGCGGCAGCTCCCGATGCTACGCATGTTGCCTCAAAGGTAGGCACAACAGCAACCGAGGATGCCCCTCAACCAAGAAGAAGAACGCGGTTCGTAGAGTAGGCTCGTAGAATCAGTAACTAACGAATAAACGTTTGTAAACGCGGAGTGCAAATAAAAAACAGGGTCCAAGTGAACCCCACAAAAAAGAATGCGTTAGCCCGGAATCGAACCGGGGGCACATCGATGGCAACGACGTATTTTACCACTAAACCACTAACGCGTTTCTTGAAAAAATCCAAGAACTGCCGAACCCACTTCAAGGCTGATAGCGCATAAAGCCGATCTCTTGACCCCCCCTTTAGCAACGTAATTGACCCGCAACCAAAAGAAATCAACGCGTATTTACAGTATTACGGGGGGTTTGGACCAGTTTGCCTACATTTTGTGAATTGGTATGGCAGTTGCAGCTCTTTGTTCTTGCCGAACTCTATAGCCGCATGCGACATCAGAGGGCGACTGCCCTGACATACGGTTAAATATTTCGTACTGATACCATACCAAAGGGCCAATTGACCCCAGAAGTTAACTAGAATAGTAAAACTAGAACCACTCACACGAGAACATGTGCCATTCGGCTGTGCTTCCCCCACTTGAGCTTACTACTCGGCATCTGCTCGGCAGTTTGCCTCCAACGGCTCGGGACATAAACATCATGTCGGGTTAGGAATGAGGGGTAATTTACCTGCATCATGACTGGCAGCAGCGACGATTCCGTTACCGAAGTTCGGCTTGCCATTGACGTTAAGAATCTCGAGAAATACCTTGAGAAGCAGCAACCTGGGAACTTTAAGGCCCCCTTCGCCCTCAAACAGTTTGGTTACGGCCAGTCCAACCCTTCGTACCTCATTGTTGATGCCAACGACCGCAAATATGTGCTTCGCAAACAGCCCCCGGGCAAACTGCTGGCCAAATCGGCTCACCGCATGGACCGCGAATATGCAATGATCAAGGCTTTGGAGAATACCGACGTTCCTGTGCCCAAGGTGTACGTCTTGTGCCAGGACAAGGAGGTTCTCGGAACTGACTTTTACATTATGGAATTTTTGCAGGGCCGGATCTTCCACACTCCTGAGTTCGCCGGCGTGAGTGCTGAGGACCGCACTCTGCTTTGGCGAGACGCGATCCGAGCTTTGGCTAAGCTGCATGCTGTCGATCCTACCAAAATAGGGTTACCCCAAGAGTTCACTCGGTCTGTGCAGAGCCATTTCCCTCGCCAGCTCAAGACTTTGACAAAAGTTTCAGAGAATCAGAGCCAGGCCAAGGACAAGAAAACCGGCGAAGAGCAGGGCCCGCTCCCGCATCTACAGGAGATTGTGGGATGGCTGGCGAAGCACATGCCTAGCAACCGAGCCGGCATTGTTCACGGTGACTATAAGATCGACAACCTTGTTTATCACCCCAAGG
Organism: Wickerhamiella spandovensis; assembly: GCA_022577695.1. Taxonomy (NCBI): domain Eukaryota; kingdom Fungi; phylum Ascomycota; class Dipodascomycetes; order Dipodascales; family Trichomonascaceae; genus Wickerhamiella; species Wickerhamiella spandovensis. The sequence goes on along the minus strand of JAKIRT010000004.1, from coordinate 155,792 downwards.
AGCCTAAAGTGATTGGAATTCTGGACTGGGAATTGTGCACGGTCGGACATCCTCTGGCTGATCTTGGCAATCTGCTGCAACCCTATAGCTTGCCTCCCGCAGATCCGGGTAGCGCAATGTCCCTCCGCCAGGACATTCCTGGCATTCCTGCACTCAAGGAACAGTTGCGAGAGTATTATTCTATTTCCGGCTACAACCCCGTTCCCGATTGGCCCTTTGCCGTGGTGTATTCGCACTTCCGGCTCGCGGTTATCCTGCAGGGTATTACTGCTCGCAATAAGCAGGGTAATGCCTCCAGTGCAAGCGCTGCCAAGTATGCAATGATGGTTGACCTCTTTGACGACTTTGCGTTTGAGGCCACCAAGAAGTCTGCAAAGCTCTAGAGAGTTTAGTTTGTAGTCCTATAGTAGGAATTGATATACAAGATCGCATACCCTATTCATTTAGACTATGATAGTAACTCAATCGTTACGATTTTTTTTAACTTGTATCCCTACCCCTGATAACATCTCTGCGTATCTCGCACGTGTTGCATAGTACATAACACAGACCCTCAAAAAAAGTTGCACATAGTTGAGTGGATTTCATAGCAAATGAGCAATTTTAACAACAAGACCTAAAAAGTATGTTCCCATTCTTCCTACGAGTCTTATGAGCCAATACTAGCCTGTTTATGAATTTTTTTACTGTCATGGCGTGGCTGCCTGTAACTGTCTTTGACTTGCATATTGGAACAAAGATCATGCAGTCCCTGACGCATCCTTCAAAACTGCAACACGTGCAGTAGGGTTGGGGATGCCGGCCAGTCGGCGGCCGTTCATGCGCCAAGCCATTGATCTTCGGCCAAGAACCGGTAGCCGAACGCCTAATTGGAGAAACGAGGTACTGCCAAGAACTACTGTGAGGTTGCTTTTTTGGCCTCTGAGACGTAGTACTTTGTCTGGATAGATTCTGTTCATGCCCCAGTTAAGGGTTGGACCTAGGCACGTGGCTGGGACAGCCGCACCGAAAAGATGTTTGCATGCACGTGGAGGTGAATCAGCATCTAATTGGCTGTCCAAAGGGGGCACGTGGGGAGAATGCTGCAGAGTAGAAGCAGCAGGCCACGTGCAGGGTAGTGGTAAAAAAAAATTAGGAACTAATATATATATCCCCATTTTGACGGGAATTGATTATCGACATCGATCCTAGGATAAGTTCAACCAACTAATGTCTCGTCCTGTCGAACACATCCGCACTCACCACAGTGCGGTGCCGGGTATGATTCCCGTGCCTCACGGTCCTCAAGAGTATGATACTCTTGATGGTAACCTCATCGATGATGAGGGCCGCTACCCCTCTGATAAGAATGAGAAGGAGATCTTTGCCTACCTTCTGCACCCCGCCGATTCGTACTACGACGGTGTCTACTGGGCTGATCTGCCTCTTGGCAAGCGCATTAAGTTCAATGCCCACGTTGAGGGCACTGAGACCAAGCGTGAGATGAAGGCCACTTGGGATCTGTTCAGACGCGATCCTCTGGCCCCTGTTGGCTGGTACTTCCGCAACGCCGTTCTTCCCGGTGCTGGTCTGCTGCTTGAGGGTTACGTTTTGTTCTCTATTGGTAACATCAAGTCTCTGTTTGCCATTGTTTGGCCCGAGTGCTGGGGTAAGACCCCTACTGCCTGCGACGCTAACTGGGTTGCTGCTGTGAACTACTTGGAAATTGTTGGTATTATGGTCGGCCAGGTTTTGGTCGGTCTGATTGGTGATGGTATTGGCCGCCGTTGGGGTCTTATCCAGGATGCTGCTATCATGTTTGTCGGTCTGCTCATGTTGACCGCTATGTGGGGCACTTCGCTTAACGGCTGGATTATTTGCTACGCTTGGTCCCTGTTTTTCTACTCCATCGGTGTTGGTGGTGAGTACCCCATGACTGCCACCTCCGGTATGGAGAAGTCTAACTTCAACAAGATCACCAGCGCCGACGACCGTCTTCATCGTGGCCGTAAGGTCACCATGGCCTTCCTGATGCAAGGTTGGGGTCAGCTCCTGAACCAGGGTCTGCTGATTATTCTGCTCATTGTCTTCCACCACGGTTCGGGTCACCCCAACAACGTCGGTACTGAGGCTCACCCCAAGTACGTTTACTCCAAGGTGTCTGTCCAGTGGGTTTTCCGTGTTTCGTTTGCCATTCCCGCTCTCGGAACTCTTTGGTTGACTTACTTCCGTGCCTACAAGATGCACAATGTTTCTGCTGAGCTCGAGGCCCACAAGAAGAAGGCCAATGTTACTGGTTACGACGTCAAGTCGCTTAAGATGGTCTTCAGCTTCTTTGGTATGCGTCTGCTTGCCACTGCCGGTGCCTGGTTCTGCAACGATGTGTTCTTCTACGGTAACAAGCTGTTCCAGTCTTCGTTTATCTCTGTTCTTACTGGTGGCTCCAAGAAGTCTGGTGTCATGACCGATTGGTTGTACAACATGATCAATATTGGTTGCTCCATGGCTGGTTACTACCTTGCCTCGTTCACCATTGATTCTCGTTTCTGGGGCCGTAACCGCATGATGCAGCTTGGATTCCTCATGTGCTTCGTTCTATTTGTTGTCCCCGGTTTCCACTTCAAGCACTACAAGGAGCCCGAGCACATTCACGAGTTCCAGACCATGTACTTCCTGTCCTCGTTCTTCAACCAGTTTGGTCCTAACGCTGTTACCTTCCTGGTTGCCGCCGAGGTCTTCCCCACCTCTATTCGTGCCACCTCCCACGGTTTCTCCGCCGCCTGGGGTAAGGCCGGTGCTCTGTTGGCCTCGGTTCTGTTCAACTACATTGACGATCAGACCAAGTTCTACGTCGTGCCTTGGTTCGGTCTGGCCGGTATGCTTTTGACTCTGCTGTTCCTGCCTGATGTCACTGGTCTGGATCTTCGCGAGCTTGACCGTTGGTGGCAGCTGGAGATGGAGGGCCGCGGCTCCGAGTACCACGGTGTTGCCATCAACCCCCGCCATCTGTCTCTGTGGGAGCGTTTCCGCGGTGTTGGCAAGAACTACAACCCCGAGCTCGACTACAAGCAGCGTGTCGACTCGATGCGCGCTGACTGGGAGGCCCAGCAGCGGGCCAAGTTCAGCGAGTCTGAGGGCTCGAGCGAGATCAACCTCGAGAACGACTTCAACCACGACGTGCACAACTACTTTGTCCGCACTTCGCCTATGATGTTCCCCGAGTCCAAGGAGAAGGCCGATGACGACCTCAAGCTCCCTGCCGCCGAGGAGCCTTCCACCAAATAAAGTAATAGACGCTCTTTGTCGTAAAATATTAATTAATATAAGCAATTTTGTGACTTACTATCTATTTAACAACTCTTCTTTTCAAGGCATCCTTCTCGAGGCGCTGCCTCGACCCCAGACTTTTTAGACCAGCTCCAGAGGGTCGATTATTCATGACGTTCAATTCACAGTTGCTGGCAATTGTGAGCGCTGCCGCCAACTCGGTCGATGTTCCTGGACTCGATTGGAAGCTAATCATTGCGCGAGTGCTTTCAGCTCATTATTCCTTTTCGCTTTGGCTTGATTTCAGACAGTACCAGGTCTTGGCGAACCCCATTCAGCCGGACGAAGTCAAGCCTTTGGCCGACCCCGAGACGTTTGAAAAGACGCAGGCGTATGGACTGGCTAAACTGAAGCTGGGAATGGTCACCAACTTTTATGATTTGATTCTTACCTTGGTGATGTATCAACAGGATATCTTTTTCCGATTCTGGCAAGTGTCGGTAGACATTGTTGCCAAGCTGAACATCCAGCGGTTCTCGGGCGAGGGCACGCAGACGTTTGTGTTTGCGACGCTGATGCTGATTGCACAGCAATTGCTGGGCGCTCCGCTTTCTTTGTACAAGCAATTTGTGCTGGAAGAGAAGTTTGGCTTCAACAAAATGACCTTGAAGCTGTGGGTTTCGGACCTTCTCAAGGCTACGGTCATTACTGCCATTCTCAGCGGCACCATCATGACGGTTGTGGTGAAGATTATTCGGGTATTTGGCGATATTTTCGTCGTTTACTGCACTTTGTTTGTGCTTGTTCTCAGCCTGGCCATGGCAGTGATTTACCCCATGTTTATTGATCCTCTTTTCAACAAGAATACTCCGCTTGAAGACGGTCCGCTGCGTGAATCCATCAATCAACTGGCTAGCAAGCTCAAGTTCCCGCTCGGCCAAGTGTATGTGCAGGATAGTTCGAAGCGGTCGTCGCATTCCAACGCCTATTTCACTGGTTTGCCGTGGTTCAAGCGGATTGTCATCTTTGACAATCTCATTGAAAAGTCCACTGTGCCTCAAGTGACCGCCGTGCTGGCCCACGAGCTCGGCCACTGGAAGCTGAATCATATTCCCCGCATTCTTGGTCTCAACATGGGCATCATCTTTGTGACATTTGCTCTGTTTACTGCTTTTGTGCACAACAAGTCGCTGTTTGCATCGCTCGGCTTCCCTCCGGGCTCAGAGCCTGCCGTGGTCGCCTTTTTTGTGTTTAATGATACCCTCAAGGCGATCGAAGCTCCGCTGACGTTCTTCCAGTCGTGGAATACCCGTCGCTTTGAGTATGAAGCCGATGCTTTTGCTGTTGAGCAGGGCTATGCTAATGACTTGGCAGGGGGCCTGTTGAACATGCAAAAGACCGACCTTGCTACTTTGACTGCTGATTCCATCTACTCGACTTATCACTACAGTCATCCTATTCTTCCTGAACGGCTTCGGGCATTGAAAAAACAGGGTGCTGTTATTCCTAGCAAGACGCCCGGTGCGGCCGAATCGGCCAAATCGGAAGCAAAGCCGGAAGCAAGCGAGGGTACAACCACGGGAGCTCAGTAAGCCTCAGGCCCCCTCCAAAAAAAACAACTGGTTAGCTCTTTTAGCCTTATTTTCGATATAGAATATATTCTATGCTACTATCCGTTCCTTGCCTGACCCTATCGGATGAACTCATGTGAGTCCTTGGCATGTTTGTAGGGCCCATGTGGTGCATATGCCAAGAGATGCATGCAATGCATGCACGGCATGCACCTTGCCCCGACCTCCCAACCCCCATCGCAAGCTCTACAAAAGTATCCACGTTGACTTCCCCAGCCCCCACCGACAGCTCTATTGACCAGGCGATTTTCCGCCTCAGCGAGGTCGGTCTCAATTGGACCCCCGTTGTCGCCGGTATTATCGTGTTTGCCTTCCGCGACGGCATCCTCAACGTAGTCAACGGATGTGCCCATACCGTAGACATCCCTGGTTTCGACTGGAAACCGGTGCTTGTTGCTCTCCAAGTGGTGCACGCGTCCATGATTATCAGTCTTGACTTGCGACAGATCACCAAGCTCAAGGACTCGCCCGTCTCCAAGGTGCTGAAGCCGTTTGTGGACGAGAAGGGCATGGCAGCCATCATCAGCAACGAGCAGAGCCGTCTCAAGGTGCGGATTGCTCAAACCGCCTTCAATGTGGTTCTGAATGCTGTTTTCTTCTACTCAGGATTCCTGCCGTGGTTCTATACCTTTGCCGGCAAGATCTCCTCGGCTAGCCTGTTTGGCGGGGCCCTCCAGGCGGCCGTGTTTGCTATTGCCATGAAATTCTTGCTGGAAATCATCAACTTTCCCTTCTCCGCCGCTTCTTCAAACACTGAACATTCCACGACGACGGTGCTCAAGGGCTTGCTGGTGGCTGCGGTTCGCAATATCCTCCAGGGCTACGCCAATCTCTTGGCCGTGTGGCTCGAGGTGTACTTTGTTCTCGACGATATTGTTACCATGGCCATCTACCCGATGTTCATTGACTACCGGGTGCACAAGTCGCAGTACATTGCGCTAAAAGACGGCAAGCTCCGCGACGGTCTCTACGAGCTCGCCAAGTCCGTCAACCTCCCTCTTCGACACGTCTACGTTTCTTCGGAAAGCGACCTGCCCACCCCGCACATTGTGGGTCCCCCGGGCAATAAGGCCGTCGTGGTACCTCAGAAACTCATCGACAATCTTGGCACCAGCGAGGTGCTTGGTTTGGTTGCGCGCGAGTTTGCGCTTTGGTCTACAAACTACATCCCCGAACACACTGCGTTCGAGGTTGCCCTTGTGATCGTCAAGTTTGGACTGTTCCCTCTGTTTGTGGCAAACAGTTCCCTGTTTGCGTCTCTTGGCTTTGCCGAAAACGTTCACCCCGTAGTGGTGTCGTTCTTTGTGTTCTACAGCACCATCTCTGCTCTCGAGGCTCCTATCCGCTTTTTGCAGTCTCGGGCCATTCGTAGATGCGAGTTTGTTGGCCACAAGCTCACTGCCAAGCTTGGCCATGGCAACGGCCTGGCCAAGGCCATGCTGCGGACCCGAATCCAGACCAATCTTCCGGTGGTTGTTGACGAGCACTATGCTACCTTTTACTACAAGACCCCGGCCTTGTTTGAGCGCATTGAGATTCTCGAGCCTTCGCCTTCTGTTGTCCTAGAGGATAAAGAGTAGGCTCCCCCGAAAAAGTCGGCCTAGTTTAGTTCTGTTTCTTTTTTTGGAATGCTTGTTAGGTTGAAGGATAAGTGTATATTTCATTTTATTCGTTGTACTACTTAATGCAAAGAGTTCGAGAAGTCGATGGTCACGCCAGCGGCATCCGTGGTGGGTTTTGTAGACTCAGTGGCCCGCGCAGTGCGCTTGGCGTCCAGGAACTGGCGCAGACTGGCAATGGTGTCGGGACCAACCCGGCAGCAGCCGCCGATCACCTGCACGCCTTCCTCAAACCAAGCCTCGCGGTCCCAGTTGGTGCCGGGAACGCCTTCCCAGACCTTCTTCTGGGCATCGTAGACCTCGCCAGAGTTAGGATAGAACATCAAGGGCCGGTTGAACACCTTGAGGGCCTGGAGACCCAGCTTGGCGCTCTCGGGATCGCAGCAGTTCATGCCAATAGCCTCAAACCGCGGCGAGATTTCTTTTGCGAGATCAGCAAAGGTTGTGCCATCAGCAAGAGTAGGAGCCGTCTTGCCGTCGGACTTGATGGAAAACGAGAGCCAGACCGGCGGCTTCACATCCAGAGCTTCGACGACCTTACCCAGGGCCAGAACCTCGAGCCGGTTCGGAATGGTTTCAATCAAAAGAATATCCGGCTCGCCCTTAAGATAGGCCTTCATGCGGTCAGTGTGGAACTCAATAAGCTCCTCCTCGGTCACATTTCCGTAGTTTCCAGTAAACTCGCTGCCATCGCACAGCGATGCACCATAAGGGCCGACTGAAGCGGCAACTAACCGAACCTGAGGGCTAGTGGCCTTAGCTGCAGCATCACGGGCGTCCCGAACACACTTTTCAAGCAAACGGAAGTAAGTCTCCTGGTCAACGATACCTTTAAAGCCAGTCCAGCTGGCCTGGTAGCTCGGTGTGGTGACAATATTGGCACCCGCCTGGAAGTACGACTTGTAGAGGCTCGCCACTGCCTGCTCGTTACCAGGCAGCATGGAGCCTGCACCCCAAAGCTTGGGGTGCATTTTCACGCCGCTTTTCTCGAGCTCGGTGCCGGAGGCTCCGTCCAATAGGAAGATGCCTCCGCCGTTCAAAATTGTTCTTGCAGAATAGTGTTCGACTGCCATTAGAAACCCAAGCCCACTGCTGCAGCTTAAGTTGAAAAATAAGTCATATGATGCGCGTGACGGTGGGACGTGGGTAGGGGTATCGGGCTTGGCGAGCTCGAGTACGTGAAAACAGGCAGGAAAAAAAAAAGCCCGAGAACGGATATATATATTCTTAATCCAAGACGGTCATTAATCGTACACTATGTAATTTTTTTGAGCGGAATAAAAGCAGTAGGAGTTAAATATTATCATTAGAAGACGGCCGTCGTCTTCGGTTCGTTGGTCTCTGCAACCTGGCTGTCGACCTCATGCGGGTACTTCTTCACCAGCCGGTTCTGTGGCCAACCTTGCGAATCAATCACAACCTTGGTTTCGATCTTATATCCACCGATCTTGGGGATAATCACAAAGAAAATGAGCCAGTAAAGAATACCGGCACCAAACAGGCCCAGACCAACCACGCAGTGCAGATAGTAGGGCAGACTTTCGTAGACGTTACCGCCTGCACTGGGGGGAACAAAGGGAGCAGCAACCAGGTACACCGAAGAAAGGAAGAAGAACAGGGTGACCGGCAAAGTGGCCTTGATCGGGGGATTCCAATCGGGCCACCAGTCGGTGCGGTTCTTGGTGAGGTAGATGACAATGAGGCCAAAGGAGATGAAGGCATTGACAACAGAGAGAGGGTATGAAATCAGATTCAGAATGAAGTTGTAGGCATCTCCAGGAGGAGGAGCCAGCAGAATAATCACCGACACAACCCAGTGCTCAAACAGACCCATGAACGGCGACTTGAAAGGCCGGGACGAGGCCCACAGACGCGAAAAGGGCAAAACACCCTCACGGCCAAGCTCCTGCACAATACGGCCTTGAGAATAAATAACCGACATGACGTTACCAAGAGCAGACAAAGCAACAAACACCGACAAAGCCTTCTGGCCGCGCTTGCCCCACACAATGTTGAAGAACTCAGCAGCAAGAATACGTCCCGAGGTGGAGATCGTCTCCAAAGGAACAACGGCAAAGTAGGCAACGTTTACCAGCATATACAGAATAGCAACGGTGACCAGAGCAGCAGGAGCAGCGACCTTCAGAATACGGTTCGGGTTCTTTGCCTCGGACAGAGCGTAGTTGGCATTGGAGTAGCCAATGAACGACCAAATAACGTTGTAAAGGGCCATGACGATCGAGTATGCGTCACCGTTAGTGCCCCTGAAGGCGTTATCAAACGAATGTGTCTTCTCAATGCCACCGCTGCCGGCGAGACCAACCCAGCCAATAACAATGATCATGAGGATAACCACGAGCTTGAAGGTACCCAAAAGGTTCTGGAGACGAAGACCCCACTCCTTCAAAAAGGCATGAATCAGAAACGAAAAAGTCAAGCAGGCCAAACCAACACCACGCTGATTCCAGCGATCGACTTCTTTACCAGCTGCTTCAAGAATGTATTCGCCGAAAATGACCGAGTTGGACGCAGCCCAACCAAGCAAAAACACATAGGCGGCAAACGAGCAAAGAGCTAGATATTTGGGCTTGCGGTAAAAGTACTCCAAGTAGTTCTTCTCACCGCCGTTCTTGGGGATTTGCGAGCCCCATTCAAGGTAAACCATCATACCGGAGCCAGCAATGAGAGCACCAGCGACCCACAAAAACAAACTGAGACCGACAGAGCCACACATGTTGTAGATAGTGGAGGGGGTAGCAAAGATACCAGTACCAACCATACGATTGAAGATCAGAAAGATGGCAGAGACCACACCGACCGACTTTTGTCCCTCAGGAACAATGACGCCAGTCTCGGGGTCCGCAAGGTCGTTGGAGCGAGTGGAGGAAGAATCAGCAGTAGCTGTGGCCTGCGTCACCAGATAATCATCGTTCTTTTTACTGGAACTAACCATGATGTATTGAGTCGAAGATTACAACTGGATAGGTTTAGATGGATCAGGGGTCAACCTTTATAGCCAGCAGCATGCATATGCATACTTTTTCAGCATGTGCAGATTTTTTCCGGCAGAGAGACCAAAACGGTGTTTTGAACATATCTTGAGATAAAATCAAACACAAAGAGCCACCGGAACATCAAATTGATAGGTTGCAAATAAAAATTTAGCAGTCTGATGGAGCTAAACTGCAGAAAATTATGCTGCCGCTCACGAAATCCTCATGGCACGTGACCTGATCTCACCTGGTGCAGACGCAAGGTGCTCGTCCGAGGCCAAGACACATGCGGGGAACCGGTTCGAAGCCTTTCTTGGCAAACAGATAGCCGAGATATCTCAATGGCCGCATAGCTATTGTGGGGGGATATCGGACTCAACATTTAGCCGTCTATTTCTTCACAACAATGCCGTTTGGGCGACTCCTTGCCCTACCAGGACGCTTAGCAGAAAAAAAATGCCCTCAAGGCGTTGCATGGGACATATCACCGTCTTTAGGGGTTGTCACACCATAGAGGCGGTAAACGAATCCTGCAAAGCAATGGAGAGCTCTGCAAAAAAACATTGCCTCTATTTCCACAGGCGTATCTATTGAATGATTTCTACAGATTTATTTTCCGATAACTTAAAAATACATAGACGCTAACAATGGATCGATCGGGGCTGAACAAATGACGGCCGAGACCGTTCCAGCGGGGCTTATGAGCCTCAATTCTGAGATTGAAACGAAAACGAATTCCGAACATCATGAATATCGAATCTATCTTTATGTACGAAAATGCACAGCAAAGTGGCTTAGCACTACTAGCAAACACAAGGCTTTCTTACAAGGCAAAAAAATACACGGCCGCCAAAAAAAATTTCGCCAGATATAGAGCGAAGCCAAGAGGTATTTTGTAGAATAAGAAAAAAAGGTAGCAAAATAAACAGATCCGTAGAAAGCACTTTTCTGGCCAGGATCGGCAGCCAAGGGCTTCAAATAAACAAGGTCACCTGCTACGCTTTACTTTTTTCCTGAGCTGGTGATGCGACGGCCAAAGGTTTTAAATTTATCGCCCAGCGACGTTCGTTTGGCCTCGTCGCTGGTGGAAACACTCGCCTGCGATGGCTGGCGCCGGCCCGTGGGCGGCGATGGGGCTGCCCGTGCGGTGTCCGGAATCGAGAGGGTCGGAGAGCCTGTGATGTGATGTGCCGCAGGCACGGACTTGCGAATATCGGGACCCTGGATGGTTGACGATGCAGAGCTTGAGCTTCCGTTTTTAACCGAAAATCTAGGCGTAGAAGCAGCGGAAATGACAGGGGCTCTTTTAGATGATGGTGGTGGGGCCGAGTACTTTGAGAAGTCTAGGGATTGCGGAGACGATCCTACTTTATCCAATGAGGATAGCTCACCGTCCACAAAGCTTTGAACAATCGATGAGACCTCATCTTCCTTGGGTGGTTCTCCCGTAGCGCTGTTGGACATAGCTCTTGGGATCTGAGGGTATAGAACAAACGATGGGGGTAGCTGCAACGGCCGGGGTGGGACGTTGTTGCTTAGCTAAGCACATATTATTATCGTCGGCTCATGTAGCAGTAGTAATCCGTCAAATTATGGCAGCGTGGTGCAGAACACGTATGGGTTAGGGCAGCTTTGGTGTTGGTGGGTGGGTGCAGAGCTGCCTGCTGTGAAGAGGGAGCGGAGCACCTGCCCTGCCCTGATTATCTTCACGGTTTTGGGTACAAAGACTATAGGACCTACCCTTCATCAACAAAACACCCCCCTCCTAGAATGGAAGAGTTACCTACAAGCAAGCGTGATCGGCGTAGATATAACATGGCTTCTCGGCTAAGACAGCTAGATGAGACCTACGAGGCCGAGCGGGACGTTCGCTACTCGGATACCTTACACTCGCTTCAGGCAGCCCTTTATGCTCTTCACCAAGGAACCCATCCCGAGTTCCTAGAACGGTTGGGCGATCTGGAGGAGGAGCGCGATAACCGCCTTACTGAGCTATATTTATGGGAAAAGTATCAGTCTGAACAGGCTGAAGAACAATACCAAGAGGAGATGGATTCTGCCACCGGCGAGTATGACCACATGCTGCAATTGGTCAAGGACAAGCTGCGGACCCGTTTGGAGAACCAGCGCAAGCGTCTTTCTGACGATAAAGGTCTTCTTGATGTTTCTAACGATCATTCGTTCTTTTTGTCCGCCGGCAGCGTCAACGCCGGTGCCAGTCTCCGCAACGAGCGGGCATTATTATCCGGCAACGATCGCCGATCATTGCGTAGAACAGCTCCTGCCGAGGATGCTTCGGGTTTGAGTGGAGGCGAGGGCCGCACCCGCCGGGGCCGAGCAGCAGCGTCGCAGTACTCTGATGCCGAGACAGGCACCGACCGCGACCTGGACTCTGTGCTCAAAGACTTTGACCACCCCCGCAGCCGTCACATCACAAAGTCGTACCAAGGAGTCAAGACGCTTCGGCATGAGGATGGTCTTCAGGATATCGCCTTGATCCGTGACGCTGCCAAGAGAATAAAGTGGGTGCGGAGCACGTAGGCCATAGAGTGGTAGAGCAGCGGTAGACTGGCAGTAGGGCCACTAGCAGTAGGGCCAGCAGCGCGAGAAAGCTAGGCGAGTATTTTAAACTATATCTAGTTAATCAAAGGACGGCCAAAGACATCCTCATCCTTGACCTTGAAGATCCGGACCAGCCAGTTGTGCGAGGTAAAGGCCTCGTCCAGGATCTCGAGCTTGGGCGCATCGGCCGGCTCCAGCTTCTGTCCACGCACGCGGTCCACACCGTTGTTCATCTCGGGGAACCGGTAATAGGACATTTTGTACATCAGCGAGTTCTTCATGGTATCCGAAGCACCGCCATCGACGCGGTACTGGCCGTTGGCAAAGTAGTTGCGCTCGCTCACCTCTTCGGGCCAGATGCCCTCTGAAATGCGCACCATCCACAAAAACTTGTTCATATCGTCACCAGAGTATCCCAGCGCGCCGCCAAACACAACCAGGACGTAGTCGACGTCGTGCTGGCGCAAAATCGGCCACGCCGTCTTCTCGTCGCAAGCCATGGCCTTGCCCACAGTGGCAATGTGGGTGTTGTTCCAAGTGTTGTTGTCCACAAGCGTCGTGCGGTCGGCCATGCCGCCGATCTGGTAGCCATAATCCCACCACGACATGACCTTGGCGTCCTCGGCCGTGTTCATGCGCAGCCAGTAGTAGGCCTCGCGGAAGTCGTCAATCAAAAACTGCGAGCCGTCGGGCATCTGCGACGCCAGCACAACGGACGGCGACGAGTACGACGTTTGGGTCACATAGTTGGCGTGCTTGACAAAGAAGGCAAGGTAGATCATGAAGGGGATCAGCACCATCAAACGAGCAAACGGCGTGGACTTCGCCTTGAGCAGCGACGAAAAGAACCGGTTGGTTCCGCCAGGGACCCAGGTCTGCTCAACAGCAACCGCCTTGCTGGGCTTCTCGGCCTTGTCCACGGGCGTTGACTCGCGAGTGGGCTCGGCAGAAGTAGTGCCCTCGTCGTGGCTGCGGTTCCAAACGCCGTAGACATCAAGCAAAGAGCTGATGGCCAGACCAGCAGCAACGCAGATGATGGGCGTCAGCGTCAGCATCAAACGGACCATGACGCCGGCAAAGTACGAGCCCAGCACGGCATACACAATCAAAAACACATGCTCGTCACGCAGCTCTTGGATGGCCACATAAACACCGACAGGGAATAGCCAGATCAGAAGACCCAAGTCGTTGAAGAAAGCCGGCCACGCAGTAGGCTGGTGCTCGGAAACAGACGCAATGATGGGGATATGGATCTTGGCGTACTCGGTATCCCACAGCGAGTAGAAGCGGCCAGTCCAAGGAGCAATGACGCCCGCATAGGTAAGACCAACCACGGCACCAAAGCCGCCCAGCACCAAAACAACGCCCGAGGTAATAACAACCTGCTTGAACTGGCGAGGCGACATCTTGGAGCGAAGGTAGTCGGCAAAGGCAACCAATTGGAGCAGGCCAAACACGCCAAACGCAGCCATGTGCTCGGACGACCGGATAGGCAAGAAGCCAACAAACGGAATCTGCATACTAGCCAAAGTTCCCAGCGCATACCAGGTGCAGTAGGCCACATACACGCGGGGGTGGTAACGGCCCATACACAAAAGCACAAACACGTGCAGGGGGATGATGTTGGTGATAAACACGTATCCACCCCATGCACTGACCATGTAAAAGTAGGAGATGGCGCAAGCAGCACCGTAGGTAACCGACCCGAGCTTCATGGCCTTGATCCACAAGTAAAAGGTGGTCATCAGCAGGGTGATGGCAATGGCCTCGTTATCGTAGGAACCGGCAACACTACGCGAGGTATAGCCAGGAGCCATGCCCAAAAACAGGGCTGCCAGCAACCCTGCCGTAGAATCCTTGAGCTCACAGCCAAACAGGTAGGCCATGTAGGCGGTGAGTCCCGAAAACGCGGGAGCAAACAGCACGCACACATTGCGAATATCCAGAGGCAGACCGACCTTGGCAAGCAGCGAATGGATCACGTTCGAGGTGACCATCAAGCCGGGATACAGCGTACCGCCGGTGACCCGGCCCAGCGGGTACCACGTGCGGTCGTCGAACCAGTTGAGGAACTTGTTGAAGCCGTTGGCCGCCAGGTAGCGCGTGGCCCGGAAGTTGAACCAGGGATCGAACTCGTGGATGATCGACTCGAAGCGGATCACCGAGTAGAGCCGGCTGAACACTGCGGCAGCGGCCACTAGCGCCAGAATGGCGATTTTTAGCAGCTTCTTGACGTTCTCGGGCTGCATACGTGAGCACTGGGAGTCCGCCAACACATCTCAGCTCTCTACTCCCAGCTTCCTGCAGGTCCCGCCCAGCCCAGCTCGCGTCCTAGCTATGGCCCAAGCCGACGATATTTCTCTCACTTTCTCTCAGAGTTTAAATAAAATAAAATAAAAAGTGCAAAAGTATAGCTGGCCGCACGGAATATAATTTACCGTACGTAGTCAAAGTCTAGCCAATGCCTGGTCAATGCGACCGGCCCAAGCATTCAAAAGCGCCCGTTCCGGTCAGGTCCAAGTCAAGTCATCATGTCCGATCTTCAATTCGAGGCCCTGGCCGCCCTGGTGTCTGGGGCTCGGCCAGACTGGCTCGAACCTTATTTTGTACGTCTGGTGTGGCTATATCTTGCTGAAGATGATATCAATGCGGCCCGTGCGGTTATTGCTCAGTGTGAAGCTGCCAGCCTGGCTCTGCCGGCCAGTACCGGCCAAGCTGTGGCTGCCTTTGCGGAAAACAACCGACAAGGCATTGACAAGGCCATCGAAAGTACTGCCGATTTCTCCGATACTCTGCCAATGGCCCTAGATGCCCGGCTCAATTGGCAGCGCCGCAGAGGCGCGCTTATCGCTGCTGCCTACCGCTCCATCACACTGGCGCATCTTGGTCAATTGGGGCTGGATGCCGAGGAGCTTGGCTGGCCCGTCAAAGACAATGTGGCGTACCCCATCAAAGAAGAGCTTGACGACCACAAGGAGTTGCTTGTCAAGGCAGCAGCAGTGCTCAGCGCTGAACAAAAAAAGTCCAACGAGAAGGAAATGTAGAGCCTATTTATTATAGTCAAATGACCTAAGAGTACATGAGAGAGAAGGGGGAGGTAGAGGGGAATTGAGTTTGTCTGCAAAGGTATGTTGGCAGTCCAGTGGGTTGTCTGTGCATTGTGCCGCTGGCTACTCGTACTTTTCCTCCTCATCGGCATAGGATTCGTGCTCAAGCCGAGACGACACGCCCAATGCAAAGATCATCACCGTGGAGGTGGTGGTCAGGACAATGTCATTCCATACCTGTACGGACGCGACACTTAAAGGAGATGCAAGGGCAGATGTGATGGCACCCGACATGTTCTTGGGCACATTCAGTCGCAGCACGGTCGCAACCGACAGCACATATATGCCCACGCAGTGAGCAATGAGCAGCGGATCGATGGCCAATGCAGATGCGGACGCAGACTTTCGAACCGCCCGGACCATCTTGTGCAGCGTCCGCAGCATGCCCGACAAGGCGGCGCCAAACACGGCAGCAGACATGACGGCACCGATCATGCGGGCCCAGCTATCGGCGGTGAATGCAGGGGCATATGCGTGGGCCCACTTTGCGAGGGCCAGAACCAGTGCATCGCGAGGACCACCGGACTCTGGAGCCTTCTTCTGTTCCTGAGCCATCAAGTACCATCCTAGTCGCAGGTATCCATTAAAGACTCGGTAGACACAGTAGAGGGCAAACAATGCATACACAAACCGATGCAGGCGGCCGCGGAGAGTGCCGGCATAGCGCTGAGACTGCAGCCGCTGCGCCGCCGCCTCGCGATCGGCAACCATCTCGAGCTTGAGCCGTTGAAGGGCATGCAGCTCGGTCAGAGCACTGTTCAGCTCCTTGTTGGCATCGTCGGGCCGGATCGCGGCAAATACTTTGGCCACGAGATTGGTGGAAGACTTGCGGCTGCGGTTCTTGACGTCAAGCCGCATCCGCGAGATCGACAGCTCCTGCGAGGCAATCATCTCGTCTGTATTGCGTATTGAGGCCTGGATCTGCGATACGTCGGCATCCGTGGTGGGTTTAGGTCGATAAATAAACGCCGTATAAGGCGCAGTGATGGAGGAGATGCCACACAAAACAGCCATCATGGTGATACCAAGCGTGCTGATTCCGGCCAGCAAATCCTGCCGCATGGCATGCCATCTGCCTGTCTCGCGTTCCTTTCCTTGATAACGTTCGACAGGCAGTTTTTGGGCCAGCAAAAAGAACGCCACGATGTAAACAAGATATAGAGCCAATGCCATGGTTCTGCGGGATACAGAGCCGCCGGCTGCGGCTGCCGAAAGCCGCTGGGCATGTAGGGCCGGAAGAACAAATCCCAGCAAGGCCAGCAGGGTTCCAGTCAAAGATCTCCAGAGCCAAGCCCGGACGTCTGTGCTGCCGATTTGCAGTACTTCGCAAACCGACAGCTGCGCAACAAGCACAGAGCACATCATGGTCACCGTATACACTAGCCTCGGTATCATTGGGATTGTTCGCGTGTATCTGTACGCCGCTGCCGCGGTGGCAGAGGCGGACACCACAAAGGCGAGCGAATCCATCTGCTTACAATCAGACCACCGATGCGTTTGATGAGAAAACCGTTTACTCCCAGTCTAGCGAGCTGCTGTCAGCCTACTTTGGACGTGGGAGCTTACTACTAGTGAGTAGGGAGGGGGGTCGTGGGATCAACGAGCCAAAACACTGGAAGTGTCAGCTGCAGACTAGGTTGAGGTATAGAAAGGGGAACAAAAAAAAGGGTCCGATGCAAGCAATTAAGTTCACCCTGGCACTACAGGGATATGTATCGTAGAATCTTAAATCAAAGAGCAACTTGCTTCCGGCTCGCTCGTGAATAAATCAAAAAATTCTAAAGAATTGCTAGTTCTACCGATCCTTCGTTGCATGATGATGGTTCATGCTTACCCGGTGGCTGAGCAACGCGAGCCCCCTTCCAGGGTCTCGTCTCCCTTGCCCCACGGATCATTGCGGAAAAAAGTCGACATCACCCTGGAGGCATATACATATGCCAAGGTGTATGTGCGCTAAATATAAATATAGAGAATTCCAGCGCCCAGGTTAATGGCTAAAGAGACGGTTAGTGTTACCAACTAACGTTGCGGCATGCACACAACCAACCCTACCGATCTAAGCAGCCTGGGGCAAGCAAGAAGTTACCCCGTGTTGTTTTTTGACCCACTCCAAATTTACCCTTGCATTTGTAAGCTGTATCAAAGCCATCCCAACACCAACCCGTTGGCTTCCCCCTTTCTTGTTTGTCACCCCACCTGCCTTTGTGTTTGCATAGGGGGCCTTTAAACAAGCAATATGAGTTGGCCTGAACCTACAAGGCGTAGCGGTACGCCCGTTTCGGCGAATAACCCCTTCCGGCAGTCCATTCTTATGCGCACGGGCTCGCCCTTTGATGAAAACATCTATGATTTATACAGCCGCTCGAGCAGTTCTCTAGCAGAGCCTCCGCGTGTGGCCGCCTCTGGCACCTCTTCCTCGGGCACTCCACCTGCAGGCCCGCGCCGTGCCTCCAGCAACCCGTTCCAGTCGGACGAATCCGAGCAGGCCTCGACGTCGTCAGTGCTGGAACCGCCTCCTCCTTACGACGACCGCCGCCGCGCCAACAGCGAGACGTCGGTGCTTGGTCAAGACGAAAAGGCGCGCCTGGCCCGCTACAATCGCGACGATACCCCCAGCGGCTCCTCGCGCCCGCGCGAGCGTGAGCACAGAGACAGAGGTGACCGTGAGCGCGAGAGCCACCGCCAGAGCTCGTACGGTATGCCCCGCGATGCTCGCGAGTCGGACCTCGATTACCGCGAGCGGCGGTATCGTGAGGAAGCCGATAAGTTACGGGCCGACCGAGACCGGTTGCGGGCCGAGCGCGAGTTTCTACGGTCGCAGCGCGAGTCCAGTGGCCGTAAGCCTTCGGGAGAGCACCGCGATCGAGAGCACCGCGACCGCACTGACCGCGATGCCCAGCACAGCGACCGTGAAAAACGCAGCGAGCGCAGTGACCGCGACGGCCATCGCAGCGACCGCGACCGTGAGAAGCGCAGAGAAATGCGCCGCCGATCTAAATCCGAGTCGGCGCGCGAGTCGGGCCGCCGCCCCAGCCATAAAGATGGCCGTCCTCGCGACAAGGACGGCCGCCCGCTTGACGTGATCGACAAAATGGACGTGACTGGCCTCTTTGGCCCCGGCTCGTTCCACCACGACGGGCCGTTCGACGCATGCACGCCCCACCGCAACAAGAAGAACGCCCAGCGGGCCCCTCTTGAAGCATACGCAGCCGACGGGCCCAACAACTCGCTTGCCGTCGTCGACCCCAGCATTGGCCGCTACAAAAAGGAACAGACCGTTTTTGGACACAACCCAGATACCACTCCATTCCCTGACGCCGGCGAGAGCTTCGACCCCACCGCCAAGGCAAAGCCCATCCACGGCTCCACCACCATGGGTCTGGGCTCGTCGACGTTCCTGGACGGCACGCCCGCCTCGGCTGCCGCCGTGGCGGAGGCCGGCCGTCTGCGGGCCGACTCGGGCGGTCTGAGCCGGTCGCGCTCCCTGCTGCGCCGCCAGGCTCCGTCGCAGCGGCCTCAGGCTCCTGCGGCAGGATCGACTCCTCGGCCCACGTTCCTCGAGCCGCCTCGCCGGCCTGAGCTATCGACTCGCAACTCCAGCCCCGAACAGCACCGGCTTTTGGAGGAAGAAGAGCGTCCGACGGGTCTTTTGGGCCGCGTCAAGAGTTTGAGAATTCGCCGCGAGAGGTAGATTTATATACTATTCTAGTTTTTAACATTATCTGCTCCCTTTTGGCCCTAGATTAAGAGGCTCGGTTTAGTTGCCGCTCCCAGCCGTTTTTTGTGGATTCTCCCGCACCTCCTTCAGAGCTCGAGCCCTTGAAGCCCTGCAAGTTCTAGCCTTGAAAGTTCATGGAAAGAAAATTAGACCTTTCCAACAAACTAGGGCATAAATATAGTGGAATGTTCGCTCTGTGAAATCATTTTATTTTGTTTCTAGTTTTCAAGCCTAGTGGTGCTCGGCCTCCGTGTCGGAGCAGTGTCGCGACCCCTAGTCATCCAGACACTTGTCTCCCCTTAGTCACCTGAAAAATGATCCGGCGCTTGGCCCGTGCATATCACCAGGTTCCCGACGTTGGCCTGAAGCGTGGCGATAAAATCCCCGGCCTTCTTTCGGCCAAGGGCGTTGAGACCGCGTGGTTCGACTACCAGGCCAGCCTTGTTGCCGACATCAACAAGCTCCTGAAGGCAAACCCTGGCTACGAGGGCTGCGAGGACATGTACTCGCTGGTAACGCAAACACAAATAGGCACCGACGCCGCTTCCCGCAAGCTGGCGGCTCTTGCATCGCAGGCTTACTCCAACGAGTTTTTCTTCCGCAACCTCCGCCCCTCCGCGAACCCTGCCGCCAAGGTCGGTGCTTCCGACCAAGCCGCTACAAACACAGTGGATATCTCTAGAACGGTTGCGAATGCCCCCGCAGACGCCGAGTTCTCGGACCGCATTGTCCACTCCTTCGACTCGTTGGTTTCGCTCAGAGAGCTGCTGGTCAACCGCGGTGCCGGCATGTTTGGCAACGGTTCTGTCTGGCTTATCGAGGCTGGCACACGTCTTTTGGCCGTCAACACCTACAATTGGGCCACTCCTGTTTCGCACGAGGATCTGTTTGCTGATGAGGCCTCGCAGTTCGCCGGTATGGCCTCCGACAACGCTCGTGTCACTGGCTTTGCTCCTCTCCTGTGCCTCAACGCCTGGCAGCACGTTTATTTGCACGACTATGGAGTTGCTGGCAAAAAGGCCTACCTGCGTAACCTCATGGATTGTATTGATTGGGATGTGGTTGCGGGACGGCTTCAACCTAAGCGTTATTAGGTCTGTACATATGGTATTAACTTTTCACACTGACTAGCTAGCTAGGCTCTGGATCATGGCAGCTAGTGGGCTCTCAAATGGTAAACTAAAGGCACTACTCTCCATTAGAACTGCATTAGGAGTATTTTTTCTGAGGTTCTGGGCCCGATCCAGATCTTGCATCATATTGCATGGGTCACGAGGCTTACATTCTACACCTCGGCTGAGTGCTGTGCCCCTAATGCAGTCATGTCCTGTTTGAGCACAGGCATGCAGATTAGTCTGCATTTTCAAAGAAAATCCCGCACCAAACTCAGCAAAATGGAACCACAAATTATGCCCGAACCCTCCTGGGCTCTACGCGGCGTCATAAATATACACCCACTAAATTGGCTCATGGTCAACTCCAAAGTAATTTTTTCATAGAATCAGACTCCCTGCACCCCATTGTCGGTTACAGCTGCCCAGTGGACGCACAGCCAAGCGATAACGGCGGATTACGAGAAGACGCAAGCTCACGTGGGTAAAGGAAATTTCTGTAAAATCTTTGCACGGCCACCACCCACTTGTCCTAGATGCATATCTTGTACCTCTATGCATAGATCATCGTTTTTCAAGGATACACGGGCTTGAGTGGCTCTTTTTTTATTTCGTCGAAGCTATGATATATATACTTTAAGATCACCAGGGTACCTTGCATACATATGCGGCTCGATAACCCGTACCCATGCTAAGGCATTAAAAAGTATCTGCTGCTTTTACTACTGCTTCTAATGCTGTCTGCGGAGATCGCCGAATTGGCGGAATCAAGAGACCCAGAAGTGGTTTCTGCTGCCCACTCCCTCAAAAGTCAGAAGTCTGCCAATGTAGATGAACTTTCCAGTGTTGAATCGGAACGCCCGGCTGGTCGTTTGGCTCGTTGGTTTGGAAATGGTAATACCGAAACTCAAAAGACATTGAAGCCCCGTCACATCACATTCCTTGCTCTTGGTGGTACCATTGGTACCGGTGTGTTCTTTTCCATTGGTGCAACCGTTGCTGCTGCCGGTCCTGGTGGTGCCCTTGTGATCTACGGCATCACCGGATTGTTTGTTGTTTCGGTTGTGGTGTGCCTTTGTGAAATGGTTGCATATATCCCTAATACTGGTGCGTTCCAGCACTATGGTTCTCGTTTCATTGATGAGTCCTTTGGCTTTGCTCTTGGTATCAATTACTACCTGCAATGGGCATTTTCCATTCCTTCGGAAGTATCGGCTGCTACGTTTGTTATCCAGTACTGGAAAGCAGATACCCCTGCTTGGGTTTGGTGTTTTGTGATCATCTTCCCCATCTTTGCTCTTCAATTGCTGAACGTCAAGGTGTACGGTGAAATTGAGTATTGGGCTGCCTTGATCAAGGTCCTGCTGATCATTGTGTTTATTATTGTCGGTTTGCTCTACGATTGGGGTGCTGTCAAGACTGCTAGCGTGCCTAGCCCCGGTCTGGAGAACTTCCGTCATGGCATGGCTTTCCTTAATGGCTTCTCTGGTATCTTCAAGGGTGGTTATGCCTTCTACTCGTTTGGTGGTACCGAATTGGTAGCCCTGACGTCCGGTGAGACCGAAAAGCCCTGGAAAACCATCCCCACGGCTGCTCGCAGCACCTTTGTGCGTATCCTTCTGTTCATGATCATGACAGTGTTGGTTATTGGTCTGTGTATCAATGCTTTGGATCCTCGCCTTGTCCAGGCTAGTGACGATAGCGATGTTAGTGTTTCGCCCATCACATTGGTGTTCCAGATGGCCGGTTTTGGTGCTGCCCGTCATGTTGTTAACGCTGTTCTGCTTGTTGCTATTCTGTCGGCCATCAACTCTTGCTTCTACGCCTCTTCGCGTATGCTTTTCGCCATGGCTCGCCGCGGCCAGTTCTTCCCTATCTTTGCATGGACTACCAAGGCCGGTGTGCCGCTCGCTGCCCAGCTGCTTACGCTCGGCGTTTCTTGTTTGGTGTTTTTGACTACCATTTGGGGTAACGGTGTTGTTTTCACTTGGTTTATGAATATTTGCTCGGCTTCCGCCATCATCACTTGGATGTCGGTGGGTGTCATGTCCCTGCGTTTCCACGAGGCGCGTAAGGTTCAGGGTGTGCCCAAATCTGATCTTCCCATGCAGCAGTGGCTCTACCCCGTCCTTCCTATTTTGTGCATTGTCATTGGCCTGTTTTTGTTTGCCGGTATGGGTTACGCCTCGTGCACCTACGACGGATGGACCTGGCGTGATCCCTTTGGTACCTACTTGGGTGTCGCCGTGTTCATCATCTGCTATGTTGGCTGGAAGATCACACACTGGAAGACCGACAAGGTCCGTGCTCTCAAGGATTTGGATATCTCCACCGAGCGGGTATGGGGTGTCAATGAAGGTCCTGAGCACATTGCGGCCGAACACACGCATGACTTTAACAAGTGGACTTCGCGCAAGTCTAGCATCTGGGGCCGTCTTGGCTACTTGCTTTATCTTCTTAGAAACCCCTTGGAGAGCCGTCGCCAAAAGCGGCTTGCTCGCAAGGAGGAGTAACCCTGGGCCAGGTCTAAAGTCCAAACCTGTGCCAGGAGGGGAGTAGTTGGAATTCGTCTACTTCTTACGAGGTTTCTAATTAATTTAAATAATAAAGTTATATATCTAGTACTTTAAGACATTTTCCCTTTTGATCACCAACGGCGTCATACGATACGAGACTCGAGCAGGTTCTGCAGCAGGCGGATGAGAGATTCCGTAGTACATTCTCGCTCTTAGGAACCCAAAACCGTAGTTGGCGGCAAATGCTAGCAATACACCTCCTGTCACCAGCAAAAACAACGATTTCCAGCTAAGAGGGTCCAAAAATGAGTTGACTATCTCTGCCAGCGTCGCTGCGTTAGCATTGAGCCGCCGCACTGCGTCGGGGTCTTTTTCCATACACTCTTCGAGCTCAATACAGTATTCTTGAAGAGCCGGCCGAACTTTGCCTGGGCGGCATTCATTTTCGACATAAAGAGTGGCGCAAGTGGCCGCGCTACGGGCAATGGCTGCGGCCTGTTCGTCGACTCGTTTGTTGACATCTGAGCGGAAGATGTTGAAGACCCACAGAGCCACCAGAACCATAAAGATATTGAATGCGAGCTGCAGGTATGTGCTCAATAAATAAGGGAGATTGTGATGCCAAGGCAGCGGGATAGGCATATTCACCTCCAAAGCAGTATCCACAGCTTTGTGTGCACCCAGTTGTGTAGGATGTAAAACCGATCCTAGTGACATGGCTTCGTGCGGTTTCGATTCCGAAAAATCTTTTTCTTGGTGAATTGCGGACACAGACTTGGTTGTATCGGAGCCTGCGGTGGCTCTGTTTGGGCCTGTAGAGATCTCCGGGCCACTGATGTTTGGCATCTTTGCTGCATTTGCAGAGCTATGTTCCTTTGCTGGCTCCTTTGCTGGCTCCTTTCTTGATTCGTCGGGCTGCTTGAGTTCGTTTGGATGCAGCTCAAGATCCAATTTCGAAAGGCGTACGGGCGAGTCTTCATGGAGATCACAAACATCCATCATAGAAGTATCGGCAAGGTCGTCGGCCGCCGGGTCATTTTCCACATGCATTTCATCATGGCCCTCGATTTCCTGAAGAACACTGCGCACCGAATCTAATTTCAAAGTGTCCAGCCGGGGCATGGCGTTGCCCAGACTATGCAGCAGGTCGTCCATTGTCAGGTCAGCACACAAAGCAGCGGCTGCAGAAGCAGGAGAAGCAGCAAAAGCAGCAGCAGTAGTAAGCCTGGGAAAACTATAATTCGCATAAAATATATGCCTAAAAAAAAACAGCAGAAAAAATAATTAATTATAATAATAAACACAGAAACTACTTGTTAAATGACGTATAATTTACAAGACGCTCAGGTTACCCGTTGTTACCAGTAGCGGTTGGGACGCAGCTTCGGCTTGTTCTCCTGCAGGGACAATTGACGTGCCGGGAAGCCATCCAAAGAGCGGGCATAAACTGCAACCGAGTGCGCAATCAACTGCGTGTTGACCAGCCAAGCGTCATAAGAAACATTATCGAGATTGTCGCAATCTTCGTGGTAGCACTGGTCGTACTGCTCACCGGCAACACCACCAAACATGGCAACCTGTTTATCAGTCTTGAGCTCCTCGGCGCCGGCATCGATTCCGCCCGCAGGAATGCCGATTTCGAGGAAACCCACATAGTCGCTACGGCCGTCAAAGGGTTGCGTGGTGTAGTTGAGGCCCTTGCTCTTGTAAAAGTCAATGTACATGTCACGAATGGCCGACGAGCCCTTGGGGTTGACGCTATCGTCACTATCATAGACCTCGTAGACGTAGTTTGGCGACGCCATCATATCATAATCCATAAACAAGCGGATCTTTTTGGACTCGGCGTTGGGCAGGTTGTCGGCATAGTTGAGAGATCCCAACAATCCTTCCTCCTCGGCAGACCACCAAGCAAAGCGCACCGCGTTCTTGACCTTGAACTTGGCCAACGCCTTTGCAACCAGCAGCTGCGACACAGTGCCGCTGCCGTTATCGTTGATGCCGGGCCCAGCAGCCACAGAGTCGGAGTGAGCGCCAAGCATCACCACATTCTCATGGTCTCCTTCCTTGGTCTCGGCAAGAACATTGACAGTCACCTTTTGATAAACGGCAGCATCCACGTCCAAAGAGACCTCGACTTCTTTACCAGCGGCCAGCACCGATTCTGCCCAACGACGGGTGACGGCAAGCGAGGCCACTTGATGGCCAAGCGGCAGCCCAAGGTCACCGCTCACAAGCTCGTCTTTATCGGCTTCAGGATCCCACACCAGCACGGCCCGAGCGCCCACAAGGCCTGCAAACTCGGACTTTTCGCCAAACGCACAGTGGCCGCGCTGCACCAGCGCAATCTTGTCCTTGGCATCCTTGTACTGGGATCCCAGGCATCCATCGCCTTCAACAATAGATACGGCAGCATTGATAGTGCCGTTTGAAGAGGGCGTAAGACGTAGAGGCTTGACAGAGACCGGCTCGTCGTCACGAGTATCCACGAGGCTGTAGTTGAAGACCCGGCCACCGTTGGCCAAAAATGCTTGCGTGGAGATATCATAATAGTCTCCTACCGAATCAAGCTGGTCATAGATATACTCCAGGGTTGAATTGTGGCCTGCAGTGCCAATCAAGCGAGTAGGGTGGCCAAACTCAGGCACAGAAGCGTTGGCTGCCTTGTAGATAGCCTCGGCGCCCTTTTTCAAGTCTGAAACAGAGATAAGGTTCTGGAGAGCCTCCGAAGATACTAGTTCGGGCTCAAAGGTATCCACAAGCTCCAATGGCTCGGGGATCCAGGCCGCCAAAGCCATGGCCGGACCATAGATAAAAAAGCGCATGACTAAATCCGGGCGGCCATCCCAGATCTACAAATCTCTGGGATCTGCAGGCATGGCACCTACTATCTAGCAGCTGCTATCTACAAGCAAGTACAAGCAAGTACACAAGCAACAATAAACATTAAAGGGGTCCAGAAGGCAATACATAGGTGCAGAAAAGGGTTAATAAATACATATATGTTTTCAGCTAGGCAGAGTCCGGCTTTCCTTGCTCGCGTCGCACAAGCTCAGCTGCGACATGCGGCCGCGCACTTTCCAGCAATCGCTCGATTTCCTGGTCAACTACGGGCCTTGATTGGGCCTGCCCAGACTTCATGCTCTTCATAAAGGACGAGAGGATCAGCTTCTCAAGCTGGCCCTTGTCGCGGGTGGCCGACATGGGGTCTGAAGACATGTATGCTTTGGCAAAAGTTTCTGCTTCACGAGATAAAGCCTTGAACGCATCCGACTCTAAAAACTCACTATAGAGTTGATGTCGGAGTGCATCCATGTCCTCATCGTAGCGTGGAGGACCGGGGTTAGTCATGGTTGTTGTACTGCAAGCCATTGCATAATATCTGCATCCAAGTCTGTGCTTGCATTAGGTGATTATAGGATTGCGCACACCGAGGCAGCCAAGAGCAGATGTGTGTTGGGTGCTTAAATCAGGTGTCCAAGCCCTTTTCTTGACTGAGTTATTTTGGGCTGGTTTTCCGCTCCAGACCCCGATAGTCTACCACGGGCTGCATGTCTTGTATGCACCGGTTAACCTGTTCGGGACTCACCTTTCGCCCATTGCCTAATTAAAGTATAGTTTTTAGCAACAGATCTGGCATGTCTGCATCGGAGGGCCTATGTTCGCCTTATGCTCCTGCTCCCGTTATGCAAAAGATGCGGCTAAAAGAGAAGCCAGAGCCATGCGTATTAGTAGTCAAATTTCTCGGCCGACGAAAATGACGTAGAAGACAGGGTGCAAGAATTCACTCAAAAATGTAATTTGTAGAGATATCCGAAATTCAGAGCCAATTCAGACCCTTGAAGCGCCTTTACCCCCTCATTTTCGAGGCTTTTTTTTTTCCCGATTCCGCTAATGGCCCTCCTTTTACCAGATTCCGGACCAGCCGGTTCCCGAGGCGACCCCTAATCCAAGCGTCCCCTAACCGCTCGGGCAAATCAATTATTTGAAATCATGAGCGTAACCATCATCATCCCAAGCCTTAAACAGTCATAAACCCTGTCCCTTCCCCCTCCCCTCTTACCCACCTCCCCCAAGCTCAGCCACAAACAAACAAACAGTAAATCCCCTGCCACCATGTCCAATTCCGAGCAAATTCTAGTGACTGTACGACGGAGTTCCGCTGGAATTAACCAGCAGCCCATTGAATTGGAGGTGCTTCCCTCGCAGACAGTGGGCCAAATAAAGCAGCTGGCAAGGGCTCAGGACGCCACTCTGCCAGTCGACGAATTGCGTATCAACGGCAGCAAGGTCAGTGACGACACTGTTCTTTCAACTCTTCTCGACTCTAGCAGCGAGCTCACAGTGACTGCCCAGCGCCGGACGTTGGAGGTGACGGCCGGTCCGATCAAGCGCCGCAAGCGCTGCTCGTTCCCGCAATGCACATCCGCCCCCCTCCGGGGTGTCGGCGACTGCGGCCAATGCATGGGTCACTTTTGCTCCAAGCACCGTCTTATGGAGCAGCATCGTTGCAACGGCCTTGCCGTCTGCAAGGAGCAGCTCCGCGAGCGCAATGCTCTTAAGCTCCAGGAGCAGCAGACTGTGGCCAACAAGGTCTAGTTACCCCCCTCCAGATTCCGCACCCGCCTGTACCATATCGATGTCAGGTACTTTAGGCTCATTCTTTAATGGGCCTCCTTTTTTGGAAAAAGTACCTCATCGAAACCGGCTGGCAAAATCTTTAATGTTATAGTGCCTATCCCAAATTAGGGGGGAGCACTTTGAGGACGCCGGCAAGTCCTCTGCAAAAAAGGCATACGAATGATTGAAACTTTGTACTGCTATACGTAGATGCGAGGTTAGTTTTTTTCTTTTGAAAAGAGAAAATCTTATCTTTTATAGACTTTTTGGCTTCTCTAGTATATTCTATAATTACCCTTTCTGACCACGAAATCCCTCTCTGACTGAATGGGAGGGGCGCGGTGCTTGGGTAAGGGCCAGGCGGTTATCGACATGCATATGGTTGTCGCGGCAACACTATCGGCCAAGACCCTGGCCCCATCACCAGGTGCCCGGTTGTCCAGGCCCCCACTCCGGCCTCGCAGATTGAAATGCTATTTTTGGAGAACGGCTGTTTAAAGTTTATTGCAAATAATGAATCTATACATAAATATCTCTCTATCTCGAAATGTCTGTAGCTTGGTCAATCTCAGTCTGATAGCGCCGGCAGATCGGATATGGCAGGCACAGACGCAATCTTGGCACCGGGACTGTGCAAGCTGGCAGGAGGGGTGCTCGGAGTGCTCGGCTCAGAGTCGGATGAGGGCAACGAAGAATCGGCTTGATCAGTCTCAATATATTCTGGAGCTTGGCCCTTGCGGATCGACGTTATCAGCCCTTGCGCCCCGGTCTCATCGGCAGCATCAACCGCTGCTTTGACAGCCTCAAGGACGTCGTCACAAATAAAAGTCGGGGTGGTAACAAGTTCATCGTCGTCTTGGTAGACGCCCGACCGAACAAGTACACTCTTCCACCCATAGTTATTGGCTCCTCGGATATCTGACAGCTGGTTGTCTCCAACCATATAGATATCCAGATCCTCGTGATCGCTGCCAGTCCAGGAATTGAGTACCCGCGACGCAAAATCATAAGTGGTCTTGGTGGGTTTGCCAATTACCGTGCACTCAAGCTTGTAGCCCGTGAGCTCGCGGTAAAGGCCCTTGATAATGGCGATCAGTGCACCCTGGCCAATGCGAGGGTGCTCATGGTCGGTACTCCATTCAAGATCACCATTGCTAAAATAAATCGGCACGCTAGGTTTGCTCGAATGGCTTGAGCGTCGAGTTCCCATCACGCCATTCTCAGACAATAGCAAGTCCACAATGATTTGAACATCCGCAGTAGCATCGCGGGTATCATTGTAAACAAAGATAGCATCAAAAGGCTTCTCTTTATCCTCAAAAGGCTTAGCCTCGTCGGTCATGTTTGTGGTCATGGTCGAGTACGGGACCACGGTTGGAATGGCTTGTCCAATGTCACAAGGCAAGACCACATCCTTAAACCCATAGTCCTTAGCAATATGTCTGCAAACATCTTGATCACCACCAATAACCAAAACTCTGTCGGTTTTGTTGGCCAGATCCTTGAATGGAGTATGTGACTGCATGAACTGGTCGGTTGAAATGTCGATCCCAAGGACTTGTGACAGATCAGCAACTCTATCTTTCTCAGACTTGCCTCCGCCATTTGTTAACAGAATCCAAGGAATCTCCTTGGTATTGAGCATCTCAAGAGCTGCCTTGGCGCTCGACAATGGGGTGCCTCCTCGAACAAGCACGCCGTCAATATCAAATGCAAACGCTTTGGCCATTGGATTTGGGTAGAAGGAACTTTGGGCAGATAAACTCGTGATAATGGCCTAGTAATAACACAAGGTCAGTTGGCCATTTTAACGGACAGATCTGTCCGTATTTATACTGTTCTCTACCGGAGACATATGCAGGGTTATGCACGTTGGCATGTGTTTGCCAATGCTTGCGGCCAAACCGTGGGCAGATTTCCGAGGAAAGATTTCCAGTACACCCCATATCCTAAACATAACGAAAATATATAAGTAGACTCGTGAGGTTAGTCCGCCATTTTCCCTGGTAGCTCTCTTTGTGGTCCTCTTTAGCATCAAAGACCAAACTCGCCGTTTAATCAAGTGCCTCATCATGTCGTAGGTTTTGGGTCTCTTGACATGCATCTTGCTAATCGGGGCCTTAGCAACGGTTCCTCCGAGGCTTAAACCTGTGGGCAAGGAATCTGCTGGCGGGAGTTAGACCCGATATTCGGAAATTTATCCGTCGATTGTAGCCCAGGCTCTCTCTTTCTAATTAAAATCTAAAGTTTAGAACAGACACCCCAGTCAATATGTTACTTTGCCGCATTCGATTTAATAATATGCAGGCCCGTTTCCCCCTCTTTTCACCTTCATGACGTCATATATGCTTTTATTTTTAATCTGTATACTAATCCAAGTACTACTCGCCAAGCACCTTTTCAACAGCTGCCAAAACATTATTTTCAATATATGTGGGCTTGGTGTACAATCTGTCGTCCGATTGATAGACACCAGTCCGAACTAAGACACTCTTCCATCCATAATTATTAGCCCCCATGATATCAGACGCTTGATTATCCCCCACCATGTAAATATCTGTAGGGTTGAGCTCCTTTCCTGTAAGCTCCACAGAGTGCTCATTCAAGAGCCGCGAAGCATAGTCATAAGTGAGCTTGGTTGGCTTTCCAATGACGGTAGGATGTAATTCCTGCCCAGTCAGTCCCTTGAATAACGTCTGCACCATAGCGATAAGAGCTCCTTGGCCGAACCGAGGCTGGCAGTAGTCCGCCACCCATTGTAAGTCGGCATTGCTGAAATAAATTGGAATTGAAGGGTCTGGAGAAGCTGCTGAGAAGCTGATGTTACCTCGGCGGGTGCCGAGCACACCCTTATCTGACACCAATAAATCACTGATAATCTGGGTGTCTGTGGTTGCATCGCGTGAATCATGAAACACAAAGATAGCATCAAAGGGCTTTGTAGGGTCCTTCAAATACCGAGCCCCTTCCATGTGAGTCGAAAATGACGGGTACGGGGTTACATCAGGGTAACTCTTGCAGATGTCGCCTGGAATAACCACATCTCGGAAACCATAATTTTCGGCTGCCTTGCGACAAGAATCTCCCTTGCCGCCAACTACCAAGATACGGTCTTTTTGCCCAACAAAATCACGGAATGGAGTATGTGATTGAAGGAACTGTTTGGGCGAGATAGAGACACCAAGGATCTTACTCAAATAAGAAGTCCGCTCAACTTCTGGATATCCGCCACCATTGGTTAGCAAAATCCACGGAATTCGCTTTGCATTGAGGGCCAGCAACGCTTTTTGAGCACCTGCTAGTACCTTTCCACCTCGGATCAACACCCCATCGATATCGAATGCGAACCCCTTAGTCATGACGGATAAACAGCGATAGGTGGTTGAAGATATGGCAGTGCGGAAGCGAGGCGGGGGTGAAAATTCCTTAGAAAATCCTATTCTAGCTATCAATACTTTGAGAATTAGAATGCTCGCGCTAAAAGAGTGCAATGTATAGTAGATTATTAGTAGGTGCAAGATGCATGGTTAGAGTTCCTGCAACAATCTGCAAGGGTCAGCTATGATAACATAGCTACAGAGACGCCAGGTGTTGATGGATAAAAGCTGCCTATAGATATCCCATGAGTGAAAGAAATGTATATAAATACTGCTTTTCGTTCTATATCTACAAAAAGTTATTTTAGTGGCTGCTCAAGGGCCCTCTTCAACAACCCATTTTTCAGTGGGCTGTGTCAAGACAGCACAGCTTCTGCCAACAACCAAAAGTCCTGGTGGGCGACTGCCAACTGTCTCGAGGGCTTCAGCAACATCTTTTAAGGTTGTGCGGACTACACGCTGATCCGGGCACGACGCCCGCTCAATCGTAGCGCAGGGAACATTGGGGTCCCAACCTTTAGCAACCAATGTCTTTACAACATCACCAATACGGTGAAGAGCCATTAGGAAGATGGTGGTCCGCGATGGAACCCATTCAGGAGCCTCGAGAAGTGCACCAGCTCTGCCAGTGCCAGTGCAAATAAGGATCTGGTCTGCTGCTCCACGGTGTGTAGGCGAGATCTTTGCCAAAAGAGGCGCTGCCAGGGCACTTGTAACACCAGCAACGACATGTGGAATATATCCATGCTTCTCAAAGAACAAGTACTCTTCAGCACCCCGGCCATAGACATAAGGGTCACCCTGCTTGAGACGCACCACATGCTGGTTGAGCTCCAAGGCGGCCAATCCCTTCTCCAGCAGCTCTTCCTGTGCCCTTTCAGCATTACCAGGGAACTTGCGGGCAATGAATACGGGAGTATGACGTGGGATCAGAGCCAAAACCTCTTCGGGTACTAGTTTATCAGCGAGCACAAAGTCTGCAGCAGTGATTTCCCGAAGGGCCTCGGCGGTAAGAAGACCAGCGGAGCCCGGTCCAGCACCTACAAGAGAGATCTTTCCTTTATTATTGCAGCTAGGGCTAGCCGGTGCAGATGGAGCATTAGGAGCAGCCTGCTCAAGGTCCTCCAGCGTTACAGTTGCCAGTCTATGCAAAGGGAAATATTCGACCATCTGGCTGAGCCATCTGGCCCGGCTATGAGGCGTTGATTCAGTCACCAGCGTGTTCAATTGGGTTGACTGATCAACGTCGTCATCGTTGTCGCCAGTAGACGAAACCTCTCTCCGCAGCTTCCCCACATTCTCGCAAATAGCACCGAGATTATTGGGAAGAGAGTTAACAGCAGTGCGTCGGATACGGCTTGCAAGCCGGCAGCCCTTGCCGCCAGTAGTAACCGCGAGCTGGAAAGACCCATCCTTGTAAGTAGAAGGTAAAGTGAATGTGCAGAGTTCCGGGTGCTCTGCAATATTAATGGGAACTCGTAGTCGGGCACAGATCTGAGCCAAATCCTTAGCTTTATCCAAAGTTTCAGTGCTGGAAGTAACAACAAAAACTCCGTCAATTACACCATCGACCTCTGGCCGGCCTCGGGATGTAATATCGTTTTTAGTAGCGGACTCCAAAACAATGGGTTCTGCTCCTGCAGTTTTCAGAGTGGCGGCCCGACGCTCTACTAGAGCGCCAGTACCAATCACCAAGAACTTTCGGCCATCAAGATTCTGATTTACCAAAAGCCCCATTCTAGCGAGTCAAATTTCAGGTATTAGAAACCTCGTTTAAAGTTGGGATAGGGCAGCTATTATTTTTCACCCAAGCTGCATCACCCCATATCAGACGATATCACATCATCCTGGGATTTTCCAAACTTTGAATCACTACCACCACCAAAAAATAAAAAAGATGGGAAAGCGACCAGTAGGATTGGCAAAAGCAGCCAAGCTCAAGAAGGCTAAATTGGAAGAAAAAACCGCCAGCGAAACTCCAGTAGTTGAAAAAAGTGTCGATCGCACCCCCGATCCTGAAAAACCACAACTCGAGATCGAGGTTCCCGAGGATGAGGAGGACGAGGAATTGGCCGAGCTTTTCGGGTTATTCAATTCGTTTGAGCAATCTGGCGGCGCTCCTAAACTCGCCCAAGGTATTATTCATGAATGCGACCGTATTCTTCGGGCCCGTGCCGAGCTGGAATCTGCTGAACCACTACCTGCGAAATTCCATCTTGTTTATGGCGAGGCATTGTTGGCTCTAGCTAAGCTTCAAGAGGACAAAGAAGCCAGCGATCCTGAATCGGCTGCCAGTTTTGTGTCTGCGGCTGTAGACCGCCTGGCTACTGGTCTTGAGGTCTCTGCCGAGGACGCTGCTCTAAAAGCTGCTCATGCGCGAGCGGTCATTGAGAGAATAGATGCAGCCATGCGTGATACGAAAGGAAGCAAGAAGCGGGCCAAGATCGCTGCCAAGTCCCTTGGAGAACTTAAGGATGCCATGGAAGCGGCTGCTTTTGCCGTGGCCCTCGAGCAGAATGCCCGGACTTCCGCTGCAGTTGAGGCTGTAGATCAATTCGCGATCGCATTGGGTGCACTTCCTCCGCAGCCCGAGTTTGAAGAGTTTATCTCTACTGTCAACGACTGGGCACTCCCTCAATGGGAAAAGCTTTTGACGGCTAGTGACGATGCGGTACTTAAAAAGGCAAACAAGGGTCTCGGTGAGCACTACCTTGGTGTTGCAGCTCCTCTCCTTACTATTGTGGAGGGAGATAACGATGATGAAGATGATGAAGATGACGATGAAGATGACGACGAGGAAGAGGAACAGACCGAAGAACAGAAAGCTGCGTCTGAGGCTGCCCAAAGAGCGCTGATTCAAGCCATCATTCACTTGAAAAAGGCCCACTCTGACGATACTCCTGAGGCGTACGTTCAGACAGCCGAGGCTCTGATTTCTCTGGGAAATTTGGACCCCGTTGATAGTCCCGACCAGCAGAAGCAGTATGCTCGGGCTGTGAAACTGCTGAAAAAGGCTCAATTGCTCGGTGCCGGTAGCTTCCACGACTTGATCGAGTCTTTGGAGCCCGAAAATGCCTAACTCTTGTAGATATATTGTTTATATGAAGATGAAATTGACTGTTTCCTGTATGAGTTCTCGATATTGGGGATCGGGGGGACGGCTGAGCACTAAAGCTGCGCAGTAAGACTAGGGATAGCGTCAGCATGTCCAAGCTTAGGTCGGTTGGCGAGGATGTTTGGAAACACAAAACAGACAAAATTGTAAGTTACTTCAATGTGAACGAGAAACAAAACTAACCAGAATGTCGAGCTTCTCACATTAACATATGGCTCAATTGTTGCCCAGCTGTGTAGCGACTTTGGCAACGACTACCAGAAAGTCAATAAACAGCTCGATAAGATGGGCTACAACATTGGCCTGCGCCTGATCGAAGAGGTTTTGGCAAAGAGTGGACTTCCTAGATGCCAGTCCTTCCGCGAGACCGCGGAGGTTGTGTCCAAAGTTGGCTTTAAAATGTTCCTAAATATTGTGCCCACTGTTACTGTTAGCCAGGATGGCCGTGAATTCACGCTGGTATTCCCCGAGAACCCTCTAGCCGAATTTGTGGAACTGCCAGACGAAAAAGCCGCCAAGGAGCTATGGTACTCCAACATCTTGGCTGGTGTCATTCGCGGGTCTCTGGAGATGGTCCAGCTGCAAGTAGAGGCTGAGTTTGTGAGCGATGTGCTGCAAGACCCAGGCGTGCCCACGGAGATGCGGGTTAAACTGGTTAAGGTATTGGAGGATGAGGTTCCTCCTGGAGAGGACTAAATAGGTTAGAAATTAAACTCATCTGGAATTGGACCGAAGGTCAATCTCGAGACGGTTGTAGACCGACATGTCTGTTACCTATATATAAAGTGAGAAAAGAAGAGTATTGAGAAGCCAAGGTCTAGTCGTCGTCCTTCATTACCAGGTTGATACGTTTGGAAAGCTCTTTGTTGAAGTCTGAACCGCTCGCCAG
The DNA here is from genome assembly GCA_022577695.1 of Wickerhamiella spandovensis. Taxonomy (NCBI): domain Eukaryota; kingdom Fungi; phylum Ascomycota; class Dipodascomycetes; order Dipodascales; family Trichomonascaceae; genus Wickerhamiella; species Wickerhamiella spandovensis. The sequence goes on along the minus strand of JAKIRT010000004.1, from coordinate 121,287 downwards.
AGCATCATTTTTGAGTCCCTTGGACCCGCTAGAGCTGACCCGCGAGTGTCTACTGTATTCCTCTTGAAGTTGCTCGGTACTGAAAACAGGGATATCTCCAAGATTGTAGTCACCACTCAGCTCATCCACAGACAAACTGCGCAGATCCATACGAGGGTCGGCGGCTTGGGGCTTTTCTTCGTCGGACCGTTCGATACGTTCACCGATATCCGGGAACATTTCAGGACCAAGCTCATTGACGACCTCAGTCACCTCGTATACGAGGTTTTTCCGTTGCTCACGGACCTGCTCCAGCGAGTCTTTGTGGACGGGCGACAGAGCCAGCACAAGCGGCCACAATGAGCGGAAGAGATCCAAACCAGCCTCCCAAATAATTAATGTGGCATAGCACAGGCAGAACTGGGCCAGCGCGGCGCCAGCCAAAAAGAGGAACACTCGGATCCAGCCAAAACTCCAGTAGCCCTTGACCGAAAACACATAGTAGGCAGCCAGAAGTGAATGGAGAATGAATAGCGACGGTGTAAGCCACAGAGCCACTAGTACCTTCCAAGTAGCAATGACATCGCGAGCCTGGATCTTCACCGAAGAAGCTTTCAGAGCCGCCTTGGCCTTGCGATAGGAAATCACCTTGGTAGCAACAACCACAGGAGCAAACAGCAGGGCGCCCGGAATGCAGAGAACCCACAGCGAGCATGCAAACACAAACCGCCAAACCAGTTTCAGCAAAACCTCGGGCTTATTCTTGGTGGCACTATTCACCTGATGGTCCCGCAGGCCCATGATTTGGAGCCGGCGGTTGTAGTTCTGGACATCCTTTTTAAGCTCCATCACGCGAGGATCGTTCTTGTGCACATTATAACCCTGGATGAATCTGCGCGTGAATTCCACTACCAATGATAGAGGAATATGTTTCGAAGGGCGGTATAACCGCTGGCCAGCCTGAACAATCATCAGCGTCTCGTAGTCGGGGCAGGTAATAGTGACCATTTCCAAGGCATCCAGCACTTCAGCCATCAGCTTTTTAGTGGCATCCCGCTTGGCGTCACCGTTACCATCCCGATACTCCTTGACATACTCGGGATTTACCGGAAGCGGCTTGCCAAACTCAATAACCACCCGGCTCCGGAACTTGTGGGGATGGAAGTAGTTCAATCCCAAAGGAACAATGGTCAATCCGCAATCTGGATGCTCGGCCAAGGTTCCCAGTGCCATGATAGCGACACCGGGTTTCAGCGGCAAAAGATCAGGGCGATCGTGAGAGCCGCCTTCAGGGAACACGCCTACGCAATGGCCATCGCCAAGATGCTTGAACACGTTGTGGAACATCTCGGAGTTGTCAATACGGTCGGCGACTCGGAAACGGCAGTCACCTCTTGCCAAAATGCTTCGAGCCTTAGGGCTTTCGAACTCTCGCTTGAGCAGCAGCTCCGTGTCGCTGATCACCTCCTTGACCTCGGCCATATCGCCGGATCCAACCACCGCCAGGTATCCGCGCTCGGGCAATTCAGTGGTGAATAGTGTGTCCGTACCACGAATAATCAGAGGATTGTTGGAATCGGCATTGATGATGCCGCTTGCTTTGCGGAGCGTGTCCTGCGAGCGGCCCACAGGAATGGCCAGCATGCGGCTCGCCAGCCAGCCAATGAAGCGCAAGTCGTAAGACTTTTGCGCAATCAAAAACGAAACATGGCGGTGTGCTGCATAAAGAATCTGGATGAGCACAATCATGGGGTCGATGAACTGGTTTGCATGCGGAGCAGCCACAAACAGAATAGGGCCCGTGCGGGGGATCTTGTAGGATCCGCGGATCTGGATCTGCCGGAAAAAGGTGTTGAAAACAACTTTGAATATAAATGCGATCGTTTCATAGAGCCACAGCGGGGTGGGCTTCATTTCCCGCTTGCGTCTCCCTGCCATTTTCTGTCAGGTTGGGAGGTGGATTATTGGACCCATCGCCAATGCAGTGCAGCCACCTGCAGAGCATGTGCGAGGATCCGGGAGGGTCCAGGGGGCCCACCAACGAGTTCTGGAGTATAAATTAGCAAACGCAACTCTCGGCTATTTTACGTGACGGAACCGAAATGCCCCAGATATATTGTTGCTCAAGCAAAGTGGCGCGTATTTAGCACCTGCATCGAACACCGAACCTCAATCCTCAACAGAAATAAAAATTTGAAGAAACCCTTGGAGCTATGTTTGGAGCGGCTTTTTCCGAAATTCGAATGTCTTTGAAAGTATAAATAGCCTGCTGCACTTTGAAATTTCCATCTAATCAGAAAATATGGGGAACCTGCTAAGCATTGTGCAGCCGCCTGCAGGACGATCGGCAAGTACGGCAAGACCTGTCAGCACGAATCATAGCAGACAATGAGTGCATAGCAAATGGCACAAGTAAATATTTATTGATCATAAATTTAAACAAAATATAAACAAAATATAAAAGAAAAACAAACCAAACCAAATGAAGTCCCAAACCTCCAAACAATAAAATAAACAATAACGCAAGCAAAATCCGAACAAGAAGTCGCCTATCGGTCAACGTATCGCCACCAAATGCCTGGTTTGTTTGTGTGGCCCTAACCCAGCGCGCCACGCGTCTTAATTAAGCACGCGCCTTAATTACTTTCAATCATGAATCAAGGCGGATTTATGCAAGACGGTGGCGGAAGCGCAAGCAACTCGCAGCAATCCGATAGACAGGTTTCGTTCCGCTCTCTGACTATCAAGCAGCTTCAACAGTGCCGGGAAAGCAGCCCTGACAGCAAGATGTTTGAAGTGGACGGTGCTGCGGTGCATATTGTGCGCATTGTAGGCATCATTCGCGAGATCGATCCAATGGAAACTTCAACCAACTACGAGATCCAGGACACGACCGGTTCGCTTACGGCCAAGCAATGGAACTCTCGTCCTGGCGAGGAAGCTGAGGCAAAGCCTGATTCGCCGGAAGAGCGTGGGTTTGACAAGGGCGACTATGTGGCGATGTTTTTGACTGTGCGCAGCTTCCAGAACAAAACCATGTACAATGCTATTCGTGTCGACCCTAAAATCTCGCTTGGCTTTGTGATGCTTCACCAGCTGTCTGTTCTCCAAGAGCACTGCTTCTATACCGGTGCCACTGTTGGTAATTCCAACTCTGCTGCGGATCAAGCTAACGGTGCGTCGAGCTTGTTCCAGCCCGAAGACACTGGCAATAGCGAGCTTGATCTCAAGAACAAGATCTTCAATCTTCTGCGGGGTTCGGGTGAGAGCCTGCACACTGACTATATTGCTCGCGAGCTCGGCCGCGACAAGTACACCATTGAGACTATTTTGGACAGTCTGTTGGAGGACGGACAGGTTTATGATGATGCTGGTAGCTGGGCCATCAGTTAGGTTAATGTGTGAATGTTTATATCTATATCTTTTTAAACCAAAATCTTTGATCAAACCAAAATAAATCGTTAATAAATAAATCAAGCGTCCTCGAACTTGTGGTAGAGCACCCGCCGGAGATCTGCACCAAGAACAAGCTCGCTGCCAGACTGCCGATCGAGAATATCGCCGACTGTGCTGGCCAGGATGGCTGTTTCGGCATCGTCAAGATGAGCAAGCTTATCCTCTTCCTGGTTGCGGAGTTCGCTAATTTGCTGGACCCGCCTTTCCGTGGTCAGCGCCAAAATAGCCTGCTCCACGGTGTTTTCAACGCTAAACAGCCAAACCGTGGTAGGTCGAGACTGGCCAATGCGGTGGACTCGCGAAATGGCCTGCAGCTCCAAAGCAGTATTGAGCAGCGGCTCGCATAGAAACACATGCGTGGCATTCACAAGTGTCAATCCGGCGGAATCCGACTTTGCATGAAGCAGAAAACAGGCAATGTCTGGGTTGCCTCGAAATAGAGCCGATCCCCGGTCGCTAATAGTAGCTGTTCGGAGGCCATTGGCGTTCAATGAGGTGCCCAGGGCTCGCAGCATCGGAGCCCACTGCGAAAATACCACAATCTGCGCTTGAGGATCCTTATCGCGAAGGTAAAGGGCGTGGCGAGTGATCATGTCGATCTTGGCGCCATAAAGGCGCTCATTGGGATATCGAGCAATCTCGTTGAACAACGCCACCGAAATCTGCTTGTAGAGCTCGTTGCTAAGGTCCCGAACCCGCACATTATCATCTCGGTCGCCGGTTCGGAAGGGGATAATGTCCTGCGGGCCTAATGAGTTGTGGCAGAGAGGACATGTCCGACGCACTTGCAGCCATTGCGTGATGCAATCAGAACAGTACTTGTGACCACAAACAGTGAAAATACCTCTCACAATAGGATCATGGCAAATGATGCATGTTCCGGCCAGTGGATTAACGTCTGTGCTTTTGTCGTCATGGTCGGCCTTGGCCTGCATCTTGGACGACAGGCTGTCGCGTAGCTTAGGGTCCTGGACTTCGAGCCGGTGCACGTACCGCAATCTGCTGGTTGTTTCTGCCTCAGTGGACTGCGCCTTTTCTAGCAATCCCTCTCTTGTCTTTACAAGCTTGTCAATGTCTGCATCCTCAGGGAGGTCGGGATCGACGACACGATCCGACAGGCTCTGAAGCTGCTTGTAGTACTCAAGCCGGTAATTAAAGAGCTCCCGCAAGAAACTTTCGTGGCGGCTCCATACCCTCAGCTCTCGCTTCTGGGCCTCGAAAACCTTGCGCATAGTAGCAACTTTGGTTTCCTCGGGCTCACTTTCAGTTTCCTCGCCGTCACCTTCTTCTTTAACGGGCTGCTCGGCATTGCTCCAACTCTGCTGCAGCTTCAACGATAGTGCCAGGGGTGTCATACCGCGGGCACTCTTTTGCAGAAGCCGTCGCCTCTCCATCAGCTGCTTGCGAAAATCTGTCCATTGGCCCTGATCTTTGGTATCCACGGACGGAGGCTGGCCACCTTTGACGGCAAAACTACGGTCCCGAAGGATGATTTGAAGCAACTCAAGCAGCACATACGCCTTCTCTTGGATATCCAGCGTCGCCGTATAGGCTTCTACTTCCGCCGGTTCTTCGGCGTCGGTAGTTGTTTCCAGCAAAGACGTTGTCAAGTGAGTAAACAGCTCTTCATAAATCTCCCTGAGAAAGTGTGCCTGCTCATTTAAATACCGGATCTGGTCAGAGTAAAGGCCCACCTGAACGATTTTGACGTCCTGTTTCTGGGCCCTGGCTTGAGCCGCCTCGACAAGATCAGCCGCCTCTTTAAGCAGATCGGACCGGAACTCATCGGCAATCTCATAGTACTGGGATTCCTTTTTTGAGTTTTGCTTTTTCATCTCCTCATCTAGCTCGGGAGATCGCTCCGTCAACCGATAGTAGCCTGTGCCCAAAAAGAAGTACACTCGATGCTGTAGTTCCTGGAGCATACGAAACCGCTGCCTGGCACTTTTCACTCTACTCTTGGCAGCAGCACTGATTTGTTCAGCATCATTAGAGTGATTTTCCAGATTCCGGAGTTTGGTAAGGGCTTCGGCACCAAGTGCAGGAACAGCGCTCTCTTCTCGTTTAAGGGAATCAACTGCTCCAACAGGTTGAACATTTATCGGCTCTTCCTGAGCAAGTTCTTGTGCTTTCATTTCGGCATCATACTGGGCCTTGCGGGACTGAGCAGTGCTTGCCTTCCTGTCGCTATCAGCCGCCAACTCGTCGATCCTGGACGTGAAGCCTTTCACAAGCTCTTTCAGTTCATCCGCAACACTCAGCCAGAGCTTGATGGCTTCGGGCAATCGATTCGCTTTATCGAGGTACATCCCGAGCTCTATCTGGGCTACGAGCCGGGCCCTCACCTTCGATGCCAAATTCGATTCGGCATCGTCTACTACGCGAGCCAGTACCTGGTCCACGGTGAGAATTTGTCCTGTATTCTCGTTCTTGCCGGCACCCAAGCCAGCATTGAAGCAGGCTTGGCGAAGACTAACAAGCCACTGGCTCATGTTCACATCCTCAGAATTTCGGTACCGAGAGTCTACCTGGTCGTAGTTGTGTCGTTCAATATCTGAAAACGGCAGGGAAATCAGTCTCCGCCGCTGAGCCGGTAGTTTAAGCTGGTCCGAAACCATAGGTTTAGTGTGTCTGATGGCCATTGTAGAGATGGTCTGCTCGAAATCATTTGGAGCTGCCAACAGTCTCTCCCAGGCAGCCATATCGGTGAAGGGGCGGGTCCCCAAAAACACGAAAATTCCTAGCAAGTCGGTCATGGACGTCTTTACTGGCGTACCAGTAACACCCCAAGCATGGACGCGGGGCACGATGCGAGCCACCTTGGCAGCATTGGACACGCCAGTGTGGATCATCTGGACCTCGTCCAACAACACTCGCCAGAATTGGACCTGGACAAGCAGAGATCGTGACGTTTCAAGGTCCTTGCGATCACGCCAAAACCGCGTATTATGTTGGCCCGGGTTAAACATAGCTGAATATACTTCGGCCGAAAGCACAGGGTATGACACCAGCACGACGTCGTTATCTGCGAGAGTTACCGGATCAATTGGTTCTACCGCTTTGCCGCGGTATCGCATAACTTTGAGGCTGGGGGCATGCGATTTGAGTTCCGTTGCCCATTGATCGATAATTGCGTTCGGAACAATAACCAGCGTTGCGCGGCTAGGTCGAACGGGATGGCCCGTGAGCATATCTGTGCCCATCGGCAGCTTTTCCGCGTCCTGGCGCTTGTTCAGCAGGATCAATGCGATCATTTCCAGAGTTTTTCCTAGCCCCATTTCTTCCGCCAGTAACCCTCCTCCACAAAAGTCGCCCTCGTGATTCAAGAGATCCTGGCGGGGCTGTGGAGGTTCTGAACGGACCGCTAGAGTGTACGGGTTGATGTAGAGTCCGATCTGAGGCAAGTGGCGCCATCCAAGAGGCGGATTAATCACGTAGTCTCTTATTTGTTTGTCGAGATCAACCAGTTGACCGTTTTCGAGATCCTTTCCTTCCCGTCGCAGAGCCCATCGCAAACTTTCGGCTTGGAAGGGTAAAAGAGGAGTTAGCAATCCCTTTGGAGAGACTTTTGGAATATCCAGCTTCAGTTTTCTGGTCATGATCTCAAACAAATCCGCCGCAGAAGCAGCATATGGCTCGGGATCAATGAGCGTGACGTCGTCTGTTACCCTGGCGAGCAATCTGCACAATGGTTTATTGGTGAGAGAAACTCGTGAAAAGGGGCCGGCGTTTCTGAAAAGATATATGCCATAGGCGACACTGAGATTTGCCTCACTGCCATCAATTGACACAATCAGATTCGGACCTCTGGTCTCTGCAATCGGTATAGAGCTTAGGGCTCTCCCCAACTCTGCAGTCTGCAGAATATCCTGCACCCTTGCGTCAGAGACAGATTCGAACGTAACCAGAGCCGGTTTTTCAGGAATCACTACTTTGCGTCGTTTGGGGCCCCCATTCTTTCGGCGGGGCAATGGTGGCGGCATAATGCGGAATCGATCACCAGCGGCGGAAAATGTGCATTTGGGTAGCCACCTTGGCTGTTGATCGAAAATAATACCATTGGACGGCAGGTGTACGGATCCTAAATCCAGAACGGCTTCGCATACTGTATAAGTATCGTTTGGAGGTTTTTTTGGGTCGTATATCTCGAGATTGGCGAGATACTGGCCCAGCAGCTCGCCATTTAGCTGCATGGCAAGCGAGTGGTTTGTCATGTCTACTGCCGCCGACAAGAAGGCCAAGTTAAGGGCCGCCAAGAAGCGGTATGCGGAGCTGAAGAAGAAGGAACGAGAAGGTTCCGAAGTGCCCGAGACCAGTAGTGAGGCTGATGCTGGTGCCATTGAGGACCTCGACAGCAAGGAGCCCACGCCGGCTACAGAGTCGGAGTCGGTGGGTCCAGAGGCAGCTGAGCCTGAATCTACTGAAGCTGAGGACAAGAAAGAGGAAGATACTGGGTCTAAGCAAGTGACTGAGTCTAAAGAAGAGCCCAAGGAGCCCAAGGAGCCCAAGGAATCCAAGGAGTCCGAGGAGTCCGAGGAGATGTCCAAGGAAGAGCCCAAGACTGAGGCCAAGACTGAGACCAAGACTGAGACCAAGACTGAGACCAAGACTGACGCGAAGCCGGTCACTAAACCTCCGGTGTCTAGCGGATCTAGCGAAGTGGATTCTCTTAGAGCCGCCAACAAAGAGCTGACTGCCGAAGTGGCTCGTCTCCACGCTCGCATAAAGACGCTGGAGGCAGAGAATACAGCCCTACGGGCCTCGGACCTCGACCTGTCGCTGTCGCCGCCTCGCAACCGTGGACGAGCTGGTTCTCGTAAGATGTCGTTTGCCGAGGCAGAGCTCTATTCCGAGTCCTCGCGGGTGTCTGATATCCGGGTGCAGATGCAGCAGTGGGAAGGCTGGCAAGTGGACATGCGTAGCTGGCGTACGCTGGGCATTGGTCCTGAAATCGAGGTTTAGGCCTCGAGGACAGCTGTAGGTTCTAGTTTTAGTAGTTTGGCATTCGCAATATCTTATGTACACTGTTTAGCTGGCTCGGCAGAGAATCTCTCCACCAAGATGACGGCGGGCGGCTTCCTGGATCTCCATGACGGTATTATTCTTGTCCTTGGCCCGAATATACATGACCTCACCCAAAGCCAGGGGCTGCACCTTGCCGAAAGGCTTACCGGCACATAGGCCGGCCAACTCGCTGTGAGTAGCATGCACGCGGCGGTTTGGGTGGCTCACGAGATGCATGTTGCGGAGAACAGGCTTGAAATCACGGTACTTGAGGCCCAGCCACAGCCGGCGGGTCGAGACGTTGTCGAAAGTTGTGGGGGTGTATACATTATCGGGGCCTTGCAAGTCACCTCTTTGCACAGACGAGAGGAAGCCTTCCTTGTAGAGGCCCAGGGCCACTTGCAAATGCAGCTTGGACATAGGAATCGATGTGAGCGGCTTGCCTACACGGCTCACATTCTGCAGATGGCAGCATAGGTGCCCGAGATTCACAAGAGACATTGAAAAATGTAACTAAGGGTGGGCCGGGTTAGGAAGAGGTCCCAAATCACTAACCAGATCTTTTGAAATTTCACGCTGCCCTCAGCTGGGATCCCAGATTCCCAAGGGTAGGGTTCTTAAACCCACGGTCCACCAACTTCAACCTGTTTACCACCAGTATGTTGCGGACATTTGCTCGTTCTTTGCGACCCACCCCTTTGGCAGCACGCGTCCCTATGGCGGTGCCTTCTGCTTTGAAGACTCGCGTTACTCAGGGATCGCGGTTTTACTCGGCTGGCCCTGGCCCCAAGAAGCCCGACTTTAAGGTCCGCTACTTTCTGGTGATCGCGGCTCTTGGCACCGGTGCCTTCCTTGTTGGTCTTAACAAGGACGAGCGCAACTCCATGGGCAAGGAGATCTCCGCGGCCGACTACGAGAAGATCAAGGCCAAGCCCAAGTCGGCGTTTAGCCAAAACGACGTGTTTGTGGTGTTTGTGCTCGGAGGCCCTGGATCTGGCAAGGGTACTCAGTGTGCCAACATTGTGCGGGACTACAATTTCAAGCATCTGAGTGCCGGCGACCTGTTGCGGGCCGAGCAGGACCGTAAAGGCTCGCAGTTTGGCCAGCTCATCAAGGACTACATCAAGTCGGGTCAGATCGTGCCTCAGGAGATCACCATTGCTTTGCTCAAAAACGCTATGGACGAGAGTATCAAGGAGGGTACTCCAAATTTCCTGATTGACGGCTTCCCCCGCAAAATGGACCAGGCTCTGACGTTCGAGGAGACTGTCGTTCCTTCGCGGTTTACGCTGTTCTTTGAGTGCCCCGAAACGACCATGCTTGAGCGCTTGCTGAAGCGGGGCGAGACTTCTGGTCGCGCAGACGATAACCTTGATTCCATCCGCAAGCGGTTCAAGGTCTTTGAGGACCAGAGCATGCCTGTGATTGAGTACTTTGACGTGGTTGGTAAGGTCGCCAAACTTAGCTGCCAGCAGCCCCCTCAGCAGGTCTACGCCAAGGTCCAGGACGCTCTCAAACAGCACGGCATTCAGCCCAAGCAGTAGTGACTCTTGCTCTATGGTCTACATAGTCTCTTTTCTTAGTCTAGATCTGGGTCTTTGTTTGTTCCCACGCTCTGGGTCTGAGCCTTAATAGCTTCTCGAATATTATAAGGCTTTTCGATTTTGCTTGCAAGGAACGCAATTCGCTCTCGCACCTGAACCAAGGTCGATCTTTCGACTTTGGCGGGCTCGCCTGTCTGCATCCGGTGCTGCAGTGAGTTCAGATGATCCACATACTGGATGCTATCTTTAAAAGTCAAATTACAAGCAGAGCAGTAGAATCCAGCTCCACGGCCCTTCTTTCCTGCTCCCGCACCGGCAGGCACCAATGTGACCTGATTGAGGCCTTGGCCTAGATCAAGATCATGGCCTGCCATTCTGCTGACACCAGGGTCAGATGATCCCATATCAGGGACAAAAAGTAGTACATATATCCGGTATTGAATTTCGATTCTCGACCAACTATGAAGCAGCTCACAAGTAAAATTTTGTCTGTAGAAAAACTTTAGATTTTTATGAAGATTGGGCGACCGCTCTCCAACCTGTCAGCATGAAAGACTATCGCGGAGCCACTGTGGAGGATCTGGATCCTCCGCCTGCTTTGTCCATTCGCCCGGAGATGCCTCTGCGGACTGCGCTTGATATGTCGTTTGAGAATTCGTTTTCGTTCCTGCCTGTTCTCGATCAGAACCGCCGCCTGCTTGGTTACTTGACGGCAGATCAGCTGGAAGAGGCTGGAGCTGGCAAGGGCAACGAAAAGGTTGCCGAACACTATTTCCGGTTCCGCGGTAAGAACAAGTTCAAGCCCATTACCCCCGATACGCCGTTGGAGACTTTGGAGGAGTTCTTTGAGCAGGGTAACCCTTTTGCTGTGATCACGGATGCGGATCGCAAGTTCGTTTTGGGCGTAGCTACCCCCGACGATCTTGAAAAGTATGTGAAAAACCGGCCCGAACTCCGGTAGTTAACGATTCTAAAAAGTATATAAATTATAAGACTGTTACGGTCCAGCTAGGGTCCAGCTAGGGTCCAGTTGATGGATCCAACTCTCTGGTTATGTGGTTAGTTCGAAGGCGGGAAATCTACTCGCTTGGAGGTGTGATTGGAGGTAGACTGGCGTTGTTCTCTTTCTCAGACGTGCTTGTTGCCGATTGTTTAGAGACTTTCGGAGACAGCTTTGATGAGCCTTCTTCTTGGTGCGACTCCTCTAGGGCCTTCCTTCTTTGAGCTGCAAGAACAATCTCATGGAACTTGAGGGCTGGCTTTGGTGGATGCGATTCCTGGTCCTCATCGACGTCTTCCAGGCCCAGGGCCTTGATACGCTTGGCCAAGCGGACCTTCTCAAAGGCGACCCGCCAGCGAGCACGAGCGCCCAAACCGGTCTTGATAGTAGGCAGCAGATCGTGGTTGGAGGCTCCGCCACTGACCCATTTGTCTTCAAGAACCTCGTCAATGGTGGGCCGCATGATAGGGTCGAAGTCAATCATGCGTCGCACAAGGCGTCTGGCGTCACTACTCACCCCTTCCCAATACTTTTTGTGGAAAGTGACTTGGAAATTAGGGCCCACCTCATGAACAAAGTCATTCACAGTGTCGGATTGGAAAGGCGAGTAGCCGCATAGCATAGTGTAGAGCACGACGCCGAGACTCCAAATGTCGCAGGGCTTGCCGTGCCCCTCATTGGTAAAGATTTCTGGTGCTGCGTAGCCCAGCGAGCCTGCGGAAGAAGTAATCATTTCTTCTGAAGACCGGAGACTCTTGGCGATGCCAAAATCAGCAAGCACCAGCGACGAGTCTTTGTCCTTGGTGGAGTACAGCAGGTTCTCGGGCTTGATATCTCGATGGACGATGTTGCGGTCATGCAGGTATTTAATTGCATCTGCAACTTCACGGAACGTACGAGCGGCATCCTGCTCGGTGAAATGGCCCTCGTTGCAAATGCGATCAAACAGCTCGCCGCCCGTACACAGTTCGGTGACAATGTAGATCTTCTCGCGGGACTCGAACCAATCCTTGAGGTGAACAATATGAGGGTGGTTCAATTTCCTCAAGAGATCCAATTCGGCCATAATATCGCCTTCGCGGCCCTTGATCTTGCGACGAAGAATCACCTTGGCAGCAACATCCTCGCCGGTGACGACGTTGTGGGCCTTGCGTACCACGCCAAACGCACCGGCTCCTAGAATCTCGCCGAATTCATAGTTACCTTTACGGTGATAAGTGCTGGGCTTGCCCACTACTTTGCTCAATAGATCCGCCAATGCCATTTAGTGTGTGATGGTGGGGGGATAGTTACAATGGGTTAAGATGTAAAGGAGGTATGCGTGGAGCGGAGGATGACGAGAAGAAATGCTTGGCTTATAATTCAACAGATTAGGTTCATGCACCCTGTTGGCCAAATCTGAGATCTTAAAGCACTGGTGCAGGTATATATAGTTTTTTTCCTCAAGATTCTAACTAATAATACCCATTGATGGTCTATTATATATATCGCATTTTAGAAGCGAGGCTTAGCAGCTCCCCTGCGGCTAGCACGATCAAGCGGCCATTCGGGGTTACGAGGAGCCCTCATGGAATCTATCCTGATTTTGGAAGCAGAGGTTTTTGCAGGCCATTGCAAGATTCAATATTCTCGATCTCTTTTCCCGTCTTGTCTGCAAATTATACTTCTATTCCAAACGTACTTCTGTAGGCAGCCTGGGCTGGGGCGGGGGCTGCGCCAAATATGCAGGATGCTGCTGGGGTAAGCCACGATCATCCTGATGGACAGGCCCTCCGGCATGCCAAGCCAAGAAGTATCGAATGAGCCCGAATCGGCTCAAGCTCCTTATAACCAATCGCCAAATGAGCCTTATGCACAAAACGGGCCCAATTACGAGCAAAAGGAGCCTACCTGCAATGTATTGAGATGCGGCTGCTGTACCTGTGCGTGGAGTTGCTTTTAAAAGCCATAAATCGAGCCCTTGCAAATGAACCGGTCATTTATAGGGACTATCTTGACGAATTGACTTTTTGTAACTTGTATTTCAAAGTAACTTGTACATAAAATATTCCTGCTGTAGACGAGACCACGGCCCAACCTTCACTCGGCCCAACCACCACGATGGTTGCTTGCGGGCCTAACCCTAGTGCCTCATGGGTTATATATGGTGGCCAACCCCCCACCACAGTTTTCAGCAACCTACCCCCAGCCACACACATGCCCGAATACAAGCCCACTGTTATGCCTAAAGATGAGTCTTTGAACCGTCAGGATAACAATCTGGGAGCTCCTGGTATTCAGTTGCCCAAGAACCCCGAGAACATTGCCGCTTTCCAAAAGTTCACTGACGTTGACGCCAAAGACCTCAACGCAAAGCTCAATGCCTCGGGCGACTTTGAGTCCAGTGGCGATTATCGTGCTCAGGTCCTGCCTCAGGACGAGTCGCTCAAGCGCCAGGACAACAACCTCGGTGCGCCGGGCATCCAGCTGCCCTCGAACCCTCGTGACGTTGACGCCTTTAATGAGGTGCGCAACGTCAACGCAAAAGACCTGAACGCCGAGCTCAACAAGCAGTAAAAAGGGCAGTAAAGGGGCAGCCTCTCTCTTTTTTATTAAGTATTTATCCTGGAATGATGTCTTTACAAACTTATCTACATTACCTGAATTTAATGTAGACAAAATTTATACTGACCAGGTTTTAGTTAAGTTATTAAACATACCATTTTGGATCTACCTCGGGGACCAGACCAGTCTCTGCCCACTCTATGGAGTAGAAATTAGGGAGGAGAGTGCCATTAGGATGCACGGACAGAAAAGTGTACCTGAGTAACTCTGTCTCGGACACATACAGACCCAGCCACCTACCAGTTTGTCATGTTCGACGGAGCCCCCAAGGCAATTTGGCGAGCGGTGTCCACCGGCTTTGCCAGTGACTTAAAGTCTCGCAATTGGAGCGTCTATGGTCAATGGCTCGGTGTGGCATGCTTTATTCTCGATATTGTGCTCGGCGTCATCAACCTGCTCCATCTGGGCCTCATCATCATCTTTGGTATCCTCTGTATCGTTGAGGGTATGCTCATTCTGTTTCTCGAGGTGCCGTTTCTGCTGCGGATCTGCCCCATCACCGAGCGGTTCACTACCTTTATCAAGGTCTTCCATCAGAACCTGCCGCGGGCAGGCTTCTATCTACTACTGGCTGGCATTCAATGGGGAGGCATGGGCATTTCAGTGACATCCCTGGTTGCCTGCGCTGTTCTCATGACTCTCACGTCGCTTTGTTATTTCCTCGCCTGGGTCACCAAACAGGAGTTTGTTACCTCGGCCACGCTTGGAGGCGACGGTGTGGCTCGCGAGATGCTGCCCTAAGTATATGTATGTGTGTATGTGGTTCTATATTCGAGTATGTGGTTCGAGGGGGCCAAAGTTCATCTATTCAGAGTTTATCTATTCAGAAAGCAAAGCGAATGTTTGAATGTTTGGTATACGAATTTAAATAGCCAATAAAAATAAAGGAATGTTTAAACCTTGACCGACTTCTTACGCTTCTTGGTAGGCTTGTTGGTCTCGGCAATGCCCTCGACATAGATGTTGCGGCCATTGCGCTTGGCATGCGTCTTCATGTGGGCCTTGAGGTTGTCCGAGCGCGAAAACTGGCGCTTGCAGCCAGCAATCTGGCACGCATACGGCCGCTCCATGGTGTGGATCTTGATGTGGCGGCGCAAATGCTCCATACGGCGGAAACTCTTGGTGCACTGCTTGCAGCCATAAGGCTTGTCGGGGCTCTCTTGACTCATATCGTGGACCTCAGGATCGGTAAGAGCAGAATCGCGGCGCTTCTTACCGATACCAGAGCCAACGAAATGGTCGGGCTGAGTATCAACATGGTAGTGGTGCATAGGCGACGCCAGCATGTTGTGGGTGCTCTCCGCGGGAGAGCGCTCATCCTCATAACTGGTCACAGCGGCAGCGGCAGCGGCGGCAGCGGCGGCAACAGCAGCAGCGCTGGAAACAGCAGAGGAATACTCAGCCTTGGTCAAAGTAGCCGGCAAAGAAGGAGTAGACATAGAGCCATGCAATCCCAGGGCCGAAATGTGAGAATGGCCCAGAGAACCCGCAGCGCCAGCAGAGCCGGAAGCACCCGAGACAGAGGCACCGCGCATGAATGAAGGAGGGCAGTAGAATGGATTCACGCCGTCAAAGTCATCGCCCATGGCCATGGGAGTGGCCAAAGGCGTTGCGAGAGGAGTGTCCAAGGGGGTCGTTAAAGGAGAGGGCACGGTCCGGCCGGCCATCGGGGTCATATACTCGGGTTTTCCGCTCGCCCACGACATGGACCGGGGCGTGGCATTCGATAGAGGGGTCACAAGACCACCCGCCGAACTAAGCGAGTGCTGTTCAGCGCAGTCGTCAAAGTGGTGCGGGTGATGCTGGTGGTCCTCGTCGCAGGAGCAGGCAGTGTAGACACTGACGCCGCTGAGAGCTCGCGAGCGGCCCCGCAGCGGAGTGTGCATCGAGTAGTCGAGGTTGTAGTCCTTTTTAAAGGCCCGCGACTCGGTGGCAGTCTGCGAAAAGTAGTCGGTCTCATCGTTCGGGCTGGCCCGTGGCGACATGGGCGCACTTTGGTAGTGGGCAGGGAGCTCAAGCGGAAACTGAACCGAGGAACCGTCCATGGCACCGGGAGCAGTGGCTGAACCCTCCATCTCGCAGTACGAGGCAGAAGACATGTCCAGCATGTTAGGGGTTACCCCAAAGTGGTGGAAGTCTTCAGAAGGCAGCGACATAGTGCGCCGCAGAGAAAAAGGAGAAACGGTATCCATTTAGAACGTAAAAGTTGTGTTTAAAGGGGGTGCAGGGATATGTCTTGGTCTGGAAAGGGAAATGTTTTGGCAGTATCTCTCTTAGTGCTTGAGTCGGAAGTCGAAATCAAGATGGAAAAAAAAAAGATAAGGGAAGAGCTTCAACAAAGGGAAAGAACCGTACAGGACAAAAGATGTGTGGTTGTGAAAAAAAGGGATCAGGCGTGCAATGTTAAAGGACAGTACCAGACTGAGTGAAAGGGGTAGACAAGTGCACGTCGATGGACTTGGAAATAGAAATAAAAAAAGAAATGAGTTGGGAAAAGGGACTGGCCAATATCACACCAAAGTCCGCGATTGCGATCCTAAATCTCTTATATATGGTGCATCGGGGTTTGGGCGACCCCACGTCTAAGACTGCAAACGCGTCCTGTTGTCGCGCCAATGGTCAGCCGCTCCACATAGCCGATCGTCGTCTGAGAGGGAAACAAAGGCATCTAGTAAATAAAACCGGTCAAAATAAACGTAAACCTACTTAATTTATGGTTCTTCAAGGTGTTGTACCTTGCAATATTGGATTTACTCACGCGAAGCCACGCGAATCCAAAATGGCGCGATGCATCCGCGCGCGCTGCGCGCCGCATGATATCAGGTTTCAGCTATTTGTTTCCCTCGAGACCGCTTATGTCATCGGCGACCTGGGCACAACGTGCATGGAAGCTAATAGTCGTCGAGTTGGGCGGTATATTCGATCATAGCATCATTTTCCCGGGTACACTGAAGGCGGCCCTTGTCCGGGTTATGTTCTTGTATGCTCTTCCTGTTAATTTTTCTATATAAATCGCGATTTTCTTCTGCTGCGCCTCCATGTTGTCGCATGTTGTCATCTGGTCTAGACAGCAATCACTAAGCGGAAATGATAGCTTGAAAACGGTCTAAAAGGCAAAAAAACAACATATAGAGTTGGATAACCCGTCTGAGATGCGTTCTATCTAAACAATACTGTTCTGATTGAACGTTTGGCTAGTTTTTGGGCTCTTGAAGACGAGAGCCCGTGCCCACGATAAGCTTTTTCGAACCATTGGTCGGTGCTTCTGCAAGGGTTTGGGGTCCCACGCTTTGCTTGCGTCTTGATGACTGTTCCAACGGTTTTTCGATACCAGGTTCCTGGGCGGCGCATAGTCGGCTCTGATCGGGCCGACCATAAGCTGTGTGCAGCGATAACTACAGGATAAATATTGTCTGTACTTTATTTGTTTAAACAAACCAAGGTGTGTACTAGGTACTCTCCCACTTTTTTCTCTACGAGGTCCGTAAATAATATTTCGTATCCATGGAAGAAAATTTTTGTTGCAGGTGAAACAGCGTCGTTGCTCGACGACGTCGTCTACTTGGCAACACATGTACAGAGAATCTGTCTCAAGGTCAAGGCTTCAAACAACAAGACATCGTGGCCAAACTAAATGGCTCATAACCGCCTAAACTTGTGTATCTATAGAGAACTTATCCTCAGGCATTAACCGTTTTTCTTCGCTTCTCCCCGCATTTATGGTGTGATTCCTCCAACGAGCCACTTGACCGGGGCTAGGGCTGCGCCGAAACCCAAGGCGTCGACAATCCGCAGGTGCACCGCACAGACGAAAATAATCGCTAGCTTAAATTGGTGCGGTCTCCTTTCTATTTAACGTTTTCTCTGCAGTCGCGTCGCCCCTGGAACCCCTGCGTACGTGTGCATTGAAAGTGTAAAACCCCACTGGGCACGAGGTACGCGCACAAGGGATGACCGGGGCGCCGATTGCCGGTAACACCGCGGAGCCTCCGGATATCCCAATACTGAAGAATAGAAAAGAAATAAATTAAAGGGAAATAAATTAAAGAGAAATAAATTAAAGAGAAATAAATAGAAAAGAAAGACCCTGAAAGCAAGTGTAGACCCAAAGTGTAGACCCAAAGAGCCGAGACAAAATAATTCAAGAGACATACTGCGGGGGATTCCTCCACACCCCTGGACCGCCTTGAAGCGGAAAAATAACGTTAGGTTGAATATACTGTATGTCACTGCAGTTCCACTTTCAAAAGCGTGCTGCAGAAGGCACCAGATGGAATTGGCATACGGCAACAAACTGCCTATAATGGAAGGTACAAATAATGAGTGCAAGTGCAATTGCAAGTTAAACGAGTGCAAATAGCAATCTAGTCTAGTATAAAAGCCTATTTACATTCAAGGGTTCTGAGCAACAAACTCAACACCCTTCTTGATGTTCTTCTTGAGATCGCCCTTGGCAACCTCAATCAGCTTCTCCTCCTCAGCGGAGACCTTGCCGTTGTCGTGGATCTCGGCAACACCGTTGGGGCCCAGCGAGATAGGCGACGACCAGAAGGTGACACCCTCCTCGGCGTACAGAGGCGACTCGACAAAGGTGTTCTCGACGACCTTCTCGCCCTTGAGGCCCTTCAGCAGCGAGCCGGTGAAGCGGGCACCAGCAAAGGCCATGGAGAGGGTGGCAGAGCCAGCACCGTCCTTGGCCTTGACGACCTCGTCACCGCCAAACTGGATGCGGTTGACCAGCTTCTCGAGCTTCTCGCCCTGCACCTCGGGAGCAACCTGCGACAGCAGAGGCACGATGGTGTGACCAGAGTGGCCACCAACAACGCTGACCTTGACATCGGCGGGGTCGGTGCCCTCGACCTCAGACAGGAAGCGAGAGGCACGGACAATGTCCAGGGTGGTGACACCAAACAGGCGCTTGGGGTCGTAGACACCCAGGTTCTTGAGGACCTCGGCAACAATGGGGACAGTGGAGTTGACGGGGTTGGCGATGATGGCAATCAGAGCCTTGGGGGCGGTCTTGCCGACGGCCTTGGCCAGGTCACGCACAATCGAGGCGTTGGTGTTAAACAGATCGTCACGGGTCATGCCGGGCTTGCGGGGCACACCGGCGGGGATGACGACAATATCGGCACCCTTCAGAGCCTCGTCGAGACCACCAACCTCGGGAGTGTAGCCCTTGACGGTAGAGTTGACATTGACGTGCGAAATGTCGGCAGCAACACCGGGGGTGCCACGCAGATCAAAGAGCGACAGCTCAGTGACGTCAGGGTTCTCCTTCAGGAGCAGCGACAGAGGCTGGCCAATGCCACCAGCGGCACCGAGAACAGCAACCTTCGACAGATCAACAGCCGACGAGGAGAAAGCACGGGTGGACAGGTTAGTGCGGATAGCGCGGGCAAACATTGTGGTGGAGAAAGGGCTGCACGACTCCACGTAATAAACCAATTAGATTGGGAGGTAGGGTAACCCCGACCCAGCGGGTATCTCTCCGATGCCCGTCAGCACCATCGGAGGGCCCAGGCTCGACCCCTAAAGGAGGGCGGTTTCTTATAAAACTCAGGGCTGTATTTTTGCGTATTTGGATATATTTATACCGATAGCGAAAATCTCACCACAAAATCACCTCGAATTCTCTCAATTGTGCTTGTTGTCACGTGCACTGTCCCCATCTATCCATAGCCGACATGCATAATGCCCGGCGCAGGTATCGGAGAGTTCGGGCTGGGGTGGGAAAAAGAAACGTAAATCGGTTAATTGAAAATATCCATATTATATCCCTAAGCTGGGGGTGTTCTGCTCCCCTATCTGTAGTTCCGTCCCCGAATGCAGCATACATGTCCATGTGATCCACTTGGCATCCATGTGACATGCGGCCTATGCACCCCACCTCGCTTGTCCCCGCCTTAAACAAAAGAAATAAGTTATATCTTATGGACTTGGGCTATTAAGTTTTTTTAGGTAGTTAATCCTGGTGCCAAGCCTTAGAATTTAAGACCTCTGGTGCAGTTCCATGTCTGGCCGGAATTGATACAAGCAGACCTCTAAATGGCTGCACACAGACTCTGGTCATGTTTCGGGTATTAAAACCCAAGCTCAGAGATATCCCGAACCAGCACTGCGATTTCGGCCCGTCGCACGGCCTGCTCGAGCAAGTCCGAAGGCGGGTCAAACCCCCCAGACGGCCCGCACACGGGCGGGGTACCGGGGGGTGCTCGGAGTGGGGTGCTTATAGCCGGTGTATGAGGGGTATGCGAATATTGTGAGCGCAGAGTGCTTGCGCCTGCCGGGTGGCCTCGGAGAGGTGCCGCCGCGGCCAGCATCTCTAGGCTACTGGGGGTGATCATTGCCAAGCGGTAGCAATGCAACAAGAAGAAGGACGCGTATCTCTTGCCGAATCCTGTTTGCTAATAATGGAGACACCACAGATGCACCAAGAGTGAGAGGCAGCGATGAGGTGCAAGAGGGGCGGGGGGGTTTCGATGGTTATAAACGCTTGATAAAAAATGCCGACCCTGACCCTTGATGCTCAGTCAAGCCTGCATGCAGTAGGCTCATGCATGCATCATCAGCCCGGGGTCAGTCCTTGAGCAAATCGACTTTACGGCTTCAAACCGTTTCGGACTTGTTTTCAGTGGCGACCAGGTGTACTTGGCTTGGTTTCCCTATCTTCTGACTGCCTTTTAATTGATGCTAAGACTGGTTTTCATGACATACCCCGCTTTTTGACAGCGGGATTCAGGCACATGACAAAGCTGCATGTTTGTGCTCAGCTTCCCCGCTGGTTCCGGGGACAGGACGGAACACGAGTATGCATCACGTGCCGAGGTGACATTTAGTGACGTTCAGGCGGTACTGTGGATTTAAATATAGATTTTCGGATTTACAAATATAGAATGTAAAAACATCACTTTTGTTTTAGCGTCGTGGTGATGCTTTTCCAATGGTTTGGTGCTACATCCGACACCCGGATGCCCGTGATCACATGGGCGCGGCATGTTCCTTATCGCTGCATAATCAGAGCGATCAATGTCTGGCATAACCCCAATTCGAGATAGAGTTTGCCGAGGTTAGTGGGTGTCTGGCGTAGATTTCTGGGTGCAGCTGCATTTAAAAGTGCTTTTTTTATAACAACTTTGTATCATAGCAATGAGTCGTCTGGGTCTAGTTCGTAACGACCACAACCTTCCATAGGCAAGTCTTGGCCCGCATATGTCCGCAGACGCAGTCGAGTTTTGTGTCATAGAGCCAAATATGAGATATCTTCTTCTGTTTTTCTAATAATAAAGCTATACGGTCTTGATGCATCTGGTTATGTCTATAAAGTGTGTTTCTGAAGGCCGTAGCATCCTCGGTTCAGCAGTTGCTGTACCTTCAACCCGTACCTTTGTGGCGCCACCGCATCGTAACCCTTGGAGCCGAATGCGCAGTCATTCACCCATGCTCGCCTGCATGAGCAAGCATTGCTCTTGCTGAAAGGGTCATGCAGCCCTAGACCATTCCCGCCCATTTCATGTTTTCATAAAAGATCATATCAGTAACAGCTTCAATCACAAACTTCATGGTAGATGTATCTGTGGCACAGGTGCGATGCACGTAGAGATTACGGCCATTCAGTCGCATCTTCTTCTTGAATAGCTTTTCCAGGTAATCAAGGACCTGCAGCGAGCTCTCGTCTTGGCCAGTGTAATCGGGGAAATACTTTGAGAACGAAACAGAGGACAGCTTGGTTTCCAAAAGATCGATTTTGTTGAAGAATAGTGTGACAGGCTTGTCGATAAAATATTTCGAGTTGACAGTCTGCTCAAATACCCTAAGCGACTCGTCTATACGACGCACGCTTTTCTCCTCCCTCAGCATCTGGTCGAACTCGGAAACGGCTACCACAAACAAAACACAGGTGATGTCGTCAAAGCAGTGGATCCATTTCTTGCGCTCGACTCTTTGACCGCCCACATCGATCACCGTTAATTCGTTTCCGCGGATATCAAAGGAGGCTTCCGTGATACCGGTGGTTTTGATACGGGCCCGAAGAATATCGTTGTTGTCGGCCATGAAGTTGGGGCTTGCAAAGTCCATGACCCGGCTAAAGAAGTGTGCTGTGTTCATTCCGGACGAAAATGTATCAGCATTCCGCTCCAGTAGCTGCCGCAGCACGGGCCAGCCTGTCCACAGCTGGCTAATGGCCGTGGCAATTCTTGTGCGGTCCATGGCCTCGCCAGGACGAAGCTGAGCTTGGGGTCTCATTCGTTCGTCCTTGTCAACCTCGACCTCTGCACTGTCGTTGCGAGAATGGCTCTGGGGATGGTCCGCGACATGGCTCTGCAGAAACTCACGGGCCCCTGGATCCTGCTCGTGGATGATGATAACACCGTCAGACAGATCCAGCGATTTGATGTAGCGAGCATTCTCCTTCATGTTCCATACATGATGGTCGGGAAGGTCGATCTGCATTTCATCGGCTATGTCTAGCAGATGGCGGATGGCTCGCAGGGTTTCAATCCAAATAAGCTTGGCATACTGGAACCTTTCGAATCCGTCGAAGGATTGACCATAGTTGATCCGCATTTGCTTAAAGACAGTAGACTTTCCACTCTCGCCTGTACCCAGAAATAGTGCTCGCTGCGATACCTCTTGTTGGCTGCGCTGGATGGCCTTTTCTGCTTCTGAATTGAGACGGCTTAGAATTCGCTGCCGTTCTTTACGGGCCACTTCTGCTGCATTGTCAACGGCCGGTGAGGGGGTTACGCTTTTTGTGCCTCCAAAACACCCCATCTGTATTAATTGTAAGAACAAGATCCAAGCGGTAATGCAGGCATGTGGGTCGCTTTCCCGAAACGGAACATGCTGGGTTAGGTCTCGGCTGTATACAATCTAGGGACTTGTGGGTGTAAATGGCCCACCAGCTTGGTTAAACGTAGGTGTGCTGAGGTATTTTGGGTTGCTAAGGTTTTTTCTTTGTTATGGTTCTTTTATGGGACCAGATTTCGTTGTATGTCGAGGCTTTCACAGCTAGAATGCACAATTCTGCGCAGACCTGCACGGTTTTTGTGCATCTCTAATAATGATAATAATATTGATATATTTTTCGCTGCTTGAGGTTTTATTTCTATTACAACCTTTCGCTTGTATCTCCATAGTCTGTCCTCTTTTTCTCCATCTCTATTTGTATTTCATGTATTTCATGTATTTCTTGACAAGAGATCATGTAGCTTATGAGAGCTAAGTAGGCAGTGCAGATGCTTGAGAGCCGACCGAATATCCTTTCGAAAAGAAATATCAAAATGGATAAAAGTAAAAAAGAGCAAATGCAACTACACCCAATTGTACCCGGAAAGACGCAAACAAATGTAAAATTAAACCAAGGAATGGGAGAGGATAGTCGAGTGCGGGGCTATCAGTGCGTACTCGAGGCGGTGACAAACCGCTGTCAAGCCAACCAAGGTGAGGTATTTCGAGCAGGCCAATAGTGAGAGAGGGCGAGCTGCCCGAGAACAAAGAACATCAATTGCACTAATTGCGATCAAAACTCATCTATGCGCACGGGCTTGGCGGGCGGTGAGCAGCTAAGCAAGCACGACTGTGCGGCGATGGACAGCAACCGTAATCGACAAGATAAAGGGAGACCGTAATAACTACATGATACAAAAAAAATGGGCTAAAAGAACGGGTCGCTGTCCAAAAAAAGTGGCCTAGTCAGAGACGTGACGCAGGGAGCCACGTGCCCACCGGGCACAAGAGTCAACAAGCGGCCGAAGATTAGCGAGTTCTCATCGTAACCCACAGAGCGTGGATGATGGCAGGGAACCAGGCGAAGCAGCACAGGACCAGGTTGATGAGCAGCTGAGAGCTACAGCCGGTCTCGAAGTAGACAGCCACAGGGGGAAGCAGAAGAGCAAGGATAATAATGCAAAGATCAGCCATGGTTCAGGGGTGAAGAGAAGGGACGGTGCTAAGCAGCAAGTCCCAAGTAGGGAAGCCTTGGCCTAACCCTGGAGGGTGGGTACGGACGCAGGTGCAGATCAGCTGCAGGGCCCGAATGGCCATCTCCAGTTTCCTGAAACAAACAGATCTGATCGCCCACTTTTTGGGATTTTAGAGGGGGTGGAGTAAAGGAACGGGCAGGACCAAGTGAGACAGAATCAAAAGACAAACATGAGACAATGTGTCTGTCTGCGTGAATGAGACAAACGCGACAGCAACTCAGAACCAGGAACCCAGAACCAGGAACTCAGAACCAGGAGCTCAGAACCAGGAGCTCCTGCAAGTCAAGAGACAGAAAGCCAAAGAGACAGGTCACCAAACAAACAGAGAGAAACTAAGAGAGAAACAAGATACTATATAATCTAAACGAGATTCTCATCAAAGCGAACGGCAGGGTTGTTTTCAATAAAGTCCAACGAGACCTTGTGACCCAGCAGCTCACGGATATTAGCAACGCCGTACTTGATCATGGTGGGCCGCTCTAGCGACAGACCAAAGCCAATGACGCGCATTTCCTTGGGCAGGCCCATGGACTCGAGCATTTCCGGGCGGAACAGACCCGAGTTGCCGATCTCGACCCACTTGTTGAGTTTCGAGTGGAAGCCGAAGATCTCGAGACTGGGCTCGGTGTAAGGGTTGTATGCGGGCTTGAAGCGCAGCTGATGGACACCCATCATGCCGAAGAACGCCTCCATGAAGCCAATCAGATCGCCGAGCGTGAGGTTCCAGTCGGCAATGACACCCTCGATCTGGTGGAACTCAGCCAGATGAGTGGCATCAACAGCCTCATTACGGAACACACGGTCAATAGAAAAGTAGCGGGCCGGACGAGGGTCCTTGGCCAGCGCATGCAGCACGCGGGCCGAAACGGCAGTGGTGTGGGTGCGCAGGACCAAGCGAGTGGCCTCCTCTTCCTTCCAGGGATAACGGTAGCCGATAGAACCAAACTCACCGTTCTGATGCACGTTGCGGATATGCTCAAAGTAGACCTTGTCCTCGGGCAGCTTGCCCTTCTTGGGGTCCTTGATATAGAAGGTATCTTGGAGATCACGGGCAGGGTGCTGCTGGGGCACAAAGAGGGCATCAAAGTTCCAGAAACCGGTATCCACGTAAGGATCGGTGGCCATTTCCGTGAAACCCATGGAGAAGAAAATCTGACGGAACTCCTCACGGACCTTGTTCAAAGGATGCAGAGCACCGGACTTGGAGTCGGCACCCTCGGCCTTGAAGTTGTAGGGCT
The DNA here is from genome assembly GCA_022577695.1 of Wickerhamiella spandovensis. Taxonomy (NCBI): domain Eukaryota; kingdom Fungi; phylum Ascomycota; class Dipodascomycetes; order Dipodascales; family Trichomonascaceae; genus Wickerhamiella; species Wickerhamiella spandovensis. The sequence continues at coordinate 96,476 of JAKIRT010000004.1, read as the reverse complement.
TGAACGACGCCTTGGCCCACTCGCCAGACTGTAGCATCTCAATAGTCAGATCGGTCTCGAGCTTCTTGATGTCGAGGGCAAACTGCGGGCCCTTTTCAAGCGAGTACCACACCTGCTTTGTTTTGGCAATCAGCTTGCGCTTCTTGAGCTCCGCAAGCTCCTTGCTGGGCACCTTGGAGCTATCGGCAACCACCTGCTCCAGCAGCTCCTTTGTAGGGTCCGAATCAACGCTATCAACCACAGCCACAAGCAGATCGCCCTGGTTTTTCACCCAGCCGTTCTTGAACGCCCGCTGTTGGCCAACCTTGCCCTGAGGGCCCAGGACCTTGGCAACCTCCGAGATCTTGAGGCCGTCGACGCCCTTGAGTACCTCGTCGAACAGCCGCTTTTCATGCGAGCCGTTGGCGAGCACATCCTCACCCTCAGTCGTGAGCTGCCACTCCTCCTTCTCGATGGCCTTGGCAACGATCATGTCCTTGTCGGCCAGCGAGGTGACTGCAGCCTGCATCGCCACCGCATCGTCATCGGGGAACGTCTGCTTTGTGTTGGCAATAGGGCCTTTATCCAACGCAGCCAAAATCCGCTGCGGGAGCATTTTATGAAATTATGACAAACTTCCACAATGACTCCCTTTCGTTTGGGACCGGAACCAGACTGGGAAATCACTGACTACCCAGACGACGCAGGCAGTGATTACTACCTGGCCGGTGTGCGCTGACAGCCATGAGCGACATCTCTTCGGATAATTTGCCGTCCTCGAGTGACGAGGAAGAGCGGAGGATCAAATCCTATGGAATTGCTCAGATTCCCGAGGTGCCTAAACCGCTGGTGCCCGAGCAGCAGGCGCCAAAACTCGAGTCGTTTTGGCAGGCCAACCCGCTCACCGATTTGGTGGACTTGTCGGTAGAAGAGCTCACAAATCGCCTGGAATGGAGCCAGCAAATCCACGGAGAGCTTGAAAAAGTGCTAAAGGGCCTCGAAAAGCAATACGAAGCCGAATGGATAGCCAAGGAACGGCTGCTTGATGAGCTTCTCCGAGCCCGTATTCCTAATGCCCCTATTATTGAGTGACCTAATGACCCCTCCCCCTATCTATCATAGCTGCATGTATCCTCGCTGCAAAGTACCGTAAATATGGAGAATAGCTGGGCTGGAATTGCGGGGGATTCCCGCCCACCCCTGGGCCGCCTAAAGGCGGAGGTATAACCATCCTCCGCATCCTACCGGCTTGAGGTGGAAAACTGACGAGCTCGGAGATCTCAAAAAATATAGAGGGAATATACGCAGCGGACTCGATCCGCAGCTTCTTCGCCGTCCTCGGCGGAAACTGACGAGCTATGAAGAAAATAAAATAAAATAAGACAATAAAAATTATAAAAACAAAAAATCGAAGAAAACAAGGGCACAATTGCTAGTTTCCGTAGCGAAAGTAAACCGACACACATATCTACTATGAACGTAACTTAACAAATTTAGAATATGGTTTGCTATAATTTTCGTGTGCTTCAGGGGTCAAGCGACCGAAGTAATCTTGCCGGGTAACAGGGCAGGTGGATCTGCCGTGGTCTACCCACCATAATCAAATGAAGTTCGTGATCAAAGTACCAAAAACATAATAAGAAACACACATATACAATTTCTACTTGAGCTACTTATTTCTCACCCTTGATGGCCTTTTTCACAATCTTCTCGACCTCCTCCCAGTCGTCGGACGGCAGCTGCGTCATGACAATGCCGGTGCCAAAGTAGTTTTTGATGGCGTTGAGCACGTGGTAGCTCTGTTCGTCATGCACAAACGAAATGGCAACACCCACGCGGCCAAACCGACCAGTACGGCCAATGCGGTGCAGGTAAGTCGAGGGATCGGCCTTGCCTTGGCCATCCACAGGCAGATCGTAGTTGACAACCATAGACACCGTAGGGATATCGATACCGCGGGCAAGCACATTTGTGGTGATGAGGACGCGGGATCGGAACTCGCGGAAATCATCAATCAAACGGTCACGGTCCTGGGTGTCGAGATCACCGTGCAGCAGCGATACCTTGTGGCCGTCGGCAGTCATGCGCTTGTAGAGCTCGTCGGCAACCCGGCGGGTCTGCACAAAGATGATCGACGACGAGATGGTCAACAGACCGTAGAGATTGGCCAGCGCATCGAACTTGGCCGCGTTGTCGGCACAGTCCATATACAGCTGCTTGATGGCGTCCACATTCAACTCGGTGTGTTGCAGGCGGATCTCGTTGGCGTTGGGCACAAACTTGAGGGCATACTCGTAGACCTCGTCGGGGAACGTCGCAGAAAACAGCACAATCTGGGCGCCAGACGGCAGCAGTTTCTTGACCCGCAGACATTGCGAGCCCATGCTGGCCTGGTCCAGCATGTTGTCGGCCTCATCCAGCACAAAGATCTGCAGCTTGGACAGATCCAGCTTCTTGCGGCGCACCAGCTCCAGCACTGTGCCCGGAGTGCCCACAACGACCTGCTTGTCGACCCGGCTGGCCTCGCGATCCGTGGAGTTGGGCACGGCCAGATGCGTGGTGATCTTGGTGTATTTTCCCATCGTGGCGACCACATCCATGGTTTGGCGGGCCAGCTCGCGGCTGGGCGACAAACAAAGCGCCTGCACGGTAGGAATGGACGGAATGACCCGCGACAGCATGGTCAGCGCAAAGGCCGCGGTCTTGCCAGTACCAGACTGGGATTGGCCGATCAGGTTTTTGGGCGGGTTGCTGAGCAGTAAGGGAAGCGCGCGCTCCTGAATCTTGGATGGTTTGGCAAACTTCATGGCATAAAGACCCTTGAGCAGCTCGTTCGAGAGTCCCAGCTCCTCAAACGACTTGACGCTGTACAGAGGCGAGTTGGGGTCTGCCTGCAGATCTGAAAGCTTGACTTTAACCTCATAGTCGTTCTTTACCAGGCGCTCTTCTTCCTTGTCTGCCTCCGCCTTGTTGGCAGGCGTATCCTTGGCTTCAGTCTTGTCCTCGCTCTCCTTGGTCTGCTCCTTGTCGGCAGCATCTACAGCACCAGCTTTGGCATCGACCTTGGCATCGGCTTTGGCCTCTACTTTGGAGTCGGGGGCCGCAGTCTCGGTCTCAGACTTGCCGAGATTCAATTTATCGAGTCCTGCCAAAGGATTGTCGCTCATGACAAAGGCAGCCAAACTCACTCCCATCTTTTATTATACACACCCTCCCCCACCAAAATGAAGTGGTGGATTTCCGTGGCCGCAGTGACGGCGGCAGCACTCGCTTTTGGCGCCTTTAAATTACAGACGTTGCTCATCTATCCGTCGAATTTCCCCGAGGGCAGCCGCACGCAAGTTGACACCCCGAATGTCTACGGAATCCCGTACGAGGAGGTGCATATCCCCACCAGCGACGGCCAGAAGCTGCATGCGTTTGTGATGGCCCACCACCCTCCGAGCCCGAAAACAGTGATCATGTTCGGGCCCAATGCCGGAAATATGGGCCATTCGCTGCCATTGGCCCAGCTCTTTTACGAACAGATGGGCTATAATGTGCTCACATGGTCGTACCGCGGATACGGCAAGTCCACGGGCCAAGCCAACGAAAAGGGCATCAAAATTGATGCACAGGCTTTGCTAGACTATTTCAAATCTAGCCCTGACCTCAAACACTCCAAGGCTATCGTCTATGGCCGCAGCCTTGGCGGAGCCATTGGCATCTATTTTGCAACACTGCCCGGAGCCAAATCGGTGGTTTCGGGTGTCATTGTCGAAAACACGTTCCTAAGTATTGCAAAGACCGTGCCCAGCGTGATGCCGATTGCTGCTCCGCTCGTCAAGTTACTGACTGAGCGGTGGGAAACCGAAAAAACAATCCTGGCGTTGCCAAAGTCGGTCCCGACCTTGTTTTTAGCGGGCGGAAAGGACGAATTGATTTCTCCGGCCGACTTTAAGCAACTTTTTGACCTCTGCGCGTCTGGAACCAAGGTTCGTAAGATCTATCCCGATGGTACTCACAACGATACCCCCTTGCAGGACGGCTATTGGCAAGATATCCGCGAGTTTCTCTTTCAGGTCGAACCGGAGGGGGTCTGAGCCACTATTTCTATTCAAACTATTCCTTCAAGCTCGCGTTTTTTGGAAAGATAAACCTTGAAACACCCTGAACACCTAGCCTAGAATTCTAATCACAAGTAAACTACATATCCACCCCCGAAACCAACACCTCGGTAAAGTACAGGCCCTCCTGCGGCAGTATTCCTTGCCACACATATCTATTGGAATTCTGAGACATACCTCGATCTCCTGCAGGTGAAATTTTGACCTTGCCTGACATTGTTGCCATGCAGTACATTTGATTGTTGGGCCACAGCGACCCACTTTGCGCGTCTCAAAAAGCTGATCGACCCAAAGTGGTGTAGAGTTTTAGACGTTTTTAAATAAATGAGCCTGAAAGAATAAAGGATTTAGTTTTGGGGCGGTGAAATATGCGCGCTTTTCCTTTCGTTATCTCATCGGGACTGCCCCGGCAACGGGTTGCCAAAAAGGGAATCGGCGGGTCGCTTGTTCGGGTATTCGGCTGTACTGGGTACGATACATTGGCCCAAAATCATGCATTAAACCAAATACATTTCATAAACAATTCCTCATTTGTATTTCTTTGACCAGCCGCTCTGGAACTGCACTAGTTCCCTATTCAGTCACTACCCTGCACGTTCGTCCAAAAGGGGAAGCGTTACCGCCACTCGCTCACCTTGCATGAAGCTGAGATATTTACCACTGGTTTCATATCTATAGCCTATGCATGTACGAAGAGTCTAAAATCACAGTTCATTGATGTTGTTACCTTAAGCGACTTAGGAGAAAAATGGTTGCAGCATGGCCACAAAGTTGTTCGCACAGCAAGCAAGTTCAAAATTTTGGCCAAGTATAACTCCTGTGAAGTAACCTACACGCATGCCCAAATTCTTCCCAAAGGGTAAAAGAGGTGCATTCTGCACATGCACCTGGCAAAAATGACTGAGGGAGGAGGGGCAGCCTCTCAGCCAAGTTTTTGCCCTAGAAAAACGCCGCAGCTCTAGAAACATACTAAAAAATAATCGGTATTTCTAGCCAAACTTGCCCAGGTTATTTATAGCTTACCGTCGTTACGATTTATCCGACGTGGTTGTTGTCAGAAGGACTTTAAAGGGTGCATATGGCACTTGCATAATTGTCACCATACCATGCATAAGAATCTGCAAGTGGCAGAAACAACTTACCTGGTCAACTCACCGACCATCAGCTTAAACCAGAAAAAAATAGGAGAACCAGATTCTATACTTAAATATCTTTCCAAAGACACTGAAAATATCTGTAGACACGCTGGTTTCGACTATTTGAAATCAGACATGCATGAACCAAATTTGAAGATGTGAGACATTGTCGCATGAACCGGCCCAGCGGGATAGACAAGCTAGACCTCGGCAAAACTAAATTGGGTACAGTTGCACCACTGCCTTTCTAAAAAATGGGCTAGCAGATGTTTGCGTATTTCCTATTGATACCCGCCAGTTGTTCTCTAGTCAGGGCCCTTTTTGGACGCGCCGAAAGTCGGCTAGACACCGCCTCGTATGTAGGGCATCTTGCATGAGTAAAAACGAGAACTTAGACAAGCATATGCCAAGTCGCCTTTTGTTTACTGGCACGCGTCAACTCATACAAGGTGCATCCGCATGGACCAACAACGCTCCAAAGACGAGCGGAAACCTATCAGTTGTGTATTTAGACCGATATTAGGCCTTAATCTACTAGACGAACCCTGCCTGCAGGCCCCCTTTCCCACGCAGAATACCTCTTGACAAACACCTGCAGAGCCTCGTTTATCTTAGCAAGCCCCTGCATGAGGGGCTCATGCAGGAGGTCCCTGGCAATGTCTCAGAATTCCTGCAGAGAGTTTGCTCTCCTACATGCCGCCAAACATCCTACCAGGAGCTTCTATGCAAGGCGACAATAAACATTGTCGTATCGGCTCGCACACCGATAGCCAATTCTGGATGATACCTAGTCCGCGCCCGTCTCCGCCGGATGAGCTCACTGGAGCATACATGGAAGTGTTTGCTCCTGTTGAGAGTTCAGAGCCTACCTCTGTGAATCCAGCTGCGTTGGTGGGCGAGCCAGTGTCGAAGAAGAAGAGGCCTGGCAAGAATGCAAACACTAACTTAGATCCCAATCACCCGAAGTCTGCTCCGACCCGTCCCAAGCGGGCGGCCAACAACAGGCGGCCCCCAAAGAAACGGGATTCCGAAGCTGCTTCTCATCACGCGAATGAGGCGAACTGCAGTACTGACAGCACAACAAGCTCCAGTTCTGCAGACGCAGATACAAGCACGAGCACCGACGGGGTTTCCGAGTCAACCGTGTCTACTGGGACTCAAGTCTCAGGAGAAGAGCCCAGCCGAAAGCGCCACCGCACTCGTAGATCCTATGGTCTAGCTGAGGGCAGCAACAAGAAGCCTCGTACTGAGACTGACACCCTGAAGGCTGCGCCCCAACAAGGCAACGCTGATTCCGATACCCCTGCTGCTCCCGCAAACCAGCTGAAGTTTGACGTGGACGAGGTAATTACGGGGCTTGGTCCAGATGACACCCCATTGCTGGAAGGCAATGAATACTGGCAAGGCAACGTTTCTGATACCCAAGTACCTCCCGCCATGCCGGTTCCACCTGAGGAACAGTTTGTTGCTGGCCCGCAAATCGACCCTTTCTTTTACCAAGGCTATGCCAACGAGTTTATGTACCACGGGCACGGGCACGCACATCGTGACGGCCGTCACCATCAGCAGCCGGTACACCAACGAGCTGCTCAAATGACACCTGCTTTGGCGGCGCATATGCCTTCGGGACCGCTTCATGCGGGTTCCCATCGTCGCGGCCACCGTAAAGTGCCATTGGAGCATACCCCTCCTGAAGAGCATCGCCAACCGTTGCACATTCGTCCCCAGCACATGCCACGTGCTCCTGGTGGGCCACGAATTCCCCATGGTCAAGGCTTTCACCAAGGGCCTTCGGGTCCTGGATATGGTTATGAGTACGAGGAGGAGATGAATATGATGCATAGCCATGCAATCATGCTCGGCCCTGACGGCGTGCAGTACGAGCCTCTCTACCGCGACCCGCCTTTGCCTAGCCTTCCGAGCATGGTCCAACCACCGAGAGGCTTCTCGCCGCAAGGAGGCGGCGGTTTCCAGCCGCCATTCAGTCCAGGAGGTGGTCCTCCTCCCGGAATGCAGCTGCGCCAGGTAGCTACTCCTGTCCCTGGAACTCCTGTTCCTGGCGTTCACGGCCGTGGACCTCCTGTGCTTGGACCTTCACATTTGCCGCAGCCGCCGCAACCGCCGCAGCCGATGCAGCCGATGCAGCCCATGCCGATGCAGCTGATGCAGCCGATGCAGCCGATTCTGCCACAGCCGCCGCATCAGCTGCGTCGTCAGCCACGGCCCCATCACAAAGAGCATCATCTTGTTCTTGAGCAGGAGTCGCCGGCGGAGTCTTGCGACTCGCTGCAACCACCGCGACAACTAATGCCGATGCCTGATAATACGCACATGATTCCTGTGCGACAGGTAAAGCTTACGAACAAGCGGATTCGCCGGCCCAAAACCAAGTTTGTGGATATAGAACCGCCCATGGAGGCCATGCTACCAGCTCCTGATGAAGTTGCACGAGAGTATGCGCAAACTGCTGCGCAAAACCAGCGACGTCGCCGGCATTCTAATAACGGGGATAGCCCAGACTTTGCAGGTCCTATGCCGTTTCCTGGATCTTTTGATCTTGTCCACAAGGATCCGATGCTGCTGGCAGCACAGTTGGCTGAGATTGGCATGCACCAGGACGGGAATATCAACGGCGAGGTCCGACAACTAATTATGCGGCCAAAATTCACACTGGAGGAGGATTTACTGCTCTTGCGGCTTCGTGATGAGGAGCAGATGCCGTGGGCCGCCATTTCCAAGTTCTATCCCACGCGAACCGCCAAGTCGTTGCAGGTTCACTATCAAACCACAGTCAAGCTACTTGCTCATGAAAATTGGGAGCGCGAGACTGATCGGCAACTGCTGGCTTTGGTGTATGAGCATGAGAGAATGATGTGGGAGCTTGTTGCCCGACGGCTTGGGACCCACTACTCTGTTGCCTCTTGCCGGCTGCGGTACATGTCGCTGTGTTCTATCCAGCGCCGAGCGCTAGATGATTTTCTCGACTCCAAGAGAGAAACATCAGGCTCAGCAAACAATAGCTTTAAGCAAGAGGATAGTTCCGACGACATGCGGACGCCTGAGCAGCCGACTCGGACCCGTCGCAAGGCTTCGCAGTGCAAAGCCTAGAGGGCAGTTGCTTGGGATAAAGTGAGGCAATTTATGAGAACGTAAGAGATGTGCTAAATATATATATGCAAGTAATGAGATTGAGTTATTTTGAAATACGATTTTGCGCTTGCATTGTATAGCTGAGGGTCAACGTGGAGCGGTGTGGGCTGAGACTGCGACGGAGGGATGTGGAGAGATACAGAGGGATGTCAACGAAAAGATATGGAAATACTGGATAGATATGGCAAGAGATATGATAAACGAAATAAAAACAATTAAATCTGTTATCGGCTAGATCCAAATCGTCCAGATAGGACGCGAGATGCAGCTGCAGAGCCACAACGCCTAACCCTATCTCCGTATTTCTTCGCGACGTGGGCCCTCCATGTGGCTCCATCTGTCATGATTGAATTCACGCATACCCCCCCTGCGCCGGCTACGCCTGCGTCGTCTACGGCCACGGGTGTACGCACTTCGGCACTCAAGTCGATCAAAAACGGCAACCTAATTGCCGAGGGTGCTGGTGCCAAGTCGTTTTCCAACACCATTCTGCTGGGCTCGCTGGGCTTGGCACCGCTGTACGTGACGTGGAAGGTTGGCGGCGGCATTTTCACGTATGCGCTTTTCTTTTTGCTGTTTGCAATCCCCACTTTGCTGGCCTACTGGACCTTTGCGTCCACGTTCTCGCCCCGCATCAACGAGAAATGCAAGCTGCCCAACCGCGGTGTCGAGTTCTACCTCGAGTTCCACGACCCCGAGCTGGCTCAAAAGTACCGCGGCCAGAACAAGATCCCCATGGAGACGTTCCACGAGCTGTATTTCGACAACAAGGTGTCGTTCAAGGGCGATGCTCTGGAGGTTATGGAGAACCGCTACGACTGGGCGTCGTTCCGCTTCACCTGGTCGCTCTTCAAGTTCTTCTTGACTGGTATGATGCCTGAGGTCATCTTGCACTCGCGCTCGCAGGACGAGGAGCAGGTGCGTGACCACTACGACCGCGGTGACGACTTCTACGCCTGGTTCCTGGGCCCCCGCATGATCTACACCTCGGGTTTGATTGGCGACAAGGACCGCGAGGAGACTCTGGAGGAGCTGCAGGACAACAAGCTGCGCGTTGTTGCCGAGAAGGTCGGTGTTCAGCCCGGCGACGAGTGCCTGGACCTCGGCTGCGGTTGGGGTACTCTTACTCGCTTCTTCTCGTCGCAGTACGGTGCTCACGTTACTGGTGTTACTTTGGGTAGGAACCAGACTGCGTGGGGTAACGGAAATCTGCGCAAGGACGGTATCCCCGAGTCGCAGTCGCGCATTCTGTGCATGGATTACCGCGACACTCCTGTTCCCGCTCAAAAGTACAAGCGTATTACTTGCTTGGAGATGTCTGAGCACGTTGGTGTGCGCAACTTTGGTACGTTCTTGCAGCAGGTCTACGATATGCTGGACGACGACGGAGTGTTCTTCATGCAGTACGCCGGTCTGCGCAAGTCGTGGCAGTACGAGGACCTGATCTGGGGTCTGTTCATGAACAAGTATATCTTCCCTGGTGCCGACGCCTCGACCCCGCTTGGCTGGACCATCGACAAGCTCGAGGGCACCGGTTTCGAGATCACCAGCATCGATACCATCGGTGTGCACTACTCGGGCACTCTCTGGCGTTGGTACCGCAACTGGATGGGCAACCAGGATAAGGTTGTGGCCAAGTACGGCGTCAAGTGGTTCCGTATCTGGGAGTACTTCCTTGCCTACTCGACCATCATCTCTCGCCAGGGCTCGGCCACCTGCTTCCAGATCACCATGCGCAAGAACCTCAACCAGGTCCACCGTGGTGAGTGGATCGACCGCCAGTTTGGTCTGCAGGTTCCGAAGCCTGCCAACGGCAACAAGTGGCTCAAGGAGGATTTCTAATTGTATATAGGTATAGCCTTTAGAGCATCTTCAGAATTGGTTCTGGCCAGATATATTCATTGTATCACCAGCAACGACCCAGCTCTGTAGTTCACCCTGGCAGCCTGACGTGAGTGCACACAAGTGAGAGATTGTATGGATAAGACAAAGAATGACTCAAAGACAGAGATGCACTGCGAGAGATACTCTGGGAGAGATGCACTGGGAGAGATATTATGGGAGAGATATTATGGCTACGACACGGACTACAGACAAATACGACGAATATATTGCACTGACGACGCCGACTGAGCAAACCCGGGCTTAACGCTTCTTGCGAGGCTGCGGAGGCGGAGTGCGGGGACGCAGAGCATCGATCTGCGCATTCACAGGCACGCGTTGGCGGCTGCGGAACTGGTCGAGCTTGACGTTGTCAACCAGCATGTCTGGGCTCATTACGGCCCAGCCAGGACGCAGCCGCACAGGCACGTTTTCAGGTGTATGCGACAAAACAACATGTAGACGGCGGGACATGAGACTGAAGTTCTCAATCAGTTCGTACATCTGCTCAGGAACAACATTGATCTTGCTTCCGGGCTCCTCGATGATGACGTCGATATCAACGTTACAGTTGATGAGATTTCCATCCTCACTACGACGCAGCGTGCCCTTCAGGCCCATCAGACAGTGCCAGGATGTCGATCGCAGCAGCTGGTTAGGAGCAGTGGGCGGCATATGAGGTGAATTGGCATCGGTGACCATGTACACAATATCCTCACTGCGGCGGAACCCCCAGTGCTCAAGAGCACGACGGCCGTCATCTAGCCGCGAAGTGGGCACCCATAGGAAAATCAGGCTCGGCCGCGGCGTGATGGTGCCAATGGGCAGCTCGCAAAGACTACTGAGCGAAGGCAATCCCGGAACACAGCCGTGCACCATGACCACATCGAACTGCGTGTTGTGGCCGGCCCAGCTGGCCAGGGTGTGGGAGATCGAGCCTGGCTCACACTTAAACCCCATCGGTTTTGCCGAATTCGCCAAATTATGCTCCCGCTTGAGCCGATGGAGAAGTTGCAGCTTGGGGTACCCCACGAACGGGTCCGCGATGTTCTGGACATGGGTCTGCGGGAATTCACCCGTATGAAGATAATACAGGTTGTAATCGTTGCCAAAGTTTGGCGAAGCCAGCATTCGGCGGTATTCGTCGCCGGAAACCGTGGTCACTTGGGGGACGGTCGAGTGCATATGCAGATGCAAGCGGGTCCTGCAGGCTCTTAAGTGGCCCTCTTTGGTTCCGCCAAACAAGTAATTATCCTAGATCTGATTTTCTTGCCGCATACACATAGATTATGTATATGTTATAGAGTCCCCGTATTTGGTGCTTCTAATTGAACAAGGAGCATGGGGTTTCGGCAAGTTAGCTGGGGTCTTGTTCCAGAACCAAATGTGACAGGTCACATATCTTTGTGATATATCGTGTACATGTGATATAAATAGAAAAAATACCTCGGCGAAAAACGTGGACAAAAGAAGCGCTTGACAGCAATCAACCTTGACTTTAAAAAAAATCTGAGCGCTATCTCAATCCCCTTGCAGACCCTGGCAATTAAACCTGTTCAGTGACTAATGTGGCAGCCACGCGGAAGTACGCTCCCTATCACTGACAACGATAACGCGCACGTAAAACAGCAGCGAAAAATGTCCAACGTCCTTAGCATCCGAAGCGGTCGGCTGGTCGGTGCCGTGGTTCTTTGTGTGCTGCTTTTGCTGTTTTTCGCAAGCTCAAGCGGCAAGTTGAACCTTAATTTGCCCGCTCACGCGAGCAGCCCCCTCGACAAGACCGGCGCTGCTTCTGCCGGTGCTGGCAGCACTTCTTCGTCGTTTGAGTGTGCCAAATCGTTTGATGGCAAGAAACCCGTCACGCAGTATGTCGTGATGATCGATGCTGGCTCCTCGGGTTCGCGTGTTCATGTCTACGAGTTCAACAACTGCCAGCAAATGCCGCGTCTGGTCAAGGAGGAGTTCAAGATGATCGACGGCGGTCTTTCCAAGTACGCTGCGGATCCCAAACAGGCCGCCACCTCGCTTGATGTGCTGCTGCAGGTCGCCCTGGATACCGTTCCTGCCGATCAGCAGAAATGCACGCCTATTGCCGTCAAGGCCACCGCTGGCCTGCGCAAGCTCGGCGAGGAGAAGTCGCAGATCATTCTGGACGCAGTCACCGAGCATCTCACTAACGACTACCCCTTCCCGATCGTGGAGAATGGTGTCACCATCATGCCTGGCGAGGAAGAAGGTGTCTATGCCTGGGTTACTGCCAACTATCTCCTGGGCAATATCGGCACTCCTGCGGATACCCCCACTGTTGCAGTCTTTGATCTCGGTGGTGGCTCGACGCAGATCGTGTTTGAGCCTAAATGGAAGGACACCAACCGCCAGCTCACCGACGGTGACCACAAGTTCAAGCTGAGCTTTGGTGGCCGCGATTTCACTCTGTACCAGCACTCGTACCTCGGCTACGGTCTTAACGAGGCCCGTTCCAAGATCAACTCGCTTGCTGCTAGCTCGCAGCTTGCCAGCAGCGCAAAGACCCCGGCTAACCTTGTTCATCCTTGCTTGCCTCCAGGCACCAACAAGACGTTTGAGGTCGAGACTCCGGATGGAACCACCACCCAGTCTGGACCTGGTCAAACCAAGAAAGATCTTTTGTTCAATGGCCCCGAGGAAGCCTCGGGCTTGCAGTGCCGCTACCTTGCCGAGAAGATTCTCGCCAAGGACGCTGTTTGCGCCAATCCCCCTTGTGCCTTCAACGGCGTGCACCAGCCGCCGTTGTTTGAGGCTTTCCCCAAGGATTCGGATATGTATGTGTTTTCGTTCTTCTACGATCGTACCTTCCCGCTTGGTATGCCCTCGACGTTCTCTTTGGACGAGCTCAAGGATCTTACTGCCAAGGTCTGCGCCGGCCCCGAGGCCTACAGCTCCTTTGAGGCCATCCCTGGCGCTGTTGATGCGCTCAAGGAGAACCCCGACTGGTGTCTTGATTTAAGTTATATGCTGACGCTGCTGCGCACCGGCTACGACATCCGCGGCGCTCGCGAGGTGCGCATTGCCAAGAAGATCAACAACAATGAGCTTGGCTGGTGCTTGGGTGCGTCGCTGCCTTTGCTCGACGGCTCCGACTGGAAATGTCGCCAGGTCTAAGCCCTATGGACTTATAAAATTACTTATAGATAAGAATTTCTTTACCATTTACTGTAGCTCGGAATGAAAACTACAGGACTGGCTGCGGGAGATTCCCCGGGGCCTGGGCCGTCCAAAGGCGGAAACTTATGAGCTTTTGCTAGGAGTATTAAATCGATAAACGATAAACGTATAAATACAAAAAGAAATAAATACAAAAAGAAATAGACTATGCGTCAGTGACTGCAATTGTTGCGTCTGCCTGGCGAATTGAGTAAATAAAAAGGTCTGGTTAGATACTAGGAAAGCTAGTCAACAGATTTAAAACCAGTATTTGCGATTTAGCATAAGTTTCGTGGTTTTTCGAAGGGCGCAAAGACGAGGCAAGAACTTCCGGGTAACTTGTGTTCGCCAGATCGGACAGACTAGATCGAAAAGTTGAAAGCACAGCAGCGGACTTTTGCCGCAAGGAGTAAAGGCGGGCAGAAAGGCGACAATATTGAGGTCTGAGAAGTCATTGAAATATGAAACCTACAAGGCTTGCATTTTGCGGGGGAAGGCCTGCACCCCTGCGCGCCTAAAGGCAGGTATACACGAGCCCGGCCCTTCATGCAGACAACCGACGAAATTCATGTTGAGATGAACTAAAACTACGTGGCTAGCATTTCACAGGAGGTGGTTTCGCGGTTCTGTCGTGATTTGCTCTGGTGCTATTCATACACATGGATATTCAGAGCCATATGCATGGTTCATGATACATGCATACAGCCGTAAGGTAACCCCCGAGCTTCTCGGAGATCTAAAAAAAATAAAAGCAGAACTTCAATGCTGTAGATGGAAGCCAAGGATCCAAAAAAATTGGCTAAATTATTTTTGCCAAAAAGGTTTATCAAAGTTTATCAACGGTGCTAAAAGTTTTTCCCGCCTTGAAACTCCTGTTTCTCGGGCTTGGCTTTACCGTCGGCCAAGGCCTATCTGAAATTTCACCTTGTGAGGTTAGTCAGGGCGCCACTATATAACTAAGCTGGAAAATTTTCCGTGCTTTCAAACTCTTCATCATGACCGAACTTTCGTCGGATATGCAAAAGCTATCTGTGGGCGGAGACGCGCCCGTTGCCGCCCCCAAGCCCAAGGCCGCCTACGTCCCTCCCCACCGGACCGGCAAGGGCGAGCCGCGTGTGGCGCCCCCTCCCGTGCGCGGTTCCGTGCACCGTAATTACGGCTACTCGTCGTACGACAACGACTCGCGTCGTGGCGGTGCCCGCGACTTTGGCCGCAGCGGCAGTGGCGGTTACGGCCGCGACCGTGATTTCGGCCGCAGTGGCGGCCGTGGCAGCCGTGACCCTCACGGCAACGCGGCTGGTCGTTACTCCAACGGTGAGCACATTCCTGGCCAGGCTAACGAGCGCCTGGAGCTGGAGCTGTTTGGTACCGCCGATAACACCGCCTTCCAATCCACCGGTATTAACTTTGATAACTACGACGAGATCCCCGTCAAGGCTACCGGTGATGACGTCCCCGACCCCGTCACCACCTTTGAGGCCCCTCCTCTTGAGAAGCACCTGCTCACCAACATCTCTCTGGCCCGCTACAACAAGCCCACTCCCGTGCAAAAGTACTCGATCCCCATCGTTGCTGCCAAGCGTGACCTGATGGCCTGCGCGCAGACCGGTTCCGGTAAGACTGGTGGCTTTTTGTTCCCCATTCTCTCTGAGATGTTCCTGGCCGGCCCCTCGCAGCCCGCCAACGGCCCTGCGCCCGGCTCGTCGCAAAAGGCGTACCCCCAGGCGCTTGTTCTGGCCCCCACCCGTGAGCTCGTGTCCCAGATCCACGACGAGGCCAAGAAGTTCTCGTACCGCTCGTGGGTGCACCCCTGCGTTGTGTACGGTGGTGCCGACATCCGTACGCAGCTGCAGCAGATCTCGCGTGGCTGCGACCTGCTTATGGCTACCCCCGGCCGTCTTGTCGACCTGCTGGAGCGTGGCCGTATCTCCCTGTCCAACGTAAAGTACCTGGTGCTTGACGAAGCCGACCGTATGCTGGATATGGGTTTCGAGCCTCAAATCCGCCGCATTGTTGACGGCGAGGACATGCCCAGCGTGCAGGACCGCCAGACTCTGATGTTTTCCGCTACTTTCCCCCGCGAGATCCAGATGCTGGCCGGCGACTTTTTGAAGTCCTACATCTTCCTGTCGGTTGGTCGCGTTGGTTCCACCTCCGAGAACATCACCCAGCGCATCGAGTACGTCGAGGACGAGGACAAGAAGAGCTACCTGCTTGACTTGCTGCCCTCGGCCTCCGAGGGTCTGGTGCTGGTGTTTGTTGAGACCAAGCGCATGGCCGACAACCTGTGCGACTTTTTGCTCAAGCAGCAGATCGCCGCCACTTCCATCCACGGCGACCGCACCCAGTTTGAGCGTGAGCGTGCTCTGGACTGGTTCCGTTCCGGCCGCACCCCTATCATGGTGGCTACTGCCGTTGCTGCCCGTGGTTTGGATATCCCCAACGTCACGCATGTGATCAACTACGATCTGCCCTCGGAGATCGACGACTACGTGCACCGTATCGGTCGTACTGGCCGTGCTGGTAACGTTGGTATTGCCACTGCGTTCTTCAACCGTGGCAACCGCTCCATTGCCCGCGATCTTATTGATATTCTCAAGGAGGCCAACCAGGAGGTGCCTGCCTTTTTGGAGTCTGTCGCTCGCGAGGGCTCGGGCCGCGGCGGCCGCGGTGGCAGCAGCCGTGCCCGTGGCGGCGGTGCCAGCCGTGACTGGCGTCGTGGCGGTGGCGGTAGCAGCCATGGTGGCTCCAGCGGTGGCTATGGCGAGTCCAGCGGTGGCTACGGCGGTGGCTACGGCGGCGGCTACGGCGGCGGTGGCTACGGCAACGGCAGCGGCGGCTACGGCGGCAGCGGCTGGTAAGAAACCTTGCGCTGCACTATTGAAATTTGAATCTCGTATTGAGGCTTGTTGATGCCCATTAGGAGTTCGCCCTAAAGAAAAAGGACCCGCTTAGCGGCTAGTAGGAGACGTCCCACGTGCCTTTGAGCCATTGAAGGCTCCGAAAAAGCGTTCTTACGCTAATAAAACTCTACGGAGACTTATTTATTATTTTTCGGTCACTGCATGTGGACGTACATAGATGAATCGGTAAATAGCCGTATACACTTTATCATTTCCTGTAACTACAGATCGAAGGTGATTGTGATCGAGTGCGATCGAGGTGATCGAGTTTAACAGCGATCGAGGACTCGAATGTTTCAGTATAGCTCGAGCATATTAAATCTAGACTCCACGCTTAGGGCGGGGGTGCGGTGGGTGGTACCACGATTGCGCCGCACACCCGGGTGAAGTCGCAACCACAATGGGATAATGCTTCCTTGGGTCACGCATATCACGTGCACGTGGTTCTCGGATGTACGGGTAGACCCATGACTAAATCGCAATGTAGATCTCGGAATAAAAGGCTGCTTGGCACCGGATCTAATTTTCTTGATGCGGGCGCTGTTTAATTATCGGGTTTTGAAACGTGTTTAACATTTATAATGACATTGCCGAGACACAGCCAGACTTGGCCATCATTATTGATACCCGATACAAAGCATATGTTCCCCACGCCCCTGAATGCCGCCCCGCGCACTTTGTGCTGCAGGTGCTGCACAAATTGGGACTGTCTATTTTAAGAGAGTCGAAGCGATTTCCGGGTGTAACAAGTAAAAAAATGCTAGAAAAAGAAAATAATGTTTGAAGTTATACATGGATCGGCATTTAAGAACACTACCGGAGAAATAAGGCTCATTTCTTTGCCAGACGCCGCCAGTTTCTCCCGCGGGACCCCAACCCTCCGTATAGACAACCTGCAGTTTGATGAAAATTTGTCAGTCACGTGGGGTATCAAATTTTTCCCTGACCAATGATTGCGTGATTCGAGCTTCCGAGGCGGGAAAATTGACTGCAGCAAGGAGGCGTAGCTCTTAGTCATATGCATATGGCCGAGAAAGTGAGGTGATGAGGAGGCCGGAAAATGCACATAGAGCTAGCAAAATAATCCCGGAACGTGTCATTTTAGTTCAGAAGCCCATAAAACCACGTAGATCCCCACGGCTGTTCATATGGCATCGGTCTGATGCTATTTCGAGCAAGCAAGGAACGCGAGATATCGTTTTAGGTCTGCATATGCAGTATGCAGCAATATGCTCCCGCAGAGTCCGTGTCATGACTAACTGGAGAATATATAAAGTCTGAGGTTATTCCCACATTTTTTCTTCATCCAAATGCAGTTCTCCATTGTTGCTCTGACCCTTGTCGCCGCCGCCTCTGCTCAGGTCTCTAACGGCACCGCCGCTACCAACGGCACTGCTGCCACCAACGGCACCGCCGCCACCAACGGCACCGCTGCCCACAACGGCACTGCCACCAACGGCACCACCGGCCATAACAGCACCGCCAACTCCACCTCTACCTCCACCGCTGGTAAGGGTAACGGTGTCCAGGCCGTCTCTGTCGGTGCTGCCGCCGCCGTCATTGCTGGCGCTGCTCTTCTGCTTTAAGTGTGTTGAAACAAGCAAATTTTTAATTTTATCACACTTGTTAAGTTATAAGCCGCCGCTTGGGCGTGTATACAATACTATAATTTAAATAGTTCAAGACACGGTTTAAAGACGAAAACGATCGAAAAACATTCCTTTTCTATATCAAGATTTATAGATTTAACAGCTTCGAGGATGCTGCTAGGTTTGGTTTCCCCACAGGTAACTTCAGCTATACGGAGGCGGCCCCGGCGGTCGGCCGAAGAATGGGCTTGGCTCGATACCGCTGCTCGGCAAGAGCCGCGGCTCAACATGGGTATGACTAATTTGCACCCTGGGCGGGTGACGAAGTTAAGGCAGCAACCCTACCAGATAGATGCAGGTCGGCGATCCGCCAATTGATCCGACGCGTTGCTGCTGAGGAGTTGACTCGATAAAATTCAAAAAAAAGCTGTCGGGAGCATATTAACATCAATTCGGGGATCTAAGAATTTATGCCAAGAATATGGGTGTATAATATTTTGAGAGATATTCCCAAAAACAAGGAATGACCTTAAACCCCCGTTCGCAAGGTTGCTCTGGAGATGCGCGCACAATGCACGGGGTATTGACTTTCATCCCGATTTGGACGGTTCTGACTAATGAAAGGGGCTGATAGCAAGCAAAGCCCCCTATCTCCTGCAGGGCAGCTCACGTGAACCGCGGGTATAAATCATCGACGTTTTCCCCTACCAAGTTTCCTTATCCAAATGAAGTCCACTACCTCCATCATTGCTCTCTCCCTGGCTGCCTCTGTCCTTGCTCAGAGCAGCAACAGCTCCGGTGCTGCCGCTAACTCTACCTCTACCGGCGGTAGCGGTAACGGTGCCTCTGCTGCCAACATTGGCTTCGCTGCTGTTGCCATCGCTGGCGGTGCTGCCATCCTCCTGTAAGGTATCAATCATAACCTATCTTACTACTGATGCCTCGCTAATTTTGCTCTGTTAAACATATGAGCGTAGATTTGTAGACCTAATTTTTTTTTCTTGTACGACTTGTTGACCTGAATTTGTTGAACCTCATTTACATGGGTAGGTTAGCTTCTGCATCTGCGCTGAGCTATGGGCCTATTTGCTTTTGATGAGCCGTATTTCGACAAGTGAGGGGGCCACAAAGGCTGCTCATTTCAATCAGATGCAGTAGTTCAAGTAACCTTAATATGCTGTACATTCTCGATGCGTTTGGGAGAAAAGCTATGAATTTGCCCCTCCCCCTCCCCTCTCGCCTATAGTTACTATTACAATATAGTCATCATGCCCCTCCCCTTAACAACCGCTCAATCATAGTTACCGATATTAGTCAAAAAAGACAAAGCCCCAGTACCCCTTGTTCGGCGGCCCCTTTGTGTTTGTTAGCAGCATCGGCTCTATAGCGCCTTCTTCTCCCGCTTGCTTACAATGGGCCAAGTGAGTTCAACGGTTCAACCTCATGGGTTGTACCAAACGAGCCCACAAAGGTTCCATATAAAACAAATACAAGCGTATGCTAATGAAGGAGATGAGACCGCAGTCGGACCATCTCTTGACCCTATCTCTCCGAGCCCAATTCTGTCTGTAGGCCTAGAGCCACCGAGCTCGCCTCAGCAAACTGTCGCAGTTTCACGACCAAGCGGCCGGCCGCTGGAGTTTGTACAAGATCCTGCATCGCAGCAGATGATTCTTAAAGTGCCTTTTGTTTCCTCCATCACGTTCCGATTCCGCGTGTCTATGTTGACGACCACAAACCAAGGAGTGGCCAATCTCACGTTTGTGACCGCTGAAAAACGCCGCCAACTTGATGCCTTTGTCGACAGCGAGCTGCTGCGGAATCCGAACATCCAGGACGAGGAGAACGTGGTGCTTTTGGGCGACTTTGTTGCCAAATCAGACGCTCCTCATATTTATCAACGGGACTTTTTGTGGACTTGGCGGCCGCCGGCAAACGAGTTGGACCGGCCTGGCGGGTGGCCTGTGTTTTTCTGCTTTGCAGAGTACGATAAAAACAACCACCGCCTGTTCCCACTTGCGGGCGGCGAATTCTGGGTTGGCGAGCGGCCCGCGGCTGAAGCTGCTTTAGCGGCATCGTTCGATGCCCTCCGTGTGTCGTCGCCTCAGCAGGACCTGACGTCGCCGCTAGACTTGCCGGCTTATTTGGCATCTTTGGATGTTCTGAGCCCGGATACTTCCCTACAGATTACGTCCAGAGATCGCGAAAGAGACATTTTTGGAAGCCCCCAGGTCCTTAGCCCTATTGGAGAAGGATTGGGTCCCTCTATTCTTCCTATACCAACCACCACAAGCACCGCCTCGGCTACCAACTCAGCTGTATCCTCGGCATTCACAAACTCCACACCGGCTAGCACCACTAATAGCGGAGCAACGTGTCTTGCCCCCTCTGCCGCGCAGGCATCGGCAACTGCTGGCAGCAACACAGGTATGGCTCCTACATTGGGGGCTCCTACTTTGGGAGCTCCGCCAGCAGCAGCAAGTACAGGCGCCACTGCGGGCCCAGTAACAACCACTTTGAGCGGCAGCTCGGCGGCCCGACCGCACGCCGAGTCAATATCGCAGCCCGAGGATGGCCCGTTGTTTCGCAGCACTATCCAGGCCATGGAACGAAAGTCTACGGCTCTAAAGGCGCAGATCAAGAAGCTGCTTAAACGAGCGATTCTGCTCCACGAGCGCCTGGCGGCTGCAAACGAGGCCCAGCAGTGGTTCTTTATGGCTCTGCAACAGGCCAGCCAAACGGATATCCCCAGTCTCAAGCCTGTATCGCAGTATCACCAGCGCAGCGACGGCCGAGGCTTGGGTGCCATAGTGACCTCGAATACGCATATTCTCAACAATCTTGTGCGGAATGTGATTGAGCCTTTGCGCGATCTCTACGAGTGCGAGATCAAGACGTTTGAGCAACGCAAGCGCGAGTTCGAGGACGAGTCGTCGCAGTACTACTCGTGGATGTCCCGCTACCTTTCTAACCGCAAGCGTACCGAGTATGACGCCAAGTATGCTGAAAAGCGACGGGTGTTTGAGCTCAGTCGCTTCGACTATTACACGTACCTGTTGGATCTGCATGGAGGCCGTAAACAACAAGGGCTTGTGCACAAACTCGCAAAGTACTCGCAACGACTTGCCGACGAGTCGGTCAATCTCGGCTCAATGCTGGGCACACACGCCAAGCCCGGACTTGATTCCGTAGTCCAGGATTTGCATGAGGCGTCGATGGAATGGTCTCGGCAACGGACTGATCGCGAAGTGCGCCGTCGCCAGCTCGAGCGCTCTAATGGCGAATCAGATATCCCTCCCGCTATTGTGCCTTCTAGAGAACCACAGAGCCATTCGAACAAGGCAGCTATCTCTGCTCCTTCGGCTGGTCCAACGGCTAGTGGAGCCGTTCAGAGCTCTGCGGCCGGCAGTTCTTCTGCCGATGCAAAGGCACCTGCGTCAGACACCGCTCCTCAGCCACAGCCTTTGCCACAGTCGGAATCCAGCCGCAAGGAGGGCCTGCTGTGGGCACTTAGTCGCCCGGGCGGTGTGCAGGAGCAGAATCTCCAGAAGCAGGTTGGTCTCAAGTGGCACAAATATTGGGTTGTTCAAGATAAAGGCAAGATCTGCGAGTACACCAACTGGAAGCAGGGCCTTGATCTTCACAATGAGCCTATTGACTTGATTGTGGCCAACGTGCGCGAGGCCCGTAACGCCGAGCGTCGGTTCTGCTTTGAGGTCGTGACGCCTCAATATAAGCGGGTCTACCAAGCCACTTCTGACGACGATATGCGGCAGTGGATCCGTGCCATTGACCGAGGCATTTCAAAGTCGCTCGAGGGCCCTCAGTCTGGACCATTGGCTCCCATTGCTTATCCACCGCCTCCTGGCGGAAGCGGTGGAGACCGAGGAGGAGATCTCCAGATGTCCAAGCAGCGAGAAACCAAAGAAAAGCTGGAAAAACTGGGCCGCAAGCTCTCGCTCAAGGCTGACCGCCCGCGGATCAATGCCAATGTGGAGCTTGTGCAACCGCCAATCATGTCGTCAAGCAGCGAGGCTACGATTTCCCGCGACTTGGGCCCCAATTCGCCGCTGATCCAGGTCCATCATGATACAAGCAATCTATGGTGTGCGGACTGCGGATCGACAAAGTCGGTCGATTGGGTATCTATTAATCTAATGATGGTGCTTTGCATTGACTGTTCCGGCGCCCATCGTTCATTGGGCTCTCACATTTCCAAGGTCCGCTCATTGACGTTGGACACCGTCTCGTTTACCCGTGATATGGTGGCCGCATTGGCGTCTGTATCCAACCATACTATGAACGGTATCTGGGAGGCCCGGCTGGCGGCCCGTCCTACCGTGACCGATAAGAATCGGCTTACATTTATTTCGGAAAAGTACGTCGAGAAACTCTATGTGGCCGAGTTGGAGAAACCCAACGCGGCCCTCCGCAGAGCAGTGGTGGACCAGGACGTGGTCAAGGCCGCGGCTGCTCTGGCGTCACGCGCCAACCCCAATGGCATGAGTGACTCTGATGAACCGATTTTAATTTCTGCATTACGTTCGGCCCACCCCGGCGTTAAAGTCTTTCCGATTGCTGAGCTGCTGGTGGTTAATGGCGCATCTGTGCCTGTACCACCCCCGGCGGACCTCAGCACCGAAGCAAAGGCGTTTTTGAGTTTACGAGCACGATCGTAATTATTATTTTTTTAAGCTACTCCTGGGAATAATGCTAGTTAGCCTAATAACTCTCAGTTTACTTTTATCCATCTTTTATCATGTTGTGGGTGGCTTGCTACGCGTCTATTATATGCATATGGTGACACGCGAGGGGAGAACCAATTGGTTTCGACATTATAGATAATTGGGAAAAGGATTGAGCTAGTGTGTCTATTTGTTTTGTAGTCAAGATAGCGGACTTGAAGACCGTTGTGACATGCAGCGGGGTGCATAAATCACGCGGATTCAAGATAGCTAGCGTCGAAAAAGGCTCAAGGACACGGTGTTCTAAATATAGCCATAGCTGTTGGATCTTGGGCTTGTCTGTTAATGGCTACCTAAAACGTCGATTATTTTGGTGAGTGGCGACTTTGTTTGGAATGCAGATTTCATCCCGTTTAAGGACCCACCCCCTGCGGGAGCACCCGCTTGCAGTGAAACAAGCAGGAGGTCCCGTGCGTGCCAGAGAAAGTAAGCAGATTTTTCACGACCAAATAGCGTGTCTCGGATAAACTAGATGCTATAAAACAAACGGTAGAATAATATTCTCTAAAGTGTTGGTACTGTATGTCTCTGAATTTTGCATTTGGTTTTGGTTGAAATGCCTCATCTTTTGAATTTCTGCCAGCCATCCCGCAATCGGTACCCGCCGCTTATCCCAATGAGCACAGCCACGATTGTTCCAAAAGCGCCCTAACCCCGCGACGACATACCATTGACTAACCTCGGTGTCCGAAAGGGGAAATGAGTAAACAAATCCCTTGGAAAAGAGGGGCTAATAGTGGCCACGTAGGTGGCAAGACTTGTTGATCTAGCGGTTATATTTAAGACCGGTACCTTTTATCGACTATTTACATCTTGCTGCCGTATCATGATACATTCCAAGCACACATAGCAAGGTGGTTGTCTGGGAGGCTGGTCCCTCGCATCATGCGGCTTCATGCACCCGACTGGCTGGCGTCGGCCTGGTGACCGGTTGCATGTCTGAAGAATGATAACAAAGATTAGACTACTTGCGTGCTGTCAGGCTGAGAAGACAGCACAGTAAATAAAAAGATAGAAATATTTTGAGCTAAACCGGACTGTTTCAAGTTATCATAATCCAGCGGGCCCTGACGTGCTCAAGAAAGTCTTGTTTCTCATGCAAGGGTGCCAAAATAATCTGCAGGCATTATGTAGGGAATGCAGCGATTACATATTTTGCGGTGACCCCGACCTTCCCTTCTCTTCTTACTTACCCACCACACTTCCCTTTGGTTAAACAATGTTGACTCGTTCGCTTATTGTCGCTGGTGCATTCGTTTCCGCCGCCGTGGCTCAGTGCAGCTCTAGTGCTAACATCACCTCCCAGTCGGACCTCGACAGACTGTCGAGCTGCGAAAAATTTGATGGTGATCTGACCATCACCGGTGACGCTGCCACCCTGGTTCTCAACGGTGTCCA
Organism: Wickerhamiella spandovensis; assembly: GCA_022577695.1. Classification (NCBI taxonomy): domain Eukaryota; kingdom Fungi; phylum Ascomycota; class Dipodascomycetes; order Dipodascales; family Trichomonascaceae; genus Wickerhamiella; species Wickerhamiella spandovensis. Next base: position 72,406 of record JAKIRT010000004.1, on the reverse strand, counting down.
GGAGATCACTGGCTCGCTGACTGCCAACAACGCTACCCTCACTTCGTTGAGTGCTCCTGACCTGGAGACCATTGGTGACTCGCTGACCCTGTCTCTGCTCACCAACCTCAACACCCTGAGCATGCCCAAGCTCACCAAGGCCGGCTCGATCGACTTCCTGACCCTGCCTGCTCTGCGCCAGATGCAGTTCAACGCCGGTGTCCAGGAGGCCAGCAACATCCGCATCTCGGACACCCAGCTCCAGTCTCTGGACGGTCTGAACCTGTCGCAGGTCGACAACTTCAACGTCAACAACAACCGCTACATCAGCGACATCACTGTTGCCGTCACCTCGGTCACCAACTTGCTTGATATCTCGTTCAACTCGCAGAACGTCAACGTCTCGCTGCCTGACCTCAAGTGGGCCAACAATGCCACCTTCCAGTTCTGCGCCTCTGTCTACATGCCCAGCCTGGAGAGCGTCAACCAGTCGCTTGGTTTCATCAACAACACCATCTACTCGCTGAACTTCAACAACCTGACCGAGATCGGCCAGTCGCTGTCGATTGTTTCCAACTCCAAGCTCTCGAACCTGTCGTTCTCTGCTCTTGAGACCATCGGCGGTGGTTTCCAGATCGCCAACAACACCAACCTGCGTGCCATCACTGGCTTCAACTCGGTCAAGCGTGTTGGCGGTGCCATCGACTTTGTTGGTAACTTCTCGCAGGCCTCGCTGCCCAGCCTTGACGACGTCGAGGGTGGTGTCACCGTCGAGTCCTCGGGCGACCTTGACTGCGACTCTTTCGATGAGGCTCACTCCAGCGGTGACTTCCATGGCGACCACTACCTGTGCAAGGGTGCCACCACCACTGCCTCGTACACCCTGTCTGGCGGTAGCTCCACCTCTGCCACCGGCGGCTCGTCCAGCGGCTCTGCTGCCACTGCTTCGTCGTCCGGCTCGTCCGGCTCGTCGTCGTCGTCTTCCAGCAAGAACAACGCCGTTGCTGCCATCCCCGCTAGCGGTGTCTTCGGAGGTGTCTCGCTGCTCCTCTTGTCGCTGCTGTAAAGTATGTAATTGGCTTCAAGCCCTGATTTATCATTTAATAGCTAATACACAATGCTTCAAGTCTTAAAGCTTAAAGTTTCACTGCAATGGTCGCTCCCCATCCCCTTTAAAGGTAGCCGCGACGATGCGCGATCTCTAGTACAGGTCCTGCGCGTACTCGACGATTGACGGTGGGCAGCATGCTTTTAAACCTTCTGCGGATTGCCTGGCTCTGGTGGAGGAAATATCGTCTGTTTCCTCTGTAGAAAGCACAATATGACACTTAGCAGCATGCTTGCCTACCAATTCCTGGGCGCTGGATGCTTGATCTTCTATTTCCGCGTCTCCACCCGGCGTCAATCCGGTTCTGGTTAGTGCCATGATCTCAGCACTGGCAAAATACTTATCCAGGACTTCTGAAACTTGCCTTTGATAGTACTTTTGGTCCACAAACCGTACGAGGGTGTCATACCCGACCAAGAAGATCAGTCGATTATTGACCACCGCTTTCAATGCAGCAGCCTTGTCCACAAAGAATGGGGCCGTGACCAGAGCCACCCGCACTCTTTCCCCAGTCGGATCGATTTCCAAAGCAAGCAGCTCCATCATCTTGATTCGGTGGGCCAATTGGCTTGGACTGGCAGATGGCTTGTCTGCATTGCCCGTGGCCAGCATCAACACTACTGTGCTATCTGCGAATTTCTCGAGTCCCAATTTCGCTAGCCGCAAATGTGCTTTATTTGGTGGATTGAAAGACGAATCCACTATACACAATGGTCCATTACCGACTTTGTGGTTCAGTTTAAGGGTCTCCCCACTTTCCAGAAACTGGTTAATATCCATTGACTAAGGGGTCGTACTAGACAACATAGATCATCTCTTAAAACTACTTTAAAGCTCTTCTTTAGTCTCCTCGGTCTCCTCGGTCTCCTCGGTTTCAGCAGCAAGGTATTTGCCGTTCAGACCAACCAATTCCGTCTCGAAGATCAGAGTCGCACCGGCAGGAATAGGACCAGTGGCCCGGTCACCATAGCCAAGATGAGGAGGGATGGTGAGCTTGCGCTTTTCACCAAGGCACATGCCCAGAATACCCTGATCCCAGCCCTCGATGACCTGGTGAGAGCCCAAACCAAACTCAATGGGCTTGCCGCGCTTCACCGAGTTGTCAAACTCCTTACCATCCTCAAGACGGCCAACGTAGTGCACTGACACAAAGTCGCCAGCGCGGGCCTTGCGGGTACAATCAGGAACCTTTTTAAGAACTCCGATCTGCAGTTTATCGGCGGCTTCCACCGAAGCTAGCAGCGTCAACAAGAGAGCAGTGAACTTCATGGTGACAAAGGCTGCGTTCACTCGAGGCGCTATATGTGTTCCCTTGTGAATCCCAGCAACAAACCGCACAAGGGCTAATAATACATAAATTCTTATAGATCATCGTGATTGAGAAACCATATCTTCATAGATACCATCCAAAGCATACTCGATGGCAGTACGAGCCCAGATGATGGCACTCATGGGCCACACGCTTCGCTCGCCCATCTGGATCCAATGGGCGACTTTGCCCTTGATGTTATGGGAGTCCAGAATCAAAGCGCAGTTGTGAAGAAGCGAATTATCTTCGGGAACAATATTCACCTGGAACCCGCCAGGCACTTTTTCATCCACAAAGATTGTCTGCATGATTCGCGGCATGAGCCCCAATTCCGAGAGCTGGGCCATACGGTATTGGATCGAGGTGCGAGCCAGACGAATGGCACGTTGCGACCAGCGGCGCTCTCCGCGATGCTGGAAATCAGACAACAATAGTGGTGCAAAGTAGGGCCGCGTAATGGACACTACAAAGTTGTTGACGTTGAACAGCTCTGACAGTCGGTTGTAAGGCGAGTCTCGCGCATTCAAATATGTTGCAGAATTGGCGGGCCGGAACTCATACGGTTTGGGGTAAAGAGGAATAACTCGTCCTTTATAGTCTTTTGCAAGAATCTCGACTGGAGTCGACCGGGGAAGTACATTTGTGCCGATACTGGCCCGAACAGCAGATGCAATAACCACATTGGGGGTAACCAAGTAGTTCAACAGTCGGGTCGGCTTTTCACGATGATAAGGTTCTTCAACAACAGGAAGAACAGTGATATTCAAGACCTTGCCGGAAATCATGTATGCTTCTTCAAACGTCATGGTACCGAGCCTAGCCGTCACGTACCGTTCAAATAAGAGAATCTCAGGGGGATAAAGGGAGCGAATAACTCCCTCGACAACCGAGTACGACCCTTCATATTCAGCATCAAAGGTAGGAATGGCCTCGGGAATACCTTCAAGCACGCTTTCAAGCTCACCTGGAGCAACACTGCATACCAATGCAGCCACAATAGCCCCTACAGTGGCCCCGGTGATAACGCTGGGCAGCAGCCCGGCCACCAAAAGAGCCTTGACGGCACCGACATGGCACAGTCCAAATAAAGACCCTCCGTGAAGAACCAGTGCGGTTCTTCCAAAGGACTGCCTAGTGTCGTGGAAGAAGTCCAGACGGCGTTGGCGTTCAGATGCCGATTCCTTGGGCCCATCTTCGGGACGGGCTGCCAGGTATTCCAAGCTCTGAATGACTTCGGAAATATAATCTTCAATGAGATATTTGGTCCCCCCATAGGCTCTGTTGTATAAATTAGGAACACAAATCCCTCCGAGATTCCGAAGCGAGCCTGCTCTCACCAGCTCGGCAAGCTGGTATCTTTTGTCTTCCTTGCGAGCCGAGATGAGCAGCCTGAACCGGCTGGCAATGAGCTTATAATCAAAGTCACTGCTCATTGGCGTCTGTCTCCAAAGATCGTTGCCGGTCAGGGCGTCCAGAGCCTCTGCAGCGTCCTGCCAATCGGCATAGGATTCAGCAGTTGTCAGTTTCTCCAAAAGAGCACTTCGGGGATCGGAGCCGCCCGCAATAAATGAAAAGAGTCGTTGAAGCATTCGTTTTAGAGCTTCCCAGATCGCATGGATGATCGAAATGATGGTGATGGTCACAAACGTTACCACTTGCCTGGACATGCAGTCAGCAGCATGTGATCTGGGGCCCACAGGCCGCAGTATACGGGGTAGCGACAGCCCCAATTAGGCTGACCACAGTCAGCCTCTTTATGGCACATGGGGCCCCTCGGGATCCACATTGCTGGACACAAGGGGTTAATTCAAGTGTTATTAAAGAGCTAAAGATCCAGCAGACAATTTAGAAAAGATATCAAGGCATTAAGGACACAGAATAAAGGGCTAAACAATCGTACGAAAATAGGGTATTAAGATTAACGAGTGTCGAAAAGTTCGTAGATTTGTTCGCAAAGCGACAAGAACTGGCCACGGCGGTCTTGGCCGAGGCCGGCGGCCCCACCAGGTAGACTGGCAGACAAACTGGCGGCCAGGTTAGCAGGGAACGGCGGCTTTTCCGGGGTCGAAGACATGACGGCATGGGCATGCATCAGTCGAGGCACAGGCTCGCCGCCAATCAAGACGGGAGACGAGCCAGCACTGGGGGTGGCATCGCTGGATCCAGGCGAGCTGTTATGATCCGTCTTGCGACGCTTGCGGTCCGCCGAGTCCTCACCGTCCTCCGCACGCCGACGCGCATCGTCCGCCAGTTCGGGCGACTGAGGCTGCGAGCCCCCCTCGAACTGAGCAGACAGCGGCTCCGACACGGAGGCGGGGTTAAGAGCGTTGACGTTCAGCGTCATAACTCGGCCGCCGCGCCGGGCTGCCAGCGTGGTTCTTCTGGGGTCATTCTCGGGCGCATCCTTGACTAGCTGGGGCTCGGGCGCCCCGGGGAGCGGGCCATTCTGGGAGCTGGGCACCTGCAGCCGCGGCGAAGGAATGATGGTGGCATTCCGGAGCTCTTCCACGGCAGTGCGGCGGCCCTTGGCCCGTTCGCCGGCAGCGGTTTGCAGCCGGTAGTGAATGTCCAAGGCACGGTCCTCATCTTCGGCCTCGCCGACGGCCTCGGGGGCGGCCCCGGCAGCATGCGCATCTTTACTTGTGTTATTGCCAGCCAGATAGTCCAGTTGAGACTGCAGCCGAGGAGCCAGCTGGGCCAGCTGGGCAGCCGCAGCATCTGCCAGCTGGTGGAGAGGAGCAGCTTCACGGCTAGCCGGCTTGGTGTTGACCGCGCTAGACGAGCTGGCCGAGACGGTAGTGGTGCTCATGACCTGGTACTGCTGCAAAACGGCTTCAAGCACCGTGCGTTGCATGTACTGCAGCTCATCCAGCTGCCGTTGCAGCCCATGCAATTGCCACTGCATGCCGGAAGGCGGCGGATAGCTGTTCTGGCTGCTGTAGCGGTAACCGGGATGGGTCTGCAGACCTCTTTGGCGAGGATGACTGGCATAAGCCTGGTTCGCAGAGCTTCCATAATGCTGAGAGGCGTATGCCTGCTGGACATGGCGTGCTTGCTGCTGGGCGCGCGACTGCTGGTGGTGTTGCTGCTGCTGTTGCTGCTGCTTCAGTCGCGCCTGCGCATGCACAGAGTGCGGGTCCTGAGGCGCGCCGTGCTGGCCGGAATGCTGGCGCACCTGGCCCTGCGAGTGCGAGTGCGAGTGATACGATGCGGTCCGCGACTGAGAGTACTGTCCATAGGAACCCGCATACTGCTGCGCCTGTTGCGGGTGCCGCGAGCGGGCATTGAACTGCTGGCCATACTCGGGGCTATGGCGGATGGAAGGAAGCCGCTGCGTCTGAAACGGGGCCTGCTGCGGCACAGGATAAGGCGGGGCAGAGTGAGGAGCTTGCTGAAACGGCCGCTGATGGCCCTCTGGAATCGCCGCGTTGGGCGAGCCAGGGGCAGATGAAGGCTTGTCGGGAGGAAGAGCAGGAACGAGAATTGCTCTTGGAACGTGGATGTTCTTGATAGGCTGACGCTCTTCAGCCACTTCGGGCTGCGCAGACACGTCAGATTTTGAGTCTGATTCGTTGGTCAGAGAGGGGGCAGTCGAGCCGACAGAGGGCACGGTGCTTTCCAAAACTACTCTAGGCGGCTTTGCGGTTTCCTTGCTCTCAACCTTCTCGACGCTCTTGCTGCGGTCGCCTTCAGCTTTCTCTTCGTCGTCGTCCTGTTCGTCGTCTCCTTCTTCATCGGCGTCGTCATCTTCATCATCGTCTTCTTCTTCATCATCATCATCATCATCATCGTTGGTGCTCTTGTTGGCAGCCGCTTGGCTACTTTCCTTGCTGCTTTCGGGACCTGAGCTCGCTTTACTGCCACTACGGACAGTGGACGCATCCGGATCAGGCTTTGGCTTGGGGCGATGGCCCTCACTGGCACTCAAAGGAGCCTCATAGTCGTCGCCAAAGTGGGTACGACGCGGCGTGTGGTACACGATTTGGTGCGGCTTGACATCGGCGGCACGCTGAGTCTCCTCGGTAGGCTGGCCCTTCAGACCGGCCTGGTGCCGATCGGCGATAATCCGCCGCTGATCAGCCTCCAGCTCGCGGGTCCGCTGTAGCAGGTCTGGCGGTAAGTCGCGCGGCAGCGTTGGCGACAAGCATTGAACCGCGATGTTCTGGGCCAAGGTGAACGGCTCGGCATTAGGCGCTCGCAAATGCAAGGGCCGCGGACGGTGACGGTCTCCAGTGGCCATTGTAAGTTGGAGAGAAAAGGGGGGGGAATAAGAGTGGGAGAAAAGTAGAAATAAACAAGCCCAAAAAAAGAAACGGTTGCAAAAAGATCGGATACAATGGGGAGCTTCCGATACAACTCAGAGCCGAATAAAATGGTCGGATGGTCTACAAAAAAGTCACAATGTCAAGGGAAAAAATAAAGGCCACTGACAATAGTGAGATAGGGTGTGATCAGAAACGGGGGGAGTAACCTGCCCGCGAAGTCAATAGAACTGATGTGGGGCAGAGAGATTGCAAAAGAGGCAGAAACTCAGGAGGAGGTATATAGCCGCGAGATTATCTTCCCCGGAGATCAGCCACAAGCAGACGCGGAGATTGTGTCAGTTAGGTGGGTGGTGATGTGGGCGCCGAGCGTTCTGGGGAGGATGCAGGGTTTTGAGGGGAGTAAGATGCCAGCGGTAGGTTAGGGTGAATTGTATTTCTAAACGCACGTTCAAACCATCACCCAACTACTAAATAACGTGTAAGATGTGTAGGGTTGGCTACAAGGCCTATTTAACTATCTTTACCATCTAGTTTTGTTGTTGTTACACGCGCCAAAGGAGCGCTCAACCACCAGGTCGTCTGCAGAAGCGCGGAATGCTGGTGACGTCAGCTTCGCCTGTTTCAGGTTAGCTTTACTCAATTTAGAGGCCTCAATTTTCGGGTTCAGGGTTCCCAGATACAGAGCACGCGGCGGGCCGATGCACTTAACATAGAAGCACCACGGTACTTGACTTTCTAGCTTGTTATCCGATTATATACTACGTATTTATTCTGCTTCAATATTTACCTCGGAAGTGGCTCAATACATCATGCAGTATCGCCTGCACGCAGTCGATATTTTCAGGCAGCTGCAGGTTAATTACCACTAGGTTGGTTTCAGATATACCCTACCCTCTCCTTGGTCCCTTCACTGCGATCAAGGCTGGTGCAGTTATCTCGATATCGGGAGAAATTGCGGGATAATTTAATAGCAACTGACAGATATACGTGGTCCTCGCAATGTCTAAATTTTCCGACCAAATCCCGGTTAGTTGACGCACTGATCAAAAGCGCACAAGGGGATGGGTCTCGCGCACCAACATTAAGCTTGGGGCGTATGCAGCCACCTTATGTAAGTGCATAAAACGTTAGAGTAGAATGCTCCCAACCATTATTTTGACTTGTTTTATGTAGGTCTTGAGGTACTCATGGTCCCCTTGTTTCTAGAGTGAGGGGGGGATTAGGTCGAGGGTAGTGTCGCATGCCGGGACGTTCCTCTGACTCAGAAATACTAAATTATCTATTAGTTTCATAAACTCGCGTGAGGTCTGTACCTGCAGCAAACTCATCTGGCCATGAACTGTAAGGGGAACACGGACAAGTCTAGAAAGCTATACTCAGTCTCGGCCATTCCATCCCGTTTATCTAAGCATGAGCCTCGGTAGAATGAGTTTGAAGATCAGCTGAGAACGGTCGAGACCCATGCCCTGCAGGAGGGGGTTTGAGTCAGCTATTTCGGGAGTTGCCTCTCTTGCAGGCAGGCACATTGTGTTGATCACGTGATGTGCCCTTACCCACATTCAAAACGCACCCTGCTGCACATGACTCAATACCCCGCGCCGTAACTTACACAGTACCCCTGGTATATTGTGTTTACAGTACCCCTCCTTGTACCCCCTTCTGCTGGGTTGTGGTTGTGGGATCGTGCCTAATCACCACTATCACGAGTCAGACACCTACTAGCGGTTACCTAATGGACTTCATTGGCAACCTGTATCTGGACGAAATCAGGGCCACAATCCGCGCCCGCAAGGTCCCTTGGGAGGGCTACGTGCGCGCGGAGGAGTTTACTGCGGACATGGCTGCGTACTTCAAGAACTTGGAGAAACAGCCGGTCGAGCAGTGGCCGCAGACTGTGCAGGCCGCCGCTAAGGAATATGCGGCAGCCACGTTTGCGTTAATTGATCCGCCTACCCGGGACGATGCCGTTCGCCATATTCTCCTCCTTGTGGGCGATCTTATCCCGGAGGTCCCAGAGTTCACTAGCGCTCTTTTGGCCAATGGCCGATGCTGGGATGCGTTTGTGGCTCTGCTGGCCAATCGTGACGAGCAGATCGCTTTGCTAGCCAGCCGGGTGGTTGCTGAGCTTGCGGAGCGTGAGATTGCTCCTCCGGAAGTATTGACCAAGCTGCTCCAATTCCTGGCTACCAATTATATCGTCTCCCCCAACACAAACCTGCAAGAGATCGCCGTGCAGGAGCTCGCTCTGCTTTTGCAAACAAAGGAGTACCGGGCCGTTGTGTGGGAACATGCAGCTGAGCTGATTCCGCGGGTGCTGGAGATCTCACAGAGCTCGCATGCTGGTTTGCAGGTTCAATACTCTGGCTTGTTGGTGCTGTGGCTGTCGTCGTTTGATAAGGCGATTGCCAAGCGTCTTGTGGTTGAGTACCCTGCCATTGGTTCTCTTTTGGAGACTGCCAAGGTGTCGATCAAGGAAAAGATTGTCCGCGTGGCTGTGGCTACTCTTGCGAACCTGGCGAGACTTGCCGGCACCACTGCCGTCCCTGCCATGATTGCTCAGAGAGGTCTACCTATTGTTGCTTCGCTGAGCGACCGTAAGTGGGCCGATGAAGAGCTTCGTGCCGATATTGACTATCTTAAAACCACATTGGAGGATGCGTACGCCAAAATGACCACCTTTGATGAGTATGAGGCTGAGCTGCAGACCAAGCGGCTGCTATGGAGCCCGCCCCACAAGAGCGTTGCATTCTGGAAGGGCAACATTGATGCTTTCCGAGCCCATGACTGGAAGGTATTGAAGCAGGTTGTTGCGCTTTTGAAGGCGGAGGATCCCGTGACTCGCGCCGTTGCCTGCAACGACATTGCTTCCGTGATTGAGACGGCGCCCGAGGCGGTGCCTGTTCTTGACAAGGCCGGTGCCAAGCTCCCTATTATGGAGCTGATGAATTCGCCCGATTCAGAGGTCCGTTACGAGGCCCTCAAGGCGACTCAGGCACTGATCGGCCACATGTTTGCGTAAACAGTATAGATAATTAGGGCTATGTTTGGAGCTCCATTTGAGCGTACAAAAGAAATAATTATTTAAGGAGTCTATAATAAACTAGCGTACTTGTCCTGGGTGCCCAAAGGCGCCTTTGGAGCCGGTGCGGGCGTCGGTTTACTGGAAACACCGCTAAAGTCGCCCCAGTCGGATTGGGGCTCTTTGGAGGGCATAAGCGGCTCAAATGAGAATGCTTGCGACTTAGTAGCGGGCTGGACAGGCTTTGTAGCTGCAGACTGCGCATACAATGATGAAAGATTCAGTGATTGGGCAGGATTCGGGCTCTGGCTCGCCAGAGATGGCGGCGGAGACGACATTGGTGATGAGAGACTCTGGGGCTGCATTGCTAGGAACGAAGTCGGCTTGGCTGCAGGAGCCGCCGGAGGGTGAGGTTTCGCCATTGAAAAGGTGCCTCTGGGAGCCACAAATGGAGAGTTTGTGGTCGGTGACGTGGCCGCTGGTGTAGCCTGGAAAGGCTGCAAAGGCTTATTTTGGGCGGCTCCTCCAGCCGTTACCGAGTCGAAGATATCAGAAACTTCACTTTGCTTGCCTGTATCTGAGAACCCGGTCGAGTCGTCGGTGATCTCCTTGTTGCCTCGAATGCTATCAATATGCAGCGATTCGAGGTGATCGAGTTGGCTGCGAACGGAACCAAAAAGTTTTTGAAACTGAGGCACCGTCAGTTGCTGGCTCATGGCAAGGTCCAGCAAAAAAGGCAGCTCCTTTTCCACAATGACGTTCTTGGGCAATTTCGGGGCCAGATCACCTAAAAAGTCCGCAACTGCCACCACAACCGCCGGGTCGCGGGTCTTCATGGCCAACAAAGTAGGAATGACGCGGTCCTGGATCACAGTCTTTGAGAGTCCCTGCTTGACGACCGCCGAGAATGCGATTGTGGATGCTATTTTAACCGATTTGGCAGGCGTGGCAGCAAACAGATCCGCAACGGCCGGGACCAGCTTCTGCTCGAGCCCAGATACAGTGATATGACTGACATACAGCGAGCTATCAGTGAGGAGTTTCCGCTGCGTAGTGGCATGGGCCGCATCACTGGCCTTGATAATCTGCAGCAGGACCGGCAGGGCCTCTTTGGTGAAGTCCTTGTCGCTGGTACATTTCACAGCCACCTCAATGTTTGCTACTAGCGCCTCGTGGAACGGCGTGTAGTCTGCCAAGGTTGCAAACAGCGGCAGAATCTTTTCTGTGAATGTGAGTCTGCTCATGCCGCGTTGGGCAATAGCGAAAACCAGCTCCGAAAGAAGCTCACCGGTCGACGCGTCCCGAGGGCCCTTGAGCTCGGTGATGGCAAACTTGAGCACTTTGCGATGCAAGATGGATTTGGGGAATTGGGGCACGACCGTGTTGAAATGCTTGAGAAACGACACCTTTTCGGACGTTTGTTTGGTGTCGAAATTATCGAGAAATGCCAGGGCCTTGATCAACGAGTTGTTGAAATAATTGGAGTCTGCAAACGAGGCCAGCGGAATGCGCTCCACGGGCTGTCTCTCGAACAACTGCGATATTAAAGGAGACAATTGGTCGGGGAAGTTAGCCTGCAGCAACTTTCGATTGAGCCGAGCATACTCTTCCTTGTAATTTGAAGAGTTACCGCGACAATCCAAGGGAGGTTTGCCTTGGTACACCGCATAAAGCAAACAAGCCAAGGAAAATGTGTCGCTGGCAGGGCTTAGGCGATGGTCAAGCATGACTTCAGGGGCAGAAAAGTCGGGATTGGGGTTCAGATAGCTCGGCAAGCGAGGATCTGTTTGGGCGAAGAAGAAGTCGCCTGTATGTTCGGCAAACTGCTCCAAGAACTCGAGGCCAGAAAGTTTCCAATCGCCATTGGAATCCACCAAAACACTGGTCGGCGACACATTCAGATGCACGTATCCAAGCTGGTCATGAAGGAAGCGAAGACCGTCCACAAGCTGGCCCGCACCACGGACAATCACAAGCTCATTGAGATCGTCCTCCAGCTCGGAATCTGTGGCCCGCTGCTTGATCAAGCGAGAAAGACTGTCGGTGACTCGTTCAGTAACAAACATAAGAGCACCGCGGGCGGTTTCCATAGGCTCGACAAGGCGGAGAATGCAAGGATGGCGAAGTTTCGCGAGGTTCGCGACGCCCTTTTGAGCGAATTCATAGATTTCCGCGGTGGCAGTCTTTGAGCGGACCCCAGACGCGGCCAACTTCTCTTTAAGAGCACTTTTGTCAAGAACGAAAACCGATACAGGCTCCTTGGTTTGCCGAGACTTTGCATCATACACAGCCCAGGGCCCCACCTTGAACGACTCCTTGTTGGCCACCGAGTATTGCGAGTGGATCTGCGATGTGAACGATTTAAAAAATGAGAGCATTTTCAGCACGTCTCTTTTCTCTGGCTCTTTAGAACGATGAAAACGCCAGCTAGTAAACCTAGTGTTCGGGTGTTTGGGCTCGTCCCTTTACTAATTTCGGCGAAACTCGAGATATATAATATGCAGCGAGATGGGAGCTTGGTGGCAGTGCCTCGAGGGCTTGGGCGAACTTTCATCCTCACCACCAGAACCTCAGCAGAAGCTTAATGCTGGCGACTAAATCGATAAGAACCGCCGGCTACAAGACGATTTTATTGCAAAATGAAAATGGTCCGTGTCCGTTAATTGCAATTGCCAACACGCTGGTACTTAACGACTCTCCGTTGGCTGCGGTCCTTGCGGATAAAAAGGAGGTGTCTCTTCATATTATCGGGACCGGTCTTGCCAGTTTATTGGACGAGGCCCAATTAGAGGGTTTCATGACCTTATTCCCTTCTCTATTTACAGGCTTGGATATTGATCCTCGCTTCAATGGCGGGTTTTCAGAATCCCCGGAATCCAAGCTGTTTGAATCTTTCGGATTAACACTTGTTCATGGTTGGATCCTTTCAAGCTTGGATACTTGCTTAGACTCTGGTCAAGAGTCCGAGTTGCTTGCCTCTGCTGCTCAATTGAGTTATGATGAGTATTCTTTGGCAAGATTTGAGCCAACATCCCAAACCAAGCTGCTAGACGAATTTATGGCCCAATGTCCGGGCCAATTGTCGGAAGCAGGTATTATTTATCTTCAAAAAGTCTTGAAACAAGATGAGCCTGCGGTTTTGTTTCGAAATAACCACTTTGCAACTGTCATTCTCCACAATGATGTCTTGTATACGCTAGTCACTGATCAAGGGTTTGCCAATGGTCCAGTATGGGAGTCCTTGGCAGGCACTTCGGGCACAGGCGAGCTATGTGACGGTGGGTTTCGACCGATTGGACCTATAGATACGACCCATGATGAAGAGATTGCTCGGAGGCTCGCAGCCGAGGAGGAAAAGGCTGCCAAAGAGGCTCGGCAAGCTCAACAGGCTCGCGTAGGCCGGCAGGTCTAGTGGCGGAGGCCAAGAATTAGAGTTTAAGCCGTGTGGTGAAAGCCGTTTGGTGAAAGAGAGCATAGTCTTATTATGAAAAAAAAAGCCAAATATGTAAAGAATTTCTATGAAAATTATCGGGTTAAATATCATCTGAGTATATACCTATGCGGTCAGACCATTCTAGTACGCTTAAACACCGGCTCCTCGACCTTGATCTCGGGCTGGAGCGCCTCGTGCTGGTCCATCTGGTGCTTGAGGGCCGCCTTGTCTTCGACTCTGTCTACGTCCGAATCGGGAGACTGTGTGAAAGGCTCGGGCTCGCCAAGCGGCACATCAGGATCCACCAGGAAATCGTCGACGTTGAAGTCAGACATGTCCATGTCAGGAGTTAGACGCTGAAGCATGTCGTGAACATTCTGTAACGACGAATCTTGCAGGGCGATCTGCTGGCTCAGGACATCCAATTGCTCAGGAGTCACGCTCGGCTGGCGAGCGCGCGAGTCGTTGGAACTCATGCTGGCCAGATCACTGAAAGGATCAAAGTCGGGGCCGTAGCTACCGTCGCTAGCGGTGGACGAGCTGGAAAGGGCCTGAGGAGGCACCCCGCTGACCGCAGCTCGGGCGGCAGCATTGGGGGCCGGGGCCGGGGCAGCACCACTCTGAGCCGGGTTCTGGGCGTTGTTGTGGCTAAGAATCAAAGCAGACTTGGAAGGACCGCTGCAGACGTCGGACGGAGGCGCTGAGAAGGCTCGGGGCGCCGACGGGCGGCGGCCGGGAACGAGGGCATTGTTCAGACTGGCCTTTGGAGATGTGGAAAGATTGGCATGCGAAGATGATGTGCTGAGAGGAGTGGTGGGGGTATTGGCCGACGAGCCAGCAGTAGAGCTGGTGGGCCCGATAGAATCAGGAGTACCCGCGGACTCTTTGATACGGGACTGCATGTCCTGCAACTCCTGCAACTCCTGGATCTGCGCCAGCGTAGTTCCATAGTCCATGCGAGGAGGTGCACCCGACGCCTGCGCCGGGTCGAGCGAGCCCATCAAACGTCTCTGGTTGACGGGCGAGTTGCCTCCCATCATATCCAGAAACATGCCACTTTGGCCGTAAACCGAGGCCAAAAAGCGAAGAATGCGGTCGAGCATCTGCGAGTGCTTCTCATGGCGGTCGCGGCTAGAATAATACTCATTCCAAAGCAATTCGTTATCCTTGCGAATGCGAAACAAATCCTCGCCAATGATGATCTGCTTGTTCTTGATGGACTCAAGCTCGTTGAACAGCTTGTTCACATCGGCGGGAGCTTCCTCATCATCCTCGCCCTGTTTGCCACCCTTGTTGCGCACAATATTGTCCAAAAGCTCCTCGTGGCCCTTGACAAAGTACGGCGATTGGAATTGCCAAAACTCTTCATTATTATGCATCGAACCAGAGTTGAGGTCCTGCACCTTATGCCAACCATACATGTTCAATTGGCGCACAAAACTACTAAAGTTGTTGTGCTTGAAGTAGCGCGGTAGCAGATTCTTTTCAAACGCCTCACGATGCACGACTTGGATGGACTTGCCATCCGGCATCCAGCGAATGAACTCGCTGTTGGACGGATCGTTGACCATCTGCCATAATTTGCCAACAAACGCCGGTAGAGTCTTGTGGTTGCTTCCAGAACCTGTTCGCTTCTTGGAACCAACAACTTTCTTGTCTTTGCTGTCGCTGGTCATTATGTTGTTAAACAACGTGCAGCAAAGTTTATTCAGCCCTTGTGACTTGTAGCGGGATTTTATTATCTCCTGCACGGGAGTGGACGGCCCGAGCGGAAAGCGGCTAAACTCGGTAAAATTTTAAGCTAAAAGGGCTTTTAACTAGCACCTTATGGCTATTTACTACTGTTTGGTCTGTCTTTCGGTGGCAAGTTTGATCCGGCGAAAATTTTTCAGTAAGTTGTGGTGATGATACCTATTTTAACTTGGCGAAAAAACATGAGCCTTAAGTTATACCATCTTTCGGGACTGAGCATCTAACCAGATCGACGTAGTATTATAGTATTTTAATGCAAATAGCTGGAATTTTCCGTTTTCTATTTCAGGGGGCTTCTAGGACGTGCTCGGCGGTCACTCGATCACCCCTTGCCCTCATCCTTCCACGTGCATATTCCAGCAGCTCGGCCCGTGACCCAGTGGCAGTGGAACCGCCAATCCAAGGAATTTGAGGTAAGGGTTGTTGCGGTATTTGAAGTTTCATCTGTAAACGGTCCTAGTTTTGTGGTAAGATCAGTATTCGGCATAGGAAAATTTTGCAATTTTTTATCGAATCGTAAATGCATGTGATTTCAACGATTCAATTGACGTTTTTTTGACCCGTTTGCGGCCTCTGCTCGCCACTGCGGATAGCCGAGCGAGATCCTTCATGCACGCGGGTGACGTGGTTGTGGTGCCGCTGATTGCTATGGCCAAGTGCAAGTGCGGTCTTTTCCGCAAACCCACACATAGCAATGCAGCAATGCAGTCCAGGTAGACACCGTTTGAATGCTTTCCTTATTCGATCTCCCATTATATTTTTATTTTGTATCTCCAACTTGCTTCCGCTGGCCCGGGCACCTGCTGTCTCATGTCTATGTGAACCATCGTGGGCTCACACATATCACAAACCCATATTGTTGAGTCGGGGCTCGCTGTTGATTGGGTCATGCAATCTCGCCATAACCCTTGCATGGCGGCTTTGCTGCTGCGCGTAATCGTTTTTTGCCTCATCAATAGAGCGAGCTGCATACTTCTGGTTGCGTTTTTTAGCACACCCTTGATCAGTTGGAGAATCCCCGCAGCAACAGGGATCTTCTTGCAAGTCTTCGGATAATCCTAAAAAAATAAAAATTCTTGATTTTGATTTTGATTTTTCTGTTTAAATTTTTGTATTTGATTAATTAATCGCTTATTTCTCTCGTGAGGCCCAGGCTCACCTCTGAATCAATCGCCGCTGCTTGGATAATAACTAGCAGAATATGCTTTCCCCGCTGCCCCCTTACCCTTCCCCGCATGATCTACACTTCAAGTCTTCCAAAGATCGACATTCCAAATGGTAATGTCGTAGCGCATTGGCTCGAATCTGCTCAAGTTAAAAACAATTTAGATCGTCCTATGCTTGTGGATAATGCCTCGAGTGAGACTTTACTAGCAAAAGATGTGATCAATGGCTCGCTGCGGCTAGCTGCACTCCTGCAGGACCGGTACAACATCTCCAAAGACGATGTTGTTTGTCTTTTCGCTTTCAATTCCATCTTCCATCAGCCTTTCCATTATGCAGTTCTTGCTCTTGGTGCATTCATGAGCCCTGCAAATGTAATGTACACACCCGAGGAGCTGGCTCACCAGATGCGGGTAGCGGATCCCAAGCTCATTGTAGCTGCCCCTGAAACTTACCGCACCGCTCAAGAAGCAGTCAAGATTACTGGCAAACATGTTGCAGTTATCGACTACTCGGCCTTGTGCGACGATATCCGAGCCCTTATTGGAGACTCTTCTGCTAGATCAATTGAGCCTGTTGAAGTCGATGGTGAGAATCAGCATGCGTACTACTGCTTCTCGTCGGGTACCACGGGGCTTCCCAAGGCCGTGATCACCACCCACCGCAACATCACCTCTCAAGTCTATCAGGTTGTTGCTGCCAATAACTTGTTTTTCCGGCCCAAGTCGACCACTGCCGCAGTCCTTCCCTTTAGCCATATTTATGGTCTGACGGCATTCCTATGGGGCATGACGTATCAGGCGCAAACGCTGGTAGTGTTCCCCAAATTCGAGTTTACAGCTCTGTTGAAAGGTATCTGTGAGCACGACATTGCTTATTGTCCGTTGGTGCCTCCAATTGCGGTGCTTTTGGGTAAGTCGCCAGAGACTGCAAAGTATCCACTTGCCAAGCACCTCAAAGCAATTCTCAGCGCCGCTGCGCCTCTTGCTGAGAGTACTGCGAAGCTCTGCTGCGAGCAAGTCGAAGGTTTACAGGTGCTGCAAACTTATGGTCTCACAGAGTCGTCGCCATTCACCCATGCAGTGCCGGGTTCTCTGGAGTCAAAATATGCCAACTCCATCGGATGGTTGCTTCCAAATGTAGAGGCTCGGCTTGTGGATGCGGAAACCGGCAAGGATGCCACTCGTGGCGAGCTCTGGGTGCGGGGACCGAACATCATGAAGGGCTATCTGCACAACAAAGAGGCCACAGAGTCTACCATCAACTGCGATGGTTGGCTCATGACCGGTGATGTTGCAGTGGTTGATGAAGTCGGTCAATTCTACATCGTTGACCGCATCAAGGAGCTAATCAAGTCGAAGGGTCACCAAGTTGCCCCCGCTGAGCTTGAAGCCATTTTGTTGTGCCATCCCAGCGTTAACGATGTTGCCGTCATTGGTATCAAAGACGAGGAAGCAGGCACCGAACTGCCCCGCGCGTTTGTGGTGCTTTCTGGTGGCGGTAGCGAGTCTGCAAAGACTCTGGAAGTTCTTAGCTGGTTTAACAACAAGGTCGCGAAACATAAGCGGCTTTGGGGTGGTATTGTTGTTGTTGATGCGGTTCCCAAGAGTCCCTCTGGAAAGATTCTGCGCCGGCTTTTGCGCGACCGCCATGATGATACCATCTACTTGGAGCCGGTGGAGCCCAAAGCTAGATTGTAGCTTGTGAGGCCAAGGGCTATCCTGCTGGAAAGTCCATAAGTATTAAGATTAAAGTAAATATACAAATTATGCAGATATGGAGGTACCAATGACCTCCTTTTCGAGCTCAGCCAACGCCTGGCGGTATCTGTCGTCACCCTCAGTGTTGACCATCTCCACATTGATCTTGCTGCTGCGCGTGACACTGTTCTGCATCTCCCAGTAGTGTTTACGCTCAGTACTGGACATTGTGAGTGTCCAGGCATCACCCTTGGCGCCTGCTCTTGCTGTGCGGCCAACACGGTGAACATACTCACGGGCACCGAGAGGCAGGTCATAATTCACCACTGTTTCGATACCTGGAACATCAATACCACGAGCAATAAGGTCCGTACACACAAGCACACCGATTTTGCCATCGGCAAAGTCTCGCAGCGTCCGCCGACGGTCGGCAACCGGCAGCTCGATCGAACACCGAGCGGTTGTGACGTCTTGGTTGAACACCGCTTTAGCGACCAGCGTAATCAAGCGAGCCAATCGGGCCGCCGCTTCGTTGCTCCGAACAAATACAATCGTGTTGGCTGTGCGATGCCGTGTGACAAGTTCCTGGACAAGCGCCAACGGCTTTTCTTGAAGTGTAGCCACACGAAGCACCGTCTCCGAGAGATTAGGAGGAAGAGCAAGATCTCTTGCAGTATCCACGTCTTCACCGGTCAATGCCCCAACCAAGAAAATCTCCGGAGCCAGGGGAATACTGACTTGGAGTTCCCGCAACTTGCCAGGGTCTCTAGTCAAAGTAGCCGAGAAGATAAGTCGCTGCGGCGGCCGCTTCCAAGCTGAGCGAGAGCCTAGAGGTGCAGTGGCCGGAGGAAATGCGTCTGAAAGGACAGTCGCCCACTCCTGAAAGCTCTGACCGAGCAAACGGTCAGCTTCATCTACAACCAAGAAGCTCAGGGAGCGTAAAAGAGTAGGCAGGGCCTTCAAGTGGTCAACCAACCGGCCAGGAGTAGCAACAATAATATCCGGTGGCTCTGATTGTAGCAGCTCTCGCTCTCTAGTCAACGGCCGGTCTGCCCGCAGAGCCTGGGTCCGCAAGTTTGTTCCTTTTGTCAACTCTTCAAACACTTTTAGAACCTGCACCAGCAGTGGACGAGTAGGAACCAGTACGAGTGCCCGCGGGACAGCATGTTTGCGTGTTTGTAGGCACTCTACAATAGGCACAGAGTATGCGAGGGTCTTACCGCTACCAGTGAAAGAATTGACCAAAATGTTCTTCAATGGGTCGGGGCTAATTTGCTTCTGGGCCTTAAGGACCGCAGGGATAACCGCAGTTTGTACTGCAAACGCTTCGCTATAGCCCAAAGACTCCAAACGGCTACAGAGCGCTTCACTTACGCCGAGGTCCTTGAACGAGGCTTTGGCATCCTGGTCCACATGGGTGGGCAATGATGGCCATTGCAATTCTACTCGCTGCGACTTGTGCCGGACCAGTTCTGGCTGTGGCAAGGCTTCTAAACCATCTGCTGTTACTGCCGGCAAATTGTGAGACCGCAGAGCTGCTTCAGGCTCTTGTGCTGCAGGCTCTTCTGTTTCAGCCCGAGTCGCTGTTTCAGCATCCGCTCGATGTTCAGGAGCAGCCAGTTTGGCTTCAGAGGGATCTCCATGACGACTGCGCTTTGCATCCGTCTCGAGACGGTCCCTAATTTCATGGAACCGCTTTAAAATGCCCGCATATCGGGGCTCGTCCATGGCTCTGGCTGACAAAATTTCACGGTCGTGAAATTTCAAAGACTAGAGCCCAGAGGGTTGGGAGATTTTTCATCAAGATGCGTGCATCACTGGCGGTGCTCAAACGGTCGTCGTGGAAGGTGCCATTTATTGTGCCGCTGCCGATCAAGGAGGCTAGAGAAAAGAAGCAGCCAGTGCGGACAAATGCCCGGGCGTGCACGATCCTGCCGTCGTTCGTGGGCATCAAGTTCCAGGTCCACAACGGCAAGACCTACAATGAATTCACCGTGGTGGAGGATATGGTTGGCTGCAAGCTCGGCGACTTTGCACCTACCCGAGTCCGTCACGTTTACAACAAGAAATAAGCCGAGCTCTCCCGCTTATTTACTAGAGTGCTCCGGGAAGCCTGCCCGATGGTTGGTTCGGTAGAGTCTATAATGTATATATTAACGCTAACCCTTTGGTTTCATTTTGTTCTTTGCTGGCGTCTTGCGACTCGAAAAAAGGCACCCGTAGCGAAGATTATCCAGAGGATTAATATATACAATAAATACTTACAAGCGGCGAGCAGGGCCTTCTCGCAGCCGCTCTTCTCTTAATTTACCGGTGGTGTTTGCCCACTTGTCCCATTTTCCCCAGCCTCCGAGCCGGATAACCATTGCAGTCGAGTTGTCTTCTGTTCCGAGCATCTCGACGTACTTTACAATCTCCTCGGCAGCAGCCTGAGGTGTGCCTCGTTGCGAGCCGCCCGATTGGGCGGCTTGGATCACAATATCCACAAGTTCTTGGTCGCTGGCTTTATCAGTGACACCGTCCGAAACCAGAATCAAAAACGCTTCTCGGCCGGGCAGTCGTTTGTGCTCGCCGTTGATCACATACGAGGTAATATCGGGTTCGGCAGAGATGCCCTTCGACTTTCCCTGCCGGTCTCCAAACGCACGGGTATTTGCGTATTGCATGAACCGCTGCTGACCATCTGAAGTAAGGAAAATGGCCCCCGAGTACTGTTTTAGCCGCTCACTTTCGTGAGGGTTGGACGGATGGTGGACCGTGGTCAATGCAAACGCATGGCCCATATCATCGCCCAGAATCGCACGCGTATCACCTACCTGGGCCACCGTGATATTGGAGACCACGCCGGGCTCCCAAAAGTCTCTTCCGGGCTCCACAGAATAGATAAACGCCGAGGTGGCTGTAGAGCCCGTGAGCTGGTCCTTGGAAATAAAATCCAGATCCGCTTGAAGAAACGCCAAGGGGAGCCGCAAGACCAAATCATCAAAGTGCGAATTAGCCAATTGACGGCTATATCGCATGACGGTGGATCTCCACGCGCGCCAGTAGCCGCCAATGTCTTTTGCATAGTGGTTGGCGAGGGCTTTTCCCGACTGGAGGTCGATTCCCTCGATATATTTTGCCAAATCCTCTTTGAGGAACTCGGAACAGGCTGTTCCTCCATGTCCATCAAATATGCTAAAGTTGTAGACGGGTATTTTGCTACCCTGGAGGTCCGGCAGATCCAGTACCGCGGCGAAGTAACGGTCTTCATTGTAATACCGCATCATTCTGTCGGTGCAGTGGCCATAAAATGAGGGCACTTTATCTAACGGAACCGATGCCTTCCCGTTAGCGGAATCCACCGTATAGACTTGGGAAAATCTCCTTTGTCCAGATTGGCATCTCAACAGGGCACGAGCCCATGACATTGATTACTGATAGGGCGGGTGCGGCTACCCAACTGATAGCCCGCACTGGATAGATAGTAGTCAACAACTAGTGGTGGTTGTCACGAGCTTTAAAACGGTTCCTTTGCGGAACGGGGCAGGTTTTTTACTGATAAGCGTGACCGATAGGTCCTATGTAAACAAGAACATACAGCAGGCAACAAGAAAAGGGGTTTGTAAATACTGATTCTACACTAAAATTGATACTGAATCGGTCCTTACACAATAGTTGCACAAGAATGTATCGAGCTCTGGCCACGCCGCGGCTACAACTCCAATTTCAAAGGGTCTCTAAAGTTAAAGGTGGGGAAGAGGCTGGCAGGGCCAACAAGGCCCGCAGGCCCGGATTCCTTTAGCAGGTGACATCCAGAGTAGCACGGGTGTTGAGCAGCAGGGCCACAATCAGACCGTACAGACCCAAAACCTCAGCGAAAATCAGAATCAGAATCATACCCACAAACAGACGAGGCTGCTGGGCCGTGCCACGCACACCAGCGTCACCCACAATACCAATGGCAAAGCCGGCGGCCAGGCCAGCAAGGCCGACCGAAAGACCGGCACCGAGCTGGATGAAGCCAGTGTAAAGAGGCTGCACCTGTTTGAGCGAGCCAGACACCAGAACCGACACAACCAAGCCGTAAATAGCAATGATACCGGCCATAATGACGGGGACAGTGTTCTTGATCAGCAGATCAGGACGGAGCACAGTCGTGGCGCAGATACCGACACCCGACTTGGCAGTACCGTATGATGCACCGAAGCATGTGAAAACAATGGCTGCGGTGCAACCAAGAACACCAAAGAAGGGAGCATAAACTGGGCACAGATCCGTCATTTAGGGAACACGAGGAGGGTGGGAAGGGGGGTGCTTTGATGACAACCATTGGGAGCTGATTGCAGATGTTACCCTGTCGCTGACTTATGCCATCCTCGTGCTTAGTTGGCTAGCCCCCAGCCCGCCTCCAATTCAGTGCGAGACCCACGCCCCTGAGCTGACAACTTTCTCCAGGGCAGGGACAATTTTTTTTTACCATCCAACTATGAGCTCCAACGTCGATTCTCGTGCTTTCCCTCTGGCCGATGCCGCCACCACCCAGCAGCTTCTGGATATCGTCCAGCAGGCCACTCACCTTCGCCAGCTCAAGAAGGGTGCCAACGAGACCACCAAGACCCTGAACCGTGGTATCTCCGAGTTCATCGTCATGGCTGCCGATGCCGAGCCCATTGAGATTGTGCTCCACCTGCCCCTGCTGTGCGAGGATAAGAACGTTCCTTACGTTTTCGTTCCCTCCAAGGTTGCTCTCGGCCGTGCCTGCGGTGTCACTCGCCCTGTTGTGGCTGCTAGCGTCACTTCCAACGATGCCTCGCCTATGAAGGAGCAGATCTACCAGCTCAAGGACAAGATCGAGCGCATGCTCATTTAATTTATAGTATAGTTGCACGGCAATGACTGCAATGACGCTGGTCCGAGCCCGAGTTGTGCTGTAAATTTTAGACTTTAATGGATTATATCCTACTTTATAGTTATGGCGGGCCGTAAATTTGCCAAGGCCTAGTAGCTCTCGCGAGGATCTAGGTGGGCGTAGCTACGCTCTTCGTTTAGGTGACGGGAGGCATGACGGCGTGACAATAGCGTGCGAACCTTACGACGGAACCCTACAAGCTCTTTCTTTCCTGTGGTTTCATCTGTCTTGCCCACCCGCTCAAACAGCGACCGGTGCTTGTGTGGACCCTGCCGCGCAGACGGCTCCGGTCTGTCGCTGTTGTACACGCTGCTTGATTCACGGTGGCTATAACCGCTGCCCAGTCTTCCAGAGCCGGCACCACCAGCCCCAGTTGTACCGCGGGTAAACAAGTTATGAAATTGGGTGGCCTCCAAATCGAAAGAGTGCACACTTTGGAAGGCGTTCTTGTCATAATCGGAGCTGTTATACGGGCTGAACTCGTATTTCCATCCTGCCAGTCGGCCATCGCGGCCCTCGTAGCCATGTCGCATGGCCGCCATTCGCTCTTCTTCTTCAGTGCTGGTGATGGAAATCATAGATAGATCGCCGGCTCGGACCGACAATTCGTATGCCATCTTCGATGTAGGAAAGAAAAGGATCAATAATATGCCTTTATATAGTAATAGACCATTGCAGACTCCCAGCCGCCAGACCATAATGCCGTTAGCTTAGAGGGCACCGGCAGAGCCTTTACCATAATCCGGCCTCGTTATGTTATTTGCAATACGCTGGCCGTTAGGTCAAGCTCCAGCGGAACCGAGAATCAGTCAAGGCGCGCCGCACCAAGTCCCTGCCCTCGGCCTCGGTGGAGAGCCGGTGGTCGTTGTCGTCAAACACGTCAATGCCGAAACCCAGGTAGCTCTTGAGCCGGTCGTAAAACCCGAAATAGGTTAGCAGCATCGGAACGACAATAAACCGGGGCAAAAGACTGTTAAAGTACTTGCCCAGCGGTGTCAAGTTAATGTACTGTCCCAAGAATTCTTGAAACACGGTTGCTTGGGCAGTGTTGAGCACCAGAAAGTTATAGCTCAGAGGCACCGCCAACCGGCACGCGTACATGGCGTAGAAAATCAGCGACGAGGGATCTGAATCGCGCGGCACGAGAGCATACAGATTGAACACGCGCACGGTTGCCAACGCACTGAAGGTGGCCACACACATGTAGCCAAGAATGCCGGCCCCCAGCACCAGTTGCCAGAACCCAACGGCACCTCGAACGACTATATCTACCAGCGACCAAGACGTTCCAGCCACGATTTCCGACCACGCCAAGGCTGCCGAGCCAATAGCAAGCGAGACAGCCAAGCCACGCACAAAATAGGGACGGACCTTTACAAACAAAAGGTAGTCCAGAGCAGGCGTCAGCTTTAGAGCCGGCACATAGAAGCGGAAATCCAGCGTCCCTGATTCCTGTGCGTTCTGGAGATCCTCGTAGTAGGCGCATTCCTGGACCAACGACGCCCAGTCGGCCCGCGCCCGCACAGCCCGGTGCTGGTCGCGGTAGAACCGGCGCGCGAGGTTTGCAATGTATTCCTCGGTGACGTCCGACTCTGGCGGTGACGGTGCGGTAGTCCGAGACAGCGGCAGGTTGTGTTTGCGGATGTCGTCGGTCAACTCATCGATCCATTCTGAATAGGCGGCCGGTTTTACGGGGCCCAGAGCCATGATCTTGGCTACAATGTCTTCATACGCGGTGTGTGCCTCTGCATACGCGTCACAAACGCCATTAGCATGCGCATAGTAGTAGGCCAGGCGTTGGCTAATGGTCGCGTTCCAAGCATTGCGAGGCAGATTCACCAGGCCATGGCCCAGCAGCCAAATCGTCAGCACCAAACTGTAGCAGTATGAGAGGGCCACAGCTAAAGCGGCCAGGTTCTTGGGCGTCAGGCCACTGGATACGCCCATGTAGATCAAGCCCGCCACGCCAGCTGCCAGCAGCGTGAGTTGGTAGCGGAGGGTCGACCGAAGAGCGTCCTTTAGGCGTTGCAAAGGATTGAAGTAGCCACTTTCCATGTAGTACTGCAGAATTGGCAGCACTGCCCATGTCAAGATAAACGAGGACCAGTAAATAACTCTCCACATGATCAGCCGGCCCTTATTGTCCAAGCCCCCATGGTTTGCGAGATCAATAGGTACAAGCACCACAATGGACAAGGGGATGTAAACGCTTATAACCAGTGGCAGGGCCAGATACATCGGCAACTGATTGAGTCGCGCGTATAGCGACAGGATGGCCACGGCCACCACCGCCAGCACGGCGAATGCCAGTAACAGCAGGATGAGCATGAGGGTTTGTCATGGCACCCGCAGGCGTTTTGGTCGCCGAGGGCGACAAAGTGGTGCGGCTCGAGGGCTGCGCCAAAGAAAGTGATAGCGGGCTATTTCGAGTGACTTTGGGCGGCCGTACCAGTGGCGGCATCGACTTGGATGGCCATCGAGTTATAGTAAAGTGCGATGGTGATCTCCTCGTTGCTGTGTACAAATGATCTTCATCATCCATAATCGAGACCATTGATCCATCCTTTCCCTACAATTTACCGTTCCGCAATCGGGGAATTGACCTTGCGTGCAATGCCCGCAATTGACCTGCAACGATGTCACAATTTACCTGCGACGATAATGACCTTCAACTATGCACAATGACCTGCACAATGACCCTCAGCAGATCAGAAGGTCAACATAGAGTATTGAGTAGAGAACATAAATAACTATAACGAAAAACAACATACAAATAACACTGCGGCACCGACAACAAACGACATGACCGTTTGGCGGTCTGCAACATTCACATAGTCGCCGGCCTTGGACCAGCTCGTATACTTTTGAGGAAGGTACACTCCGAAAATGTACGTCATGGGCGAGAGCTTACCTGCAGACGCTACCGTGTTGTAGGTAGAGTTGGAGTCGTAGATGTACAGGGTATACTGGGCGGTCATGAGGCCCACGTCGGCGGTCTCAGCCACATCGCTGGTGTTCCAGACCACTTTGGTATTGTTGACGGGCAGGCTCGACGCGATGGTGTAGGTTTGTTGGTTTTCAGAGCAGTGGGCCTCGATATTCACTGCCGACGGCGTCACCAAAACGTTTGTAAACGACCATTGGAATGTCGCATAGTCGCCAGCCTTGACGTAGGTACTGGCCGTGCTAGTGGGAGTCACCAGAATCACTTGGCCAGCAGGCAGGTTTGCGTTGATGCTACTGGACGCCGAGCTCGTCGTTTTGGTGCCGCTCGAGTCCGAGTCGTCGCTGCTAGAATCAGAGCTTGAGTCCTCCGAGTCGGTGCTGCTTGAATCGCTCGAGTCATCGTCGCGACGCAGGAGATAGTCCACCGGCTTATATTTCACAGTATATTGGGGTTGGATTGGAAGAACAGCCACTGCCAACGCCTGGCTAACCCAGAGCCAAGCCACGAGAGCGGACCACTGCATGGGGGGAGAATATATAAATAAACATCCCAACCTTGATCATCACCTAAAAATGGACCCTAATCCGGGCGTACCCCTGCTGGATATGGAGGATATATCCATTCCGAGCCAGACACTGTCGCCGCCGGAAATCAACCTGGTGTTGCAGACCCATGCGTTGATGCATCATTATGCCGAGCAGCGGCTGGCCAAGCCGCTGCACGTGCTGGAGATTTCGGCGGATGTTCTGAGAACGTACATTGAGATGATCGCCTCGACGGTGCGCAAAGTTAAGGACCCGGCTGCTCTGGTCGATGCGCAGAGCGTTCTGATGTGTATCGGTGCTGTTTATTTTGGTGCCAACGTGGCTGACTGGGTCCGCCAAGCCGACCCGGGCTGGGAAGCCGACCAAGTGAAGGCCCTCATGAACGGTCCCAATCCTACGGAACATGCGCTGTTCTGGCGCTTTGTGAACGAGGCCGTTGTTTCTAATCGCCTGGATATTGCCGGCACGGCGCTCGATCGCGGCTGCGGGAACATCTGGGATACCCTCGAGCCAGACGTGACGTCGTGCCTGACAGACATGCTGGACCTGATTTCCGCGTACCCTGAAGTTGGATCGTCTACTGCGGTCGGGCCCTGCGCCGATTCGTTTGTGACCACCTCGCACTCGCTGGCTGCGTGGCGTGCGTGGCGCAAGGAGGTCATTAATCTGCGCACCCATTGCGAGGAGCTCAGCGACCGCAAATGGCGCCTTCCCTTGGTTCAATTGGCCAGCCTTCTGCACGGAAACAAAGAAATCATTCTTTCTACGGCAACAAACTGGTATACGGCCGTCGGCGCCTTGTTTGCCTACACCGAACCCCGCCGCGAAGAGCTGTTTGCCTACTATGCTCTGGCCACCAAGACCTATAGCGTGGACTGGACGCTTGAGTGGGAGGCGGCTTGCGCGGCAGCATTTCAGCGCCAATTGCAGCGTGCTTTTGCTTCGCTAGCAAGACTGGACCCCGGCCAAGCCCTTGTTGCCGCAGAGCTGTGCTACCGCTCGGATCTGGTCAAAGACTACCCCTTGGCCAACAACGCGCAGTCTTTGCGAGAGATCTTGGCTCTGCGCCATATTCTGCAGTGTCTCGCTTATCCGGAACTTGTTGATGCTGGCCTGGAGCTGCTCAAGGATATGTCCAATGAGTCGGCAAAGAACTTGGCCGCGCATATCCTGCCTCAGCTGGCAGCAAAGACCCCCAGCATGGCTGCTGCCGCCCTTCAGGCCGCACAGGCCCTTGATTTGAGCTCGACAGTGCGCACTCTGCACCGTGACTCTGCCAAACGCGCTTCGGATAGCGGCGATTTGGCAGGCGCCATCGTCGACTATGTCCGGGCAGGCGAACTGCTTACAGCCCGCAACACGGGATGGTCGCTGTTTGAATCGTCGCTCGTGGCTGGAGAGATTTCTACTAGAAACAGCCGTACCCTCGCGATTCTCCAGGACCCCCGCGCCGAGCCCAGCCTGCCCAGTGACGCTGCCCAATGCCTTTCTCCTCCGGCGGTATTGGCAGCCATCTTTGCGGCCATCAATGCTGTCGATATTCCTGTGTTGGCCAAGAATCTGGGAGCGTTGCTGTCTCTAGAAGCATTGCCTGCCGCATATGTGCCACTGCTGGTGGCCATCGCCACGCAGATTCCTCTCGAGAAACTCGGACCGAAGGGCGTAGGGGCCATGATTGTGGCTCTGGATAAATGGGATTCGAGCTCGGAAAAGCAAAGAGGTCTTGAACTGCTTTCAAAAGCAAAGTCCAGTGAATGGGCTGCCGATGTCCAGGACTATTCGTCCGAAGATATTGTTTGGATGCTTCGTCGTCGTCTCGCAAAGGAGGTATTCGCTTGATGGGATAGCCCCTTGGCAAGTAGGTAGAAACGTTGTTGGGAAAAAATGTATATTATTGAGTATGTCTATAGAGTCTAGAGCTCCTTTTTACGGATCAGGCCCCGCAGCATATCAAACGAGTTGCCATCGGGTTGCACCTCGTAGGTCTGCTCGGTAGGTCGGCCGTTCTGGTCGATACCAGAAACCAAAAGCATGCCCGTATCATGGGTGATGCCGCGAATCTTGACCCGCACATTTCCTTGGGTTTCCAATGTAACCTCCTTGCCGCTGTGCAGCCAGTAGCGGTAGTAGCGTTCCTCAAACGGCAGGAATCCCTGGGCAAGGAAAATCGCAAACATCTCGTCGAGGTGGGTGCAGAGCTTGGCCAAAAACGCCTCGATGGAAATCGGCGCGAGATTCGAGCCGGTGCGGGCGTTGAGGTCGGCAATACTCGAGTTGATGGACGTGGTAGGCAACGCATTGTCGATGTTGGTGCCGGCACCAAACACCAACACAAAATCCTTGTTCAAGACATTGCACGACGTGATGACGCCGCCAATCTTGGCATAGCCACCGCTATTAGCAATATACGTGTCATTTGGCCATTTCAGGCGCACATCCAACGCCTCGTACTCTTTGCCAAAGCTGTGGATAGACTCCACCACCGCCATGGAGACAAGGTACTGCACAAACACCAGCGACTGGCGCACTTCTGCAACCGGCACGCGAAGCACACCGGAAACGGGCAAGCCTCCTACGGGACTAACCCAGGCATTCTTGCCGCGACCCCGCCCAGCAGTTTGGATGGTTGCAGCCACAATCGTGCCATGGGGCAGTCTGCGCAAAAACTGAGGATTGCGGTCCATGATCGTGCTTGTTGAGCCAATTACCTCACCGTACATCATCAGCCGGCCCATGCCCCGGGGGTGGTGCCGTTTGGCCTCTTCCTGCGCCAGCATCTCGTAGTAGAGCTGGTGGTTCAAGTAAGGCGTGAGTCGACCCTCGGGCAAGCCCTCGGTGTATGCGACAATAGCCGTTTCGCCAGACAGCGTCGCCGGAACAACGTCGGTGGAGTTGTAGAATCTGAACGAGTTTTCACGGTCCTCAAAGATCCCGTTCTCCACGTTATCTTTCAGGCTCTCCAGCAACCCCTCGACATTGGGTCCAAGCCGACGGTCCAAGCAGGTGGTAATAAGAGGAGTAGCCAGAGGCAGGGCACCTTCCTTGGTATCGTTGACATTGAGCCCCAACTTCTTGAGCAGCAGTTTGGTGAACTCGAGTCGCTGTTCCGTGTACTTGGCGACCTGCTCAACAATCTTGGGGTCCAGATCATCGCTATCCATTCGGGAAACATCATACTCGAAATGAGGACCAGCAAGGATGATTTTCCCCGACCCAAACTTCTTAAATATCACCGCAGCGGCCTCGGCATCGTCGCTTTGGCACTCGGGTGTATCGAGATAAGTAGCCAAGACCTCAATGTTGGGGTCAGAACCGGCAAATAGACATCCGCCATTGTAGTAGCACTTGAACTCTCCGGCTTCGGTTTTCAAGTTAGCAGCACGGGCACCCACATGGGATCCATATTGGAATCCTTTGAACACAGTGCCGCGAGCGGTACCGTTGTAGAAAGCCAGCTCGCGAGGGCCCGAAACTTCCATATCGGTGCCTCTTTCAAACTCGCAATAAGAGGCACCGAAATATCCACCGGCACAAATACCCAGATATCTACCGCCACTACGTACGTAGCGTCTGATTTTCTCGGTGCCGGCTCCATTAAGGGCCCTGCAGTAGGGCAGATCAGCCCCTCCGGGGAATACCAACAGAGCCGTAAACTGCTGCCACGGCTCGGAAATAAGTTGGGTATCCGAGACCTCAGAAACAGCATAATGCGGTGACAATAGTGTTCTCAAGCATTCTTTGGTCTGCCGAGTGGATTCAACAGAGGTCCCTTCACCTGCATAGATCAAGACATTCATTGAGCTTACAGAGACTCTGCAGGGTGGATCTACCGTCGCTATTGTGTCACTGTTGAAGCATCGTTGGCTAGGATCGCGCACACACCCAC
The DNA here is from genome assembly GCA_022577695.1 of Wickerhamiella spandovensis. Lineage (NCBI taxonomy): Eukaryota > Fungi > Ascomycota > Dipodascomycetes > Dipodascales > Trichomonascaceae > Wickerhamiella > Wickerhamiella spandovensis. The sequence goes on along the minus strand of JAKIRT010000004.1, from coordinate 42,408 downwards.
TATTGACTAGTGCAGACCAAAACCTAGAGTAGAGATAGCCCCAGAATGGAACAAGATCCCTGGGATCAGCGGATTGAGAAAACAGGCTGCTATCAGGAAAACGAAGCCCTGCAGCTGTGCCATGCGGACACCGGCGACTGGCGGCAATGTCTCAAGGAAATGCAGGCTTTCCGAAGCTGCTGGGCCAAATTCAAAAACGACGAGCGTACCAGCACGGTGCAAGCGTCGCCGGACCAGGCAATTGATCATAACCTCAAGGGCAATTAGATCTGGAGTTGTACATAGTTTAAACGCCGATAATTAGAATTTATTCTCGAATGCAAGCTCCCCAAGCCGAAATGGAATGGATCTTTCAAATCGGCCTCTTCTCGGTGGTTCTATGCAGCGGGAATATGTGGACCCAAACTGCATAAGTAGCTGCAGGGCCCGCCTCCCGCCTCCGAGTTGAGTAATGGAACATCCTGCATTTACTTTAGGCGCTTTGTTGGCCACCGGTGGCATTTTCGGCTACACTCATAAGGGCTCTGTTGCCAGCCTAGTTTCTGGTGTCGCCGTGGGCGGTTTGTATGGTACTGCAGGCTATCTGCTCAAGGAGAACAAAAACTACGGCCTGGAGACGGCCATTGCCGCGTCTGCGTTGCTTCTTGCTGGCGTTGTTCCTCGTGCCATCAAGACAAAGCTGCCTCTGCCTATCTCTTTGAGCGTTGTTGGACTCACTAGTTTGGCCTACTATGGCTACAAGTGGAAGGAGTTCAATCTCTAAGTTTCTAGCATCGCGTTTTGGCAATAGCCATACATTGATAGTATATAGCTCAATTACTCGTATAATTGATCGTTCGGTCATTCATTCGATTGGTCGTGTTCATTCATTCGATTGGTCGCACAATTCTAGGCAATTATTGTAAAGTTTACCATCAGGGATTCGCAGTTGCTATTGGCAGCTTATTTCCGCTAATTAGGCTGCGCAAGTCTCCGAAAGGAAATCTCAAGGACCTCCAATAAATAGCACGAATTTCAAGAATGCAATCGAATGCCAAAATTCAAACAGAACCAATTATCGGTAAACTCATAATTTATGTGACCTCACGTGTACTGCACCAAGCTGCCAAAACCTATATGGGACTACCCCAGGAACCCAAAGCCTTGAGCATTGGGCAACCGCGTCGCAACCCTAGCCCCGCCACCAGTAGGCCATCCCGCGCTGACGCAAGCGTGCCAAGTGGCATGAAGGTCAAAGAAATTCAGCGCACGGCCACTTTTGCATGGTCGCCTACCCCGGGAGCACCTGTAATGGTGACCGGTAGTGCTGCAGGTGCTATTGATCCTGACTTCTCGTCTGCGACGCGTCTCGAGCTGTGGAAATTGGACCTGACCGACCGCACTTCGGCCTCTTTTGCTCTCAATAAACCCTTCAAGTCTCTAGAGACCGATGCTCGTTTCTACGACCTTGCATTCAACGGCGACGGCTCGTACATTGCTGGTGCTCTCGAGAACGGCAATGTGGATGTTTGGAAGGCCGAGGAGCTGACCTCAAAACCGTTTGCATCTGGCGAGTCGGCTGCCGGGCCCGCGCTCTCGGTGCAGTTCAACCCGCTGCAGCATAACCGTCTTGCATCTGGCGGTGTTGGCGGCCAGGTCTTGATTCGTGATCTGGAGACGTTTGACCAGCCGTTTGCTCCGTCGGCTCAAACCAGCCGCACCGACGACGTGACGGCGGTTGCGTGGAATAAAAAGGTCGCCCACATTCTCGCTTCCTCAGGAAAGACCGGGTTTACTTCTATCTGGGACTTGAAAAAGCGAAGAGAGGTCATCCACCTCCAGTATGCGTCTCAGACCGGCGCCCGCGTCCCGATTTCCAGCATTGCATGGCACCCTACAAACTCGACCAAGCTTGCAACTGCGTCTGTGGATGACAAGGAGCCTGTTATTCTCACCTGGGATCTGCGGAATGCCAACGTTCCCGAAAAGGTCCTGCGTGGCCACCAAAGCGGCGTCTTGTCGCTGGATTGGTGCGACTATGACAGCGAGCTGTTGCTGTCGTCGGGCCGCGACAACCGCACCCTCTTGTGGAACCCCACCGAGGGCGAGCTTCTTGGCGAGTACCCTGTTTCTGTTGGCTGGGTCTTCAAGACCCGCTTCCACCCTCGCATGCCTGACCTGTTTGCTTCCGCGTCGTTGGACGACAAGATCTCTATCCAGACTCTGCAGGATACCGGCGACTCGAGCGTCCCTGAAAAGGCCGCGGGCGGTGCTGCTGCGGCTACTGGCGGTGCTGGCGGCGACGATTTCTGGGAATCCGATGCGGTCATGGACACCGTGCACCCCAAATTCACGCTGCAGCACGCTCCCGCGTGGCTCAAGCGTCCCGTCAGTGCCAAGTTTGGCTTTGGCGGCAAGCTGGCCATCGCGGCCGGCACGACGGCCCGAGTGGTGCAGGTGACCGACTCTGATCTCCAGCAAGAGACCACGGCGTTCAGCTCCTCGCTCAAGGACGGCGACATGGCCAAGATCGCCTCGAACCGCGAGGGCTTCGACTGGGAGCTGCTGGCTGGGCTTCTCAAGGACCGCAGCGCTGTCTTGGACAAGTACGCTCCTCAGACCCTGGCGGAAAAAGACGAGACCAAGGATGAGGACGACGAGTTCCTTGTTCCCGAAAAATACACGCCGTCGGGCGAGTTCAAGCTGCTGGATGGCAGCAACGACAAGGTCACAAAGCTGGTGCTGTCCAACCAGCTCAGCGAGGCTGTTGATGCGTTGTTGACTGCCGGCGAGCATGGCGACGCGCTGCTGCTTGCGTCGTTTGGCGGCCCCGAGCTCGTCGAGCAGGCCCAGAACGCCTACCTGTCTGCGCAGGCCGACAAGAAGGCATACCTGCGCGCCGCGTGGGCCGTTTCCGGTGGCCATGTGGGCGCGCTTGCCGAGCAGGCCGAGCTCGACACCTGGCCGCTCATTCTGCGGTCGCTGGTGGCCGGCAATAAAGACGTCAGCGAGCCTGCGCGCGCCCTTGGCGACCGCCTCGCGACCGCTGGCCAGCGTGACGATGCGGTTGTGGCATACTTGCTGGGCAAGAACCTGGGCCCTGTGGCCAAGCTGTGGCTGGGCGAGCTGCCGGCTTTGGAAAAGAAGCTGGCCAAGGGCAACACGGCGCACTCTGCGCACGTCAAGGCGCTCCAGCAGCTCATTGAGAAGCTCACGGTGGCCCGGGCGACTGGGGCCAGCGATACGCAGGCCGCCGACAAGGCCGGCACGGACAGCGACGCGGCTCTGTACCAGGCATACAGAGACTATGCCAACATTGCCGCGTCTCAGGGCGATCTCGCGCTGGCCAAGGTCTACATTGATCTTCTGCCTGCCGAGTTCCAGCAGGACAAGGAGCGGGTTGCCAATGCCACTGCTCCTGCCAAGCCTGCGGCCACAAACGGCACATCTGCTGCCGCCGCGGCATCGGCCAAGCCAAAGGGCCGTCGGCCCGTGTCGACCCTGTATGGTCCGCTTTCCAACGGTCCTGCTGCGCCCACAGGTCCTACTGTTCCTGCCGTGCCTCCCTTCCCTGGCGCTCCTGGTGCTGGCGCAAGCACTTTGCCGTCGTCTGGTCTTCCTGTGCCCGGTGCGCCCGTGCCTGCTGCTGCTAGCGCTGGCCCCGGCACTCCTACCAAAACCAGCCGCCAGTATGTTTCCAACCCATACACGCCTCAGGGACCTGCTGTCCCCTCCAACTACAGCAACCCCTACAGCCAGGCCGCTGCCCCTACTCCTTACGGCGGCTATGCCGCGCCTAGCGCTCCTGGTGTGCCTGGTGTGCCTGGTGTGCCTGCTCCTGGCGGCGTGCCTCCTCCTCCTCTTGCCAGCAGCGGTCCTGCGGGTCCTCAGAGCGCTGCGTCGCGGCCTCCTCAGCACGGCTGGAACGATCTTCCCGAGGGCGCCATCAAGAACGTGCGCACGCGCACACCCGTGGCTCCTCAGATCATTGCGCCCAACTATGCCAGCCGCACCCACACGCCTGCTCCCGGCGCACCCGGCGCGCCCGGCGCGCCTGCTGCCGGCGTCGCGCCTCCGCCCAAGATCGGCGAGTCGCGCACGCCGTCGGTTTCGGGACCCTCCGCGCCTCCTACCGGCCAGCAGCGGCCCGCCAATCCTTATGCCGCCGCTGCGGCGGCCTCTGCTCACACGCCCCTGAACCCGGGCGTGCCTGCGCCTCCGCCCGCTGTGGGCTCGCTTTCCGCACCTGGCCAGGCCCCTGCTCCTGCTCCGGCACCCGCCAAGCCTAATCCCTACGCTCCTCCGCCGGGCCAGGCCTCCACTCCGCTGGGCCGCATGGTGCCTCCTCCGGGCGGTGCTGGCTTTGGCGTTCCGCCGCCCGGAGCCCCTGCGCCCGGAGCGCCGTCGCCATACGGAGCGCCGTCGCCGTACGGAGCGCCATCGCCATACGGAGCGCCGCCCGCCGCACCTGCGCAGTATGGTGCGCCGCCTGCCGCGCCCGCGGCCATTCCGCCGCCGCCTATGGCAGCGACGCCTTCGGCGCCTCCGGCTGCAGCAGCTGCAGCAGCTGCGGCTGCTCCCTCGCCGGTGCCTGCCTCGCCGGCTCCGGCAAAGTACGCCAAGGGTGACCGCAGCCATATTCCTGCCGCGGCTCTGCCTGTGTTTGAGAAGCTCGATGCCGAGCTCAAGCGTATAGAGCCCATTGTGTCTGTGCAGTTCCCGCGTCCGTTCAGCGACACGCAGCGACGACTGGGTTTCCTGTACGACCATCTGAATAACGAGGATCTTCTGGACGACGCGGCGGTCGCGCAGATGGTGCAGCTGGCCGATGCCGTGTCCAAGCAGGACTTTGATGGCGCGCGGGCCATCCAGCTGCAGCTGCAGACCTCCAAAACGGACCAGTGCGGCCAGTGGATGGTCGGCGTCAAGCGGCTGATCGATATGGCCGGTGCCGTTCCTTTGTGATTCTGTCAAAACATTATTAGTAGACTCTAATTAGATTCTAATGCTATTTTATTGCGCATGTGCTCTGGAGCACGAGCTGAGACTACTTGTAGGGAGATCCCAAAAAATTATGAGTAATGGACCTCAAGGACCAGGAACCCAAGGTCTTTTACGGCCCCCGGCGATCCAGGTCTCCGCCAGACCAGCGGCGGCGCGGCTCTGGGTCGGGCTCGGAGGCAGAAACAGAGACCGAAGAGCCGCGAAGGTTCAAGCGACTGCACCGCCGTCTGGCCAGCGAGGCAACCCACAACGACTCGGCCTCGGAGACCCGTAAACGCGCCAAGGTCGGCCGCCCGCTTCGTCGCGACATGTACGGCCGTGCTCCGCTGCAGCGGGCGTGCGAGCGCAACAATATGGAGCAGGTCAAAGCGCTTGTGGCTGAAGGGGTTGATGTGAACGACCGCGACTTTGGCGGAACCACCGCCCTGCACGGAGCCGCCTTACAGGGCGATCCCGACGTGGTGAAACATCTACTAGATAACGGAGCCATTGTGGATGTGCGGTCGGGTCAGGACGAGCTCGATACGCCGTTGATGGACGCGGCCAGCTGCGGCCATATCGAAGCGGTGGAGCTGCTTCTGCAACGCGGAGCAGATCCCCGCATCGTCAACCGCGCAGGCAAAACAGCCATTGACTTTTCCAACGATAACGAAGATGACGACGACAGCGGGCGTATAGTGGAGTTACTACGGGCAGCCATCAAGACCAAGACGGGCCCTATTCCTAATGAAGAGACATCCGTGGCCGGTACATTCCCTCCTAAAAAGAAAGAGCCTGTCGTCAAGGACGCCTCTGAGTCTCCAGAAGACACCTCGTATGACTACGGGCGTCGTTACACGCGCCAAGAATACGTGCAGCGGGCCGGCCGCGGCGATATTGTGTTTTTGGGCACGGCCATCGAGCATGGCTGGCGGCCCAATGCCGAGTCCCTTATCCAAGCCGCCAAGTTCGGCCATGCTGATGTGGTTGGCCTCATGCTTGCATTTGGCAGCTCGGCAGACGAGAAACACGATGGTGTCACTTCTCTCCACGAGACGTTGGGCAAGGGCCATCCCGGGGTTGTAGAGCTACTCATTGAAAACGGCGCCAACCTCTACTGGCGGGACTCGCAGGGCCGCAGCTACCTTGATCTTGTGGCCAAGTTACCTGAAGACAACAAGGAACGGGCTCTTATTGAAACGGCCATCAAGAACCAGCCTGCCAAGAAACCGCGGTCAAAGTCCCGCTCCGAGCCTAGGAAACGGGATAGCAATCCTGACCTAAAGCATGAACGGTCCGAGCGGCCCGACAAGTCTGAACGTACCGACAAGTCTGAACGTCCTGACAAGCACGAGAAAAAGCGCGTGCCGACGCCTGACCCCAAGGAGCACCGTCGCGACCCGCGCACAGATGGGCCTGCCAAGACGGAAAAGAAGAAGGTCAAGTTTGAAAAGTCGCCGCATTCGACCCCGCCGCCTCCGGCTGTTCCGGCTGTTCCGGTCAAAAGTGCCGAGGAATTGGCGGCCGAGCGTGCTGAGCTCGCCGAGCTGGCGGCGCGCCGTGATCGTGAACGCAAGGAGCGGGAAGCACAGGTGCTGGCGGCTATTGACGAGGCAGCTCGCAAGGCCGCAGAGCGCAAGGAGCGGGCCCAAAGCATGTCTGAACAAACAGTCCCTGCCGAGGCGCGATCGGTCAAGGAAACAGCTCATCATTCACCGGCAGCTACTATGACCCCTGCTACCCCAGACCCTGTTGCCGGAGTTGCGTCTCCCTCAACAGCCGAAGGTAGTCCTGCACCTGTGACTCCAGACCCGCCAGCCAGTGTGCCGCGCGAGGTCATTTCGAGCTTGCCGTTGGCCCTGCGAGAGCTCGCGCAGTCGGGCGCTCCTCAGCCCACCGCGCGGCCCCTCATGGTGCTGCACAAGGCGGCAGGCGACCAGGTGCTGGACGTCCAAGTCGCGCTGGCACTCGGCCAACCGCGCCTGCATCGGGAAAATCCGGACCTCACCAAGCAAGCCGCAACTCATGCGGAACTGCAGGCCTTTTGGGGCGTGGCAGGCGTCTGGGTGGCTCCGGGAACCGTTCCTGGCGAGGCCGATGCCGAGCGGGCCAAGTTCGAGCAGCTGCGGCCGAACTGGCTGCTTCTCAGCGAGGTCCGCAAGATTCCCGGCGCAGAGACATTGCCGGTTGTGCCCGTATCGCTGAAACCAGTGGTGCCGCGGGTGGAGCTGGCTTGGAATCGTCTGCAGGAGCTGCCGCTGCGGCTAGCAGTCAAGCTGTCGGAGCGGGCGGCCGAGTCCCAATGGGGCCGGTTTTTGTAATTATTTATTTTGTAAGACTATGTAGGTTTCCATATGGAAGCGTCGAGTCTAGAGGTGGCAGCCCTTGGTGAACCAGTAGCGGATGCCAATGTCTGCGAGACTGAGATCGAGATCAACGACCATGTTGTCGATCTGTTGCTTGATCCAGTTGCGTTCCCGAGCAACAACTGAGTTATACGCGCCAGGAATCATTGCGTCGATACGGTGGAGCCATTCGGCGAACTCCAGGGGCCCGCACAGAGGCGGCACCGCCGCGAGAAGAGCGCCCACTCGGGCTGCTCGCAGAGTCGGCGGACCTTGATCATCAACTTCAGGCAGTTCCTGGCCCGGCATGGTTGCCTTTGCCGACTCGTAGAGCTGCATCAGTACCGCTTGCCGCAGAGCCACCGGCGAGATATTTGGCGGCGCCATGGCAGTGACAATGGAGTCCAAAGCCGTCTTGAGCTGCGCATAACTAAGAACGCCAGGGTATAGCCGAGAAGCCTCAGATAGGTATCTGATAGTGGCAGCCGTGGCAGCTTGGGGGTCGCGCGCCCGAGCCAGAGGACTGGCCTCATGGGCAAGGTACCTAAGCATAAACGAGTGAGCGGTCTCTAGCAGCGGGCGAGTAAAGTCTACTGGTGACAGCGGTGAGAGGTATCGCTCTGCCAAGGCCACCACAAGTTGCACAGAGTCAACATGGAGAATCGGCAGGAGCTGTTCTGCGGTCTCCAAAGTGTAAATCAACCGACCGCGACCCGGCTCGGTAGAGGGATCAACTTGGGGCCAGTCATAAGCCAGCTCGGCAACCAGATCGCCTACCAGAGGAGCACTGGACTCCAAAAGAGCATCTAAACAAACGCCACGCACAAATTCATAAACGGTAAAGCCACCGCCCACAGCTTCAATCACAAACGCCAGCGGCTGGAACAGCATGATCATATGACGAGCAGCCACGGCCGCGGGCAGACGGCGGTTGTGCAACAGCTGTGAGCACAGACCCTCCATCTGCAGCGACACGCCAAACAATAGCGCCTTGTACTGTTCGAGCAGCTCGGGTGCAAACCGGGCCACGGCGGTGCGGATAAACGAGTCAATGGTGACCAGCCCCCCCAGAAGCTGCGGCCAAGGAATGTACCTAAAACAAGCCGCAATTAAGCGGGAATAGGCACCAAACTCTTTGAAAATAGGGCCCTGTAATGGCGGGCTCTCGACTACCAGCGAGGGGTGATAGGCAAGCCTCAATGTAGGCAAAAACAACTTGTGCAGAGGAAGCGCAGCCTGAGCAGGTGGGGAAAGCGCCCATTGGGCCTTGGCCAGCGGCACAACAGCCAATTCAGCCTCTGGAGCAGTCCAGTTGACATCATTAGCTCTCGTTACCAAGATTTGCTCGGCCACGCGGGCGGCTTTCCAGTCGCCGAGCTGGCCCATATGCAGGGCCCCTAAAAGCGCAGAAGCCAGACACATGGCGGGCAGGGGCTCTAGTGCGCGGGTGAGCCCGAGGATTCGAAGAAGCCATTCTTCGTAGGGAATGGTAGGATTTGTGATTTCATGCTTGTTGCGGGCAGCAGTGATCATGCCGTCGATAAAGAAGGCGGTTTCCAAAGCCGAGGCCGTTAGGTTGGCCTGGACGGCCTCATTGATAAGGAGATCGAGATTCAAGGGATTCTTAACAAGAGGAAGTAAATAAGCAAGATATTTCACTGCTCTGTCCTTGTCCAGGTTCTTTTGATGGAGCACCTGCACCAACCCGGACAGCGTGCTTGTGAGATCCATGTGGGGAAGTCAGTCAGCCGAGCCCGAGCTTCATGTAGGGATTCTGGGCTTTGGTCAATTCTAAAGAGGCTAATAAATGAATGCATTGAGATAAGTGTACGACGTTAAGACATAGTTCTAATAAATATTACAGGCACGTTGCAAAAGTCAAGATAGTGCAGGGGGCTCACGTTCAAGAGCTCATAAGAATACATCCTCAAGAATAACCCTCGAGAATAGCCCTCAAGAATAACCCTCAAGAATAGCCTTGAAAGACGCCTCAAGGATTCGGGATCCCCTATTGAGGACGCCGCTTGATTTTCGGCTGCCTCTCGTAGGCATTGGGGCGGCTAGGCTTGTGTTTGTGGTTGCATTGATGGGGTTTGTTGTTGTTGCTGCCTGATGGGCGGCCCGACGGTCCAGCGCCCGAATCGCTATCAGAGTCCGAGTCTGAGCTTGAATCTGTGTCGTCACTGGTCTCGGAGGCAGAGCTGTACTCGCCGAATTCATCCGGAGGATGATAGATGCAGCAGATTTTAGACTTTTTGCGGTTGAGGTTTTCATTGTCCACCACATCCTCTGTCCACGTCACTCTGCGGGTATTTGCTCTCCGCTCTTCACCAACCAGAACCAGACGAGGCAATGGCGGCGGCGTTGCTTCCGCGGAGCTGGTCTCCTCGGTGTGAGTACCCCTCTGAGGGCGGTGTCGGGTTTGCATTACAAAGAGAGACTTCTGGTGCCCACCAGCTCTCTTAATGGGATGGGAGGGATTGCATCACGCCTAAGATTCAGCAGGGCCATTCAGCAGGGCCGTAAAGCAGGTAGCCAGCCGTAAAGCAGGGACCAAGCGCAAGTCAAAAAAAAAATTAAAAAAAACTAGAGTACAGAAGACATAATTCATTAAGCTAATTGAGTTTCGTTACTTCTATCAAAAATTCCTCGAATCCCATAGTAACAAACCCGTCACGATCAGCGTCGTATTTCTTGAAAGTGTCGGTGATGCTCTTGATGTTGATACAGCTTTGCACAAACATGTCAAACGACATTTCCTTGTTGCCGCCGCGCTTCGACGAGCGGGCACCGTTCTCAAACACAAACTGGACGCAGTCAGGCGTGAGATTGTACCCAAACGCCGCCAACGCCGCACTAAACTCCTTGGCGGAAATAGTCTCACTGGCATTAGTGTCGAACCGGTCAAAGATGTTGCGCCATTCATGGAGATACTTCCAGAGCTGTCCGAACTCGGCAAAATATAAGGCACCATCGTTATCGCGGTCAAACATCCGGATCATCAAGCGCACGGTGTTTGGGTCGAATTTCGAATAGTCGCCATTGACGAGCGCGTTGGACAGCTCTGCCTCGGTGAGGAAGCCGTTGCGGTCGCGATCAACGTCGTCAAATAATGACCGCAAATCCCGACGCTCCGACGGCCGCTGCGGAGCTGCTTCACCCTGCACCGTAGACGAGCTGCCGTTGCGGTCATACTGGTAGCTGCCCTGGTACGGCTGCGACTGCGGCTGCTGCGGCTGCTGCGGCTGCTGCGGCTGCGGCGGCTGCTCACCAGGAACAGGCCGGCGAGGCGGGGCACCACGGGCCGAACCGGGCCGGCTGGTGTTACTGTCAAACGAGGATTTGCGAGGTCCAGGAACCGATTGATAGTGGTTTGGCGACGTGCCATAAGTGTTCTGGTATTGTCCGGCCGCAGCTGGCGGCGGCTGGTACCGTTGCTGAGAATACTCCTGAGGGGCAGGCTGCATAGGCGGAGCGGATTGAGGGACTGTCTGCGGAACCGACTGGGGAACCGACTGGGGAACCGACTGGGGAACCGACTGGGGGATCGGCGGAGGTCCATTCTGGCGGCGGGGAGCATAGCTCTGCTGCTGCTGGTACATCTGCTGCGAAATCGGCTGGGTCTGCGGTGGCCGCTGCTGGGGGATCTGATGCGGGGTCTGGTGAGGAACTTGCTGGGGAATATGCTGAGAGGGTATCTGTTGTTGCTGCAGAGGATGCGGGGCATATCCTTGATGAGGTTGCGGCTGGTAGTTCTGGTATTGTTGCGGTTGTTGCTGGGGCGGCGGCAGTTGCGGCGAGGGGCGATAATCCTGACGATAATCCTGACGCGAACTCACCTGTTCATACCCTTGTTTTGGCGCCGACGACCGCCGGGGAGGTGACACGCGTGCATTCGACCGCCGTCCGTCTTGGTCTGACATGGCCGAAGGCGAACCATAGCGCTGGACAGGCGGCCGTGGCACGTCACCTAAATCTCCATATGCAGGAGACGAATTTCTTTGTTTCCGTTGCACACCGAATGCTTCCGACGGAGTCGGGAATTTGGCCAAATCATCCCTCATGGTTAGTAACTTGGCCACCGCTGAGGTATAACAAGGGGCAGTGTCTCCCAAGCAGGGTGATAAGGCAGAGGGTTCCGTGTGCATGTGAGCACCGGCGTGGTTTAGGTAAGCGCCGCCCGTGACAAGACACAAGTCATTCAAGGCCCATTGCAAGAAAGGCCCATACAAGCCCCTAACCTCGGATGATGAAAATTCGGTGCATTGCGAAAACTCGGATAGACAAGAGAGTTCCAACTATAATGATAAACATGTCTAGTATATGACAATTAGACTAACTTTTAAGCCAACATAAACTGCTTAGGCGCTGGCCTGGGCAGTACGCAGCGACGATGCGCGGCGCTTTTTGATCTCAGCCTTCTCGGCCTTCTTTTCGCTAACCCGCTTGGCGAGCAGCTGCGCGTACTCAGCAGCCTCATCCTTGGAGTTCTGGACAGATGCAAGCTTCTTGGCGGCAACGCGGCGCTTGTGCTGCAGACGGCGGGGGGTGATCAGACGCTGGATCTTGGGAGCCTTGGTGTAAGTGCGGCCGTTCTTGCCGGTGACCTCACGACGGATAACAAACTGGCGAACATCGTCCTCCTTGGTAAGACCGAAGAACTTACGGATGTTGTTGGCACGCTTGGGACCAAGACGCTTGGGGACGCTGTCGTCAGTCAGACCAGCAATGGGGGCTTCACCCTCCTTGAGGACAACCAGGGACAGGACAGCCATGTCGGGGCCAACAATGCAGCCGCGGACGGACTTACGCTTGCGCTCACCGACGCGGCGGGGACGGTAGCAGGAGTGGCCCTTGGCCAGCAGCAGGCGGACACGGGTGGGGTGCAGAACACCCTGCTTCATGGGGAAACCCTGCTTGTCGTTACCGCCGGTAATCTTAAAGACGTAGCCCTTGAACTCGTCGCCGAGGGAGTCGCCCTCAACTTCCTGGCCCATGCGCTTCTCGTAGAAGACACGGACGCGGTGGTCGTCGTCAATCTCAATCAGCTTCTGGGTGCCGTTAGCCGGGTAGGCAATGTTGAGCTTCATTGTGGATACGAAAAATGGGGGCCTGGCCGGGAGTATGTATCGCTAGACGGCGAGTGTGAGTTGGGTAGATATAGCCCTAAAGCCCTAGGGAAACCTTCTGAGTATGATGTAACCGATATAACTGATTATATAACATATAGTACTAGTACCCTACCCAACCCTCGTCTTCACATGCAACAGCATAGACACTTTGATTATCTACTAGTACAATATATGTGATATTATCGTGAAGGTCGACCGCGCTTGATTGAGTGATCGATCACCCCCGTCGACTTGCGTTTATTGTTGTCCACGGAATTGGCGCCCTCCGTCGCTCCAGCCTCTCGGGCAGCTTGGGCAGCTTGGGCTGCCTGAAGCGCGCGAGCAGCGGACGGATAATTGAGTGGAGACGGAAGCTCACCTCTGGTACCTAGCAAAGAGCCAGCAGGGAGTCCCGGAAGTGCGCTTGGAAGACCCATTGCGCTATTCAATCCGGAACTCGACGGTGGTCCGCTCGCGGCCGGCATGGTACTGCCAGCCATCGCATTCACGGCCGCAGCTGCGGGGTCAGTTGAATGCTGCACGCTTTGGCCCGGTGCATTGGACGCTCCGGAACCGGCCTGCACACCTCCAACTGGCATCGCAGATGGACCCATGGGAAGGGAGCCCATGTTAACTCCAGGAGGCAGGATTACTCCTGGAGCGAAGCCCTGAGGCATCATTGATTGTCTCCGGGCACCACCTGCAGAATCCGGGACTGCCGACCACGGCACTCCCCATTCACCGGCAAAATAATTGGAGGGCGACGGTAGCATATCGGCCATATATCGAGAAGGAAGCGACGCCGACACCGGCGTCTTTTCGCCATTAATCAAGGTCATACGACCGGCAGCGTTAACATCAGCAGAGGGGGCGGCCTGGCTCGATACCAGATATCCCGTTGGGGACATCTGGGAGTCCCACTCTCCGGCCTGAGACCCTTGGTTAGAGCCGCCGTGTGGGTTCATCTGGGTTTGAGCACTACCGTCTTTGCCGCCAACAATGCCGGCTTCGTTGCTTCCATCAGTATCATCTCTAGGGGCTCCAGGTACTTCGGTTGGGATTTCCACCTTTAGTTTGGGCCGACTGGTTTTGCCTTCGTCCTCATAACCCGCGCCACCGCCATACCCCATATGGTATGGCGATGGTTGGTCAATCCTTGGAGAAGGTCGCGTAGCGCCCCTGGAAACACCAATGGCATGTTTCGAGGACTGTGTGTGTAGTTGTTGTTGATGCATCTGCTGCTGGTGCTGCATCATCTGCTGTTGGTACTGCAACTGCTGTTGATACTGCTGCTGCTGATACTGCTGCTGCTGCTGTTGCTGCTGCTGCTGCTGTTGTTGTTGTTGTTGTTGTTGTTGTTGTTGTTGTTGTTGTTGTTGTTGTTGTTGTTGTTGTTGTTGTTGTTGTTGGTGTTGGTGTTGCTGTTGTTGCTGTTGTTGAAACATATAGCGTCTCTGTTCTTCCGTCAAATGCATTTGGTCACCCGCACGCGAGTAATATGCATTCATTGACGTGGGTGCTTGCGCATTCAGCATGTCGGGCCCTCCTCGGAGAGACCCTTCTTGTACAGACTCAGAAGCACGCATGTTTGGCGACGGGCGCTTATGGTCGTCATCGTCGTCGTCGTCATCTTCTGGAGCAGAATCGCTTTCATCAGAAACCGAAACGTGCGAGACTGCAGCACGGCTGCTGACCCGCCTATTGGACCGCGGTTTACGGCTTTTTTCGATAAAGTCTTCGGGATACCTTGACTCTACGACAGCATCCTGATTGTTAGTATTTTGTCGGAATAATAGGCGTCGCTGCAGAGCAGCCGTGGTCACGGGACTTCAGGGTTAGATCTGGTTGGTGGTGGTGCCGGGTTCAAGGCACCGGGTACAGGTATCGCACCGATACGCACGCGGGGGAAAAAAGAGCTCAAATTAGCGCGTCGTCAACCACCTTGAACTAGAGTTTCAAGCAAACAATAGACCCCGTAATTCAAGGTTGAGCGACAAGAAAAAAAAAGATCTTAATGCCATGCGAGGCTGGAACCCACTTAACAAAGAGCTGTAGACAGGGCGCGTACAGTGGCCCCCGTGCCCAAACCCCTATCCTATGTTGAGGGAATTAACAGCGCCAAGAGAGGTGATTGTCGAAACCAGGCAGTAGAGTGGAAATAAACCATCTCCGTGCTTGCTCAGGCATAACCCAACGAGTACGGCTCAACCACGCATCGCTGTGCGGCCCCAATGTAGGTCACCTGCATACTGTGCCACTCTAAAAATAGACACCAACATGCATGATGCAATGTACGGCAGTTTGCACCGTGCATGAAGCCCCAGAAACCCACAGTCCCAAACTAGCGGCTGCAAACTTTCTCCGACAGTTCAGGTGCTAATCATGCGCGGTAAATAGATCGTTGTTTGAAATCCCGGTCCCACAAACCATAGACTGTCTTGGAAGGCGGAGATATAACTTACCTTTGAATAGGATGACATTACAGATTCGACCTCGCTGGACGAAAACTGATAGAACTTGTTGTTTTGGCCCCGAATTACAAGGGCCATATCAACTTGGCACAACACTGCAAGCTCATGGGCCTTTTTGAAAAGACCTGCTTTGCGTTTTAGAAATGTTCTGGGGTTAGCAACGTGAACCAATAAGAAGCTGACGGGGCGGTGGGGGTAGCGTTTCCTCGCCCCCTCCTCGAGATTGTTATCTCAAAAAGTAGGTATACTTACACTGAACGGTTTCTTTCGTCGTCAATGGGCTCGATGGCAATCTTTCGGCGACCCATAGATAAAAAAATATAATGCCTTTAAAGCAGGTATTGCGGAGGAGAATACTGGGGAGAGGGATAAAAAAGGAAATCCAATGCCCTCGAAAAATCAAATAGAAAAACCCAAACGAATCAACAAGAATTAAGACAGGAAATCGATCCAACTTAACTGAAATTAACCAAATTTGGAATAAAAGCCTGGTCACTCACAAAGGAAAGACAGAGTCGTCAGGACAAAAGGGGAAAAAAAAATTTGGGCTCGAGAGCGAGCAAATTAGTAGTGCTCCACGGACGGTGATGTTTGCACTCTAGATAAACCCCACAGGTAACTTGTACTTTTCGGGGAGCTTCCACGCGTACAAAAGCTAATCAGTATAGGTTGACAGGCTCTAAAGGCTCGAAACTCAAGATTCAATCGGACCTAGAAGCGACAATGTGCGGACGAGGAGGAGTAAGAAGCGCAGTATGTCAATAACGAATAAGCAAGCCTGCATCGCCCCACCGATGTCAAGCGGGGTTGGGGTATGCACAAAGTGTTGCCAACTGCTTGGGCATGAAAGAAGGCTTTGTTACTAAAAATAGTCCCATCCTTGCTACCTAATACAGGCATGCATTCTCACGACAACAACGCCAAATATCATCCCTACCCTTGTTAGGAGCCCTTATAAAATCATCCCTACGATCGCGGCACAACTGGCAGATTCTCTTGCAAGCTTGCACGGGTTCAGGGTTGGGCACGGTGCATTTATGACCTAATGGTGCAGCCTGGGCTGGTATCTGAGGTAAGGGGATATATTTGTTGGCCCGAAAGATTGCCCGCTCGGGAGCCCGAAATACACAGTGCAGCAACTTAGGTACAGCGAAAATAAGCACCCCAAGGGCGTAAAAAGTTCTTTTTTCCACCGGCTTAAAATTGCTATCATATAAATTGCATTGCAGGCGCCGATCCGCCTCCGCTTAGGTGCCCCGGCTGGCTCGACATGTAGCTCAACCCCTGGGCAAGGAGCAGACGACCGTGCTGCTATTTTGCATAATGCAAGGCAGGGGCCGTGGACAAGGGTCACACTGGGGTCGAGCCTACACGGATCTCTAAATCCCCCAAAGCATACTCTATTCAGCGACTTTTCCCAAACCTAAATAGAGACTATCTCTATGAAAATGTTATCGTTATAATATTCCCCTACAGGTTAGAACATATAGAAGATTTTCAACCAAGCGTACTTTAAGGACTTGAGAACATGGAGATTCTAGGCCCATATTGGCCTCGGCAATTATCCTATGAGCAGCTATGCAGGCAACAATGGCAGCGCCAAATTGTTTCGCCAGCACCACAGTTTTCGTATAAAAACTTCAGATTAAGCTGCCTAGGTGCTTATGCTTGCCGATTCATAGCCTCAGACGCATTACTTCGGCCCTAAACAAGCATCGATCCTTGATCAAATGGTCAAGTGGGGTTTCGGAACCCATACCCATATCCCTTTGTTCATGCCGCCGGGCATTTACTTTCTGCGTACGCAATGGATGCAGTTGATGCAGCAGATAACATGCATTGATCGGAGAGCCGTTGCGGGATTATCCCTGCGTGAATGCATCAGGTGATGGTCGCATTGGCCTCGAAGTTACGCGTTTCTTTTCGCCAAACGCAGTACCCCCACCTCATCCACTGGAAATCAGTGAAGCGGCCATCCAACAATTCGGTGCTGCGGAAAAATATAGAGAATAAATATAAACTTGAGACCTATTTATTTTTAGGAATAGAGACGAGCCAGCGGCTCCGAAACGCGTCTGCAAATGTTTGTTGTCGGAGGATTTCTGAGGCATGTGAATGAGGAGCACTCCCGGTTACCATATACGGCCCAAAGTTATTTTAAGATATGACTGGCGGCATCTGCTCTCCTCAGGGTATTTTTGGAACAGCAGAAAGCATGGGCGATGTACGTGCTCATATCTATTTGTGTCTTTGGTGAATAACTATTTTTACTTTTTTCCCTATATGACTTTATGATGACTTTGATCGCTATGCAAGATGGCATCATTAGTTCCTTTGATACATGCATGCAGGGAGCTCAAAGTATCGCGGCCCATAAGTAGCCCCAACCTAATAGCCGCCCGAACCTATGAGCAGCCTCAACTTAAAAGCAGGACCCAAACACAGCTCCAACCTCCATAACCTATAGACAGGGAAGGGCAGGTTGTCTGTGGCACCCGTTACAGGTTTAAAACTTGAAATTGGGTAACCCTTTGGAAGACATGCAAACAGTCGACCTACAAAAAGCAAAGCAAAAAGCATTTATATATGTAGCTCAAACCAGCTTCAAGTGCTACATTATGTTAAATGGTCGTCTACGACCGTAGTTTTAGTTTAGTTGAACTGGGGCTTGGCACCGTCAACCGACTTGGCGCTGGGGGCATCGCCGCGACGGCGGGGAGCGGCAGACTCCTCGCGGGTGCTCTTGTGAGTGGCGGGAACAATGTTCTCGGGGAGGTAAAGCTGCTCGCGCAGGAACTCAACACCCTCGTCGGTCAGGGTGTAGTAGTAGTACTGCCACGAGAACTGGGTCTTGACGTAGCCCTTGGAGGTCAGCGACTGCAGGGCCTTGATCACGTAGAGGTTCTTAACATCGATATCCTCGTGCTTGGGCTGGTTAAAGTCCTTCTTGGCAACCACAACGCCCTCCTGGAACAGGTACTGGTGGATCTTGCGACGGTCCTCGGTCGGAATGAACATTGTGAATAAGGCTAGTCTACTGGCGGTTTCACCCATCATGGATTGAATGGGTGCTCCGAGTGACTGTTCGGAGGAAAGCCCTAGGCCCTATGCTTAGTAACGAGCCAGTCTTGGGAAGTCGAGTCGACCGTGGGGCTCCCCAAGTCTGCGGCTCGTATGAGTCAGGAAAACCATCGCCGCTGGTGAGTCCGCCACTAAGCGGGGTCCCAAGATAGAGAGAGATAACCACTGCCATAGTCCCCCCACCTGCAGTAGTCCTTCAAACTTTTATCAATGCCATTTATAGATGGACCATTGGATGATGAGTATACATATACTCCACCGTGGAAACAGCCATTGATCTGGGTCGTGGATTTGGTGACCAGTTACCGAGTGGTTCGAGTGCCACTTCTGAACTGGGGAATCATTGTTGTTTATTTGACGAATTTACTGAAATTGAGTCTCAATTTCAGAGATCTTTACAACAAGCACGCGCTTGGAACAACAATGCTCACAAATCTTCTATTGTATGGTCTCGCAGACACCATTGCCCAGACTCTAAGGAGTGCAGCATCGTTTGCTCAACAGCACAGCATCGAGCTGGACCCTGCGCCGCAAAATAAAGGCCTGTTGCGATTTATTCTTGAAAAGGGCCGACCGCGGCGGGTAATTCTTGATGAAGAAGACGACGATCTTGTGGAATTGGGCCTAGGGATTCCCCAGCCGGCAACCGCGCCTACACAGCCGTTGACGCATCCCGAGATCTTCAATTTCAAACGTCTTGCATTGTTTAGTTGTTGGGGTTTAATTATCTCCTTCTTCCAATCGCCGTGGTACGCTTTCTTGAACGCGACGTTTGGTGAAGGCTTCAAGTTTGTCTCCGTCTTGCAAAGAGTTTTGAGTGACCAATTGTTCTACTCGCCCATCTCCTTGGCGTGCTTTCTGTCGTATATGACGGTTGTTCTGGAAGGCGGAGACTCTGAGGCCGTGAAACAAAAGCTCATGGCGACGTATATCCCTACGTTGGGATTGAACTATACCATCTGGCCTGCTGCTCAGTTTTTCAACTTTCTGGTGGTTCCAGAAGCCCTACAGATCCCCTTTTCTTCCATTATCTCTGTATTTTGGAATGCCTATTTATCGCTCACAAATCCCAGCTAGAGCCTATAATTCCACTACCATAATCCTCGCCATCACACCGCCCTCTTCCGCATGAGCACTGCCGCCGCTGTAACAGCAGGCGCAATTGGCATGGGAGTAGGTGCTGCAAGTGCTGTCACTTGCGGCATCCTGTATTCTAAAGCCTATAAACCAGCAAGCAAATGGTGGAAACAACATAAGGTTAGTGTCACTGTGGATATTCAGGAAACCGAGGATGTCTCGCCCGTAGCTCCTGGGGTAGCCGATATCGTGACCGCCAGCATGGCCAATGAGGCCAACGATGTTACCGGTGATAACAATTCTAATGACGCCGCAAGTGACAGAAACGAATCCACTTCATTAAGGTCGCACGAAACTCAATTGAGTAGAGGAGCAGGGTTCTACCATGTCCGGTTTGTGCTCGACCGAGCCAACCCATTGCGGATCAAAGTCAAGGGGTTCCAGGATGAATATTTTCTTGTTCAGAACGCCAAAACCACGACGGAATGGAAATACTTTCGAGAAACAACGTTGGTGGCTAAAGTGAACGCTAGCCGGTGGTCTCCCAGCATCACTGTATATGAGCCCGAAGAAGTGACTACTTTGAAACGACAAAAGCGGTTTGGGCTAGAACGGCTGGAACTCCCTCTTTCACACAACCAAAGTCTTCGTTGGAACCGCAAAGATAAATCTCTTTATCTCGTATCCCACGATGAGGGTAAGCGGAACCCCACGCTACATATGCCTGCCATCGGCATGATCCATGAACGCGGGGTTCAAGTGGCCACCAATAGAGGCCAAATAAGTACCATGGATCTTGAACTCACTCTCCGTACAGACTGGGATTCATACTCGGCAGTGCTTGGAACCTTTCTGGCTGCTCGGCTATGGACCCGACCAGATCACATTGCGATTCTCTGTGACAGTGTAACGGAGATGGGCGTGAGGTGGGCAGAGAGTTGTATGTTTTTCTACGACATGAATCCCATGACATCCTAGTCTCTTTCTAATTTGATATCAGAATTCCCGGGCTTCGGATGCCGCCTAGAGTACCACCGGGCACCTGTAAATAAACAAAAGTCAATAGCCGTCAAAATTCCTGTTGCAATAACACTGGACTGCACCACCGACCATGAAGGGTCGAGTTTCGTGTAGGGGCCGCCTGAGGACACCAATGTCTCTACCGATACAATTGGCAGTAGAGTGAGGCAGCATCGCTTCCATTTGCGGCCCTCGACAGAAACAATTTCGTTAGGGTCCGTCGCCGCGCCAAAGTCAAAAGTTTCTGTAAAGAAATCGCCGGTAATTGTAATGTTTGTTTCGCTGGACTTGAACTGAAGCTCTGGAGCAACATAAGAGTTTAGGGAAAGCAAGACGGCGCGGTCGATATCGCTTAGACCAGTATTTTGGTGGAACCTTTGCAAGACCAGAGTGGCTAAAATGGTGCGGATTTCCAGGATATCTGCGAATCCAAAGTGTACATTCAGTCTCAACTGATCCAGTTCTTCACGAGAAAGGACTTGGAATAGCTCGTCTTCGAATTTTAACAACGGAGAACTCAAAGTCAATTGGCTAACTTCAACTTTGTACTGCGTCGGCTCGAGATTCCACCAGTTGGCGAGAGAAGAGCCCTTCAAAACGGGGTAAACAACATTCCCGGCAACTTTATCAGCAACAAGCCCCAGCCGAGAGCTTTGAGCAGATAGAATCGGGAATCTGTAGCTGTTTGGTTGGTATACACCATACACAAACGCGGCTGTATCAGGGTGACAAGGGTGAGTATCTGCACCAAACACAACAAGATCCACTTGTTTTTCTCTATTGATTTGGGGGCCCGAGAACTTGCTTGATGGGTAAACTTGACCCTTGGAGTCACAAACATCCCAGTAGGCGCCTTTATCGGTTTCATTAGCCAGGATACCAACTGTAGGAGATACAAACGGAAGCTTTATCTGCTCAACATTGTCTTCGGAAACAATCTGAGCCAGTCCGCACGAAGCCACAATCAGGGAGTCCTTTAGAGGCTCAATGGCCACTACCAGGAACCGGGATGGAGGGCAAAGTTGCTTGATCTTGCCTGTTGAGGAAGATCGCAGGTGGACGGCGTTGTCGTTTGTGACGATCCACAGTCCTTTGGTAGACCAAGCCATCAACAGTGGCAGCTTCTCTAGCTGGAACGCGTCCTCGCGGGCAATCAAGCCGTTGCCAGTCGTATAAATATGTACTGCTCCGCTTTCTGTGCCCAGAGCTAGCTTGGCCAGCCCCCATCGCGACGTGTTTATAGGTGGGGACCAGGCCATTGAATGCACCATTGCATCCCGACGGTTCTCGGAACTGTTTCCAATCTCATCCAAAAGCATTTCAGTGATATTGAAGCGGAGGGGCCAGGTTCCCTTGGTGGGATCGCCCGGGTTATGGAAGAGATAGACTTCGGAGCTGTTTGTGAGTACAGCAAGGAAACATCCTCTGTTCTCGGACATTCCCGAAGGCGACCATGCGATATCGGTGACGGAATTTTGGACGCCAGATCCGCCAATGGCAAAGCCCTTGTCTGTTACAGGGAGATCCTCCAACGCGGATGGAAGGCTCTCTACAGGAGTAGTGGCTAGTCTGTCGAAGCGAATGCCTTCAGTAGACCAGACCGGCTGGTAGATGACCACATTGAATGCGGTGGCAATGGCTATTTGGCCATCTGCCGACCATTTCAAGGCATTGCCAAATGAGACATCGATCCGGGGGATCTTGATCTCCATGACAAACCGCGTCTCACGGGGTGGTGATGAGACCATATCCAAGGAAAAGCCCGAGGGCACTGAGATAAACATGACATTTCGCGTAAAAAACTAAATAACTACAGCTCTAGCTCTTCGAATTGCCCCAATAAATCGTCTCCGGCATACAGCAAATAGGCCTTGCCGCCCCATAAGCTCAGGGCCACCGGTAGCAGAGCCAGGGAATGGGTGGTGGCACAAATAATTAGAGCCACCCACATTCTGAAGTAGTACACCTCGAAAATCTGGGACCGCGTGAATGCAAGCACGGCCACGCCGATGAGTTTGGTGACGGCAATGCCTCCAAACACCGACCCGCCCGTGCCGGCCAGGGCGTTGAACGCGCGGTCCGTTTTCGTAGAGCCTCTGACCCCCACGTGATTTACTCGGGGCACAAACGTGTATGAGCGAGCAATGTGAATGCAGAACTCCACGCCGATACCTACGCAAATCACGAGGTTCACGAGACTCAGGGCATTGAGGCTGACGCCAAACAGAACCATCAGGCCGGCAATGTTGGCCGTCATGATGGCCACCACGCCGGTGACCACCAGGGCAGTCGTAAACGAGCCCAGAAACAGCGACGAGATCAGTCCCAGCAATGCCAGAGCCGTGCCGATAACTCCAAGCGTGTCGGAGACAATCGTGCGGTACTGGGCAAAGTAGACGTAGAAAATCGAGTAGGGGAACGTGTAAATGCCGGTCGAGCTGGTGATTTCGTCGGCAATACGTCTCGCGGCAGCGTAGGCATCGATATAGTTGCGCTGAGACCGCAGCGGCACGTGCGCGGTGCGGAAGTTCGACGCCGTGATCTCGCCCTTGTTGGGTCCCTTTTTGGTGCGGGCAATGGCTGAAGAATAGGGCGCCCGGCCGGCCAAGGGACAGTTGTCCGAGGGAGCCTCGAGCCACAGATTCAGATAATGCGTAAAGTTAGCGCCCTCGGGGAACCCTTCCATGTCGTACTTGTAGGTTTTGTCGTCATAGCACACATGGCAATTGCTGCTCTGGTGGCTGCAGAGATGGCCCTGGCCCGTCTCCAAACAGCACTGGTCCAAGTCCGGATTGAGCCACTGGAAGAAGTCGTCGATCCAAGACGCGACGGGCGCCGCGATAAACGACACCTCGGGCCGCTGCCGCTCCTGCTCCACAATGTTGGTCAACGAGTATTCGTCGCAGGTGGAAAAGCGGCCGCACAGTTTCTGCTGCTCGTCGCGGTCCTCGGCGCCTTGGGTGCTAACAAAGTACACTGGTGGTCCGGACTCAAAGTAGCGGTATACGTCGCTAAAGTACTGGACCAGGAACGACTCTTTAGGCACCGCCAGGCGCTGGTCCAGGCCCAGCGTCATTTGCGGAATCAATGTCAGGGAAATGGCCAGCCACGCCATAAACACCGCCACCACTACTTGCTTGACGCCTCGACTCAATAGCCACGGCGTGTAGTCGGACACAATGAAGTTGGAGAAGCGGCGCGGGTCTGCCTGCTGCTCAAAGAGCCGGTGGTCTACTGTTTCGTCGGCCTCAAACGACGACGTCTCGCTGCTATTCCGCCACCAGCTGCCACTACTGCCTCCGCCGTCGCTGGAGCGCAGGCTGCGGCGCTCGTCCAACGACATGGCGGCCACAAACATGGTGAGCTGGAGAATCGAGTTGACCAGCACCGCCACGGCCGAATAAATAGCAAAGTTGTGCACGGCGGGCATGGCGACCGAGGCGCCAATCAGAAACGCGACGGTCTCGCAGGAAGTGCTCAGCACGATGCTGGGGCCCACGAGCCCCAAAGTGCGAGCGATGCGGTCCTCGACCGAGTAGTCGGGGAATAAATCGTTGATGAAATCGAGCTGATGGACCAGCAAAAAGATATTGTCAATGCCCACTGCCAGCACCAAAAAGGGAATCACTTCGGTGATGATCAGTGTGAGCGGGTACCCCAGCAGCGAGCAAAGCCCAATCGACGCGGAAATCGACATAAGCACCGAGATGATGCCAAACATGCCGAGCCCGAACTTGGACTTGAAGTGCTTGCCGCGCGGCCGCGAGCCCAGCGCCAGCGACGCGTACAGGAACATGAAAAGATAGGACATGGCGATGATCTTGACGTCGGTGTTGGAGCTCTTGTTGAGTTCTCGCTCCATCGAGCTCTCGGTATTGAACCCGACCTCGAGCCCGCGCTCGGCCGCCTCCTTGGCGATGGTTGTTTCCAGCAGCCGCTCGACCTCGGCCTCCCAGTTCTGCACGCGGTTCGTGTAGTAGATATCGTTTCTGTTTTCCACAACCCAGGTGGTAATGAGGGCCGGGGCCTCCAAAGCACTGCTGCCATTATAGGGCCCAAAGATCAGCGATGGTGGAATGGGCTGGCCGAACGGCGGCAGGCAATTGACGGGGCTGCGGGCACAACCGTCCAGCTGGCGCTGCCAGTTGCGTTGCGGGATGCGCGCGAGATTGCCGGAAAAGTATTGCGTGACACTTTCGACAACACAGGCGCTGCCCATTGGCTTAAAGCAGAAATCCTGGAGATCATCAAACGTCCAGTCGGTGCGCAGGTCGGCAACGCGGTCCTCCACACTCACCAGCCATTCAAGGGTCTCGTAGGTCTGCAGCACGGGGCCCGTTTTGTTAACGATAAACAGCTGCTCTGTGCGGTAAAAGGGCCCAAAGTGGTCGTCAAAGTACTTCTTTTCCCGGGCCTCCAACGATTTCGGGCCCACCCACAGCTGGGCAGGCTCGGTAAGTAGCTCAATAAAAAACAGCCCCAGCGACGACACCAGAACCAGCAGCGTGCAAAGCCCCATAACCGTGAACGGGAACTTCGCACAGAGATAGCCGACCTTGGTGAACCACGACTCTAGCAAGGAATTGAGCTTGTAGGGCTGCAGGTCCGCCGTGCTGGCAAACGGCCGCAGCGCATCGTCGTCGCGATCCTCGTCCTCTTCATCATCAATCAGTCGTTGCAGTTGCAATGCAGACATCTTGCGGCGGTGCCGGCGCCGAAGCTGCACAGCCATGCCCAACGCCGAGAAAATACAAAACATGTAGCCGGCCAGCAGTCCCAACGAGTAGCAATTGATGCCCCAAACATGGCAGGTGTGGGGCGGCTTGAGGGGCTCCAGCTCCGGACATGACGCCGAGCAGTCCATGCATGCGCATTTGTGGGAGCCCTCGGCACACCCATAAACCGATGGGTTGCTAGGATGGTAAGGCCCGTCGGTTTGGTTCCACGGGAAATTCATCTGGAAGGGCGAGCCGCCGAGCATGGGCTTTTCATCGCCCAGAAACTTGAAAAACGCCTGGTATTCCTGCGCCCCGCCGCCAATCAGGTCCATGGCGCGGCCGTTGGTGGCCGAGAACTTGACCTCCGCGCACGAATCGTAGATCCTTGCTGCCGCGGTATCATTCAAATAGTAATTGAGCTCGGAAACGGCGGTGCGGCCATCCAATGTTGTTTTGTTGGCCAGCACCTCGACGAATTCGCCCTGGTGCGGCGAGCAAGTGAACTGGCAAAACACATCCACAAAGTTGGCATGGCAAGCAGGACAACTCCCGATGATGGCCGAGGCTTTTTGCAGATGCTCTTCGAGAACAGATACTTGGTCGCCAGTACAGCACACCGGGCCATTGAACTGCGGTCCGCATAGCTTTTCCAGTTGCTGTTGAGCGGCGGCATCGAGCTGTCGCGGAGCCGAGTTGGCGGGGCAAGGGAGCTCGCCGCCAAACATGGACGATTTGCCGCAATTGCCATACAGAGCACAGCGGCCGTGTTGATTAATTGAGGGCGGGTCCGGCGCCGTGCTGGCTGCCGCTATTGCCCCAAGTGTTAGTCCCACCGCAATTGCTTTCATGGGAGGTCACTTGGTGCTGATGCAAGGCCATGCAGCGACCCTTTGTCCTTGTAAGCCGGCTCTCCGTCTCTCTTGGCTGCCTGCTCCCAAAAAACTACCCTCCCAAAAAACCACCCTAACCCGCCCGGCCCGCCTGTCGTCGTTGGAGGAGGAGGGGGGGGTGAGAGACAGCCCATACTAAGCATGTCGGACCAAGAGTATGATGCCGCATTGGACCTTTTGAGACGATTGGATCCGCGCAACGTAGGCAAGAACCTGCATTTGCTTTGCCAGCTCAACCAGGACCTGGCCGAAGAGCTGCTGTCTAGTGTGGACAAGCCGCTGGAAATCAAAACATGCCCGAAATCCAAAAAGCGCTTCCTCTGCTGCGATTATAACCGCGACGGCGACTCGTACAAGAGCCCTTGGAGCGGAGAGTATATCCCCGCCGTGGAGGATGCTCCTGAGCTGAGCAGCGACCTGCGCAAACTTGAAATTGCCGCAAATGATGCCTTTGACACCTACCGCGAGCTCTACTATGAGGGTGGCCTTTCGAGTGTATATTTATGGGAGCAGGACAGTGGCTTTGCGGGCGTGGTACTTTTCAAAAAGTCAATTGATAAGTCTACTTGGGACTCGATCCACGTATTTAGCGTCGACACGTCCATCCCGCGCAGAGCCACGTATCAGGTCACGTCGACGGTCATTCTGGATGTCGGCGCCAAAGTCAAGCCTGCTGGCGACCTTAGTTTATCGGGAAATCTTACTCGACAGACCGAAAAGACGCTTGCTGTAGAGACTGAGGCTTCGCACGTGGCGAATCTCGGCCAGACCATCGAAGAGATCGAGGCCACGCTGCGCAGTCTGCTCAATGAGGTTTACTTTAGCAAGACCCGCGATATTGTCGGCGATATCCGCTCCATTGAGTCACAGCAGGCACTGCAGGAGGAGCGCGAGCGCCTGCGTCTGCCGTCCGAGTCTTCCTAGTCCTTAACCTCTATAGTAGATTCAACAATCATCCAATGTGACTATACAATGTGACTATAAACAAAATGCATCTATACAATGCCTGCATTTTGCAATGCAAGCTGAAGAGATCGGTAGGGGCTCTTCATATCTCGCTGCAGCTCCTGTTGGTACTGCTTGGAGTTGGTTTTGGGGAGGGCAACCGATGGGCACGGGACCTCTTTACCAGTCATGCCTGCAACCAGCGCAGGAAGATCAGCATTGGGAAGGCCCGACCCCCACGTTTGCTTGGCCTTGAGCGTCTTCCATGCCTTTCGCCCGGGGTTGATCACCTTGAAGCCCCGCTCATCGGCCCGTCGGAACGCCCGCCGAACAAGGTAGCCTGCTCGAGGAGTCAACGCCTTTGTCTGGAACGCCCCAAGAATCATGCCAACCAGCGTATACTTCTCCTGGCACTCATATAGTTTTGTAGCCGCCTCAAGCAAGTGCTCCAGCGACAGGTTGTTTGGGTAAATTTGGTGGACAGTCTCATAGTGGTTGACAAGGGCCATCTGCCAGTCCAGACGGGTGCGAGAGCCAAAGTTGGCCAAAAACGTATTCAACGTGCGCGTGGATAGCTCGACATTGAGGTTGCCTTTGGCATGCTCGGCAAGCTTGAAGGCCCGCTCTACATTCTGGTTGGCCGGCTGCTTAGTTGTGAGAATAGTGCTCAGCAAAAGGTTCAACGTTCCAGACGGTAAAGACTCGCCAAGACTTAGTGCGTACTCGAGTGCCGGACCTGTGCCTTGTTTTTCAATAATAGGAGCCATACAAGCACTTATTGAGCGGTCCGATAGGGGAATGTTGCGCCGGGCCATCTCCTCCACAAGAAAACTCTTGCCAAACCCCATAGGCATTGCCTGCAATGCGAGGTTCCAGGTTTCTTTGGAAGCCTTCAAGTTTCTTTGTCGCATTCGGGCCAATGTAGCCAGGACCATCATCAATGGGTGGCCCAACGGGTTTGGATAGGGGTCCTTTTGCATTGGTTTGGCCAGCGTCCATAACAAATAGTTGAAAGTCTGGTTTGTGGGCTCAACAAACGCATTCAGCATATTGCGATACAACTGCTGAGCCGAATCGATGTCGTCAATACCGGTCAGATATCTGATGCCAAGATTAAAGGCATCTGCACTCAGCACATCGCAGGTCGACGAGTTTGTACTTCTCAGTAAATCAAACACAATCCGAGAAACAAGCCCTATTTGGTCGCTGTATCGTTGGCTTCCTGTATAGTGGGGAATAGTAAGTTCTTGCAAAAACTCTACCAAATTCTCTTTTGTCCAGGTTGCCGGGTACCTTGGCAGCTGGTCCTCTCGCCGGTACTGGCGAATGTATCGGGTCGGATAAACAGTAAAAGGTTCCACTGTCAGTCCGTCTTTACTTAGGGAATCCAAGAGCCCCACAACGTGTCGAATTAGCTCCTTGGTGTGCTGAAGATAGGCAATACTGGCGGCGGGTATTTCAGGATCAACCGGGTCCACTAGATGGGCAGGCTGAGCAGCCGCAGGGGAGTCAACCATGGGTTTTGTTACGGCAAACCCGTAAATATTCCACATTTTCAATTTCAAGTCTTTCGGTCTTACGGTCTTGGATGCCACCGCCGCTCTGGCAGAGACCGTGGCCCCCATTAAAGCCGCAGCCGGCTGTCGCATGGTCCGCCAAAACTGTGTGGATAAAGCACAGATTTCCCCCAGCTTACAAACGGAATTTTTCATCCTCCATGAACAGAGATTCTTTTGTGCCTCCCAGTGCCAACAGTCTGAGTGCCGCGGCTAGTGGAACTAACGTGCACAAGTCGTACGGTGTGAGCTACATTTGCGCACACTGTGCGTCTGTCGTCAACCTGTCCAAGGGTGAGCCTGTGCGGTGTAAAGAGTGCGGCCATCGGGTGCTGTACAAGGAGCGAGCCCGCCGCATGATTCAATTTGAGGCCCGTTGATGTTGCCTGCTATTTTCAAGACCCCAAGACTCTTTGAAATCTTTCTCGGTGGACCGTGGCCCCGACTTGGCCTACTCAAAAGCATCCCAGGCGCATGCCATTTGTGGCATGGAAAACTAAGTATAAAAGCAGCATAATAGCTGTACACGATAAATATATAATCTTATGAGCTCATTCTCATCCTTTTCCGACAGCAGCAGACAAACACAGGGCTAATGCAGCAATGGGCGGCAGCTCCATATTATTCGGACTGGTTTGGCTTGGCAACAACGCCAGACTCCAGGAAATGCTTGCACGTATCGTTACCATTGGCCAATTGTTGAATTAAGGTGGTTTTGCTTAGCGGAAACACAAGAGTATCGGCAATGCGGTGGGCATTCTCAACCAACTCGTCGAGTTCCGTAGGGTGGGTGGTAACATATTGAACGATAGCATCCTGTCTTTCTCGGTCGTTGCGGCACTTTTCCAACTCAGCAAAGAGATCCTGAACGGGATCGGACTTGGACATGGGCACTGCGGTCGGCTCGACCTGGGGAACAGGCTTTTTCCGTCTCAGCCGCTTCCATTTGCGCTGGCGCACAAACGACCGCGCAAACAGATGGTTGCTATGCCAATGGCTTGATCCAAACCGCCACGAGTAGATCCAGCCTTGATCATCCACATCGTCGCTCATATCAACGTACCATCTCGGCCACACCCACTCCCAGGTGTTGTCGGGCACCTCCAGGTTGCATATGTAGCCGCCCAGAGGATACCCATCCACTCTCGAGAACTGACGGGGATCCGTGGGCAGCAATGTGTTTGCCGAGAAAAACGGGTATCCAAATAAGAACCAGCCCCGCTGTGACTCGATCTGGTAGTCCGTGACGCCGGTAGTCGTCACGTCCCCTTCACATTGCATTGTACATAATCCCAAACCTGGGCGGAAATTTATTGCTCATCAAAACAAACAGCCGCACTTTGTTTTTTCGCAGCAGACTCTACAGAGAAAATTTTATACATCTTTAAAGGTGTTTCTATAACCATTTTGCGTGCTGCCACTTTGCATTCTGTCATTACTATTTTTCTCTGACCATAATTTTGGGGTGCTAGGTACAGTCGCTAAGGCTGCTGTCGGTGAGGTATGGTCAAATGCTGCGCTTGCCTAGGCTTGCCGCACCAGAGGCATTGATCCTTCTCAATTATAGAAGATCGACGCGTGTCTTACTGCTAGCAATCGCATCCACAATGTCTTCGCCTCGTACTACCTTTCCAGCAGTATCATAAGTAGTTGTTTCAGTCGTGATAAACAGGCCGCTTGCCGTGATTCCCACAGAATACTTTGGAGTCTCTGTTGAGCCTTGGCGGGGTTCTCCGCCTACAGAAATAGCACCCTCCTTTATTTCAAAAGCCCCTTTGGCGGGCGGAAGTGCTCTCTCGAGCTCAATCTCAATGTCACCGAGGGTTGTGTGCAAGGGCGCAGTGGTTTTGGTGAACCTCAAGTCTAGACTCGGCTCCTGCGGAGCCAGCCCCTGCGGCTCCTTGTGCTGCCCAAAATAGGCATCTCTTTGTTCGGTGGGTTGGTTTCCAAACACATAGAGATCACCTTTTGAAAGGGCCAACAACGCCGGGTCGCCTTTCATCGAGCTCTCAATGAGATCATTCTTTGAGCCTGCCGCGTCAAGACTTATCTGTTTATTGGAACCCATAAGCAGCGCAAGCTCATGGAAACGTACATTGTCCTCTTTGCCATAAACTTTTACTGTCGAACTGGTCTTGAGGGCCAATACTTTGATGCCTACCAGTGTAGGATAGATAACAAACTCGCTTGAGGCATCAAACACAGCTGTATCGCCGTTCTTGGATTCCGTATCGACACGGGTCTTGAAATCTTTATCATCAAGTACTGTACCAGAACCAAGTCGCTGCATGTCGCAAAGAGTTGACAGAGTCTCGTCAATTTCTTTAACTCGCTTGCCGCTCAATGTATCAAACAATACAAGGGAGCCCTCGGTGTCCAAGACAACAAAGCGTTTTCCATTGGGCGCTATTGAGACAGACCTGATACCCCGCTTTTGTTTTCGGAAATAGAATAGATCCGTCTCACTTCTCAACGAGAATAATCCTGTCACATGCGGCATGTGCCCATTCTGCGGGCCCCAATACTCAATCAAACTGCTATCCCAGGAGATGGCAATCCCTAGCTGAGGGGCAAAAGCAATCCCCAAGACAGGTCTCTTGTGAATAGTGACTTGAAATTGTTCCTCTCCATCAATATTGTACACTCTAACCTCTTGAGCAATGGCGACTGCTAGCATGTGAGATCCTAGCCAGGTTAGGGTTGACGCCCGTGCGCCAAGCTCAAGTACCAACGTCTGGTCCGCAGTCTCTACGTCGTAGACACATATCCTTTCTGCAGATAATGAAGCGGCACTTTTTCCGTCTTGACTAAACGCGATTGCTCGAATACTGGATTTATGCGCCCCTTCCAGCCTCCGAACTAATTCCAGCTCGCTTAGTCTGTGCTGACGAATATCCACATGCCCAGCATGTGACCCAACAATCACTAAAGAGCCTGACGGTTGAGCAGCAAGGACGGTATACTCGAGTCCTTTGATGGATTTACAGTAGTCGCCAGACTCAGGAAGCCTAGATAGATAATAATCTTGGTGTTTGAGCACTCTTTTTTTTAGAGGGACCCCAACTAGGTCGGACTCGGAGTCGGAGTCGGCGCCCGAACCACCGATGGACATGCTCACCAATCACAATAACGGCGGTTTTTAGTCCGCCTACACATGTCAACATGTGAGGGACCTCCTTGCCCTAGTTGAAAAATCCGAAAATATGCTACGCGCACCAAAACATGCTCGCCTGTTTTTGTTTTTATTTTCCACCAAGAACCTGGCAGATGAAATGATGGTTTTAATAAATGAGATTTTTTTGGTGTCTTTATTAGTGTTGTTCTAGCTCTTGCTGCCCCGCTCCCTTGATGTCGATCTCACCACAATTAGCTATGGATTATGCAGTTGCTGCATGATGGGACATTGGTGTTCCTCCGATATTGCGGGGGTGAATTAAATTTAGAGCTTGAAAATGGTCAAATCGCGCTGACTTGTGGCAAAATAGGATGGAAATAGACCCAAAGCAGCTTGAATGAGACCATTGTTATATTATCTGTTTACTCGAGTACAGCCTTAGCGTCGTCACATGGTTTGAAGCACGTGACTATGCGGGGCAGCCTGTGCGGGCGATTGTCCCCCCGACCTGCATCTTCTGCATATATAAACGAAGCGATGGCCATACTTAAAATCAACCTCTCAAGGAACTTCGATTTCAACTTGAATACAATATGACGCTTCTTGGTGTATTGGTTAAAACTGCTATTGGTGTAGGGGCACTATTGGTGCTCGCTATCGTTTATGAGCTGTGGTCGAACCTCTACTGGTATCCTCGCGCTTCGCGCAGCAGAGGCTGTGAGCCTCCCCACTTTTTAAATATGCGCCCCCTCGGTATTCCGTTGGTATATCGTGCTGTCAGGTCTTTTGTGGGTCATAACGTGAATGAGTTTGTTCGCAAGGATGTGCTTAATGGTAAACATACCGTACGCAGCAGTCTTGGTCCTATTACGGGCTTTCTCACCGATGATCCCGAGAATATCAAGACCATTCTCGCCACATCGTTCAAGGACTACTCCTTGGGCTGGCGGTACAACATGTTCTACGTGCTACTGGGAAACGGGATTTTCACCTTGTCTGGTGAAGGCTGGAAGCACTCTCGCGCAATGCTCCGACCCCAGTTTTCGCGTGAGCAAGTGACCCATCTTGATAGCATCAAGGAGCATGTGAACAAACTCATTATTCGTCTCAATGAGGGCGCGGATTCGGGCAAGCTTGTGGACGCTCAGGAGCTTCTTCATTGCTTGACCATCGATACCGCCACCGAGTTTTTGTTTGGCGAGTCCACCGAGACTTTGACAAACTCTACTCGGGTCATTAAGGGTCCTAATGGTGATATCACGGGCCCCCAATTTGCAAAGTCGTTTGCATACTGCCAAGAGATTCTTGCCTATCGCTTCATGTCTACGGCCTTGTTCCCTTTGATTGATGGCCCCACCTTTCGAAGCGAAGTCAGACGCTGCAAGGGTTTTATCGATTACTTTGTTCAGAATTCACTTCAGACTCCCATGGAAAAGGATCAGATTGCCGACAAGTTTGTGTTTATGAATGAGTTGACCAAGGAGACTCGCGATCCCGTGGTGATCCGTGACCAAGCTTTCAACATTCTTCTCGCAGGCCGAGACACCACCGCTAGTCTGATGTCGTTTATGGCGGGCCTGCTGTCAAAGCACAAGCATATATACAAGAAGCTCCGTGCCGCTGTTCTGGAAGACTTTGGTACTGACGAAAGCTCTATCACGTTCGAGTCCCTTAAGCGCTGCAAGTACCTTACCTATGTGCTGAACGAGACCCTTCGGTTGCATCCCATCGTTGCCTTCAACTTCCGCGAAGCCGTTCGTGATACCAAGCTTCCTCGCGGTGGTGGACCCAACGGCGATAAGCCCGTCTTCATCCCCAAAGGCACCTCTGTTGCCTACTCTCCGTACTCGATGCAGCGCTCTGCCGACTACTGGGGCGACCAGGCCGACGAGTTCATCCCCGAGCGGTGGGAGAACGCAAAAGGCCACGGCTGGGAATTCCTGCCCTTTAACGGCGGTCCTCGCATCTGCTTGGGCCAGCAGTTTGCTCTGACCGAAATGAGCGTAACTTGGGTCCGGCTGTGCCAGACATATGACGATTTCGAAACCGAGCTTTCGGTTGGTAATGTCCTTATCCCCAAGATGCACCAGCGGCTAACTATTTCAGTCAGTGGTGGTGTTCCTTCTCGCTGGCATCGTGCTAATACCTAAATGCTGCCTTTAGCATGCCTCGTTGTATTTAAGACGTAAGATATTCACAAACTAAGTTTATTCGATTCCCTATTTCATGGAATGGATCACATGCATGCACTGTTTACAACCCCACCATCACCAGACCAGTTCAGTCCCTGGTTGGCATTTTGACTTCGCCCTACGCTATTTTGCCTGTTGACTTGCTGACTGACACACCATGTCCAAAGACACCCCTTGCAAGCCACAGACCTGTGCTATCCAAGATTGTCTGCGGGCCAATAACTATGAAGAAGCAAAGTGCTCAGACAAGATAGACGCCTTGTATGCATGTTGCTCGCGGTTCTTTACAAAGATGGGTCGCGACGCCCCCAACCCTTGCTGCCCCCAATATGACATGCTGCAAGCAAAGAAAGAACAAAGGCAGCGGGGAAAAAATGATGCAACGTTGGGTCGCGTCCGCAAGTGACCAATTTCCGATTGGCCGAGATCAGGATCGGGCCCCACCGTGCCGACGCGTCGATCACTGCGGGCCGATTGCTTTGCGATCTTGGGGAAAGAAGAATGTGAGGCCAATGGTTGCTACGATTCTCTGTATATTTATTTACAAACAGTTCTGTAATGTTACCTTTAGCGATATTCACGCACTTTGAAACAAGACCAGTGGTACGGTAAAGGCTGAGGGCCTGCTCCAGATCACCCGATAGCAGCAGGCGCTGTAGAGGGTCTCGTTTCAAATGCACAGGGGATGCATCTCGAGGTAAGGGTGATGCAAGGGCCGAACCGCAAAGTTACAAGGTATTTTTGGATTTTTTGACTAAGATTCGATATCAGAGGAACGAAACATTAAGGTATTCCGGGATCAATATTTTTGAATTTTCCATTCCATGATGATTTTTAACTGTCAAGGTACTGCGACATAGCTTGTCACAGTGGGGCGCTGGTTGTGAAACGTCCAAGACAGGGCATGGGTTCGAGACGAGACCCACCCGCTAGCGAGGATACATATTCTCTTCACTTTGTCCTCCCCGCAAGTATTTTCGTTATTTCAGAATGGGCTCCCTGCCGAGTCCTCCCGAAAGCCATTGCAGCCCGCCGGTTCCGAGGCATGCTATATGCGCTACACCCCAGAGAACTCTGGATGCTCAACTCCCCACTGTCACATGCGGACAATCCTCACCTCTCCAAACTCGCTTAGCAGGTCAAGCTGTTTCGGGGCTCAATTTACTCCGGCCGTATCGCCATGGTTTTTCGCGCTGGCTGCTTCTGTTCAATGAACAGTATGAACAAACCTTCGCTCCTGAGAATCGATCGGTTGTTCATCGGCTTCAAACAATGATGCTGTACCTCTCGCCCGAAACTTTGGAGGCCCTGCGGTCCATCATGCACAAGATCGAATTAGGGGCGAACCCGTCGTGGCCCCAAATCAGTCGCGAGGTGCGGAATGTAGTTTGTGCAACCGGTTCCGAAAACGAGCTGTTTGAGAAGCTCTGTGCCGAGTTCACCCATGGCCGAATCAACTTGCTTGAATTCGTGAGTCGGGCTCGCTATGCCATTGACTCTGCAAATCTAGATTTCGCTGATACTGTCAACTGGTTTTTGTGTATTCTCCCCCGCAAGCTGCAGTTTGTTTTGTTGGTAAACGTGCCCACATCCCGCACCAGCCATCAACTGTGGCACACTCGGCCCGATCATGTATGGGAAGACATCCAGTCGTTTTTGATGGCCCATCATGGACGTCAGAGCATCACTACCGACAATTATGCGCCCCGACTTCCACCCATGAGAATGCCCGCTTTTGAATATGCAGATGGTGGAGCATGGCAGCCCTTTGCCGGGCCCTTTGATCGATGGGACAACTGGGCCATCAAGATAGAAAAGGGCCGAAAGCCTTTGTTTTCTCTTGATTCAAAGCCCTTTAACTCGCGAGCCCCGTCTGTGAATGACCTCCGGGCTGGCAGCCCTCCACCTCTGTTCTCTCGCCCTCAACCTTATCGTCCTCGAGCCTCGAAACTGGCCAGAGCAATCACCAATAATATCGATAGGGATCTTGGCCGGCCCTTCTTTGTTCCCAGTGGGAAACGGTCACCAAGACTTGCTCGGCGGACCCCTATTAGACCTGCCCAGTTTCAGGCCTCGCCGGAAACATCTCCAGATCGACCCTCCTCTACTAGGCCATTGGTCCACACGCAGGTATCACGCCCGGGCCCAACCACGGGCCCAACCACGGGCCCAACCGCCGCCCCGATCACGGCCCCAAGCACGGCCGCAATCCGGGCCTCGCCGACCAATGATGATACCCAGCCGATTCCAGAGGGAAATAACTATCCTTGTGGAGTAGCTCCAGTATACGCCGTGATGCTCAACTGGATTGTGTAGAAGGGTTCTTTTTGACTCAGGTTTTTCCGGTAAGCATTCCTGCGCCATGTATTGTGGTTTTCTTCTTTATTGCAAATTTTTCATACACGTAAAAACCTTCAGGCAGCTGTTCTAGACAGATCGTTAACCGGTTCCTAATTTAGGCATTATGCGAGACCTCCTTGCATAACCTTCGTTGCCCCGGCTATGATTGAAACAACACGATCATGGTTGCTCAGGGTTAGATCCCGGAACATTTCCATGCACACTTAGGGTAACTATTGCAATCGCCGAACCCGTTCGGGATGCCTTCCTAGCCACCACTGTTGTGAATCCAAATATTATTGCTGAGGCTCTCCTGCACGCGCATTCCTTGACGTGAGTGCGGTCGGACTTTTGCTGCCGAATGACGTCACATGATGTATGGGGCTTGTACCCCCTTTTTTTCTGTATAACTAATCGATTGCTTTTTGGTGTTGTTATTTGATATAAATCGGGCCATCGCACCTTCCTCACGCCTTCTTTTTTACCGATCATGAGCGATCATCGGGTTAGCCACGACCGGAATTCGTTTGCGGATTCCGCCGATTTTCACACTCAAGACACTATAAGTCCCCCTTCAAAGAGGGCCGTCTCTCGCACAGAGTCTCAGGAGCCTATGAATCCTCAGCCGGTGGACCATTCCGCAACCCAGCCTCCTTACCATGTCAATGCGGCCGGATCGACTCCTGCGGCAGCTCATGCGGCAGCTCCTACGGCGGCTCATGCTCCTTATATTCCTTATGCACAGGCCCCTAGCTATGCTCAGAGTGCATATCATACCGGTGATCCTCACTATCAGACAGTCAGTGGTCAGCATAGTGCGCAGCACACTGCACACGATCCGTCTACGTTCCATGGAGCTCAAG
This sequence comes from Wickerhamiella spandovensis, assembly GCA_022577695.1. Taxonomy (NCBI): domain Eukaryota; kingdom Fungi; phylum Ascomycota; class Dipodascomycetes; order Dipodascales; family Trichomonascaceae; genus Wickerhamiella; species Wickerhamiella spandovensis. Next base: position 5,722 of record JAKIRT010000004.1, on the reverse strand, counting down.
GGTTTGCTGCTGGAGGAGACTTTAGCCGCGGCACGTTCCCGCAAGGCCAAGCCAATCCCTATGCTCCTCCTGCGTCCAACTACGATCTCGGCAACGTGCACAACCCGGATCATAACGAGCAGGTTGTGGACGATGCGCGGACGATGCAGTCTCACCGCCAAGGCTCTGTTCGGTCGTTCTTGGGCCGCACAGCGTCGCGGATCCGCCATTCCACCGACTCTCATCGCTCGCACCCGGTGGAAGAAGAAGAAAAGCATGTTGATCCCGTAAACCATTTGCTGGACAGTATTGCCGAGGAAAACGATTCCAAGGATGATCTGCAGATGGACGTGGCCACGGCGGCGGCCGAGCTGGCGCCTCCATCCGACGACAAAAAGAGCGCGTCCAGAGGCTACCGCGAGAACCTGAAGCGACACAAGACGATCCAAAAGTACACTTCCGGGTCCAAGGTGGTCAAAGGGATGCGCAAGATCTATACCGACATTCTGTCGCGCACGCTTATCACGCGGATGTTCATTTGGTGGCTGCCGCTGGCGCTGATTCTGTTCATTCCGCTGGCCGTCGACGCCTTTGGCAGCCGCCAGCTCGATGTCGGCCACACACGGGTCATGTGGCTGTTTATTTGGCTGGAGGTGGCCTGGGCGTCGCTGGCAGTGGGCCGCTTGCTGGCACACTACCTTCCCGAGGTGTTTGGTGTTATCATCACTGTGGTGTATCCGCGGTGGTTCCGGTTTATCGATGCGCTGGTCGCGTTGGAGCTGCCGGTGACGCTTGTTATCTGGGCGTTTGTATCATTTATCACCTTCATTCCCTTGCTCAGCGACAACCACCGAGCGCTTAAAGAAGCCGACGGCATCCAGAATTGGCAGCGCATCGTCAACAACATTCTTGTGGCGCTGCTGGTGTCGTCGCTGGTGTTTCTGTGCGAGCAGATCTTCATTCATCTGCTCTCCACAAACTACCACCGCACGCGGATGTCGCTGCGCATCAAGCACAGCAAGAAGAGCATCCAAGTGCTTACTTTGCTTCTGGAGCTGGCCTACAGTTTCTTCCCGCAAGGATGCTCGGAGTTTGGCGAGGATGACGCGTTGCTGGCGTCCACGACCATGGCGTCGGCGCACACTGCGCGTGAGAAGCTGGCCAAGTTCGGCAAAAACAACAAGTTCATTGGCAACATGAGCAAGGCGCTGGGCGAGACCACCAACATGCTGGGCGCGCTGACGCGCGACTTCCAGCGGCCCGTGGCGGCGTCCAAGATCGTCAAGACGGCGCTGGCGCTTAAATCCACGCGCATCATTCTCGCCGGCCGCATCTGGAAGTCGCTGGTCATGGAGGACAGCGACTCGTTGACTTACGAGGATATGCTCAACACCATCGGCCACGACCGCAAAGAAGAGGTGCTGTACATCTTCGATCTTCTTGACACCGACGGCTCCGACGGCATTTCCCTGGAAGAAATGACCAAGAGCGTCAACGCCATCGGCAAGGAAACAAAGTCGATCTCGCGCTCGCTGCAGGACATCGATGGCGCCATCACCAAGCTCAACAAGCTGCTGCTGTTTGTGTGTCTGCTGATTGTGATCATCATTTTCGTGGGCATGCTTGCGCCGAGCGTCGGCACCGTGCTGGCCACGCTGGGCTCCACTATGCTGGCCCTTTCGTTCATCTTTGCTGCAACCGCTCAGGAGGTGCTTGCTTCGTGCGTGTTCCTGTTTGTCAAGCATCCTATGGATGTTGGAGATGTTGTGTACATCGACGTACCCAGTCTCAATGTCCGCCGAATGGTGGTCACCGAGCTGTCGCTGCTGTATACGACCTTTAGAGACGACACGAGCATGGTTATTCGGCAGGTTTCGAACTCGATTCTCAACACCCTGTTTATCGACAACGCCAGCCGCTCGCCGCCCATGACCACGTCGGGTACGTTGCAGCTGGGTCTTCCCGACACGACGGGCGCCGATATCGACGCTCTCAAGGACCGCATCAACGATTTCCTCAACGAGAACCCGCGCGACTACCTGCCTGGCGTCTTCTACCAGGTCATGGCGTACCCCGATCTGGACCGCATCAATATCTTTTATTTGGTCACGCTGCGCAACAATCTCGAGGACTCCAACACGTTCTTCCAGCGCCAGGGCCGCTTCCTGCAGTTCCTGGGCCGCACCGTCTACGAGCTGGGTCTCACCGTGCCCCGCCGCGAGGACCCCAGCCACCAGGACCCTGCGCTGCCGTTCTATATGGTGCATATGGACGGCAAGGAGAGCAAGGAGCATGGCCGCCGCCGGCCCATGGGCTTTTCGGGCTCCGACGAGGTCACCCTCACCGACTCGCCGGTCCTCTCGCCCACTTCGCCCACCACCCCCACCACCGGCACCGCCTCGCACCCCCCACCGACCGAAATCCGCACTGCGCGCGGCCGCACCGGCAGCATGGTGTCGCGCAGCACTTCGGTGGCTTCCAACCCGACGGGGCTTCGCCGCACAAACACCCGCCGCGCCTACGAGCCGCCGTCTCCGGCCGGGCCTGCTCCTCAGAGCGCCCGGCCCGCCTAGCCAGGCTTGCATATGTAGTTTTATGTCTTGATTATACCTTGTCATCTCCGCCCTTGTGCTCTTATACAACACTCCTAGCTGAGCCTTTATTTTAACTCTCCGAGCTAAAGCTCGTCGGCTTTCCGCCTTGCGGCGGTAGACTATAGTCAGTGGTATAGGCGCTGGAAGTGAGATAGAGTTGTTAGAATATACTACGTAGGCGGCGCCTCTGCTAGAGGTCAGAGGTCGAGGCCGTCTGAGCCGCCCGAGAGGAGCCATGTGAGGGCGCGCTCGGGCACGAGTGAGCTGAGCAGCTGGTAGGCGTAGGAGCCGCGGCCGACGTGGACGACGCGCGGGGAGGGCGCGGTGAGGGCGTCGAAGAGCGCGTGGTGCAGCACGCGCAGACGCGACCCGCGCGTGCGGTTGGTCTGCAGGTGCGCGGACGACGCGTAGGCGGTGCCGTAGAGATGGCGCATATGCTCGGGCCAGCCCAGCATGTCTGCGCGCATGGAGTTGACGATCTGGCGTTCCTGCGAGCGCGCGTAGCCCGTGTCGAACGAGCCCAACTTGAGGTGCACGAGCGGAATGCGTTGGGGTTCGAGCTCGCGCGCCAGCGACAGCGCGAGCGAGTCCAAAGCGTTGACGCACAGCGCCTCGGCCGCGTGGAACGCCGGATTCAGCGACGAGATGATGGCCGGCGACACCAGCACTAGCCGCGCCTGGTGGTGGCGCGTGAGGTCCAGAAAGCCGCCCGACAGCAGCGCCAGCGGCGTGATAAGTTTGTTCTGGATGGTGTGGGCCCAGACGGCGGGCGCGATGGCCTCGACAGGGCCGGTGGGGTAGAAGAGGTCGGGCAGCACGATGATGCCGGCCAACGAGAGGCGGTGGGGCGATGCACTGGCGAACGACGCCACCGGCGTGCGCAGGATCTCGTCGAGATGCCGTGCGGCGCGCGCAATGTCGTTGGCGTCGTCGGTGTCCACCACCAACGGGCGGATATCGGTGCACTTCTCGCGGAGAACCAGCTCCTGCTCAGCCCGGGAGCACAGAATGTAGACAATGAAGCCGCGGACATTGAGGTCCTGCGCTATGAGGCGGATCAGCGGCTCGCTGGGCGACCCGGCAAGCACGACGACGGAATTGCGGCCGCCATCGGTGGCTCGCGCGGCCATGCGATGGCGTTGCCGCCGCCGCGACCACTGCTGGCTGCCGAACGGGCGCCACAGCAACGCATAGCAGCACGCAGCGGCCATGCCGAGCCCAATTGCGCTCACCGCGCGGCGGTGCGTGCGCGCAAAGTGTTCTGCGCGCGCTAGCAGCGTCGGCGGCGGCGGCGGCGGAGGGGCCTTATAAACAGTCAGATGGTCGACCGTGTTGCCGACCTTCTCCGTGACCGACGACGCCGCGTTCGACAGCGTGTGCGAAACAGAGCTGATCATGCCAAAAAAGGCGGCCTGAACCCGCTGGCCCAGATCCTCCATTTGTGGCGGTCGTTGTGAAATATCTCAGTCAGATGGGACCCGCTCGCTATCAATCTGCATGGGCGTTTCCCGCGTAGCTACTCAATTGCTTCTTTTAGCTCTCTTTTGATTTTTTACTCCTTTTTTTTAACTCTCCATCGGGCTTTCGCCGCAAGTCACCAGCTCTACATTTTTCTTTTTATTTTTTTAGGAACTCTCCGAGCGAAAGCTCGTCGGTCTTCCGCCTTACGGCGGTAGTCTGTACACCGGCCCCAGTCTACCGCCGTAAGGCGGCCCAGGGGGTGCGGGGGAATCCCCCGCAAAATCACCCGCTCTATATTTTTCTTTTTATTTTTTTAAGAACTCTCCGAGCTAAAGCTCGTCGGTTTTCCGCCTTACGGCGGTACACTGTAGTGGGTGGTATACACTACGGCCGTAAGACGGCCCAGTGGGTGCGGGGGGATCCCCTGCAAATCACCCGCTCCAAAGTTTTTTTATTGTTTAAAGAACGCTCCGAGCTACAGTCCGTGGATCTCTGTCTCGAGCGGAGAATTAAAAAAGAAAATAAATGGGAGCTTTATTCAGTGTTTACTATCCTCCGATGCAAAAGGCACCATGGTAGGGACGGAGACAGACCCGACGATAAATGCGTTGAAACGCCAGGAAAAGCGCGAGGAGGCCCAGGAAATGCTGGAAAAAGTCTACTTGTACGTGAAACCCATCATGCGCAAGCGCGGCTACAGAGTTGTGTATCTCAGTGAATTCTACCCGAAAAACTCCCGGTTACTGGGCATCAACGTCAACCACGGGCTTCGTATCAATCTGCGACTGCGGCAGCCTTACGACAAGAACCGGTTTCTGACTTTTGAGAGCGTGCTAGATACCATGCTCCATGAATTGACCCACAATGTGTTTGGGCCGCACGACCGCAAATTCTTTGCGTTGTACGAGGAACTGAAAGATGAAATGCAGACCATGATTCTCAATGGATACAGAGGAGATCCGTTCATAGGCAGCGGCAACCGTCTGGGGCCTTTGAATGGCGCTGCAAGACTGCCAAACGCACCTCTCACTGCCGGGGGTCCTGTACGCACTAAAAGAGGAAAGGGATACCGTCTTGGAGGGCCCCAAGCGGGCATTCCTGCTGGCCCTCGTGCTGGACCTCTTTCGAGAATACCCATCAAAACGCTGGCAGCCGATGCGGCCGAAAAACGACGCCTCGCCGACCGGGTCTGTGCGAACGATGTGCCTTTCGAAGACCTGGGGTGCGAGGAGATCACTGCCGACGAGTTCTACAACCCTTCCCGCCCTTCTCCTTCTCCGGCTCCTTCTTCCTCTGCTGCCGCTTCTGCTTCTCCTGTTCCGAGGGACGCCCCAGCAGTCATTGATCTCGTCGAGGAGTCTGCCGACCGTGGTAAACCTGTAGAAATCATAGACCTGACGAATTGATTATTTATTCCAGCCTTTTCGTGCGTTTCTGATGACCTCCCTGAATTAAAGCTCGGGGTTAAGCTACTGAGCCGGTGTTTGCGGGGGATTCCCCCGCACCCTCTGGGCCGCCTTACGGCGGTAGTACATACCACACACTACAGTCTACCGCCGTAAGGCGGAAAACCGACGAGCTTTAGCTCGGAGAGTTAAAAACCACACACTACAGTCTACCGCCGTAAGGCGGAAAACCGACGAGCTTTAGCTCGGAGAGTTAAAAAAAAAAAAAAAAAAAAAAAAAAA